>JAGIQG010000009.1:54088844-54688844 GCA_024679065.1 Sphyrna mokarran
GTGAATGGTATCCTCACGTTTGATGATGTCGTCCATGTCTATGATCCGGATGTCTTGCAGAGGTTGCTGTGGCAGGATTGTGTGGTATTGTGGTCACTGTTCTCCTGAAGGTTGGGTAGTTTGCTGCGAACAATGATCTGTTTGAGGTTGTGCGGTTGTCTGAAAACAAGAAGTGGGGGGGTGGGGATGGCCCTAGCGAGATGTTCATCGTCATCAATGATATGTTGAAGATTCCGGAGAAGATGTCGTAGCTTCTCCGCTCCGGGGAAGTACTGGACAACAAAGTTACTCTGGTCCACCGTGTGTCCCGTGTTGTCTTATGAGGAGGTCAGGCGGTTTATCGTGGCACGTTGGGAACGCGATCGATGAGTCGATGCGCCATATCCGTTCTCACGAGGGCATCCTTCAGCGTCTGGAGGTGTCTGTCACGACTCCTCATCTGAGCAAATTCTGTGTATACGGAGGGCTTGTCCATAGGGAATGGCTTCTTTAACGTGTCTAGGGTGGAAGCTGGAGAAGTGGAGCATTGTGAGGTTGTCTGTCGGTTTTCGGTACAGTGAGGTGCTGAGGTGACCGTCCTTGATGGAGATGCGTGTGTCCAAGAATGCAACTGATTCTGGAGAATAGTCCATGGTGAGTCTGATGGTGGGATGGAACTTGTTGATATCATTATACAGTTGTTTCAATGATTGTTCACCATGAGTCCAAAGAACATAGAAGATAGAACATAGAACATTACAGCACAGAACAGGCCCTTCGGCCTTCGATGTTGTGCCGACCAAAATAAAAAGCAATGCCCCTCCAAACTAAACCATTCCCTTCTCTTCCATATCATTTATCAATTAACCTCTAAACGCCACTAACTGTGGCGCTCTACAACAGCTGCAGGCAGGGCATTCCACTCCCTAATCACTCTTGAGTAAAGAACCTACCTCTGATATCATCCTATAACTCATACCCCTTATTTAAAAGCTTTGGCTGGTCCCTCGTGCTAGCGTTTCTCCATCCTAGGAAAAAGGCTATCATGTCCACCCTATCTAAACCTCTAATCATCTTAATATGCTTCAATAAGATCCCCTCTTAGCCGCCTCCTTTCTAACGAAAACAACCTCAAATCCTTCAGCCTCTCTTCATAGGACCTGCCCTCCATACCAGGCAACATCTTGGTAAACCTCCTCTGTACCCTCTCCAATGCCTCCACATCTTTCTTATAATGTGGGGACCAGAACTGCACACAATACTCCAAGTGCGGCCGCACTAGAGTTTTGTACAGTTGCAACATGATGCTGCGGCTCCTAAAATCAATCCCCCTACCAATAAAAGCTAAGACTCCATATGCCTTCTTAACAACTTTATCCACTTGACTGCCTACTTTCAGGGATCTATCGACACATACACCAAGATCCTTCTGTTCCTCAACACTATTAAGAGCCCTACCATTAGCCCTATAATCTACACATTTATTGTTCCTGCCAAAGTGCATTACCTCACACTTTTCCACATTAAACTCCATTTGCCACCTCTCGGCCCAGCTCTGCAACTTGCCCAAGTCACTCTGTAAACTATAACACCCCTCTTCACTATCTACCACTCCACCGACTTTAGTGTCATCTGCAAAAATTTCCTGATCCATCCCTCAATACCCTCATCCAGATCATTTTTAAAAATTACAAACAGCAGGGGCCCCAAAACAGACCCCTGAGGCACACCACTTGTCACCGAAGGAAACAAAGGAAAAAGATGTCATCAATGTTTCTAGTATATAACCTTGATTGAAGATCTCGTGTGATGAAGAAGTCTTGTTCGAACCTGTGCATGAAGATGTTGGCATACTGAGGTGCGAATTTGGGCCCCATGGCTGTTCCATGTGTCTGGATGAAAAGCTGATTGTTGGAGGTGAAGACATTGTGGTCCAAGATGAAGCGGATGAGTTGTAAAATTGCATCCGGAAACTGACAGTTGTTGGCATTGAGTACTGAGGCAGTTGCAGCAATATCATCGTTGTGGGGGATATTGGTGTAGAGTGCCGAGACATCCATTGTGACAAGGAGTGTCCCTGGTTCAACTGCTCCATGTGTGCTGAGTTTCTGTAGGAAGTCTGTAGTGTCAAGACAAAAGCTGGGGGTTCTTTGTACAATGGGTTTCAGGATGCCCTCGATTATAGCAAGAGAGGTTCTCACACAGGGTCCCATTGCCCGATACGATGGGACAGCCGGGTATGTTTGCCTTGTGTATCTTTGGGAGGCAGTAGAGATCTCCAATGCGGGGAGTACGTGGAATGAGAGTCCGGAGGGTGTTCTGAAGGTCTGGATCAAAGGTTTTGATCAGAGTGTTGAGTTGACGAGTGTGTTGTTTGATCGGATCCGCTGGTAACTGTCTGTAGTGTTTCACATTGTTTAGTTGTCGGTACACTTCTTCACAGTAGTCCGTTCTGTTCAGTATGACGGTGGCGCCTCCTTTGCTGGTTTGATGACAATGTTGCGGTTGGTCTTGAGAGCACAGATGGCCTTGCTTTGTGCTTGGGTGATGTTCGGGACTGTCTTGTAAGTGTGGTTGATGAATCTGGTGTTCATGCACCTCCTGATGGTTTGGCCATACATGTCCAGTTGGGGGCAGCGGCCTTCCGGAGGAGTCCAATTGGATTCATTCCTCTTCAGTTGCTGCACTGCGGATCCCTCTGTCGGCTGTTCTGGTTCATTAGCTATCTCATTGAGTCTGCTATTGGCCTCTTGGGGTTTGTGGAAGAACTCACGCAGCCTCATTCGCCTGATGAATTCCTCTGTGTCTGCTGCAAGACTAATGGGGTCCATTTTGGTGGTGGGACAGAAATTGAGCCCTTGGCTGAGAACTTCGATTTCCTCTGATTGAAGTGTGTAGTCTGACAGGTTAACAATGGACCTCCCTGCGGTAGTGTTGTTTTCTACTGTGGTGCCAAGGGAGGCTTGGTTGTTGCTGGTGGCGGCGATGCTGAGTTTTTCAAGTTTCCTGTTCTTGGTGTGCATGTAAATGGTGTAGTTTCTTTGTCTCATCTGCTTGGCAAAGTTTCGCATCTGATCTGCGTCCTGAGCGCAAGTTGAGAATATGTATTCCATTTTACTTTCCAGGGTGTGGCGTTTGCTGTAGAGCTGGTGTATGAGGTGATTGAGGAGTGTGAGAGAGGTGCGACGGCAAAGCCTCTCAGCTTTGTCCGTGTCATAGGTTGACCTGAGTGGGTTCATGATCTGTAGTCCCTTTGGTATCCTGTCTGCTTTCTTGCATCTCTGTAGAAACTTGATGTCTGTGTCGATATGTGCAATCCTCTTGGAGATCCTCTCCACTTGGATCCGGCAGTATGCAGTGTCGATAGTAGTCATGATGTAGAGATGCTGGCGTTGGACTGGGGTAAACTCAGTAAAGTTTTACAGCACCAATTAACAGGTCTTAACAGGGATCTTGGCTTCATGTCACACTATCTGTAACCCCTGTAACTTGCCTGGATTAGCAAAAAACCTCACTTACTGTGCTGTCTGGAGAAAATACACAATTCTCTAACCAATACTCAGGATTCCCTTCACACACATTGTTAGCCACTTTAACACTTGAATAGCAGGTTAGATGTAGGGATTCGCATTCTAATCAGCAATCTGTAACTGTCTGTGTGGATATGAGTGCCTCTGCAGATCAGAACACTGCATTTGCCTGACGAAAGCTGTAAAGTCGAAAGCTCGCGGATTTACTATCAAATAAATTGGTTGGATTTAAAATTGGTGTTGTAAAACTTTACTGAGTGTGATATAAACAAACCTTGGAGATGATTGCTTCCTGTTAACCCATAAGGAGATATTAAACCTTTCAATTTTTTTTTGAAGATGCATTTTAAATTAAAACTAAATGCATGAGAAGTACAGAGCAAATAAATAAATGATCAGTTACTGCATTAACATGCCAGGCGTTTGCAGTGCAGTGGTCACTCTCAGTTTTACTGTCAGATCAGCAATGATCTCGCCTAGGTATTGCAGACTTGTCTGGCGCAATATCAGTTCAAAATATCTAAATGCTTCAAATTATTATGTTAAGAATGAAACTTAAACGCAATGTTTTTACTGATTTTTTTTAAATATACAGTGGAAATTATCAATTGGATTTTCAGCCCACTAACTCTTGCAATTATTTCGAAATAGTGTATCATACTGATGGTGAGTTTTAATGTTTAATTGAAAGTAAATCACTACTTAAAAAAAAAAAGTTGGTTTCTAGTGAAAATGCAAAGTGAGTCAGCTGCTTTGTGCGTCTCTTAGGCTTAAGCCTCTCGTTGGGAGTGAAAACTACCTCCTATGCCCAGCACCACCAACAACCCCATCCCTGAACCTTGTTAACCCCGAGATTCAACATCTAGTTATTCCCAATTACTCACTAAGGAGCACAGTTTAGTGTTATATTTAAACATTATTGTCAGTGCCATTTTGTTTTAGAACTTAAGTGATTTAGAATCTGACCATTGTGATGATATCTATTGTAGCACAGTGAACAGGGGCTAAGCAGAAGTTAGAATATAAACTCTGCTTCAGGGATGTCTGAAGAATCGTTGCATTATGAGGCATCTATTATTAGTAACGAAATGTGTTTTGATAGATCCAAACAAAATGCTGCAACCTATATCTTAAAATTGTAATTACAATTAGAAGTATTTTAATCAAATTGCCACAGATTGAGTATTAAAATACTGGTGCAATTTCTTATTACATGGTCAAGTTCTCTTTTATATGGGCGGTGTCAGGAACAAACTGGGCTTAATTTAAAGTCTGTGTCAGTGCAAGGTATCACTCAATGCTTTAATTTCTTCCTCCTTGGGGGAAGAGTGACATTGTTTGGCCTTTCGTTACCCCAACCTGATGCAAATTTTTGTAGGTGGCATCAAGCAACCCACTCATTGTTGTGCCTGTTAAGGTCCTTCAATAGCCAATTAAGGGCTTTTTCCTGCTCTCTATTTCATCAACAGCAAGGAGGGATGCAGGCAAGATGGAAAAATGGCTGCTTTCGCTGCAGTGGAATGTTGTTGGGCAGGAGGGTATCTCCTTTATGGATCCACTCAGCCTATCAGAGGCTCACCAACCACCCCCCACCCCCCTGCTCCCTCAAAAACTCTGATGAGAAATTTGTGCTTTTTAATGGAATTCTGATTTTTTTTTTGTGGAACTCATTTCTGATCTCTCCTGCCCCATCTTCGCAGTCAGTTGCTTCACTCGATGCACGTGTTATTCTGCTGGTGTCCTACCCTGACCATTGCCACTGTTAATTGGTGGCTTTCAATGCTTCTGTTAACAATTTTTTTAAACAAGTACTGAAGATATTCAAAATCAGAAATCCAAGCAAAGTGTTGGATAAACTCTTCAGCAGTAGCTATGGAGAGAGAAAAACAGAGTTAACCTATCAAATTCAATAAGGCTCTTTAGAACTTCAAATTCCTCTGAAGAAGTTTAATATTGGACTAAAAAGTAAAGGTCATTTCTCCACAGATGCTGCCAGATCTGAGTGTATCCAGCAATTTGTTTTTATAATAGCAATCATTGGTTGAATAGAAGATGTCAGATTTCCCCAGTCTGTACTTTATCTTATGTGTGTTCTATTTGTGGTGGGTTATGTTGTTGGGGAGGCAGAGGATGCAACAGGTACTTTCTTCAGATCTGTTGCACAAGGTAACCAAGATAAGGGATGGCATTGTGGTTAACACTGCTGCCTCACACAACCAAGAACCTGCATTTGATTCTGGCCTCAGGTCATGTATGGAGTTTGTACATATTCCCCATGTTTTCATGGATTGGGTGCTCCGGTTTCTTCCCATAGTCCAAAAATGTGCAAGTGTCATCTGAGCTATTTCTAATATTCTGCAGACTCAGTCAACCAGCACTGTGATGAATTTTACTCAAACACCTCTGCATGTATCAAGCAAAAGGACTATGTACACAACTAAACAAAATAGCCAAGTTGCAACATTATTCCAAACAGTAAAAGTTTTACAACTTTAACAATTCTCTCTCTCTCTCTCTCTGATCATTTAGAAATTTGTATACTACCCTAGATTCTCATAGTCCCATCAGTACGCTGAACTCTCAAGTCTCTTTTCCTCTTTCTGGTCTGGAGGTGAGCTGCCATGTCTGGACCCACTTCTGGAAAGGCTGGAGAGATGGTTACTCTCAAATGTTGCTAGCATAGATTTCTTATGCCTGTCTACATTCTGGAATCTTCTGAGGATTTGGCCTATCAGGTGCTTGGATCTGATTAGTTTCACTTCATTGTTAATGGGTTTCAGCAGTGGATCCTTGTGTTTATGTGCTGCATATCTTGATGTCTAGCTTCAGCTTCTTTTATGCATTTGAACCTTTTCTTTCACTGATGCATATCTGACCCATGTATATAGTGGTGATTTGTTTTTAGGAAATGTATAACTGTCCTTTTATACATGCTAATGTGTCCTGGTGCATCTTCGGCTTTCAATTGCCTCAGCTCACATCTTGCAAAGGACCTGTCTCCAGGCAGACTTTTTTTGGACTAAGGTATTCCCAGCATCTCTTGCTTTTAGGGCAATTTCTGTGACAGTTTGTATGTCATCTTGCTGTGCTTGTATTCTGGCCTGATGTTCCTCTGCAAGAGGTTTCCTTTTGATTATTGTACTTTACTCAGGCAGCTACATAAGTTAAATGGATTCACCATAGTAAATGTATGGGGTTATGGAGATTGGGGGGCCTGGGAAAGATGCTATTTGGAGAATCGGTGCAGACTCAAAGGGCTGAATGATCTCCTTCATTAGGGATTCTGTGGATTCTACAGATAAAGCCTCTATTAAGTTACTGGTCAGAAGAACTGACCATTTTAAATAATGTCCAATTCAGAAGCTCTCGAGCAACGGGCTTTAAGAAGCTGCAGAGGTAAAATACCACCATTGTACTGAGATATTGTATGGTTATAGCATGAAGACGAACCCATACAGCTAGGCAGAGGAGCATCAGAATCCATTATGATTCAGCTTCCACCTGCTTGTACCATCTTTCCAGCAATGGATGAACAGATCAGTTCCATGATCAGTTAATTCTTTCCACCCTCCTGAGATTTGGTGCAAAGGACTAACGCGTAACATGCCAAACTGGATGCGGTTCAGAGGAGATTTACTAGACTGATACTTTGAATGAGCAGGTTGACCTATGAGGATAGGTTAGACAAGCTGGGCTTGTTGCAATTAGAGTTTAGAACATTGAGGAGTGATTTGGTGGAAGGTACCATAAAAGCATCAGTCTTGACGAGGTGAATGCTGAAAGGATGTTTCTTCTTATGGTGAGTCCAGAGTTAGGGGGCAAAATTTCAAAACTGAGGATCACTCTTATAGGACGCAGATTAGGAAAATTAATTTTTCCCAGAGGGTTGTATGACTTTGCAACTCTCTAGAGGCAGGTCATTTAATACTTTTAAGGTGGAGGTATATAGATTGTTAGGTAAGGTAATTTATTCAGGGTTGGTGGGGGTACGTGGAAATATGGAATTCAATATAAACCGATCAGTCACGATCTTTATTGAGCAGACTCAAGGGACCCAATGTCTACTCAGATTTTGTGCATTTGTATATAACCTCTGGAATCAGCCTCTATGCAAAAGTTAAAAATTAGGGACTTCTTAAGCCAGGTGACTCAGTTAGATATTGCCAAAATTAGCTAGGTTATCTAAGGATGGTTATGTTGAGCTGTGCTGCTATAGTACACAATTATCAAATCATTGCCCTAACCAAATGTACAGGCATAAAGTTTTCTTGCTGTTGATTTAGCCCAGAAGCTCCCAAGTGGTGGGTGGTTATTGAACTGTTAGTAGGAGGTAGTTTGCACTATGATCTGTTCAATATTCTACTCTTTAATATAGAAAGATGCTGATTTTAATTACCAGTTTGTGCAGCCTAATTGATAGTAGAATATCAGGTCTGTGTGGATCCATATGAGAAGTTTAATTAAATAGTCAATCAACCCCAATTGTGCTCTCATCTTTTTCCCCAATCCCAGACTTGAGTGGGTTTGAATAAAAGACCTCAGCCCACACTGAACACCAAACTGTTGAACTGGAAAGGGCCCACTGCGTTCTGTGGCCCTAAGTGAGTCACATGATGTCCTGATTTGAATGTCTGTTTATTGTGGCTGTCACATAAACGAGGCAAAACCCATTCTCATCACCTGGGTAGGACTGATTCATATTCTGTTTATTATAATGAGATAACTGGAAAGGCAGCATCTTGACCCAATCAAATTTAAAGTCCAAAAATGAGTCCAAATGTATTCATCTCATGGTAATTCTTGGTCAGTCAGATGATATTCAAAGCTTTGATCCAAAGATTCTATTTTACATAGTTAATGGGCAAATAATTCACAGTAGTCATTAAATAGTTGCTACCAGTTCAGAGAGCAGACTACCCAGTTATCCTTACACAGAACGTGGTCAGGTATGAATATTTCTCATGACTCTGCTGATTTCTGTTTAGAACTGAAATTTTGTAAAATGCTTTATCCTATGTATTATATTGTGTATAATATATTATACACAATTATAATATAATATACATGTTGAAATGCTTCGGTCATTTTGCTGCTTTGATACAAATACATTAGTCTGCTGACTTGATAGTAATAGATGGCAAAGTGAGAACTATTTAAGCTTACTCAAAATCTAATAACTCCATTTTTTTAAAGTGGTCTAGAAGCATTTGCATTCACTATAGATTATAAGAAATGTTATAATGGCATGATTCCTTGTCACAAAAAATACTTTTATCTTCAGCCATTTTCATCCTTGCTCCCCCCACTCCCCTTTACCCTCCTCCCCACCCACAGCCTGTCAAACACAGTCTCTCACTGGACCTGCCAGCATGGACCCAGTGAAAACTTGGACTTTAAGTTCAGATTCCTCTTTGTTAGGAATGCCAGCAGCCTTAGTGATGGCCACCAATCCTTCTAGCCATCACTTAGTTGGTAGGCTCATTGACTTTTTAGTAGCCTGAACCCACTGCACCCAGTAAAATTCAGTCGTGAGTGGGAGTATTGAAACTATATTCCACTCTCCTGGCATAAGAAGATAGCAACAAGAGTAGGCCTGTCTGGGATTAATTTCATTCATGACTGAACTGGTCTGTACTCAACAATCCATTTGTTACGCATTATTGGAGTATGTCCTACTGAGGTTAAATTTATTTCACAACAAAACACAATTGCTGATCATAATATGTTTTTAAACATAAGTTGCCTGGATGTTTAAACTTAAACTTCATTATTCTTTGGACACAAACATAAAGTAAGTACATGAAGTAAAGTTGCTCCTTTAATTTTGGCATATTGTGAACTGGAGCAGCTTTTGCACATTTGTTGTTATCTGTTACTGCATTTCTTGTTGATGCTTGATATACCTGTAATGATTTCCCCTCTACAAACGGCTAAACAGCCACTTAGCTGTTAAAGTTAATACAGCTGTGCATGTTTATCGATCCTAACTTGGAAAATATTGGTTTACCCGCAATACTCAGTCATTATGAACAGGAGGTCCCAGATTGAGAACATTGATAGCAATGTTGTGTAATTTCAAAGACTTCTGCAAAGTAAGTGAGACAACCCATTTATTTTCAGAGTTGAATGATGGAATTTTGAATGTGGGCAATCTCAACTGAGAACCATCATTATTATGATGAGAAATGCTAGGGCTAGTTGAATTTGCACTTGTTAAAATACAAGTTGTTGATGTTGGTGATATATTCCTCATGTCTAATATTGAGAGGCATGAATATCAAAGTGCTTCTAAAAGTCAAACTACAAATGAGAAACCAAATCTGACATGTTTAATGCAACATCTAGATCAAGACCCTACAGAATCAGATCATTAATGAGTCAGTCCCATTTTCTTGCAGAAAGCACTCAGTCACATTGTGTGTAAAGGAGTTCCTTTGTGTATTCTCAAACATTCACAGAAATATAAATGTGGTAATCATTGGTTGATTATTTAATTCGATTAAAGAGCAACCGAGGTCTTAATCTCTACAATTTTCTTTCCAAGCCTTTCAAGCTCTCATTCCTCCTTCCGAGACAACTCTTTTGAAAAAATCTGTTTGACCCAAGATTTTAAGTATATTTATTAGTTTCACAAGTTAACACTGCAATTAAGTTACTATGAAACTCACTTAATCGCCACATTCCGGCACCTGTTCGGGTACACTGAGGCAGAATTTAGCATGTCAAATATACCGAACAGCATATCTTTCATGTGGAGGAAACCCACACAGACGTAAGGAAAATATATAGACTCCACATAGACAGTGACCCAAGCTGGGAATGCACCCTGGTCCCTGGTGACATGAGGCAGCAGTGATAATGACTATGTTACCCTGACTTGAATTCGAATATGAAATGCAAAGCACATATAAAATCCACCAATGTAGAATGGCATTGAACAGAAATTCAATGAATTTAGGCAGACCCCTGTGGAAATCATGGTTGATAAGATGCTATTTATTGAAGCAATTAAATAGGAAGGAAAGGTGAGGTTGGAAAAAATATTCCAGAGATCGGTGAATGGGTGTGCTGACTTAAAGATAGATGTGGTTTTCAGGCTAAAATAGAGTAGTTGAAATGAAATCTGATAGAGCTGCTGGACCAAGGTCCCCATAATGATTCCAGCCTTCCCATGGTGGCCTCAAAGCGCTTGCGTTTTGAAGTGCTTCAATACAATTTGACACAGGTGATATTCACAGTGTCATACTGCTGAAGGGGTTCGAAACAATTTCCAACCCTCAATGAACTATGGCTGAAAGTACAGTGACATTTCTCCATTCTATCTCTGTAGTGGCTGCCCTAGGTATTAATCCATCTCTCAGCACATAGTCCTGGACTTTGTAATATGCCAGTCTGCAACACTTGGTCAGGGGGCAACTCTTTGCACTGGAAGACAAATCTGTTTCTGTCAGAAACAAAGAACATCTTTCATTGAGCTGATAATCCTCCAGTTTGTCTCAGTGTGCATCTCTGGGAACAGCCCATACAGAACTGAGTCCTGCATCACTGCAATGCTTGGGATGAATCATGACAAAAATCTCATCTCTCTCCAGATCTTTGCAAAGGCACATTCTGCAAGGAAGTGGACAAGAGTTTCTTCACCACCACAGTTGCCTCATAGGTAATGTGCAGATGGGGTGAGATTCTGGGCACGTATGAAGGATCTGACCAGGAGGGTCTTTCTCACCACCAGCTAAGCTAGGTTGTGGCACTTGTTTGAAAGTTCTGGTGATAAGGCATTCTGACAATCTGCTCAGGGAACCAATTGACAGGATTCACCAAACCCACCCCTGCAGGCCTCTAGGACGTTATGTGCAGATCACTGCCTGATGGATTTATTGCCAAAGGATTTTCTCTGCATACATTTTTCTATGAGGGTCAGGTGGTACAACACTGTCTGACTACTTGGAGCTTTCTACAGTAATGTGGCCAGACCAATCTTTAACAACACTGGAGGTAGATAGAGCACAGTGACACTTGGATCCACATACAGTTTGATGCAGCCACACGTAATCAACGTTAGGGTAATGGTGGGTTCATTCTTTCCTCCTTCATCCAGAGGCTTGTACATTGTGTCCCTGTGAACGTGGTCCATTGTTGACTTTCAGATAAAGCAGAATATGGCTTATGTGATTGCCACAATGCAGGAGTGAGAAACAGGCCAGGTCTGTGCCATGTACAGCAACACCAAAAATGCCTCATATCTGATAACCACGTTTTTATGCAGAATGGAGAGGTGTTTTTGCTCTTATGTTCCCAGTTTTTGCACAACCATAACTACATACTCCTTCCAATGTCTAGCTCATGCCCTGGTCCTCGAAACTATATCCCCAGCACTTTCAGGCAATCCAACCCAATGGCAAAGGGGACAAAAGGTTGGTTAGCCTTGTTCCCAAAGAATATGGACTCACTCTTGCCGCGACTTACCTTGGCTCCTGAGGCTAGTTTAAAACTGGTTGCAGAGGTTCATCGGTATGCACACCAACAGCGGAACTGAGCAGAAGACTGCGACACCATCCACAGTGGCACGGTGGTTAGCACTGCTGCCTCGTAGCAACAGTAAACCACGTGTGATTCCTGGACTTGTGTAACTGTGTGGAGTTTGCACATTCTCCCTGTCTGCTCTGGTTTCCTCCCACATTCAAAAGATGTGCATGTTTGGTGGATTGGCTATGCTGAATTGCCAATCTTCGTGTCAGGGGGATTAGCTGCGCTAAATGCATGGGGTTATAGGGATAGGGCCTGGGTGAGATTATTGTTCGTGCAGACTTAATGGGCTGAAGGGCCTCCTTCTGCACTGTATGATAGCTTACCGAATATTAAAGATAGAGGGTTGGTAGGAGATGAGGTCCTTAATACAATAACTGTCACTAGAGAGGTAGTGCTTGGTAGACAAACGGGACTTAAGGTAGACAAGTCCCCGGGACCAAATGGAATGCATCCCAGGATTCTGAAAGAAATGGCAGAAGTAATAGCATATGCCTTAGTAATTATTTATTAAAATTCACTGGACTCTGGGGAAGTGCTAGATGTTATGCTGCTGTTTAAAAAAGGTAGCAGACAAAAGGCATGGAATTATAGCTTAATGTCTGTAGTGGAAAAATGCTAGAATCCATCATCAAAGAAATAACAAAACACATAGAAGAGAATGGTTTGACCAAGCAGACACAGCACGGATTTGTGAAGAGGCAGTCGTGTTTAACGAATTTATTGGATTTCTATGAGGATGTGACTAGTGTGGTAGACAGAGGGGAATCAGTGGATGTGATGTTTTTAGATTTCCAGAAGGCGTTCGATAAGGTGCAAAAGATTGCTGCAGAAGGTTAGAGTACACGGAGTTGGGAGTAAAGTGTTAGCGTGGATTGAGGATTGGTTATCTAACAGGAAGCAGAGAGTTGGAAACAATGGGTACTTTTCTGGTTGGCAGTTGGTGACTAGTGGAGTGCTGCAGGGATTGGTGCTGGGGCCTCAACTGTTTACCATTTACATAAACGATCTGGAGGAGGGAGCTGAGTGTAGGGTAACAAAATTTGCTGATGACAAGAAGATGAGTGGAAAAGCAAATTGCGCGGAGGGCACAGAAAGTCTGCAGAGAGATCTGAATGGGCTGAGTGAGTGGGCGAGGATGGAGTATAATGTTAGCAAATGTGAGGTTATCCACTTCGGTAGAAATAATAGTAGGAGGGATTATTATTTAAAGGGAGAAAAGCTGCAGCACTCTACAGTACAGAGGGACCTGGGGGTCCTTGTGCATAAATCACAAAAGCTCAATGTGCAGGTGCAGCAGGTGATCGAGAAGAGGAATGGAATATGGGCCTTCATAGTGAGGGGGATACAATATAAAAGCAGGGAGGTCTTGCTGCAACTATAGAGAGTGCTTGTGAGGCCGCAACTGGAGTGCTATATGCAGTTTTAGTCCCCTTATTTGTGAAAGGATATATTGGCCTTGGAGGGAGTACAGAAAAGGTTCACCAGGCTGATACCGGAGGTGAGGGGGTTAGCTTATGAAGAGAAATTGAATAGACTGGGCCTGTACTCGTTAGAGTTTAGAAGGCTGATGGGGGATCTTACAGAGACATAAGATAATGGAGGGGCTCGATAGGATAGAGGTAGATAGATTCTTCCCGCTTAGAAAGGAAAACAGAACTAGAGGGCACAGTCTCAAAATAAGGGGGGGGGGGTGCAGTTTAGAACAGAGTTGAGGAGGAACTTCATCACTCAAAGAGTGGTGAATCTCTAAAATTCTCTACCCATTGAAGTGGTGGAGGCTACCTCAAATATATTTAAGTCACGGGTAGATAGATTTCTGATAGACAAGGGAATTAAGGGTTATGGGGAGAAAGCAGGAAAGTAGAACTGATTCACTTCAAATCAGCCATGATCTTATTGAATGGCGGGGCAGCCTCGAAGGACTAGATGGTCTACTCCTGCTCCTATTTCTTATGGTCTTATGTTCGTATTATGATTCCATGTACAGGGAAGCTTTTCCCTGAAACTGTGTCCATTGCCTGGGATCATCACTGCTGTCTTCCCTTCTGTTTTCTCTCAAAGTCAAATATGACTAACTTGCCGTGAGACTGCTGAACACGATAGCAATCAGTCCTTCTTCATGGTAAAGCTTCAAATAAAAACTTTAGTCAACAATTCTGACTTAAGTGTGGAGTAAGACTCCAATAATATGTAATTAAAAAATGCTTCACTACTTACTGTCCTGTTTTCTTATGCCTGCTTTTTTGTTAAAATAACCTGAGGAAAAGATCATGCAAAGCTTTATTTCAAAAGTGTTTTTTGATGACCATATATGGCTGCACACTGGTGCTTTCAGCACCAACTGCTTATAGAGGAGGTTCCACTTATAATAATGCTGTGTTTTTGTTTTAAGAGGAACTGCGTTCATCATTGACAGATCAGGAACAACACTGGACAAAGTTTACAAATGGGAGGCAGTGTTCTTAACATTTGGTTGTGTGATCTTGCAGTATTGCCCCATTGATTCCATATTCATTACAGCATTAGACAAATGAGACCACAGGAGTAAAGTGGAAGGAACAGCAACATTGTGAGCATTTATTAAGTAACAGACAGAATTTCCGCAGAGCTGAGCAAAGGCAGGATGTGGTCAAAGTAACTTGGCAAAAAATGAGTAAACTTGAAATCATTTACAAAATCTAGTGTTCATTTCAAGGTCTGTCTTTGCTATAAAGGAACTGCTGATTCTTGTGATGTGTCTATGATTCTGCCATCAGGATAACCAAGCAGGTTTTGGTTATATAAATGTGATAAGCTACGCCTGTCATTTTGCTTTTCTGCAGGCTGTATCAAAGCAGCAACTCAGTAAGAGGTCTGACAAAACACCAATTTTAAATCCAACCGATTTATTTGATAGTAAACTTGCAAGCTTTCGGCCTTTGTAGCCTTCGTCAGGCGAATGAGGTGTTCTGGTCTGCAATAGCACACATATCAGCACAGACAGTTACAGATTGCTGATTAGAATATGAATTCTTACACCTAACCTGCTATTCAAGTCTTAAAGTGGCTAACAATGTGATTGGAAGGAGCACTGAGCACAGGTTAGAGAAATGTGTATTGTCTCCAGACAGTAAGTGAGGTTTTTTGCTAACCCAGGCAAGTCATGGGTGTTACAGATAGTGTGCCATGAAGCCAAGATCCCTGTTAAGACCGTCCTCATGTGTGCAGAACTTGGCTATCAGTCTCTGCTCAGTGGCTCTGCGCTGTCGCATGTCGTGAAGGGCCTCTTGAAGAACGTTTACCCGCAGGTCGGAGGCCGAATGCCCGTGACCGCTGAAGTCTTCGCCCACAGGAAGGGAACTGTTTTGCCTGGTGATTGTCGAGCGATGTTCATTCATCCGCTGTTGTAGTGTCTGCCTGGTCTCCCCAATGTACCATGCTTTGGGACATCCTTTCTTGCAATGTATTAGGTAGACAATGTTGGCTGAGTTGCAAGAGTATGTACCGTGTACCAGGTGAATGGTATCCTCATGTTTGAAGATGTCATCCATGTCAATGATCCGGCATGTCTTGCAGAGGTTGCTGTGGCAAGAAGTTATCGATAACTAAATAATGAGAAACACTACAGACAGTTACCAGCAGATCCGACCAAAGAACACACCCGTCAACTCAACACTGATCAAAACTTTTGATCCGGATCTTCAGAACACCCTCCGGGCTCTCATTCCACGTACTTCCCACATTGGAGATCTCTACTGCCTCCCAAAGATACACAAGGCAAACATACCTGGCCATCCCATCGTATCGGTCAATGGGACCCTGTGTGAGAACCTCTCCGGCTATGTCGAGGTCATCCTGAAACCCATTGTACAAAGAACCCCCAGCTTTTGTCGCGACACTACGGACTTCCTACAGAAACTCAGCACACATGGAGCAGTTGAACCAGGGACACTTATTGTTACAATGGATGTCTCAGCGCTCTACATCAACATCCCCCACAATGATGGCATAGCTGCAACTGCCTCAATACTCAATGCCAACAACTGCCAGTTTCCAGATGCAATTTTACAACTTATCTGCTTCATCTTGGACCACAATGTCTTCACCTTCCACAATCAGCTTTTCATCCAGACACACGGAACAGCCATGGGGACCAAATTCGCACCTCAATATGCCAACATCTTCATGCATAGGTTCGAACAAGACTTCTTCACCGCACGGGATCTTCAACCAAGGTTATATACTAGATACATTGATGACTTTTTTTCTTTTGCACAATCATTGAAACAACTGTATGATGATATCAACAAGTTCTATCCCACCATCAGACTCATCATGGACTATTCTCCAGAATCGGTTGCATTCTTGGACACACGCACCTCCATCAAGGACGGTCACCTCAGCACCTCACTGTACCGCAAACCGACAGACAACCTCACAATGGTCCACTTCTCCAGCTTCCACCCTAAACACGTTAAAGAGGCCATCCCTTACGGACAAGCCCTCCATATACACAGAATTTGCTCAGATGAGGAGGATTGTGACAGACACCTCCAGACGCTGAAAGATACCGTTGAGAACAGGATATGGCGCTCGACTCATCGATCAACAGTTCCAACGTGGCACAGCGATGAACTGCACTGACCTCCTCGAAAGACAAACACGGGACACGGTGGACAGAGTACTCTTTGTTGTCCAGTACTTCCCCGGAGCAGAGAAGCTACAACATCTTCTCCGGAGTCTTCAACATGTCATTGATGATGATGAACATCTCGCTAGGGCCATCCCCATCCCCCCACTTCTTGCTTTCAGACAACCACGCAACCTCAAACAGACCATTGTTCGCAGCAAACTACCCAACCTTCAGGAGAACAGTGACCACAATACCACACAACCCTGCCACAGCAACCTCTGCAAGACATGCCGGATCATAGACATGGATGACATCATCAAACGTGAGAATATCATTCACCAGGTACACGGTACATACTCTTGCAACTCGGCCAACATTGTCTACCTAATACATTGCAAAAAAGGATGTCCCGAAGCATGGTACGTTGTGGAGACCAGGCAGACACTACGACAGTGGATGGATGAACATAGCTCAACAATCACCAGGCAAGACTGTTCCCTTCCTGTGGGCAAACACTACAGCAGTCACGGGCATTCAGCTTCCGACCTTCAGGTAAACGTTCTTCAAGGGGGCCTTCACGATACACGACAGCGCAGAGCTGCTGAGCAGAGACTGATAGCCAAGTTCCGCACACATGAGGACAGTCTTAACAGGGATCTTGGCTTCATGGCACACTATCTGTAACCCCCATGACTTGCCTGGGTTAGCAAAAAACCTCACTTACTGTGCTGTCTGGAGACAACACACATCTCTCTAACCTGTGCTCAGTGCTCCTTCCACTCACATTGTTAGCCACTTTAAGACTTGAATAGCAAGTTAGGTGTAAGAATTCGCATTCTAATCAGCAGACAGAACACCTCATTCGCCTGACGAAGGCTGCGAAGGCCGAAAGCTTGCAAGTTTACTATCAAATAAATCGGTTGGATTTAAAATTGGTATTGTCAGACCTCTTACTGAGTTTACCCCAGTCCAATGCTGCTTTACATCATTAAAGCAGCAACAACCAGAGCAGGAGCCATTCACTTCAGCACAGAAGCAACGTTCTGCAACTGATGTGGTGTCAGCACATGTACAAAATCAGCATTTAAATCTACAATTATGTCAGCACATGTGTTAAATCAATGTTTAAACCTGCATCTGAATCATAGAATCTCTACAGTGGAGAAGGAGGCCAATCAGCCCATCGAGTTTGCACTGACCAAAACCCCAGCCAGGCCCTATTCCTGTAACCCCACATATTTACCCTGCTAATCCTCTGACACTAGTGGGGTAATTTAACATAGCCAATTCACTTAACCAGCATGTCTTTGGCCTGTGGGAGGAAACTGCAGCACCTGGAGAAACCCAAGCAGACATGAGGAGAATTTTGAAATTCCACCAGATAGTTGCCCAAGGCCAGAATGGAACTCGGATCCCTGGCACTATTAAACAGCAGTCATAACCATTGTCATTTGTGTTAGCACATGTTCAAAATCAGCTTTTAAACCTACATTTGAAAAGAAGAGTGGTTCCACTGAACTTGGCATCCAATAAAGTGCACACCTATTGTAATCGAATTGTACAAAATAATCTTCAACCTTTCATTTTATTGAGCAGCATTCTATATAAAATCCATGTACTTTGAAGGTGATTCTCCCAAAATTGTAGTTATGCTGTAAAGATTGGGTGGCCCAGGACAGAGACAGGATACCTAAGCTTTTCAACCATACGTTAGCTGGTAACATCCTTATTGCGAGGCAGGTTAACCTTTACAGGTCAACAAAGCAGCCTCTTTGGAGTGAGATCTTGTGCTAAATTTAACATGGGACCATCCTGGTCTGCTTACAAGGTTTTTCCTGATTAACAATATTTTCTGTGATGCTGAAATTTTAATGCATTTATTTCCAATCTGTTTATATTGTGGAAATAGATGTTGGTTTCAGAACCAAAAGAAAAGTTTCAATTCAATGCCGGTCACTTATGCCCTGTCAAAATTAAGAAGGAATAACAGATAGAGAAGAATGACATTCCTGGTCTGTAATAAGTTAATTAGTCATTGGCTTCCATGTCACTCTGGAAATGACAGGAAATCATTTAGATACCTAAACCTATTCTCTGTCCAGATGCTGGAACATGAGAGGTGTGGACACTAAGAAGAGAATTATATCCCTTATGTAGTCAGATAACTGACTGAGAGTATTCAGGCTGTCTGTCTAATCCCTTTACAACCTACAGACCTACCTAACCACCTATCAACAATCTACTGACAGTATCCGGTTTATCCATCTATCTACAATCTACTGACAGTATCCGGTCTATCTATCTATTTACGATGTACTGACAGTATCAGGGTCTATGTATCTATCTACAGTCTACTGACAGTATCCTGTCTATCTACCTATCTACAATCTACTAATTGTAGCTAGATAACCCAGATATAATCAGCAGATTGTAGATATGTAGATAGACTGGATACTGTCACTAGGTTGTAGATAAATAGATAGACGGGATACTCAGTAGATTGTAAATAGATAGATAATCTGGGTATTGTCAATAGATTGTAGCTAGATAACCTGGATACAATCTACTGACAGTACCCAGATTATCTATCTATCTACAATCTAATGACAGTATCCAGTCTATCCACCTATCTACAATCTTCTGACTGTATCTGATCTATCTATTTATCTACAATCTAATGACAATATCCAGTTTATCTACCTATCTATAATCTATGGATTATATCTGGGTTATCAAGCTACAATCTATTGACAGTACCAAGATTATTTCTTTATCTACAATCTACTAACAGTATCCATATTATCTATCTATGATTAGTGACAATATCTGGTTTATCTGCCTATCTACAATCCATTGACAGTACCCAGGTTATCTAATTATGAACAATCTACTGACAGTGCCTAGGTTATCTATTTATCTACAATATACTGACACTACCCAGATTAGTTATCTATCAACAATCTTCTATCAATATCCAGGTTATCTATGTACAATCTACTGAAAGTATCCAATGTTATCTACAATCACAGTATCTTGTCTGTCTATTTATCTAAATATAGTGATTGTATCTGGGTTATCTATCTTTCTACAATCTACTGACAATATCCAGTCTATCTATCTAAAATCCACTGACAGTATCCAATCTACCTACCTATCTACAATCTACTGTCAGTATCCAGGCCTGGTACCTGAAAGAGGAGGAAGTTTTGATATTTGGACAGATTTCTTTTGGACACGGCCTTTTCAACACAATCACACCCGATCATTACTGTATGTAGAAATTTCAGTTAGCCCTCAGCCAAATATCAAGCACTCAATCAGTGAAAACGAGTTCTTATCCAGTAGAGTTCACACTGAGCCTCTCCAGCCGCCTCTGTCATTCAGCACAAGCATGCTAATCTTATCATGGCCTCACCACTTTTTTGCCTGCCTTTACTGTTAATTCCATTACAGATCAAAGTTCTGTCGCACTCAGCCCTGAATATATTCAATAACAACCTCCACAGATGCAGTAGCAATGAATGGCACTCAGATGAAATATCTGTGGATTGATGATTGAGATGGTGGTGTGGGGGCGGTTTCCACCCTATTTTCAGCAGGCAGGAGATGTGGAGATTCCTGCAGGAATCCCAAAACAACTTTTACCGGCAACCAACGCCCCCGTTTAACTGCCAATGACATAACTTTTAAACTTGGAATCTCCATTTACTTCTCCTTGAATTTGAAGATCAGACTATTCCCCAATTTTGGAATGTCCATTCTTACCAGCAAGCCCTCACATCACCATGAATCATGGCATGTTCCCCACAAATAGGGCCAATCGAACCCGCTGGGGGCACTAAAGCACATGTGCCCAGAGAGAGGGGGGGGGGGGGGGGGGGGGATGGAGATCGGACACTGTGCACTACCAAGAGACAATGTCCGGAGCAGTTCCAGGGGGAGTGCCAGGATGTGCTCATTCCATTGCCATAGGCTTGGCAATGGATTTCTTGGTGCTAGGGGGAATTCTGTGGGGGCTGGTTCCATTGGGGGTTCTGAGCTTGGGGGATAGGGGAGGATTTCTTTTATTCTCAGGTGCCTCAATTTTTCAGGAGGCGAAGTTGCTGGTGATCAACCATAGTTCATCCCGATTCCGTGGAAATCGCCTCTTTTTTTTGACCAAGTGTCGAAAGATATAGCAGGAAAAGCTGTCAGTACAACCGGCAGGCTATACCCCACCTTTCCCACTCGAACTGACACTTAGTCATAAAATAGCAAAATTCCATCTCATGTTTGTAAGGCTCCAAAGACAAACTCTTATGCGGTTAAGACTCGTGTGTTTGTTGGGGATAGCGAAAGGGGCCAGCCAAACTTTGCTGCCTTTAATACTGTAGTTCCGATATAATAACTCAGTTATACTAATAATCTTTCACGAGGCCTGCAGCAGACTAGCTAGGCCACCTCCTCTGAGCTTCCTTTAAAATCCTTCCCAGGTTTGGAATACTGACAGTTGGAAAATGGTGCTATTTTAGCCTTTATCTATACCAGCATTCATCAAGCAAATGAGAGTTCCATTGAAACTATAGCATCTATAAAGTTAATAAAAATGTTATGATCAGTTCAGAAACTCTAAGGTGCTCTATGGATTCCATCTGGATCATAAGTTTTGCATCTTGAATTTGGCTTGGATAAGCATGAGATGTTTCATTTTAGATATGATTCGAGTGACCCACTTGGGAGTTTTTAATCAAACAAAGTTTATTTTAGAATATAGTTAACATGTATAGTAAGAATATTAGCACAAATTTTTGTTACAGTCATGATAATGTATAACGCTTAATAAAGATATCTTCAAAATTCCATTCAAACCAATCCCATAGATTAAAAAAAACATTTTCGCAGGTTTAACACAGCACAAACTAATGCTACAAGAAATTAAGTCCCTTGGTTGGAGAATTGAAAAATCTCTGTCATGATACACTCAGAACAGATTGAAGTCAGAACAGTTTCCCAGAACATCACTGACTTTAGGCAAACTACTAACAAATGATTTTCACCCCATCAGAAAAGCAAGATTTTACTTTCAGTTATCCAACAGAATTTCCAAAGAAAGAAAAAGAGAGCGAGGGGCTTTGATGCTGCTAACACTCCAGCTTCCGAAACTGAAACGAAAAATGAACCACTGTCATCTAACTTGCCCACAGTTTTTTCTCCTCCTATCAATGACATCACCTAAGGCTGTGAGCATGAATTTAAAAAAACTCTTAAAGGTACACTAACACCACAGAAGTAATCTTCCTATAATTTTCTTCATCGTGTTTCTAGGAAATTCCTCGGTTTCCATTTGGCAATCATTCACAGTTACACTACTGAAATTAGGAGCAGAGTATCTGGTTACAGCCTGCATTCAATGGTCTGGCAAGTTAGTGCATTGACTTTGCTTAAGATACTACTTAACAACAATGAGCATTTAATACTGGTTTAAGAACCCATGGAATAAACAACAATCTTCACACTCACTCCCAACCATTGACGAGTCTACATCTTAATAATATAAGAGCATAGGCAACCGGAGCAGCAGTGGACCATTTGGCACTCCAGCCTGCTCAGCCATTCAGTAAGATCATGACTGATCGGATGGTAGCCACTTTCCTGTTTTACCCCCTATCATCTTTGACTCCCCTTCTTTATAGGTCAAAAATCTGTTTCCCTCAGCCTTGAATATATTCAATGATCCAGCCTCCACTGCTCCCTAGTGCAGAGGTTAATGACTCTTTGAGAGAAACAATCCCCTTATCTCCAACCAGAATGAAAAAGTTTTTATTCTAAAACTGGGCCCCTTAGTTCTGGGTCATCTGTCAAATACAGTACATTCCAAATGTACCAATGCATTGATTCTTTTCAGAAGTGTTGCATTTCTGAGAGAAATACACAATATTAATACTAACACAATATTAATACTAACAGTCATGTGAAGTGCTCTTTTCCACCAGAAATGACAGCTTCCTTCTATACAGCAGCAATGAGGGATTTGTGTTTAAAACATTGAAGAAAGATTGCTGTGAATTGAAGTATAGGATAGTGACAGTGTTAAATGTAGCTTCCAGGCTACATATCATCAACAAGTAGGATAAAGGTTTAAATTTAGGGGGAAAAAGAAGTATTACGTTGACTCATTCTCAAATAAATTCTAATACTGATTATGAGGCAGTGTCTGACATCAATTTCCACATATTCACTTCCAACAACTTATCAGCACGTGGAACATTAGAGAGAGGAGGAAATAATTTTAAAAATTTACAGGAACAAAATTATATGATTATCCAGGAGATTGAAAATGGTGTGGCATCATGAAATTGAAACACCTAAAATATCTTTCTGCACCAAAATCAGATAATACAAGCAATGTGCAAGAAATGAAGTGTCTCCAGCTGAAACATTGGCTTGCACATTCCCAATCTGTCTTTTTCCATTCATTCTATTACATGGGGATAGACAATTCTGTACTAAATCAGCAAGATAAACATTTCAGATTTATTTTGGGAAGTAAGGTTTCCAGATGCTGGGAAAGTGCAATGAGTATGTACACTAACTTATGTTACACAAATAGGATAGGTTAGGCATGCCCATATTTCCACTTGAGCAGCTATTCCTGCTCTATTGAATGTGACACTCAGAGGAAGGCAGTGCACCAAAGGAAAGTGAACACAAATCTGATATGAATTGACCTGTACCAGTTCTATCCTCTTGCATCAGTGCAACATTGCCAGAAGTTGGGAGAATCCAGCTGCACAAGCTCACAGTCTGAGGTTTCCTTGTGTTTAAGTTGCAGGATGACCAACACCGATATTGCAAGCTAACTTTAGTAATAACAGACCACGAACACAGAGCTGCAAGGCATCTGCAAACTGATTAAAATCCCCTCTTACTTGTGCCATCTGATCTTTGACCTCTAGGTCAGGTGACCCCCATGAAGTAACACATTATATCTATTACTGGAGTCTACTCCCCCAATCACCCTACTATCAGGACATAGGTATGCACACAGTATGGGTGAAACACACAAAAATAGAACAATACAACACAGTACTTGGCCCTCAATGTTGTGCCGAGCTATGTCCGAACCCAAGATCAAGCTATCTACTCCCTAACATTCTGGTGTGCTCCATGCGCCTATCCAATAACTGCTTGAAAGTTCCTAAAGTGTCCGACTCCACTATCACAGCAGGCAGTGTATTCCACACCCTAAACACACTGAGTGAAGAATCTACCTCGGACATCAGTCCTATTATCTTCCACCATGAACCTTATAGTTATGCCCCTTAGTAGCAGCTACATCCACCCGAGAAAATAGTCTCTGCACGTCCACTCTATCTATCCCCTCATCATCTTATAAATCTCTATTAAGTTGCCTCTCATCCTGCTCCGTTCTAAAGAGAAAAGCCCCAGCTCCCTCAACGTTTCCTCATAAGACCTACCCTCCAAACAGGTGTCATCCTTGGTAAATCTCCTCTGCACTCTCTCCAATGTTTCCACATCCTTCTTATAGTGAGGTGACTAGAACTGAACACATTACTCCAAATGCGGTCTCACTAAGATCCTGTACAGTTGCAGCATAACCCCACGTAACTCAAGCTCCCTGTTAATAAACGCTAACATACTATAAGCCTTCTTTATAGCTCTATCCACTTGTGTGACAACCTTCAGGGATCTATGGATATGAACCCCAAGATCTTTCTGTTCCTCCACATTCTTGCCGTTGACCCTGTAATCCACATTCAAGTTTGCCAAAATGAATCACCTCACATTTATGAGGGTTAAACTCCATCTGCCACTTTTTGGCCCAGTTCTGCATCCTATCAAAGTCTCTTTGCAGCCTGCAAGAGCCCTCTACCCTCATCCACTATTCCATCAATCTTGGTGTCATTAGCAAATTTACTAACCCACCCTTTAGCCCCCTCCTCCAAGTCATTGATAAAAATCACAAATAGCAGAGGATCGAGCACTGATCCCTATGGTACACCGCTGGTAATTGGCCTCCAGCCTGAAAATTTTCCTTCCACCACCACCCTCTGTCTTCTATGAGAAAGCCAGTTACTTATCCAATTGGCCAAATTTTCTTCTATCCTACATCTCCTTACCTTCTTCATGAGCGTACCACGGAGAACATTATCCAACGCCTTAGTAAAATCCATGCATGCGACATCAACTGCTCTATCTTCGTCTACATACTTAGTTACCTCCTCAAAGAATTCATGAGTTCAAAGTTCAAATGAACTTACAAACATTGAATAGAAACTTCAGTTTCAAAACAGGAAGTGACATTCCAACTGCTCAGCATCATGATGCAGGGGAATTACTGGAAAATTAAATATATATTGTCAATGTTCATCACCTTTCTGGAGAAACAGTGCTGACAAACAAATGCTCACTAACTGGTTAATTATTAATGGTTAAAACTAATTTAAATAAATTTTTCTTCGTGGCTAAAATTAAAGCAGTTTTATATTTGTTACAGTATACTTCCCATTTCTATCAATTACTAATGACTTTCTCAGTAATGTGTGACTTTACCAACTATGTGGCTGAGGTTTGATTCTCACATCCACAAAATAACCAGCAGCTGTGCTGCAGACATGAATGTGAAGATTAACTCAGTTAATTTGTGGGTATTTAATTTTCCTTACTGGATCACTGGGGGCAACGTGTGGAACAAATGTGCTGTTGTATGGTTAAGGGGAGCACAATTTGATCCAGCCTGGCACTGGGTTCTCAATATTGATTCTGAAACCGTGAAATGAGAGGAGGAGATTGTAGAGGTGTGTCACTTCCAGACTATGACACTGGCAAAGGCCTTGTAAGCAAATTGCCTTAGCAAATAAGCCTCAGGTAAAGTTTAACCCAGTGAAAGGAAATTTATACACACAAACCCAGAAATATAAATGTTAATTTGGAGTACCGCCTTTAGCTAAACATAGTCAGTGGTGTATTCTCCAATGACCTCCCAGTCTAATCTCTTCACCTTCCTATAAAAGATTTAGAAACAGGTATTTCTCGCCACTATACATCTTCAAATGGTTAATTATCCAAAGCAGTCCTGAGTAAGGTGCTGTTAGCTGAAACCCACTGTTGGAATTGTTGTAACTCCGGATACAGTTCCAGAGTCAAAGCACAGTTCATTTTCTGGCCACCTCGCTTCCAAAATTCAAACATGTTGCCAAGGTCCTGAGCTCCTGGTCCTCCAAAATACTCCACAAACTCTCGGACTGAAATCTGTCACAAAGAAAAAATAAATGGGAAAGTGTCATAGAACACAGAACAGCACAGGAACAGGCCCTTTGGTCCACACCCTTGCATCTGAACAAGATGCCAAATTAAACTAATCCCTTCTGCCTGCCCTTGGACTCTATCCCTCTATTTCTTGCATATTCGTGTACCTATCTAAATGTCCTTTTAAATGCTCCTATCATATCTACCTCTATCACCACTCCTGGCACCATATTCCAGACACCTACCACTCTCTGTGCAAAAAACTTACCCCTCACATCTCCTTTGAACTTTCTCCACTTAACCTTAAGTGCATGCCTTTAGTATTAGACATTTCAACTCTGTCATTCAGATTATTATGGAAACTGAATAAAATATCCTGAGGGTCAGAATGGGGTGTTCTGTTCATAATTTCTTCCTCAGACCAATTTGGTTTAGAATATATAACAGTTGCAACTATGATCAAGAGGGTTTGTATAGGGTTATGAACAGAAGGAATTGTCTCTGCACTTGGGTGGCATGGGGATACGGATATTAGCATTGCTGCTGCACAGGGGATCCAGGTTTGATCCCTAGCTTGTATCACTGTCTGTGTGGAGTCTGCATGTTCTTACCATGTGTGAGTTTCCGCTGGGTGCTCAGGTTTGGTCCCACAGTCCCAAAGATGTGCTGATTAGATGCATTGACCATGCTAAATTCTCCCTCAATGTACCCAGAATGTGGCCATTAGGGGGTTTTCCACAATAACTTCATTACCTACTTGTGACACTAATAAATAAACCTTACACTCATCCCAGGTACGTGCTGCATAGCATTAGATGGTATTTCAAGGATTGTAAAAGAGCAGATGATGAGCTGAATAAAGAGATTATACTGGTGATGCCAGATCTAAACTTTAAAAGGAAGAAGAAAATCTGGAAGGAAATGAGAGGTTTACAGCTTTGAGCCCTAGTCTTGGGGTGATGTGTTGAGTTTTGTTTTAAACAGAGTGAAGGTACAGAGGAATAACTGGAGCTTAGAAAGATCAAGGGAGAATATTTTCAAAGCACAATGACCATGAGAAAAGATTAGGCAATAGAAAGTTGAGAAAAGAACCACACATCAAACAATAAACTTTTCTTATTCAATGTAGAAGAACACAATAAGTGCTAGAAAAGTCTTAGAGATGGAAACAGCATTCAAAAATTGGACAGAGTGGCAATGTCTGCTTTGCGCAGACACTTCCTACAATTGCACTCACAATTTTTCTTTTCTCAGAACTGCAAGACCAACTGTCTTTCATCTTGTTATATCCATTCATAGGATATGGGAGTCACTCAACGTGTCTATATAGCGTATTTCACAACTTAAAACATCCACAAGCACTCCTGTTTTAGGGAATGTTCTGTGCCAAAGATTTAATCCAGAACAGATTGGTTGGAGATTGTTTAAATTCATTTCGCTTTGGATCTTTACAGCCCAGATGGAGGGCACATTCATCTGTGTTATCTACATTCCCTTTCAAAGTCCCCGAAATGAAAAGACAGCATGCTGACCCATCACAGCATGCTTGCTCAACAGCAACTTTGTTTCATTTTCACTAGCAAGATGCTTATGAGAATCATCTAATTTAACAGCAGTCATACCCGGGAATCTTTAAACTGTTTGGGATATAGGTGATGCGTGAGGACTTGTGCGTATTCCTGGATCCTTAGACTGCCTGCTGACAGAAAGCAGCTCTTTCCTACCCAGCGCTGTGGGTTTTTAAACAAGGTTGTTACAATCGGACCGATCTGTTTGATACTTATTCCATCCATGGCTGCTTCTCCCATAGGAATGGCTGAAAGCAACAACACAAAAGTTCTGAAAAAGAAACAACAACATCTGGAATATTACCACCCACTAAAAGTATTGCACACTCATTATCCAGTTCATAAAGTTTACATGTTATTTATAGTGAGCCAACATACTGTTTAGACTTTAACATTTATCTTTCCTTCAATCCTGCACCAAGAAAAGGAAGGAACAACTTGTCTTTATAGAGCATATGTCATGTTTTAAAATATCCCCAAGCATTCCTGTCAAGTAATTATTTCTAAAGCATAGTCACTATTGATGTATAGGCGAATGCAGCAGCTAATTTGCCAATGGCAAGCCAAGCACCTACAAATTACAACGGACCAGTTAATCTATTTTGTTGGTTGAGGAGTGAATGCTGGCCAGGACACTGGTAGAACATCACTTTTCTTCATCAACTCCTGTATCTCCTGAAGGATCTTATTGTAAACTGTCTTTCAAAAGATTAGACTGTCAGTAATGCAAAATTCCATCACTAAATGATCAGCTTCAGATTGTATATTGAAGTCCTGGAATAAGACTTGTCCTCTCTATCTTTTGTCCTTTTGATCAACAGTTAGCTTCAGAGATGGTAATGTCACTACCAGTCAAACTGTATCACAGGAGGCCATTCAGCCCATTGTGTTTGCACCAGCTCTTCAAATGAGCAATTCACTCAATGCCATTCACCTGCCTTCTCCAGTATCCCTGCACATTCTTTCTTTCTTTTCAACAGTCTAATTTCCTTTTTGAATGCTTCAAATGAACTGCCCCATCACATTCTTGTGCAGTGAATTCCAGCCCATAACTGCAAATTATAAGGTTCCCTCATGTCACTTTTACTTCTATTATTAATAACTTTCAATCTTCTCATTGATCCTTTCATTCTTTATCTACTCTGTCCAGACCCCTCATAATTTTAAATATTTCTGTCAAATCTTCTCTCAGCATTCTCTTCTCCAAGGAAAACAGTCCTAACTTCTCCAATCTATCTTCATAACTGAAATTCCTCATCCCTATCTTCAAAAATCTTTTCTGCAATCTCTCTAATGCCTTCACATCCTTCCTAAAGTGCAGTGCCAGAACTGGACTCAATACTTCAGCTAAGACAGGACTAACAAAACATCCTTGCTCTTGTGCTGTCTGCCTCTGTCTCTATTAATAAAGCTTAGGATATTATTTGAGATTCATGGAGTCATACAACACAGAAACAGATCCTTCTGTACTGACAATCAAATATCAATCTATACTAGTCCCATTTGCCAGCCTTGGACCATGATCTACTGTGTCTTGGCGACTAAAGTGCTTATCCAAATGCTTCTTAAATGTTGCGAGAGGACCTGCCTCCATCATCCTTTCAGGCACCCATATTTCCTGGGTGAAGCCTGGGTGAAAAACATTTGCCTCAAATCTCTCAAAACCACTTACTCCTCACTTTGAACCTATGCTCTCTGGTCTTAAACATCTCTGTCATGATGTGGAGATGTCGGTGTTGGACTGGGGTAAACATTGAAGTCTCACAATACCAGGTTAAAGAGCAACAGGTTTATTTGGTAGCAAAAACCACTAGCTTTTGGGCCTCTGACCCTCCACTCTCCACTTACCTGATGAAGGGTCAGAGGCCCAAAAGCTAGTGATTTTTGCTACAAATAAACCTGTTGGACTTTAAACTGGCGTTGTGAGACTTCTTACTGTGCTTAAATATCTCTGCCATGGAGAAAGGATTCTTACATTCTAATCTGCCTGTGCTTCTCATAATTTCTATCATATCATTCCCACCCCCTCCTCCTCAGCCTCCTCTGCTCTAGGAAACAAGTCCAGCCTATCGAGCCTCTTCTTACAGCTGGAACTTTTCATCGCAGGCAACATTCTGGTGAATCTCCTCTGCACCTTCTCCAGTGCAATCATATTCTACCAATAGTGTGGCAACCAAAATTGCGCACAATACTCCATCTATGGTCTAACCAATGTTTTATAAAGTTGTATTAAGGCCACCCTTCTCCTATATTTTATGTCCAGCTAGTGAAGGCAAGCATTCTGTATGCCCCCTTCAACACCCTATCTAACTTGTTGCTAACTGCAGGGATCTATGGACTTGTACATCAAGGTCCCTTTGTTTCTCAATACTCCCTAGAGATCTACCATTCATTGTGTATATCCTACCCTTATTAGACCTCCCAAAAAGCATCACCTCACACTTACCAGGACTAAATTCCATTTGCCATCTCTGTCCAACTTTCAAACTGATCAATATCAGTCTGTAGTCTCAGACTATCATCCTCAATATCAATAACACCACCAACTTTTGTGTCATCTGCAAACTTACTAATTATACCTTCTACATTCACATTCAAGTTGTTAATCTATATAACAAACAATAAAGGTCCCAGCACCAATTCCTGTGGCACACCACTGGTCACAGTTTTACAATCAGAAAAGCAACCGTCCACCATCACCCTTTGCCTCCTATTAACAAGATAATTTTGATCCAATTTGCCAACTTGCCCTGAATCCCATTGGCTCTAATTTTTTGGATCATGTCAGACCTTGTCAAAAGTTTTACTGAATCACATCAACTGCGCTACCCTCATTAATATACTTAATTACTTTTTCAAAGAACTCAATTAAATTAATTAAACAGGATCCCTCACTAACAAATCCGTACTGAATATCCCTGATCAATCCCTTCCTTTCTAGGTATTGACTAATCCTGTCCCTTAGAATTTTTTCCAATAATTTCTGTACCACTGACATACAGGCTAACTAGCCTGTTATTACCTAGCTTATTCCTGCTGCCCTTTTTGAATAAAGGTACGCTTTATTAACCATTTTCTGGACCTCTCCTACTACCTTCAACAGCTTAGGCAAATAAGTATCAGGGTCCCCTAAAGGTTTACGGATTATAAAGTTTATAAACTTTTTACAGACAGCCAAAAAATAAGAGAAACAAAAAGGAGACTACTGATTCCTTTGCAAACACAATATATCTAATCAACAAGAGTTCTAACTGAATTCAATTATTTAATTATTGAAAGTACAAACCAATTTTATCCCATCTTTCCTCTGCTCACCATCAAAGTGTGGGGCAATATTTTGATGCCCAAGCAGCTGGTAATGTAATTTGATGATCATGAATGAAAAGTACCAATAAGAAGAATATTCTAAAATTATTTTTTTAAATAGCTGTCAGGGACATTTTCAGGAAGCTCGCTAATCCCTGTGACATGCGGGTCCTAGATTTCCAGTCATAAAAGCAACCCTCCACCCGCCAACTCTCTTTGCTTCCTATTCTTCATCTCCCATACCCCAGGCACTTAAACTGGATTCACAGAGTGTGTAACTGTGAGGCCAGTCACTCCTCTATGGCTTTAGCATTTTCTATGGGAATTTTTTTTTAATCATTCATGGGACATGAGTGTCACTGGCTGGATATCATTCATTGCCCATCTCTAGTTGCCTGAAGACAATTGAGAATCAACCACATTGCTGTGGCCCTTGAGTCATATGTAGGCCAAAGTATGTAAGAACAGCAGATTTCCTTCCCTAAAGGGCATTAGTGAGCCAAATGGATTTTTCCGACAGCCAACAACGGTTTCATGGTCATAAATAGATTCTTAATTCCAGGTAATTTTTTTTTTTATTGAAGTCAAATTCCACTATCTGTTGTGATGGGATTCGAGTTCAAGTCCCCAGACCATTAGCTGAGTTTCTGGATTAATAGTCTAATGATAATACCACTAGGCCATTGCCTGCCCCTATGAATGCAAGGATTCTCAGCATAGTTGGTTCATGAGCAATTGTCTAAGCACCATTCCAAATCCAGACAAACAGCGCAGCTTCAACTTACTCAAGCACTGTTGTTAATGACCTTTGGGGATACATTGCAGTGGATTGTTTGCAACATTTGCCCTTCAAATGATAGTAAATAGAAAGTATATTTGTAATTCACCAAAACTGAAATGCAATCCTTACCAATTTTGTAAATATTATTTCCAGCCGGGCTTGGTTTGAATGTTGTCAGAAAACTTTCAAAGTAAAATGGAACTATAATCTCAGTCTTGGGCAAAGCTATTTCATTCATATAATCGTTGATGCAGGCCTTTGCATCCATGTGCCTCACAGGGAGGCTGTATTTCCTGTGGACATGATGAGCTCCACTTAGCACAACCTGTCTGATATTGTGCTGTTTACATAAGTCAGCTATCTTGTACCCCTGCTGAATTTCAGCCTGGAAAAGATACAAATGTGTTTGGTCAGAAAAGGCAACTGTTTCTAAATGGTAATGCCTCGTGTAATCAACATATTTCTTTCAGTAGTTTAGTATCTCATCAACTGCACTGGGCCAGCTGTTGTATTCCTGATACAGCCTGTGTACAAATGGAGTTGATGGTTGTTGAACAAGTATAAACATTAAGAGGCAGCATGATGGCACAGTGGTTAGCACCACTGTCTCATAGTTCCAGGGATCTGGGTTCGATTCTTTGCTTGACTGTCTGTGCAGAGTCTGCACATTCTCCCCGTGTCTGTGTGGGGTTCCTGCAGATGTTCAGGTTCCTCGCAGAGTCCGAAAGATGTGCTGGTGAGGTGGATTGGCCATGTTAAATTCTTTCTCTGTGCACCTGAACAGGTGCTGGAATGTGATGACCAGGGGATTTTCACAGTAATTTCATTGCAGTGTTAAGATAAGCCTATTTATGACTAATAATTAAACTGGAAAACTAAAAAAAAAGGTAGAAATTATGCTATTATGCTCATTGCATTCCTAGATTTTCATGATACTTGGCTATTGTAAACTCTCCATTATTTTCTTTCTTGAAAATACATGAAATATAACCTTTGAACATACTTTATTCAAAATGAATTGGATGGCAAATGTTTCTTCTGTCATCAATTGGCCAATTTGGCAAAATTTACTGCCGGGTCACTGTTTCTGACACTGCAAGACTCCCAATTGACCTCACATTAGCATCTCAACCCAAAATGCAAACTCCTCCCCTGGAGTTTAGCCTCAATTCTGTTCCCTGCACTGTGAGTCAGTGATGCTATATCCCACTCAGCTTTTGTCAGAGTACCTCCATTACCAGTTTAAAATACCAATACATCATTTCCTTTTCTGTCTATGTACTTTAGAGCATCAGTAATTGGCTGTGGGAGCATCTAAAGCAAAAGCTCCTTCTACATTTACGTGTTTGTAAATTGCGATATGACTGACCCTCAGAGGATCCTTGTTGTTGAAGTCTGTGTGGGTGATGACAAAGCACTTGTGAGCGCCACACAGAGCAGAGTCGACGCTTGCAGGGTTGTTATAGTCTACCAGCATGGTGTGTGCTCCGCCTGTCTGTAGCTGCTGAGTGTTGGGAGAGGTTAACTCTTGCACTACAGCACGCACTGTGAAATGACCATCCTGGAGCAAGGCTGTGGCTACTGCATTCCCTTGACACTTCTCAGCACCAAAAACAGTCACCGTCTCAGACATTCTCTGGCAATAAAAGAATTATTGAGGATTAACAGGGAATATTGAGAATCAAGTTCTTTCAGTTAATAGATTCAGAAAGAAAGAAATGCTGTTTTGAAATTATTCAAATGTTTTCACTGGAATGATCCATTATTTCCTCATTAGTCAGGGGATGCGAAATTGAGCTCAAAGCCCTTTATAATTAGCAAAAAATTTGCTAAATTGATGTTTGCCTGCTTTATATGTAAGCAAGCTTTTGGGCTTTGAGTGGCGCTGATAGAAGTGAAGGATGTGGAGATAAAATTAGCAAATTTGATCACAACAGGTGATCAGGAGGAAACCTGTTCCTTCAGAATGAAACTCAGATGTTCCATCAATGAAGGAACTGAATCAATCTTTTGGATTAAAGTTGAAGGAATAGGAGTCTGAGATGTATTCTCCATGGCAGATACTATCTTATGGGTTAGAGGGTTGCAAGTCAGCAATAAGTAATGAATATGGGAATATGATTTGGTGCCCTTTTTATTACATTGGGGAATTTGCACTAATTTCAAATCAATTGAACAGGATAGAGGATAGGTGATCATCAACTAGCCTTGCTTTCCATGTACTTGTATAGGTCACAAAAAGATGTAAAATATATCAACAAAAGACTAGACTGCAGTGGCAATGGAGCAGAGATTGAGACCAGGATCTCCAGTGTGAGAACTTGCACAGAACTTGATCAGAAACAGTGAAAGTCATTGAGTGTTATCTTTGGATATGTAACACACTCTACGATGGAGCAGTAGAATGTGCTTGTGCACTCTTTTCCACTGGAAAATTTATTTAGTTTCAGCTGAAGTTGCTGACTTGATTTCCTCTGTCCATTACAGCATGACAGATAATATCAGCAATGTTGGGGAGAATCAGAATCCTTTGAAATGCCTTGGGGTGAAACAGGATTGTTTTCTGACATTGTCATTCTCTCTTTGCTGTTGTCAGATGGCTCCATATTATTCAAAGGGGTATCTAGTTACACAGCATGACTGACAGAAAGTTAGTGAAACCTAATTCACCTGAAATCCAAGGTGAAGTTATAACATGTTCTTGTCAGAAAGTTATTTAACACTAATGATGCTACAACAGCACTGGATACTAAGGAACACCTTCAGCAGCAAATGGACTGGCTCTTTCACACCTGTAAATGGTTTGGTTTGACCATTAGATATCAGGCTGTTACCAGATCATTATTTATCAGCATTGTGGCAGTGAAGGCTATTGATAGCATGATGTCCATAACTGTTAACAATCTGTCACTTGAAACCAACACTGAAATCTACACACATATTAAAAGTTACAGCTGTTAAGTCCAAGCTGTACAACAGTGTCAGACAATAGCAACCTAACTGAGAATTTCAAACTGCAAATCTATCAAAATCTGCACACTCCCCCACAATGGTGAGACCTGGTTAATGTATACTAGGCACGAGAAAAGACTGAACTGTTCCCAACTTCATTGTCTCGGATGTATCATCAGCATCTCTTGGCAGGACAAGGAAATCATCCCAGAGACTCTGAAGAGGGCTAAATCTATCAGCATTTCCCAGCCAGCAACTTCTTCACTGGCTGGGTCACATTCATCAACGATAACCATACAACCAAAAACTCTCTGATGATGAACTGGCCACTGGGTCATGACCTCCTGGGCATCCATACTTCCACTATAAGGACACCTGTAAGTAAGGTAGAAGCTGTGCATGTTGATACTGTCAGCCCAGAGCCTCTGGCTGGAGGCTGAGTGTCTGGAAGGATACAGGAAGAGGTGAGGCAAAAAGGAAAGCTCAGCTGTCGGAGAAGAAAGTCAAGAGATTACAGAGGTCAGCGAGTCGTGCATATTCTCGACTCATTGTGTCACCTGCAGCAAATATTGCAAAGATGGCCTGGAGCTCCTGATCTACACCTGGCAATGTTAAACGCAAGAGTTACCCAGTGCACCACAAACAATTGTCTCATGAGATTAAGACAGCCAAAAATTATTGGGAGATAAAATAGAGAATAATACAAACAAAATATAATCCTTAACTGCTTTGGAAAAGAACAATGGCCTGTCTACTGGGCAGCACAATAGCACAGTGATTAGCATTGCTGCCTCATAGCTCCAGGGACCTGGATTCAATTCCTGGGTTTGATCACTGTCAGTGTGGAGTTTGCATATTCTCCTCATGTCTGTGTGGGTTTCCTCTGGGTTCTCTAGTTTCTTCCCCTAGTCCAAAGATGTGTGGGCTAAATGTATTGGCCATGTTAAATTGCCCCTTAGCATCCCAGTAAGCATAGATTAGAGGGATTAACAGGGTAAATATGTGTGGGGTTATGGGAATAGACTCCAGGTAGGATTGTTGTTAGTGTAGGCTTGATGGGCCGAATGGCCTCCTTCTGCATTGTAGCGGTTCTATACTGCAACACCTGCTAGCTGTGTGTAATGAAATGGAATATCTTAATACATTTGAATCAATCATTTGGTGATAAACATCATTCCTAATGCATTGACCTAAAATGAAATTGAAATCACAAAATTACTCACCAAATGTTGGTGTTTTTTGCCTTTTTTTCTTAATTTGGAAAAGATAGTCCTTCAGCAGTTTGTTGGCCTCTGGAGGTGGACGGCCGAACTGTTGTTTGTTGATCATTCTCTTGTTGCCAAAGAAACATCAAGGCGGAGCTGTTTCAGTAAGACAACAGCTGGACTGTTGATGCCCACAGCTCGATCCTTTATTACATTTAGTGAATTAATTCCAGCATCAGATGTACTTGATTCGTAAGTTTGCAACAGAAAACTAAAAGACAAAATATGCATAAGTATTTGCAGGGGGGTGGAATTAGGTAAATAAAATAGTTTGCACCATACTTTTCTAATCCTTCTTAACACCATCAATTTAAGGATCAGATTTTTCAGTCTGTTTGCATTTCTGCACAACGTTCAGCAAGTGAATCAAATGGCACTCACTGTCAGTGCATTAACTTCCTGTGAAACTGGCCAAGTCAGAGCTGAAGTTAGTCACTTGGGTCACATTTCCTGAAGTATTTTTGTAGTGTACGCGGTTAGTGGAGGAAGCAGATGGTAAAAGAAGTAGCTTCTGGAATGTAATTATTAGTTTACTGAGCGAACCAGCGCACAGGGCACACAACATTTCACACATTACAGCCTGTGTGTAAGCACACACACACACACCAAACGCCAGGACCCGATATGTCTTTGACAGATACTATAAGACTGTGGGATGAAGGAATCAGTGCAGCAGACCGGCAAGAATGGGGAACTGCACTGGACTGCTTCACTGCTATTCTAGAGCCCACCTCCAAAATCTGCTTCAATATTGGCTGCTTGTATCTCTTACGAGGAGAATTAAACCAGGCTGAAACGGTAAGTGACCAGTAACTCAATTCCACCTTTGGAAGGAGTAGTCAGATATTTCTGTGTCCGTTTTAGGACAGATTAAAAGAACAATTATAATGAACAGATTAACGTTGTACACGCCTGAACAGATTTTTAAAATAATAGATATATCATTAGAGGAAGTTAGTTCATTAAGAATTGTAGAAACGTAGGTTGTTTTGTAGTTTATAGTAAGGGAAGCAGTAGATTTTTTTAAATAGATGCCAGTAATTTAATATAAAAGTGGAAATGAAACTGCTCATGACACAAATGTAAATTGGTTTCAAAATGCACTGGATATTAATCTAATTGGTGAGTGCTAAAGTGGTGCAGTTGTGGAGTTCAGTTCTAATATTCAACAAAACAAAGGCTACTACAAACTCTTTTGGGTTAACAAGCAGCAGGTATCATTCATGTGTAAGGTAATGATTGTCAACACCAAATAGCTCAAGTACCTCCCCCTAATTCTCAACGTCAACACCCTAGAAGCTGCTATTAAACCTTCACTTCCAACTCACACTCTAATTTGACTTTCAGCATTGCCATTTGTTCAATATCCTACAATTTCCCACCCAATTCCATCATAGGAGCATCATCATCTGCCCCATAATGAGGCTTGGCTGAGAGCCCAGACATCTATTAGCCTGTTGAAACACCTGTGCTGAGGCAAACCTTTGCTTGATTGACAGCTTTTTCTGCACTCTAATTTCCTTTTTTTTGTCAACATTGAAGTGAAGTACTTGTTAAGTATCCCCATTAATTTCTATTTATCCTCTACTATCTCACTACCTTGTCCTCTCAGGTCCCACTTCACATTTAACAACTGCTATTATGATTTGTACAACCCTGTACAAGCAGCGGCATGATGACATAGTGGACAGCACTTTTGCTTCACAGCGCCAAAGACCTGGGTTCAATTCCGCCCTTGAGTGACTATGGAGTTTGCATGTTCTCCCTGCGTCTAACTGGGTTTCCTCTGGGTGTTCTGGATTCTCCCACAGTGCAAAGATGTGTAGGTTAAGTGGATTGGCTATGCTAAACTGTCCCTTAGCATTAGGGGATTAGAAGGGAAAATACGTAGAGTTGCAGGGATAGAATTGTGTAGGATTGTGGTCGTTGCAGACTCAATTGGCTGAATGGCCTTCTTCTGCACTATAGGGATTCAATGATCCCTTTTTTTTAATATTTTATGAGATTCCCTCCTCATTTTTCCTCCTTTATCAGTTTGTGACTACTTCCTCACAATTCCTGGCTTTGGTTATGGTCTGTGTGGATACTGCACGTTCTCCCCATGTCTGCATGAGTTTACTCTGGGTACTCCAGTTTCCTCCTACAGTCTAACAGAGGTGCTAGTTTGGTGCATTGGACTTGCTAAATTCTCCCTCATTTTGCTCAAATAGGCACCAGAGTGTGGCGACTCGAGGATTTTCACAGTAACTTCGTTGCAGTGTTAATGTAAGCCTGCTTGTGGCCAATAAATAAACTTTTAACTTTTGTCCCTTATTTTCTGGTATAGATCAGCATAGGCCCCATCTGCCCTTTTTTAATTTTGGTTTGTTTCTAATGTCGTTGTTCATTCACAGCACCCAGAAATTCGAGATATACCATTAAAAATGGAAACTATGTTTATTGTGTTAACTTTTGTATAAATAATTATGGAACAATCAGACAGGAGCAGAGTAATACTGCCATCTGACTTTTGGTGTGAATTGAAAAGGAGCAAAGCAAAAAATCGCAAAGTAACAATGCGGACCAAAGAGTGAGTATACAGGTAAGTTTTTATTTTAATTTAAATGAATCAACTATAAAGTAAGAAAAGATCAATTAATTGGTATGAGAACTAAAGTCGGATTGTTAATTTATCATATAATTACAATCAGTGTTCAATTAATTCATCAGATCTAGGGGAGAAAGTAAATGTTAAAGGAAAGTAACACCAAAGGGCTCCAAATCTTTCAACAAATTACAATCGGTGATGTATAGGTAATAAGAGTTGAGTAAAACATTTAAGTTGAGCTCCCCATAAAATGAAATGACAGCAAAACAAAGGAAACAGTTGATTAGTGACCTGGCTGGTAATTCTTCAGTTTTAAGTCTATTTCTGCCAAGTGAGTTAAGAGTCTAATTATTGGAGACATGACAGAGCATCGCAGTCATGTTGAAGTCATATCCTATAATCGCTGGGAACTCTGAGATGCTTCTTGTGTTTTGCCTGCGCCCACAACCCCTGCTTAGCGTTTTGGAGTTTAAGCAGCAGTTGGCATCACTGCAGTGCATCTGTGAGATTGAAAGTTTGTGGATGGCATGTTTCTGGATGTGAATAGTCTGCAGCTAAAGGATATGAAGACAGTGAGAGAATGGGTGATGACCAAGCAGTTAGTGCAGGAATTCCCTGACTGCATCTCACCCTCCATTCAATTCTGAATGCTGATGAGAGTGATGGTCCCTGTGGTGTTGTTTGTCCATCGTCATCGATGAGGGCCTCGACACCATTAGTCATTTTGAAGCTGGTTGCGGTGTGTGTGGAGATGACTGATCAGGCCAATTCAGGCACGGAATGTCCTGGCACATATTGGTCAGACTTGTGTAGACACTAATTGTTGCGCTGGTGGTTCTGGATCAGTGCAGCTCATGCTTAAGTTGTGCTTCAGCGATACACCTTGCTTCGTAAGCTTGACAGCCTTTGTGGATGAGGCAGTGCCAGGTAGAGCAGTTTTGTGCCAGTGTTTCCCAGGTGGTCATGTCAATGTCAAGCAACTTCAGGGGAGCTTTGAGTGTGTCTTTGAGATGTTTCTTCTACCCTCCCTGCGAGCATCGTCCAGCAGAAAGTTCCTCAAAAAGGAGCTGCTTGGGTATGTGCTCGTTTGACATATGGATAACACGATCTGCCCACCAGGTCTGTGCTCTCATCAGCAATGTGTGGACTGATGATAGACTTCCCCTAGAGAGAACTTCAGTGTCTGGTATTTTGTCTTGCCATCTGATGAATAATATTCTGCAAAGACAAGCCATGTGGAAATGATTGAGTTGTCTTGCATGCCTTCGATACACAGTCCACATTTCACAGGCATACAGGAGAGTAGTGAGTATCACAGTACCATAGATCTTCAGTTTTGTTGCTGAGCTGATTCCTCGACATTTTCATATAGTCGTGTACAGTCTACCAAAAGTAGAACTTGCCTTTGCTATTCTCAAATTAACTTCTGTATCAATAGTCACTGCTTGGGAGAGGGTGCTGCCAAGATAAGTGAACTGGTTCACTGCCTGTAGTTTCTGACCTTTGATTGTGATTATGGGTTCTGTGTATAGTGCATGACTTCAGTCTTTCTAATGTTGATGGTGAGTCCAAAGCTGTCACAAGACGTGGAAAATTTGTTCACACTGACTTGCATCTCTGGCTCTGAGCCAGCCTACAGTGCACAGTCATTGGCAAAGAGGAAATCTCTCGGAACAGTCTCTTTCATTTTGCTAATAGCTGGAAATCTCCTCAGGTTGAAGAGCTTCCCATCCACTCTATTTGAGGCTGATTCCAGCAACACTCTCCTGGAAGGCATCATTCAGCATGGCAGTAAATATCATGCTGAACAGTGTGGGTGCAAGCACACAGCCCTGTTTGATGCCACTGGTGTCTGGGAATGCCTCAGGGGATTCTCTGCCATCCAGTGCTCTGGCCATCATGCCATCCTGGAACTGGCGGACCATCTGAATGAATTTGGGAGGGCAGCTGAACTTTGACATGATCCTCCACAGGCCTTGTCGGCTTACAGTGTCGAAGGCTTTCACAAGGTCAACAAAGGTTGTGTAGAGCTCACGATTCTGCTCCTGACACTTCTCCTGAAGTTGGTGCACAGCAAAATTCATGTCAATAGTCCCACAACCTTTGTGGAAGCCACACTGTGACTCTGGAAGCAGGCTGAGCTCCAGACAATTTAGCAGGAGTCTTGCGAGGGTTTTTCCTGTAATGGAGAACAGCGAGATTCCTCGGTGATTGTCACATACTTGCCGATTTGCCCTTCCTCTTGTAGAGGTGTACAATGGAAGTCTCTTTAACTTCCTGAGGAATGGATCCTTGCTTCCAAAAGGACTGGAACAACTCAGTGAGCTTCTCGATAAGTACAGGACCAGCAGCTTTGTAGATCTCTGCAGGAATGGCATCTACCCCTGGGGCTTTGCCACTGGATAGCTGGCTGACAGCTTTCGTGACTTCTGTTATTACCAGTGGGTCATCCGTGGCATTGTTGCTAATAACCTGGGGAATCCGGTCTATTGCCTCATCGTTAATTGATGATGGTCGGTTGAGGACAGCTTCAAAGTGTTCAGCCCATCCACGCAAGATCTGTGCCTTCTCTATAATGAGAGCTGTACCATCTATATTCAGGAAAGGTGAACTCCCAAGAGATTGAGGTCCGTAAAGAGTGTTGAGGGCTTCATACAACCATTCCGAGTCATTTCTGTCTGTGTATCCCTGTATTTCATCTGCCTTGGTGTTCAGCCAGGCATCCTGCATTTTATGCTGTTTATTCTGGGCTGTCCTCTGAGCACTGGTAAAAGCATTTTTCTTGGCAGCTGAAGATGGGTCATTCTGATAGATCTGATGAAGATGATGCTTTTCAACAAGTAGAGTCTGTATCTCCTCATCATTCTCATCAAACAATTATGTCGCTTGTGGGGTAGAGGGCCCGAGTATCTTCAGTGCAGATGAATGGACAGCATCCCTGAATCATTCCCAGTCGTTCTCAGAGCTGTCTGCGAAGCGTAGGTCAGCAAGCTTGATTTCTGAGTCTTCATCCAGTGCTGAAGCTATGTTGGGATTCTTTAGCTTGGTTGCATTGATTCTTTTCATTACCTTGCTGCCTTGTGGTTGCCTCTTAGGTCTAAGGCAGAGCCTCATTTTGGAGACAATGAGCCTGTGAACTATCCAGCAATCAGCCTTGGTTACTCAGACATCCTGCTTGGGTTTCCTCCAGACAATGACATAGTCGATAAAATGCCAATGATTATAGTGGGGGTGCGTCCAGGAAGTCTTGTTACAGGTAGGCAGATGGGTATTGTGTTGGTGATGAGGAGGTTGGGTGCTGCACAGGTCTTCAATAAGAGTTGGCGGTTACTGTTACATTTGCACATTCCATGCCTCCCAATGACTCTCTGCCAGATTGCAGAATCACGCTCTACTCTTGCATTGAAATCGCTAAGCAAGATCAACTTGTCAGTACTGCTCACTGCTGATAGTAGGGCATCTTGTTCTTTGTAGAACTTGTCTTTCATTGCATCCGAATTGTTCGCTGTAGGAGCATAGGTGCTGATCAGGGTGGCTTGATTTCTGTTCTGTAGCAGAAGCTGTAATGTCGTAAGCCAGTTGTTCACACCCTTGGGTGGACTATCAACTTTCTGAACAAGGTGACTCCTGGTGGCGAATCCAATTCCAGCGTCACAATTTTGATCTCTGCCGCGACCACTCCAGAAAAATGTGTATCCACCTCCAGTTTCAATCAACTGACCTACATTGACAAGACAAGTTTCACTTAGAGTTGCAATGTCAATGTTGTATTCTGCATCTCTCTGGCAACTAAGGCTATTCTACTGTCTGGTTTGTCCACCATGTGGTTATCCAAAAGTGTGCGCATTCCAAGTGCCAATGGTGAGCAGTGTCACCTTGTGTTTTATTTTGTTTGACCGCAAGATGGGATCCTTGCCAGCCGCGGTAAACTGGCCAGGGTGAAGTGAAGCAGACAATGTTTAGGGCACCTTTTCTAGCCCCTTCCTCATTCTACAGAAATGAGCAGTGCGTTCCTGAAGAGGACTGATCAGTTGCCTAGATAAACACTGAGTTCCCCTGCTGCTTCAGTCAGCGAGAAATAACCATTAGACCTGAGCCGCTTGCGTGCAGGTTCGTGACTATAGTTCCCAGTGTATTCACATTTGCTGCTTCATCGCTCACCCGTTGCCACAGGACTTCATGATGATAATGATGGTATCGAAACTAGCATTGCTAATTCTAGTTATGTACAACAAAGTATTTGAATTAAATATAGGTGAACACCTCAGGAACAGTATCATTACATGTTTTGTACTAACTCTTCCCCATAGATGGATGGTGAGATTAAGTAGCAGATCCTTTGTAGATCAATAGGTAGATTTTTCTTTTTAAAAAGTTGGATTGGAAAATTTTGATTATATACATGGAATGATTACAGTACAGGATTTTGGCTGAAGTCTGCAATCTCCAATCCTGATCAGAACTATTTGGGCAGCACAGTGGTTAACACTGCTGCCTCACAGCTCCAGGGACCGAGGTTTGATCTTGGGTCAATGCCTGTATGGCGTTTGTACATTCTCCTTGCATCTGTGTGGGTTTTCACAGGGTGCTTCAGTTTCCTTCCACAATCCAAAGATGTGCGGGTTAGGTGGATTGGCAGTGCTGAATTGTCCCTTAATGTCAGGGGATTACTAGGGTAAATGCATGAGGTTATGGAGATTTTGCCTAGATAGGATTGTGGTTGATGCAGATCCGATGGGCCAAATGGCCTTTTTCTGCACTGAGCATGATATATATATATATATATATATATATATGATAAATATTTCCCTCTGATCTTTAAAACAAGGCAATTGAACATGAAATTAAACAAATTATTATTCATGAGACTATTGTTCATATCAACTATCATATGCAATGGGATTTTTTTAATCTCTGGTTTGGTTTGAAGTTTATTAATTTTGAATCCATGTCCTCTTTTTCTGTTTAAATGGAAGATCTGCTTTGTGTAAAAGCACATTCATATTTAGAGCTTATGTATTTTAGATTATAGGAGATTAAATTTTCTGTAAGAGCCCTCTCCATTACACATTGGTGGATCAACAATGCTGCTTTCATGTTTAGGAAGCTGCATATGGCAACGTAACAATGAGAGACCCAGTATTAAGGCACTGCACTCTCAGGATTCAAACTCCACACGGTAATTGGACAAACCTGTGAAGAGAAAAGAAGAAACGTGTAATTGTACAGCACCTTTTCACAATCTCAGCACGTCTCAAAGTGGTTCACAGTGAAAGTTCTCACTCTCATAACATAACCAAACACAGCAACTGATAGGCACACAATAAAATCCCATCAGCAACGTACAATAAATGAAAACTGTTTTAGTGGTGTCTTTTAGGAGGAGTGTTAGCTGCACACCAAGTGAAGTCTGCTTTTCATTGAGTAGGATCATGAGATCTTTGCTCACCATCTGAAAAAAGCCTATTTAATATCTCACCTGGAAGATGTCACCTCAAACTTTACAGCATTCTCTCAGTACTCCACTGGAACATCAGGAGAGATTATGTTTCTAGGAGCCAAGGCTGACTCTGAAGAGACTTCTCAAATCCAACTGCACCAATTCCAGTCAGAGTATTTGGCAGCATTTGCCTGTGGATAAGATGATCCTTTTATTTTGGCTAAGATTAAGTGTCAGATTGGGCCCAAGGTAGGGGTGCAATGCCTTACCTTGTCAGCTTAGATCTTGTTTGTCTGTCTTGTGGTGACCATGAATTGGATTCAATTGGATTTTGAATTTGGATTTTTGGAGCAAGCAAGGAATGAACTTGGATTGACCAGTCCTCTCTGAGCACTGGCTTTGTAACTTTAAGGATGGAGTAAAAATTCTGAGCAGGAGAAGTATTTTTTTAAAAAAGAATTCAGTGTTAGTGCTCCACGTTTTTACAACACTTTCAGACATCATTTGTTTTGTTCCCATAATTTTGCTAGTAAGTTGAAAACAAAAATTCTCTTGTTATATGGTGAAAGATGAATATTGCACCTCTCAGCTGTTATTATTACACGAGATAAATAGAAACAAATTAGGTTGATAACAAATCATTGTAAAATGCTAAAGTAACTGGAAGTAGATATGAGCTGTGGTAGGCTTATTTTGCTGATTAGGACATTATTTATTCTCCATCCCTGGTTACCTTTCAGAAGCTGGTGCTGAGCTGCCTTCTTGAACCTTGGGGGTGTGGGTATCTGCACAGTGTAAACTTCTTACTGTGTGGCTACATGCACAGTACTGTTAAAGATTTTGACCCAGTGACAGTGAAGGAATGGCAATATATTTCCAAGTCAGGATGGTGAGTGACTTGGAGGGAACCTCCAGCTGGTGCTGTTCATGGGTATTTGCTGTTATTGTAATTCTAGGTGATAGTGGTTGTGGGTTTGGAAGGTGCTGCCTAAGGAACTCATTGGTGAGTTGCTGGAGATGGTACACAAGCTGTCACTACTTCATTGGTGGTGGAGGAAATGTTTATGGAAAGGGTAGCAGTCAAGTTGGCTGATTTGTCCTGGATGGTGTCAAGCTTCTCGAATGTTTCCACACAGGTTTTTCACACAGGGTTGTGGGGATATGGAATGCATTGCCAAGCCACGCTGGAGTTATTTAAGAGATACTTAGGCACATGAGTGGAATAGGGATGGAGGGATATAGTAGACTGATTTAAATGGGGATCATGAGCCTTGGGACATTCCTGAGAATTGCATAAGTTGTGCATGTTATTGACGTATTTCTCTTTTATCCTACAGGTACTTCGGTCTGCCTTGTTGCCCAACAAGGGGCGTACACGCGATGGGTCATAAAAGGGCTGCTCTTGGATTTTTTCAAGAGTAGCCTGTTGCTTCATGTCGTTAGTGTATGCTTAAACTGGACCAGTTGATGGGCAACACAACAGCTCAGCGACTATCACTGTGCTGTGCAGATACAGGGATTTGGGCCGGTATCTGTGGGAGTTTGCACATTCTCCCTGTGGTTGCATGGGTTTTCTCTAGGTGTTCCGGTTTCCTCCCACACCCCAATGATGTGCTCTTAGGCTGATTGGTGGAACACATTTGTCCGCAAATTGGCTCCAATGTAGATTTCCATAAACATAGACAAGAGTCATAGGTGGAAGTGGGAATGTTAGAATGGTGGCATGGGCTCGTTGGGTCGAAGGGCCTGTTTCCCATGCTGTTTTGTTCTTTGTTCTTGTTCTTTGTTATTGGAGCAGTATTCATCCAGGCAAGTGAACAGTGTTCCATCACACTTGTGCTTGTAGATAGCAAGTAGACTTTGGGGAGTTTAATTGCAAAGAAAGATTAACGTGTCTTTGTTCTCTAGGCATTTGATAAAAGCATCTGCAGGGATGAGCACTTGGCTGTCGCTTTCTTTCAACGTGGAATAACTTTGTACAAAAATGAAAAGTGAGTTACTTTAAGAAGCTGTTTTGGAGTAAAATGCTAACACTTCCAATTGAGATCAGTGACTGCCTATAAGTTCCAGTGGCAGAGCAAAGCACACTATTTGGAAAAGCATGATTTTATTCTTTACAGTTTCAATAATGATCTAGAATTACATTTTTGAAACTTTTTAAAAGCACTGTTGATGTGAAAATGATGACTGACTAATATTATTGAGGTTGCCTCTGAACTCAGTCCTGTATACAGGCTGGAACTTGCAATTCAAAAATTCTTGATTGAAATATTCAAAGTTAAACGTAGCTTGTGTGATGTATTTTTGGAATTGAGTTTGATTTCATGATGTTGATCCAAATTCCCTATTCAGGTATGAAGAAGCCTTGAGAGATTTCATTGAAGCCTTTAACCGTATGAGAGGGAATCAGTTGATTGACTACAACCAGTTGGGCCTGAGATACAAACTAAGCACATGCCAAGTAAGTGTATTTAAAAGATGATTCAGGGTGTGGGGGGTGGGACCTCACCACCAAAAGTGCAGTCGTGATGGCAACAGAAGTAGATCAAGCATTCACAGTATTGCAGTAGAAACAAGTGTTGTGAAGATGCTGGTGTTGGACTGGGATTGGATGAGCTTGCGGAGTGCTGCTCCTTCATCAAAGGAGTGATAAAGGAACAGCGCTCTGAAAGCTTGTTTCTCCAAATAAACTTATTGGACTTTAACCTGGTGTAGCGAGACTTCTTACTGTAGAAACAAATGGGAAACAGTGCTGATCTTATTGGGAGAGGTGGCTCAGAGGAAGGTGACTCTCTCTAAAGATGAGCAATATCCTTCAGTAAGTGTGGAATAAAGTTGAGCTGTGAAAAGCTTTAATTTCTGGATTGTACAGAGTTTTGTGCATGTTCTTTCATTGATGGTGGATTTGATTTGATTTATTATTGTCATGTGTATCAGTATACAGTGAAAAGTATTGTTTCTTGTGCATTACACAGACAAAACACACCATTCATAGAGAAAGAAATGAGAGAGTGCAGAACATAGTGTTACAGTCATAGCTAGGTTGTCGAGAAAGGTCAACTTAATGCAAGGTAGGTCCATTCAAAAGTCTGACAGCAGCAAGGAAAAAGCTGTTCTTGAGTCGGTTGATACTTGACCTCTGACTTTTGTACCTTTTTCCCAAAAGAAGAAGGGAAAAGGGAGAACGCCTGGGGTACGTGTGGTTCTTAATTATGCTGGCTGTTTTGCTGAGGCAGCGGGAAGTGTAAATAGAGTCAATAGATGGCTTGTGTGATGGATTGGGCTACATTCATGACCTTTTGTAATTCCTTGCAGTCTTGGGCAGAGCCATACCAAGCTATGATTGTTTTCTATGGTGCATCTGTAAAAGTTGTTGAGAATCATAGCTGACATGCCAAATTTCCTTTGTCTTCTGAGAAAGTAGAGGCATTGGTGGGCTTTCTTAACTATAGTGTTACATAGGGGGGACCAGAACAGGTTCATGATCTGAACACCTAAAAATCTTGAAGCTCTTGATCCTTTCTACTACATCCCCATTGATGCAGACAGGAGCATGCTCTCCTCAGTGCTTTCTGAAGTCGATGGCAATCTCCTTCATTTTGGTGATGTTAAGGCAGAGATTATTGTCGCTGCATCAGTTCACCAGGTTCTCTGTACTTTGTCTCATATTGTTTGAGATCTGTCCCACTATGATGGTGTTGTTAGCAAACTTGAAAATCGGGTCGGAGAGGAATTTGCCTACACAGTCATGGTTGTGTAAGGGGTATAATAGGAGGCTGAAAACATAGCCTTATGGGGCACTGATGTTGAGGATGATCATGGAGGAGGTGTTGTCGCCAATCCCTACAGACTGTAGTCTCTGACTTAAGAAGTTCAGGATCCAGTCTCAGAGGGAGGAGCCGAGGCCCAAGCCACAAGATTTGGAGATGAGTTGAGGGAATAATGGTGGTGAAGACTGAGCTTTGGTCAATAAGTCGGACATAAATCAGTATAGCGGGTGTAGAAAGTCTGAGTGTACTCAGTTTAGGAGTAGAGTTAAGAGAGAAATCAGGAGGGGAAAAAAGGAAAAAAAGGAAAAGTTATTGTTTTGGCAGATAAGGCAATTGAATCCAAAGATCTTCTACAAGTATATAAAGGCCAAAAGAATAACTAGGGAGAGAGTAGGGCTTCTTAAGGATCAACAAGGTCAACAATGTGCAGATCCACAGAGATGTGTGAGATCCTAAATGAATATTTCTCATCAGTATTTACTGTTGAGAAAAGCATGGATGTTAGGGAACTTGGGGAAATAAATAATGATGTCTTGAGGAGTGTACATATTACAGAGGAGGTGCTGGAAGTCTTAAAGTGCATCAAGGTAGATAAATCCCTACTGATAAAGTGTATCCCTGGACATTGTGGGAGGCTAAGGAGGAAATTGTGGGTCCCTTAGCTGAGATATTTGAACCATTGATAGTCATAGAGGAGAGGTGCCTGAAGACTGGAAGGTGGAAAATGCTGTGCCTTCGTTTAAAAAGGGCTGCAGGGAGAAGCCTGGGAACTACAAACCAGTGAGCCTCACATCTATCGTGGGTAAATTGTTGGAAGGCATTTTGAGAGACAAGATCTACAGGCATTTAAAGATGCAAGGACTGATTAAGGACAGTCAGCATGGCTTTGTGAGTGAAAAATCATGTCTTACAAATTTAACTGAGTTTTTTGAAGGGTGGATGAGGTCAGTGCAATCGATGCTGTCTATGGACTTTAGCAAGACCTTTGACAAGGTACCGCGTGGTAGGTTGTGGCTCAAGGTTAAATCTCATGGGATCCAGGATGAGGTAACTAAATGGATACAAAACTGTCTTGATGACAGAAGCCAGAGTATATTCGTAAAGGGTTGTTTTTCAAACTGGAGACTTGTGACCAGTGGTATGCCTCAGGGATTGGTGCTGGGTCCACTGTTATTTGTTATTTATATTAATGATTTGGATAAGGACATAGGAGGCATGGTTAGTAAGTTTGCAGGTGACACCAAGATTGGTGGCATAGTGGACAGAAGGTGAAGAAGGTTATCTCAGGTTGCAAAGAGATCTTGATCAATTGGACCAGAGGGCTAACAGATGGCAGATGGAATTTAATTTAGATAAATGCGAGGTGAGGCACATTGGTAGATTGAACAAGGAAGAACATACTCAGTTAATGGTAGGGCATGGAGAGAGTTACTGAACAAAGAGATCTAGGAATACAGGTTCATAGCTCTTTGAAAGTGGAGTCACAAGTGGACAGTGTGGTGAAGAAGGCATTCAGCATGCTTGATTTCATTGATTAGAACATTGAATACAGGAGTTGGGACATCTTGTTGAAGTTGTACAAGATATTGGCAAGGTCACACTTGGAATACTGTATGCAATTCTGGTCATCCTTTTATGGAAAGGATATTATTAAACTGGAAAGAGTGCAGAAAAGATTTACTGGGACTTGACAGTTTGAGAGGCTTGATAGACTGGTACTTTTTTCTCTGGAGCGCAGGAGACTGAGGGTGAGAGTAAATGTTGCTCTCATCTATAAAAAGTCACACTTGTACTTATCTAATAATGTTTAGAGAATGTTCTTCATGTTAACCACCTTGATGCAAAGAAAAGCTTTTCAATCAATTTATAATCAGGTTGTCTCCACTATACGAAATCCCTCTGCACATTATCCAGGAAACAACAATGATGTGTGGCACTAGGAGATTTCACATTTGGTAGAGGAAGTAAAACACTGGCTAAATGGAATTTAGATGAATAATATTATCCTCCATTAACACAGCTGCCAATCAGACATGGAAACATCTGGAAAGCATAGGAACATCTGGGCATTTGAATATCATAACATTTGTTTGTGTCTATTATAGAGTCATTGAGGTTTACAGCATGGAAACATGGTCTATAAAATAATGAGAGGCATAGATCAGCTAGATAGTCAACATCTTTTCCCAAAGGTAGGGGACTCTAAAACTAGAGGGCATTGGTTTAAAGTGAGAGGGGAGAGATACAAAAGGATTCAGAGGGGCAATTTTTTCACATAAAGGGTGGTGAGTGTCTGGAACAAGGTGCCAGAGGTAGTGTCTTTTAAAAGGAATTTAGACAGTTACGTGGATAAGACGGGTTTAGAGGGATATGGGCCAAATGCAGGCAATTGAGACCAACTTAGATATTTTAAAAAAAAAAGGGTGGCATGGACAAGTTGGGCTAAAGGGCCTGTTTCCATGCTGTAAACCTCAATGACTCTATATAAACACACAAATAAATGCTAAGATGTTCAAATGCCCAGATGTTCCTATGCTTTTGAGATGTTTTCATGTCTGATTGGCAGCTGTGTTAATGGAGGATAATATTGTTCATCTAAATTCCATTTAGCCAGTGTTTCACTTCCTCTACTGAATGTGAAATCTCCTAGTGCCACACATCATTGTTGTTTCCTGGATAATGTGCAGGGGGATTTCATATAGTAGAGACAACCTGATTATAAATTGATTGATGAAAAGCTTTTCTTTGCAATGTGGTTAACATGAAGAACGTTCTCGAAACATTATTAGATAAGTACCAGTGCAACTTTTTATAGATGAGAGCAACATTTACCTGGCAAATGATGCGTATCTTGTCAAACTCATGCCTCTATTTAGGGGAAAAATGAACTCGTTCCCTTCTCCAAATTAATATTCATCACTTGCTTACAGAGCTGTGGACAGTGGATTGCCTGCCCTGATGTGGCAGATGTTCCTTGGAATGGGTTGGAAGGATGCCAACACTAAAGCAGCCTGTTCCACACAGTGAAGGTGGCAGGCAAGTGTTCTCTGAGTTATCTCAGAACAATTCTTGCACTGGGAATAGAGGGGTACGCACTACATAAGAGGCAAAAATTTGGAAAGGCATCATGTTTCAGTACATAGTTGGTGGGCTGAAAGGCCGGTTCCTGCATTGTCTTTGTTAGTGATGGTCATGGTCAGACTATCTGTCATCTCAGTGAAGTGTTGAAAACCATTTCAAAAATCTGATCTATTGTAAAGTGCCAAAACTAGCAGAATGCAAGAATGGTGAAAAAAAAGTAATCTTGGATTTTAAAAAAAACAACTCCAGCAGCAGAGACCTTGAAGGAAAAACAAATACCATGAGGAGCTGAGAGCACATCAACATGTAAATTCATAGGCCCCAAAAATTTTTTTTTTAAAAATGACCTTCTCCTTCAAGGGGGTGACCTCAGCAGTTGAGCTCCCAAACATTCCAGTGTACCTAAACATTTTGGATAAGACTGCCATTGCAGTGGAGTTTAAAACACTCGAACATGTAAGGAAGTAACAGAATGCAGGTATACCAGTAGCTTCACCAGTTTGACTTTTACCAAAACATTGGCCACAATATCAGGCATGGTGGGAATTGGACACATGAAGACTCCATGCCCAATTCCAGAATTCCAAGGTTAGTAATGTCATAGAATCTTTACTCCATATCATGTTTCAATAATTGTTATTAACAATGATGTTTTAAATACTATTACTCTGTACTGACACTTTGACCCTTCTAGGTACTTCACAACGTAGCACTAGTACGTGCCACGATAAAGGAATGGGATCAAGCTGAAGAGGCTTTGAAGAAAGCCTTAACTTTCAAAACCGAGGCCAAGCCCAACTTTGTGGATCAAGCTCTGAAATCTGTCATGGTATATACGTTATTCAAATGTTTACAGATCTCCTCACACTGTACTATTCCATTCTCTCTCTTTTTTCCCCTGAGAGTGCTTCTGTAGCTTTGTCTAGATTGAGAGCTAGGCCATGGTTCTCCTGACTTGGGACCAAGTGCCCACACCAACAGAATTCTCTCACTTGAAAGATGCTAATTTATTCAGATTGGGCAACCTTCCTGCCAGCCCTACTGTTTCAAGACCAGGTCGCCATTTTTGAATGGCCATTACTCTCCATCCTTGTAGACAGGTCCCCATTCCCTCAAAAACATAAATGATGCCACCAATACTGATCAGGGGGAGCATCACCAACCTCTCACAAAAGAGGGGCATCCTTCCCTCCCCACCAAATAATGTGTAACCCCCTGCCTTCACACCATGCAGGCATAAGGATGACCTTACCCCACCTCCTTTCCCCCACTGAGGCCCCATTTCACCTTCAGAGTCCCCCTCCCTCCTCAGACCCCTACTCATCCCCCGTTCAATCCAAGTACCTTGGCAGTGCCAAGTGCAGTGCACTCTGGCACTAATACCCTGGCCTAGCACTTTCAGCCCAGTGGGTTAGTGGCAATTAGTCCCTGTCTGCTGCCAGGCTGCAGAGGAAGGGGGCCTCAAGGGTCCTGGGGATTGATTGAGCTTGGGCTGGGGGTAAGGGATTGACTGCCACTCTTCTTTGGTTGGAGGAATCGTGGCTGGACTGCCCCCTGCTAGCCTTGGCATGGTGATTTCAGGCAGTTCTGTGATGTCGGCTGTGCAAATTCTGAAGTGGCCAGGTCACTTTAACCTCCACGCAATGCACACCCCTCTCTCTCTCTCTCTCTCTCTCTCTCTCTTCCCCGCCCCAAGACAGGATTTTAAATCATTGTAGTACTGCATTTTGCAATAGAGATTCTTCTTTCCACTTGTCTGAAGCTGCGGGTGAGAGCGGACCCTTTAGAAGTAGTTGAATTGGTTTGCAAAAGAAGAAGTGAAACCACAGGTTGTCAATCAGGATTAGATTCTGTCTACACCGTGGTCAGGATCAATGGGATACTTAGGTGCAGTTAACACTGAAGGGACATTAAAATAAACACAGATGGCTGGAAGATGATGTGCATCCATTGATCTGATAGCTGAATCTTTTACAAGGCACTACAGGTTGAATTTGCTATAGGTCAAAGGCTCTAAGTGCAATGGAGAGTGTTTCAATGATTTGCTGAGGTGTCTCAGCAACTTCAAATCTGTGTTCATACATTTGGGCTGAGTGCACAGCTGGACGGATGGGAATTCCCTCTCTCCCTCCAGGTGAAATTGATATCTCTACTCTGTCAGAGGACTTCAAAAGGGTCTGCTCTCACTGCAGTCTCTGACACGGAGAAATGAAAAACTCTACTTCAGAATAGAGTGCTGCAATGATTTAAAATTCTGCCAGGTGACTGGAAGGCATGGAGGTTAAAGAAACCTGGACAGTTCAGGATTTACACTGCTGATAGGCTGGAATGTAGAGATCACCATGCCAAGGATAAATGTAAGAATTAGGAGCAGGAGTAGGTCATCTGGCTCCTCGTGCTGTTTCGCCATTGAATAAGATCATAGAACATAGAAAAACTACAGCATAAACAGGCCCTTCAGCCCACAAATTGTGCAGAATATCTCTACGTACTAGGCTTACCTGTAACCCTCAATCCTACTAAATCCCATGTACTCATCCAGAAGTCTCTTAAAAGACCCTATCGAATCTGCCTCCACCACCTCCACTTGCAGCCGATTCCACACATCCACCACCCTCAGTGAAAAACTTACCCCTGACATCACCTCTGTACCTACTCCTAAACCTGGGTCCTCTTGTGACAGTCATTTCAGCGCTGGGAAAAGCCTCTGAGAATCTATGCGATGAATACATCTCAACACCTTATTCACTTCTTTCAGGTCACCTCTCATCCTTCTTCTCTCCAAGGAGAAAAGACCGAGCTCTGTCAACCAATCCTCATAAGGCATGCCATCCAATCCAAGCAACATCATTGTAAATCTCCTCTGCACACTTTCAATGGCTTCCACATCCTTCCTGTAATGAGATGACCAGAACTGAGCACAGTATTCCAAGTGGGGTCTGATCAGGGTCTTATAAAGCTGCAGCATTATCTCCTATGTCTCCTATCAGTTCCTCGATTGATGAAGGCCAGGACACCATACGCCTTCTTAACCACATCCTCTACCTGCAAAGCCGATTTGAGAGTCCTATGAACCCAGACCCCAAGATCCTTCTGATCCTCTACACTGCTAAGAGTCTTACCCTTAATATTATATTCCTTCATGCCATTTGACCTTCCAAAATGAACCACCACACACTTATCTGGGTTGAAGTCCATCTGCCACTTCTCCGCCCAGTCTTGCGTTCTATCTGTGTCTTGCTGCAACTTCTAACATCCCTCCAAACTACCCACAACACCACCAACCTTTGTGTCATTGGCAAAAGATCATGGCTGATTTTTTGATGGACTCAGCTCCACTTACTCGCCTGCTCACCATAAACTCTTAATTCCTTTACTGTTCAAAAATCTACCTATCTTTGCCGTAAAAACATTCAATGAGGTGGCCTCAATTGCTTTACGAGACAGGGAATTCCACAGATTCACAACTCTTCTCAACTCAGTCCTAAATCTACTCTCCCTTGTTTTGAAGCCATGCCCGCTAGTTCCAGTTTCACCTGCCAGTGGAAACACTTTCTTGTTCCTATCTTGTCTATTCCCTTCATAATCATAAATGTTTCTTTAGGATCCTTTCTCATTCTTCTGAATTCCAATGAGTATAGCCCCAGTCTACTCAGTCTCTCCTCATAAACCAACCCTCTCAACTTTGGAATCAATCTGGTGAATCTCCTCTGCACCCTCTCCAGTGCCAGTATGTCCTTTTTCAAGTAAGGAGACTAAAACAGTCCACAGTACTCCAGGTGTGGCTTCACTAGCACTTTATACAGCTGCAACATAACCTCGCTGTTTTTAAACTCCATCCCTCTAGCAATGAAGGACGAAATTCCATTTGCCTTCCTAAATTACTTGCTGAACCTGCAAACCAACATTTTGCAATTCACGCACAACACACCCAGGTCCCCATGCATAGCAGCATGCTGCAATTTTTTTACCATTTAAGTAATAGTCCATTTGTCAGACCCTCAACCAGACACTTAGACTATCTTTGCAGACTTTCTGTGTCGTCTGCACACTTGGCTCTGCCACTCATCTTAGTGCCATCTGCAAATTTTGACATGCTACATTTGGTCCCCAATGCCAAATCATCTATGTAAATTGTAAACAATTGCAGTCCCAACACTGATCCCTGAAGCACACCACTAATCGCTGATTGCCAATCAGTAAAGCATCCATTTACCTCCGCTTTTTGTTTTCTGTTAGTTAATCAATCCTCCACCATTACCCGTAACATCGTGCATCTTTATTTTATGCAGCAGCCTTGTGCAGCACCTTGTCAAATGCCTGCTGAAGATCCAGATGCACAATGCATCCACTGATTTCCCTGTTGACTACTGTGCTTGTAATGTCCTCAAATAATTCCAGTAAATAAGTTCAATATGACCTGCCTTCATGAGCCTCTGCTGCGTCTTCAGGCCCACCAAGGATGGGGGTGGCAGTGCAGTCTCGATAACCCCGTCGTGATAGAGTAGTGAGACCAACCCCTTGCTTCCAGCCCGCCAAATCCCTAAGACCACTGAGAGACCGTTTCTCTGCAGCCTGACAGCAGCAGGAGGGCAAATGGCCGCTGGACCTACCTCCTTGGCCGGAGGCAGCCTGAATGGGGGAGTCTGAAGGGGAAGGGAGCCTGAATGGAGGGGTTGGGTCAGATAGTTCTCATGCCTGCATGGTATGTGGGATGAGATGAGGGCTGAAGGCGGGGTGGGGTGGCGGAGGTGCGGAATATACCACTCGTTGTTGTGGGGTCGGTGTTGCTTCCTTGATCCTTGGGATCCAATATGCCAGGTCCTGGCTTGTGAGGATCTGTATGAAAGCTCACCTAGTGCAGATGTTCTCCCTAAATTGTCTCAAATTTGGTTTTTAATCCATAGATCTATAAACATGGACAGGGATTGCGGGTATAGGTGGGAACATCAGGGTGGCGGCACGGGCCTGTTTCCTGTGCTATTTAGTTCTTTGTTCTTTGATCCGGCTGGGGAGGTGGGTGAATAGCGAGAGCTATTTGACTCCAGGCTGCAAGTCCACTAATTATATTGAAATATGTGATTTGAATATGCACAGGGCTCTCGCCCACTATGGACAGAAACCCAATCCTGAGAGGGTCGCAGTGGGTTTGGCAACTGGCACAAAGTTAGCTTTCCCGTTCACTCCTGAATCAGGGTAAACAAGCTCAGAGAATTCCACCTCCTGCACGCACCCCCCTCCCCCCTCCGCCTCTCCAATATCGGCTTAAGAATCATTAATTGTCTGACCCTGTTGATGTGCGGGATAAGAATCAACTAGAACTGGCACAGAGAATAATCCAGCTCAGCACAGTTTTACTCAGTAAATACAACAAGCAACTGATCTCTGCTTCACTTGATGCAGTAACTGCTACATGCCTCATCTCGATTGATATTAATTAGGGCGTTACTAACAGGTTTCATTAACATACAGGAATGTTCAGTGGAGACATTCACTCGTTGGGCTTGAAACTGATCTCAGTTAAACATCATTCTGGGATTTCATATCTTGTAATGAATCAGAACAAATTTGATGGTGGAACTATAGTGACAATAAAGTAAAAGCTGAAAGCAATTCTTTCCACATTAAAAGTGCTCTATTCTAAATTAACTGCAGCAGGGCTGGGCAGTAATGCTGTGTTTTTGTCGTGTGTTGACGATCTTATCCCTGATGCTTCTGTGCAGAGGAAGGAACTGTTTCAACTCCTACAGCTGCCTACAGGAGAACTCTTCCGACCCAAGAAAAAGATAGTGGCTCAGTTGGAGAAGCAGGACTTCCTGGGAGAGGCCAAGGTACCCACTCACTCCCAAAACATTTCCATTTCACCATACAATATAGAATGATTTTGAACTTCAGATGTCCATGAACTCAATTATCAAGTGATTTTTTTCAGTAGTGTTTCAAGCCTCTGTGGTACGGATTGTATGGATGGCTGCTGAACAAAGTGTTGCAGATACAAACATACCTATGGCCAGAATTCTACTACTTTGCCCGCCATGGAATTGGAGCGGGCAAGAGTCCGACAATAGAAATCTCCGTTGACCTCAGGCAGGAATTTCTGGTCTCGCCCAAACAAGGCCATTAAATCCCACCATAAACTCCATTAGTTGAAAAAAAATGTTCTTGTCTATCGAATAAATAAGGCGTGAGAACCCTTTCCAAAGTTTCTAACTAGGGATAAGATCTTGTGTCAAGTTCAAAACCAGACTAGAGTTTGGGATTGAAAGGGTAAGTAGTTGGCATCATTATTTCACTTTTGAGGCTTCCTTTGCTAGTTTGATGCAATCCACACAATTTAATCATCAATGCATTCACATCAAATACAAAAAGAAATGCAAAATGTTGACTTTGATTAGAACAAGTAGATTTTTTTTGTTTATAGTTTACATATTTCTGGATCGCTGCTGAAAACCTGGAGAAATGACCACAAAATTGTTGGTGGTAATAGTATTAGGGAAGTAGAAACTGCGAGATAATTTCTTCAGCATGATCTTTTTTCAATCTTTTCATGATAATGAGTCAAGCATTTTGAACTGCTGTGTTTGTAGTTCATGTTCCATTTGTCCTGTAGAGAGTGAGGTAGTTGACCTGCTTTTAGTCTTCTGTCAATGATGTTTATGTACAGGCTGACAGGAGTCAAAGAATGACCCAGAGTGGCTTTTTCTGAGAGAGCCCATTGCAGTCTGAAAGGGAAAAGTGGAGCACTACCACTTTGGAACAATGGGTGGCACAGTGGCTAGCACTACAGCCTTACAGTGCCAGGGACCTAGGTTCAATTCCCAGCTTGGATGACTGTGTGGGGTTTGTACATTCTCCTCATGCCTGCATGGGTTTCCTGTATGTGTTCCGGTTTCCTCCCACACTCTAAAGATGTGTGTGTTAGGTTGATTAGCCATGTTAAAGTTCCTCTTAGTATCAGGGGAATCAATAAGGTAAATACATGGGGCTACAGGAATAGAGGTTGGGTGGGATTGTTGTTGGTGTAAGCTCAATGGGCCAAATGGCCTCCTTCTGCTTTGTAGGATTCAATTGAAGCAGAGACAGACAGAGGGCTGTTAAGGATGGTGGGATTCATTTTGGATTGCGAATGTCTGATGACTTCTTTTTGCTGCAGTGGTTCTACACGAATGGTCTGCCTGCCACTGGATATCCCTCTCATAGAGTCTGAGATTGGAAACTTGCTGCTAGTAACTTTGTCTTTGCATAAGAGTATCAAACAGGTGAAAGTGACTCAGCCCCCTGTTTTACATCACTGGGGTGGTTAGCTCAGTTAGCTGGATGCATGATGCAGAGTGACACTAATAGTGTGGGTTCAACTCCCACACCAATTGAGGTTACTCATGAAGTTCTTGCCTCCTCAGCTTTGCCCCCTGCCTGAGGAATGGTGATCCTCTGGTTAAATCACCACAGTGTAGCTCACTGCTATGAATACTATACAGTCATCTGGTAACTTTACATAACTTACTATTTTTATTTCTGGTGCAATAAGAAATCCAGAGAGCTGTAAAACAAGATTCTGAATCATTCTTCCATTCAGTTAAAATTACCCTGTGTGAAGCTTGCAAATCTTCATTATTATGAGGAGATGATGGTGTAGTGATATTGCACAGTAATCCAGAGACCCAGGGTCTGGGGACCTGGGTTCAAATTCCATCAGGGGATATAGTGAAATTTGAATTCAATAAAAAGTTTAATGATTGCTGTAAAAACCAATCTGGCCATTAAAGGGAGCCTGCCACCCTTCCCTGGTTTGGTCTACATGTGATGGCTTCAGATCCACAACAATGTGCTTAACTCATAACTGCCCCCTGAACAGGCCTAGTTCCAGGACAATTAAGGATGGGGGATAAATGCTGGTCCAGTCAATAATGCCCACATCCCATAATGAGTTTTTTAAAAAAACTACGGTGACCAAGTCCTTCATGAGTGAAATAAAACCAGAAAATTCTGGAAATGCACAGCAGGTCTGGCAGCATCTGTTGTGAGAAAAATGTTAACAGGTAGAATTTAATCCAGGCAACACAGCCAGCTACAGGATCAGAGAGATCACCTCCCTTGGTATCATTGTCAAGTATCAGACACTGATATGGCCAGAGGTGGGTCTTCACTGGGGCCGAGAAATCCCACAGAGCTGCTGACCAGTCAGATGGCAGCAGTTTGTTAGCACCAATGGGAGAGCAGTGGCAGCTGCTGGGAATGCACCCACCAAAGGCTCAGCATCACTGATGGGCACCAGTCACAATGGGAGAGGGATCAGGGGAGAGGGGTCGGCTGGGAAGGGAGTAAAAACAGAGAGAAAAACCAAAACACGTGAAGAGAAAGGAAACGAAGTGGGATACAGAGGTTAGGTTAGAGTCCAGAAGGCTGTAACATGCTAAATGAAAGGTAAAGTGCTGTTCCTCAAGCTTGCATTGAACATTATTGGGACATTGCAGGCTGGTGTCAGAACAAGAGCAAGGTGGACGTTTAAAATGACAAATGATTGAAAGCTCGGAATCACATTCATGGATTTCATGAACGAACTTGTGTTTGTTGTGTATTTTGATATAAATGGTCTATATTAAAAATGTGTGTTGTTAGTAACTAAGTCAGCATAATGCAGACTGCTGACCAAACAGATCATTCACCAGTGTTCGGAGATTATGGACTAACTCCAGCTGTTTTTTTCTAGGTAGTAGCATCAATCATTGACAAAGATGCATTCTCTGGCTTTGCTCCACTGCAGCCTCAGGTACATTTTACTTTGTAAAATTGATTAAACATAAAGCAATGGACATATGGCTGAGACCACAGGTATTCATTATATTCACGAGTCTCGTTTCTATGCTGCAAATTGGATGTAAAAGTTACTTTATTCAGAAATAAGAGTCCTTTATTTTGGTATAGTGTAACCATAGGTAGGGAATGAAATACGAGCTGAACCTGGTTCCTTTGCGAATCCACCCCATTTTATCTTTGTCAGAAATTCTCTTAGTTGTGGGGCTGCATAAAGTGGTACAGTAGTTAGCACTACTGCCTCACAGCATCAGGGACCCAGGTTTGATTCTCAGCTTGGGTCACTGTCTGTGTGGAGTTTGTATGTTCTCCCCATGTCTACGTGGATTTCCTCCGGGTGCTTCGGTTTCCTCCCACACTTCAAAAATATGCTGATTAGGTGGATTGGCCATGCTAAATGTTCCATCAGTGTACCCGAACAGATGCTGGAATGTGGCAAACTTGGGGATTTGTACAATAACTTCATTGCAGTGTTGATGTGACTCTATTTGTGACTAATAAATAAACCTTCTTTCTCTATAAGTATGTAATAAACAAGACTGGTTCACCATTATCTAACTCTGACATCTCAAAGTGAATCCTGCTCCAGGTTTTGTTAGAGGATTGAACTTAACTGCCTCTGCCATTAGCGAGACCTGTCTGTGGACATTCTGACTGTGTAATCTCATAACATCAGTGAGGTGAGGGGATCTGCAAATGGGAGAATCTCCTTGACTAATCAGACTGAAGATTTAGAAATATACAGAGCAGGGACTGAGAAGAAAGTGGAAGAGAAGATAAATTCAATGTCCAAACAGGTATACAAAGAGAAATAAATGAGCAGGTGGGGCAGTGGGTGGAGAAGAAGAGGGATTGAATTGATTAAACATAAAGCAATGAACATATGACTGAGACCACAGGTATTCATTATATTCATCAATTTGATTTCTATGATGCAGATTGGATGCAAAAGTTACTTTTTTCAGAAATAAGACTCCTTTACTCTAGTATAGTATAGGTAGGGAATGAATTAGGAACTGAATCTGGTTCCCTTGTGAATCCGCCCCATTTTACCTTTGTCAGAAATTCTTTTGTCATGGGGTGCATAAGGTGGCAAAAGAAAATTAGGAGCCAGAAATGAAAAAAAAACTTTTTTTTTTGCATTTTTAACATTTCCATCAATTAATGCCTAAAAGAATGAGGCTTCATTGTGATAAGGTGAACATTTAGAAGCTTTTTCCCAGGGTAGGAATGACAAGGGGGCACATCTTCAAGGTAAGAGGATGATGGGGCCCTGGAATGCACTGTTAAGTGAGGTATTTGAGGCAGACACATTATTAACATTTAAGACTTATCTAGATAGACGCATCAATAGGCAGGGAAGTAGAGGAATATAGGCTGTTGGTATAGATAGGACAATGTGATTGGAACAATCTTGTTAAGCTGAAGGGCCTGATCCTGTGCCATACCATTCTTTGAACACCATTAAAAGGATACTTAATCTGGAATGGGCAAGATTTAACCTTCTGTGGTGAAGTTAGTTATCAACCGTGTATGTCATTCCATAGTGAACAGATAAAAAGATGTTGTTTCTGCAAAGCTAATGGCAAAGCAGCACAATACAATTTTTGGATTTAACTGCAGTTGCTGCACATCTGAAGCTGCCATACCACTTGCACATAAACAGCCATAGAATTGCAGAAAAGTTACAGCACAGAAGCTATTCAGCCCATTGTGCCTGCACCAAGCAAAAAAAGAAAAACAAAAAGAGAAGAAAAAACTGAGTCATTCATTTTAATCCCACCTTCCAGCAGATGATTACAGCAGACACAGATTCAGGCACCTTTTTATATGAGACAAAGCAGAACTTTTAAAAATATGTTCAATTTATTACAAAGTCCAAAGCTGACAAGACAGGCTTCCCACTTCCTGTTTTGGGCTTGATGAACTCCAAGCTGATTGGAGCAGGCATTGCACCTTCTCCAAGACTTGACCTCACTTGCATCTTAGCCAAAAGGCTGAGGTACCGCTTTAAAAAACTGCTTCAAATGAAGCCTCAGTGTGACTTCATGACTTCAACCAAGTGCAGGAAGCCAAAACTACATTTGAACTTAACCAAAAGACTGCAAAATAAAAACAGAAAATACTGCAGAAACTCAACAGGTCTGACAGAAGAGCCAACAGTGAGTCAGGATGACCCTTTGTCAGAGAAGGAAAATTGGACAAGAATTAACTACGAGGGTGAAGGGGTGCAATATTGGACAAAGGAAATGTGATGGACAAAGGTGATGATAAAGGTTGAGAAAGATACTAAGAGCATCCATGAAGTGAATGGAATGTGTGAATGGCAAAGCAAAGGTACAGATTGTTAGCGGATTACCTGAGGAATGTGGCAGCAGGCCCAGAAGGAATACTTCAGAGACCAACTGGAGAGTCAGATTTTAGAAGTTAAAAAATTAAACATAAGAGTAAAACGATAAAAATGGATGAATAAGATGAAAAGAAATAAAATAATTGGAAGTGGAGTGAAGGTGGAGGGACGAGTTCATGCTCCGAACTTGTTGAACTCAATGTTCAGTCTTTTGTAAATGTGTTGAATTTTTCAGCCTCAACTAATAACTTAGGCAGTGAATTCCAAATGCCACCACCCTCTGGGCGAAAAGTTATATATACAATGTCCATTTTAATCCTTCTACCAATTACCTTAACTGGAAACAAATCTTCCCCATCTACCCTATCTGGACCCCTCATAATTTTGCACACCACAATTAAGTCACCTCTCAGCCGTCACTGTTCTAAGAAAAACAACCTAAACTTATCCAATCTATCATCATAGCTGCAATTTTAAAGTTCAGGCAACAATATTGTAAATCTCCTCTGCACTCTGTCCAGGGCAATTATGTCCTTCTTGTAATGTGGTAATCAAACCTGTACACAACATTCCAGCATTATATACAATTCCACCATTACATTCCTGCTTTTGTATCCAATACTTTGCCAATAAAGAAAAGCATTCTATGTGCTTGCTTTACCACCTGTCCTTCCACCTTCAGAGATATGTGGATATGCAATTCAAGATCTCTCATTTCCTCAATCCCTCTCAATACCCTCCTGTTTGAAATTTGTTTGCACTCCTCAGATATATTACTTTACACCTTTCTGGATTGAATTCCATTTGTCATTTTTCCACCTATTACATCATACCATTGATATTATGGAGTTGACAGCTATCCATATCAGTCAGTATTTTGTCTTTGGCAAATTTCCCAATCATGTCTCTCAGATTTAATGCTCCTCCATGAGAAAAATTGAGCTGATGACTACAGAAAGTGCTGATATTTAAATATTCACTGTTTCTATTTAGTTTAGGTTATATTGTCATTTGAAAGTTCTTTTGTTCTACACATCTTCTAAAGTTGATTTATTAGTCACAAGTAAGACTTACATTAACACTGCAAAGAAGTTACTGTGAAATTCCCCCATCCATTTTGTAACTGTATTAAGTAGGAAGTGGATTTCTAACACTTCCCCTTTCCTGCTCTGGTTATTCTATGTTGCTTATTCACTTTCATTTTCTTGCTATTTTTCTTTTTCTCTACTTTATGGCTGAGATGAAAAGCCAGTCCTTTATCTACTGATATTTGCTAATTTCTGATTTATGTTTTGAATTTCTCCCTCACAGCTCATTTCATTCCTGTTTGATATTGGGCATGTTCAGGGACACAAAATTCAAACAAACTGCACCCACAGTATGTTAGATCACACGTTGTCTAACCTTTTAAAATGATATGAGCAAGCTATCTGGTTTCATATTATTAGGAACATCGGTGGGGGACTGGTGAAAACACACAAATGTTATTTCCCTTCTTCCTCTTTCTGCTCCTGATGGTAACAGTGGAACATGGAACAGTGGCAATCATTCTTTGAGTGTGGCTTGTGAGAGCTCGTGGTCAGTTCATTTCTGGATTCAGGACAGCCAAATTTAAACAGTCACACATGTGGACTTTTCATTAATACACAATCAATAGTAATCATAACTGGAGACCCTGATGATTATTTGTTCCCGTTCTAGCTTTGGTTCAGTGATACCACTCCATTACTGCCCTAGGTGTGAACATTTAGCCCAGTTATGTTATTGATGCCCATACCTTCTTAGTCTGGCTCAGTCACTACTCCACAATAAGGTGCAACAAACTATTGAAACCTTGGAAGTTAAAAGTATGTCTTGTGCTCCTGTGAATTACACAGGCCACATAAATTGTTCTGGATTATCTTCTATATTTAAGGCACGTCCCTTGCATCTTTCTATAATAGAATTTTGCATTTGTTTTATTTAGTGCACTGTTTGGTGTTTTTTTTTTAAACACTTTAATGGGATACTCTAATTTAATAGGCACCTGAACCTGCTCCTCAAAAGAAACTTCCAGAAAAATTCAAGTAAGTGGCTCCTAATCACTGTTTTGTTCTACTTTCAGTTCTGGCCAGCACTTAGTCTTGTGCGCTGGTTGGCACATAGTAGTTGAGCGGTGAGTGAATACCTGTGTGTATTTATCTGAGTGAAATTTGACAACACCAATTTTAAATCCAACTGATTTATTTGATAGTAAATCCACGAGCTTTCGGCCTTTGTGGCCTTCGTCAGGCAAACGAGGTGTTCTGGTCTCCAACAGCACACATATCAGCACAGATGGTTTACAGATTGCTGTAGAATGCGAATCCTTACATCTAACCTTCTATTCAAGTCTTAAAGTGGCTAACAGCAGAGGTTAGTGGGATGTGTATTCTCTCTAGACAGCACAGTAAGTGAGGTTTTTTGCTAATCCAGGCAATTCATGGGTGTTACAGATAGTGTGTCATGAAGCCAAGATCCCTGTTAAGACCATCCTCGTGTGTGTGGAACTTGGCTATCAGTCTCTGCTCAGCGACTCTGCGCTGTCGTGAAGGCACCCTTAAAGAACATTTACCCGAAGGTCAGAGGCCGAATGCCCGTGACTGCTGAAGTGTTCGCCCACAGGAAGGGAACTGTTTTGTCTGGTGATTGTTGAGCGATGCTCATTCATCCGCTGTTGTAGTGTCTGCATGATCTCCCTAATGTACCATGTTTTGGGACATCCTTTCTTGCAATGTATTAGGTAGACAATGTTGGCCGAGTTGCAAGAGTATGTACCGTGTACCTGGTGAATGGTATTCTCGCGTTTGATGATGTCGTCCATGTCGATGATCTGGCATGTCTTGCAGAGGTTGCTGTGGCAGGGTTGTGTGGTATTGTGGTCCCTGTTCTCCTGAAGGTTGGGTAGTTTGCTGCGAACAATGATCTGTTTGAGATTGCGCGGTTGTCTGAAAGCAAGAAGTGGGGGGGTGGGGTTGGCCCTAGCGAGATGTTCATCATCATCAATGATGTGTTGAAGACTCTGGAGAAGATGTCGTAGCTTCTCCACTCCGGGGAAGTACTGGACAACAAAGGGTACTCTGTCCACCGTGTCCCGAGTTCGTCTTCTGAGGAGATCAGTGCGGTTTATCGCTGTGGCACGTCGGAACTGTCGACCGATGAGTCGAGTGCCATATCCTGTTCTCACAAGGGCATCTTTCAGCGTCTGGAGATGTCTGTCACAATCCTCCTCATCTGAGCAAATTCTGTGTATATGGAGGGCTTGTCCATAGGGAATGGCTTCTTTAACGTGTCTAGGGTGGAAGCTGGAGAAGTGGAGTATTGTGAGGTTGTCTGTCGGCTGTCGGCTCCCCAGAGCGGAGAAGCTACGACATCTTCTCCGGAGTCTTCAACATATCATTGATGACGATGAACATCTCGCTAGGGCCATCCCCACCCCCCCACTTCTTGCTTTCAGACAACCGCGCAATCTCAAACAGATCATTGTTCGCAGCAAACTACCCAACCTTCAGGAGAACAGTGACCACAATACTACACAACCCTGCCACAGCAACCTCTGCAAGACATGCCGGATCATTGACATGGACGACATCGTCAAACGTGAGGATACCATTCACCAGGTACACGGTACATACTCTTGCAACTCGGCCAACGTTGTCTACCTAATACATTGCAAGAAAGGATGTCCCGAAGCATGGTACATTGGGGAGATCATGCAGACACTACGACAGCGGATGAATGAGCATCGCTCAACAATCACCAGACAAAACAGTTCCCTTCCTGTGGGCGAACACTTCAGCAGTCATGGGCATTCAGCCTCTGACCTTTGGGTAAATGTTCTTCAAGGGGGCCTTCACGACACACGACAGCACAGAGTCGCTGAGCAGAGACCAAGAACAAAAACAGCACGGGAAACAGGCCCTTCAGCCCAACGAGCCCACGCCACCACCTCGATGTTCCCATTTCTACCCGCGATCCCTGTCCATGTTTATAGATCAATGGATTAAAAACCAAATTTGAGACAATTTGGGGAGAATTTGTTTTGCCACCTAGCCTAAGAGCACATCTTTGGGATGTGGGAGGAAACCGGAGCTCCCGGAGAATGCGCAAACTCCCACAGACACAGGCCCAAATCCATGTATCTGCACAGCACAGCTATAGTCACTGCGCTGTCGTGTTGCCCATCAGATGGTCCAGGTCAAGCATACACTAACAATGTGAAGCAGTAGGATACTCTCGAGAAAGGTCCAAGAGCAGTCCTCTCACGACCCATCGCGTGTATGCCCCTCGTTAGACAACAAGGTAGACCAAAGCACCTGTAGGATAAAAACAAGTACATCAATATCATCATCTATTTACACACTTCCCAGGGACTCCCAAGGCTCATGATCCCTATTTTAAATCAGTTTTCTATACCCCTCCATTCCCATTCTGTTCATGTGCCCATCTAAGTATTTCTTAAATAACTCCAGAGTACCTGCCTCCACCACTTTACTTGGCAGCGCATTCCATACCCCCACCACCCTCTGTGTGAAAAAACTCCCTCTAGCATCCAAATTATACCTTACCCCCCTCACCCTAAGCCCGTGACCCCTCGTGCTATTTGAGTCCATCCTAGGAAAAAGCTTAACCCTGTTTACTCTATCTATCCCCTTCAAAATCTTGTACACCTCTATCAGATCTCAGAGCCTACGTCTTTCTAAGGAAAACAGTCTCAATTTGCCTAATCTCTCCTCGTAACTCAGACCTTCCATACCAGGCAGCATCCTGGTAAACCTTCTCTGCACTCTTTCCAGAGTCTCTGATAGCCAAGTTCCACACACATAAGGATGGTCTTAACAGGGATCTTGGCCTCATGTCATATTATCTGTAACCCCATGACTTGCCTGGGTTAGCAAAAAACCTCACTTACTGTGCTGTCTGGAGAGAATACACATCTCTCTAACCTCTGCTGTTAGCCACTTTAAGACTTGAATAGCAGGTTAGGTGTAAGGATTCGCATTCTACAGCAATCTGTAAACTGTCTGTGCTGATATGTGTGCTGTTGGAGACCAGAACACCTCATTCACCTGACGAAGGCCACAAAGGCCGCAAGCTCGTGGATTTACTATCAAATAAATCGGTTGGATTTAAAATTGGTGTTGTCAAATTTTACTGAGTTTACCCCAGTCCAACGCTGGCATCTCTACATCATGTATTTATCTGACTGATATGCTGCTGCAGTGAGTAATGGAACCATTCATGCTATTCCTGATAACAATGCATACAATAAGAATGAAGATTCACCAAATGGCCAGTTCTTGTTGCATGACTGCAAAAGCTAAATTGTAGCCTTTGGGTGACGTAGTCTGTTCTACTTCAGCACTATCAGTACCACAGAATCCCCTTGTGGGACAGGCTAGAACTGGGGGACACAGCTTAAAAATAAGGGCTCTCCTATTTAAGATGGACATGAGGCGAGAAATATTTCTCTGATTAAGCCTATGGAACTCTTCAGAGAGCAGTGGAGGCAGGGTTATTGAATATTTTTAAAGTTGAATTAAATAGATTTTTGATTGACAAAAAAAGTCAAAGAGTATAGGGGATAGGAAGAAAAGGAGTTGAGGTCCCAGTCAGATCAGCCTTAATCTTACAGAAAGGTGATGTGGGCTCAAGGGGCTGAATGGCCTACTCTTAATTTGTATGTTTACAAGAATTGGGGTTAATTGCTTTAAAAGGAATGTGTCTAGATAAACACTCCAGAATTGATTATAAAATAGGTTATTATTCTATTCTACATTGAAAAAGAACATGATATTCTACATTGAAAAAGAACATGAGGGAGTTCGACTTCAGATTTTATGAAAATATTCTTCCTTGCAGGACGCTGGAGGGTACACCTTACCGGGTGCTGTTTAACTTCATCCCAAATAATGAATGGGAGCTGAAAGTTCAGTCTGGAAATATAGTCTTCCTGCTGAAGAAAGGACAGGACAACTGGGCCACAGTCACATTTAACAATGAGGCAAGTTCCAACTGAGGAATGTGCAATCTCCAGAGCTAACTGATGAGTGACTGACTGAATAAAACCATAGATTGCAAGGTACTGGCCAACAGTCCCAGGATTATATTCCAGAATCTCTTATTGTAATAAGAGGCAACACTGCTGGTTGCACTGCTGTTTCAGTGCCAGGGACCAGGTTTCAATTCTGGCCTCGGTCAGTGTCTGTGAGAGTTTGCTTGTAGTCGCTTAGGTTTCCTCCAGGTGCTCCGGTTTCCTCCAGAGTCCAAAGACGTGTGGGTTAGGTGGATTGGCTACGCTAAATTGTCCCTCATGTCAGGGGATTGATAGGGTAAATGTACCAGGTTGTGAGAATAGGGCCCCAGTGGGATTGTGGTTGGTGCAGGCTCGATGGGCCAAATGGCTGCCTTCTGTACTGTAGGAATTCTATTATATAATATTTCCTTTGTTTGATGATGGAATCATGGACAGAAAAATGACAACATCTGGTAAAATGCTTTTATAATAATGGAGTGAAGTAGAAGTTGAACCAAAATGCTCAACACTAAGAGTGATTTACTTTTCGGTATTCTGCTGGTAGGAGATAGAAATCTCTGAGCCCAGCATTAACAACCATACCTTACCCATCCACTCAGAGAGCTAATCATTTAATCCACAAGGTGAGAAATAGTCAGATGAGATCAAACAAAATCAGCAAGTGGATCCGTTCAGTTGGCAAGATACAAACTATTAACACCAGAGACAGACCAGAATTCAGATTAAAAGGAAATTAAAATGGCTTAAAAAAATGCTTAGCTCCTCATGGCTACATTAATGGGCACAATAAGAAATCTCAACACCAGGTCAAAAAACCAACAGGTTTATTTGGGATCACGAGCTTTCAGAGCACTATTCCTTCATCAGGTGAGTCACTCACCTGAAAGAACAGTGTTCTGAAAGCTCATGATTCCAATTACATCTGTTGGACTTTAACTTGGAGTTGAGATTTCTTACTGTGCCCATTCCAATCCAATACCAGTATGACCACTTCATAGCTATATTAATGAGCAAGTGACCAGGAGTTACCTTAATTCAACAATCTAAATTGCCCCCCCCCCCCCCACAATCTTCATTGTGTTTTTGAATTAAAGACTGTAATGAAAGCTTTAGTTCAGTGACATCGTCAGCAGAAATTGTGAGCCATTACAGAGGAGGCTGGAGCATTTGGAAGAGTTGTCAGCATTCGAAAATTCTCAGTTGTTGGAAAAAGTCAACAAGAGTTACTGATGTGAAACTGAGCGCAACAGGAAACAAACCTTATAAGTGCAGTAAAATAGTAGATGTAATATGATTGGTACTGGATCTGCAATATTTAGTGTGGTCAGCACATCACATACTGAAATATCTAATGTCTTCATACAGAGTTAGCAACTATACTGTCTTTTGACAGTAAAAACTCCTGTAAGTGGAAAGAGCAAGGGACTATTTTCACTAGGCCTCCAATGTGGAGCTCTACAGAAAGACGAAGCCTCTTGTTTACCTGCAGAGTTGCTGCATTTTCTCTTCCTCCTCTTGGCTACTGTATACTGCTCCATCTAGTGGCCTCATTGTGAACTACTGGAATTCATCAAAATTGATGCAAGCTTTGCTGCAATCACTTTACCGTCAGTCCCCTCATTTTGGTTCTGCCATAAGATGGTGTCCCTATTTCAGATCTCAGCATTAAGAAGTTGGCATTTGAGGTCTATTGAATTGTTAATGTTAATAACAGCATAAGAACTAGGAGCAGGAATAGCTATTTGGATCATCAAGCCTGCTCTGCCATTCAATAAGATCATGGCTGATCTTTTTGTGGACTCAGCTCCACTTACCTGCCCACTCACCATAACCCTTAATTCCTTTCCTGTTCAAAAATTTAGCTATCCTTTGTCCCACTCATCTGATAAAGGAGCAGCGTTCCAAAAGCTCATGTTACCAAATAAACCTGTTGGTCTTTAACTTCATTGTGAGATTTCTTACTGATCTACATTGGTTATTGATATCTCCTAACTATGTTTTCCTTTGTTTGTTAGACAGGGTTAGTTCCTTACAACTACCTGGAGCCACTGGAACCCGAAAAGGTAAAGCCGTGAGTAGTGGGTCTAGAAGGGGAAAGTCCTATTCTGCACAATTCAGAAAATAATCTGATTTTGTTTGATCTTGAGAAGTAATCCAACAGGCCATATTCAATCCTAGTTTCCTGTTGATTAGAGCTCAAGTAGTGGTAGAGGCTCTACAAGTGGATTCATTGTACTTGAGTTGGGTAAAGGAAACATTGGACAGGGTGGTGGCACATTGTTAGCACTGTTGCCTCATAGCGCCAGGGATCGGGGATCATTTCCACCCCATGTCTCTGTCTGTGTGGAGTTCATGTGCGTTTGTTCTGGATGCTCCGGATTCCTCCCACAGTCCATAGATGTATGGATTAGCTTTATCTGACATGGCCAGAGGGACTAGCAGGGTGGATAAGTGAGGCTACAGGAATAGGGCCAAGGTGGAATTGTGATCTGTGCAGACTCGATAGAACAAGTGGCTTCCTTCTGCATTGTGGGTTTTCTATGATTATAATCTCAGTTGCTATCCAGTGACCCTTATTAGCTGTGTATAGGCATTGCTGTGCTGCCATTCTGATCCTCCTCCTCCTTGGGTCAAACAGCCTATTGATATGCAAGAAAAGTGCAGATTGTGCCTTGAATACCAATGGTGATAGAGATTAAATCGCAAGTAAGAAATACAGTTCAAGCAGCATTTAATTTCTTTACTTTCAAATATTGAATTATTGTTTGTAGGTTAGACAAAATACATTGAAATAAATTACGCAAAAAAACAGAGAAAAGTCCTATTTCAGCTTATCTATAAATAAATGACATGAACTCCTGAAGAAATTGTATTCTGTGTGTTTCTTAATTAGGATGAAAGATCTCCCCCCTCCGATATCCCAGCACCACCCAGGACAACAGCTCCTGAAAGACCAGCCAATGTGAAAGGTGAGGAGAGTCAGAATCTCACCAATGAGACGGTAACTGCATCAGCTAGTAAATTAGAGACAGTGACTTGAATCTTTTGCTCAATGGGCATGGATATTGGCAAGAAATGACATTGGAGGGTAGTTTCACATTGGCTGCCTGTTAATTGGTTAGTCAATGTGAAATAGTGCAGGGGAAGGAGGGAAAAAGGATGGTGCAGACTGGTGCTCCTAATAGCTCCCTTAGGGGGACAGCTGTTGTGGAGTTGTCTCAGGGAGCTGAAGATCTCTTTAAAAAAAAATCTAAATAAGCTGCAGTGGAGAAATGCTGCAAAGTGTGTCCAGGCAATACTTTGAAGCACAAACCTCCAGGCAACTTTTAAAATGATTTCAATCCAGACATTTCATCCTGGATCAAGCTTGCAATTAAAACGTAAAGGCTACTTCATCATAAAGCAGACAGGTCATATAATTTATTTCAGTTGTCCCCTTAATGGGCTAAATTGCCTGCTTGGATGTCAGCGGGCATGCTTCCAGCTCTTGTGTGTGCTCACCAACCAAAACATTGCTCAAGTGCATGCTGATGTAGGGAAAACACTTCAGAATCAGGGGTGTGCTTGCCTGAAGAACAAAGTTCTGGCCATTACAAATTAAAAATACAAAAATTAAAATGGCCAAAGACCTTTTTGAAAAATTAAAACTGAAGTTCAGTGCATTCTACCAATGGTGGTATGGGACTGCATGTTTCAGCCTCATTGTTATGGAAACATGTTGAACATATTCCAGGCCAATTGTCATGAATGGGAGCAGGAAAATTTAAGTAACTTTCAAAAAGTAACTGGATAAATACTTGAATCAAAACCATTTGTGGAGCTTTGGGAAAACAGCACGGTGAGTGCATCCAGTTGGTTGGTTCTACCAACGAGATGCTACAGTCACAATGGGTCAAATAGCCTCCTTCTGTGCTATGTCATTCTATGATTCTTTTGCATTTAATTGGAGAAGGCTTTGTAACCTAAGCTCCTACATTATAAATGAAGTCTTTCTACTGTCTGGGTTGTGGGAGATGCATGGGCTGGAAGTCCATGGGGAAACTGAAGAGAAGTAGTTTTTCCAAGTATTTTATGATGCTTTCCCTCATTGAGTGTTCCTGCACTCTCATGCTTAACACTGACAGCATGTTGGGTTGAAAATTTCAATTGGTTTTGGAAGCAATGACAAATGTGTAGATTGCTGCATGTGTGGCTACATGAATTAAATTTGGAGTTTGGACCATCCTCAGAACTGTTGCATCTCTGCTTTTGTAGTTGAGATGAATTGGATCTAGAGCATGGGAATCTGTCATTCATTTTATAACGATTCCAGGGAAATGCTTCGATGCTGTTCAATTATCTGATGAAACAGAATTGAAGAGTGAGGCTGAGTACATCCTAAAGTTTGAATGACATGGCAATAAGTGGTCAAAATTGAAAAACGTACAAAATTTAACAAAAATCTAATGCACAGAGTTAAATTGACAGAAATGTATTTATTCATCTTTCAGGTGAGAATTTACTCACCAACACAAGCGAACAGGTGATAGAACCTGCAAAGAAGATTCTGGTAAGGGATCTTATCTTAATTATCAAGGAAACAGAAAATAAACTGTGTATTTAAAGCAAGTTGCATCTCATCCTGTAATAAGTACAAAAATTGATGCTTAACTTCACTGTGGTCAAACAATATGGTACATCTCACCCTACTAAAGAGCAGGAGAAAGCTTATAAATCATTGCTATATTTCTTTCTTTAAGATGATGATATATTAAAAAAGGGTTTTCTGCTGAAATGAAAAATGGTTTGCTTTTGACTTGAATTAATTTATTGATCTGGGTATGGCTAGTAAGGACAGCAGTATTGTCTATTCCTAATTTCCCTTGCAAAGGTAATGGTGAGATATTTTCTTGAAGCACTGCTGTCCCAGCTGTAAATGTGCTGTTGAGTAAGGAGTTCCAGGATTTTGAACTAGCATTGAGAAACGCAAAAGCACAATAGCGTGTATGTCAGAAATCTGTAAAGAAGCAAAAATGCTAGAAAATATTCAGTAGGTCAGATAACATCAATGGACAGAAGCAGAGAATGTTTCAAGTCAATGTATTTTTTAATCAGAACTTTTGACAAACACTTGCGTGACTTTTGTTTCCATTAATTTAATTGGTTCCATCTAAGACCACAAGAAACTACAACCATTACTCAAACCAGCCTCCCATCTATTGACTCTGTCTATATTTTCAGCTGCCTTGGAAAAGCAGCCAGTAGAATCAAGGACCCTACGCAGCCCAGATGTACTTTTTCCATTAGGAAAAAGTTACAAAAGTCTGAGATCATGTACCAACCAACTCAAACAGCTTCTTCCCTGCTACACTTTGAATGGACTTACCTCACGTTAAGTTGATCTTTCTCTACACCATAGCTATGGTTGTAACACTACATTCTGCACATTCTCCTTTCCTTCCCTTCCCTATGTATGGTATGCTGTGTATAGAGCGCAAGAAAAGTACTTTTCACTACATACATGTGACAATAAATCAAATCAAATTCCATCAATATTAATTTATTTGAATTGTTTGTGGTTAGCTTTCCTAATTTTTCCCCAGATGTTGGCGAGGAAGACTTTGCAAACTTGACTGGCTAGAATGTGCTTTTTGTCATTTTCAGTGCTAAGGACAATACCATACTTTTTTATACCTCATTTTTCTGTGGCAGTTTGATATAATTGAGTAACTTGCTAGACCATTTCAGAGGACAGATAAGAGCCAACCATATTGTGGTGAGTCTGGAGTCACATGTAGGTCAGTATGGTTAAAGATGGTCTTTGTGGCACACCTTATCTTTAACATATTGCACCATAAAGTCCAAGATCAGAAACCCCAAGATATTATGAAGTTAGACTAGACCCCAACCATTTGCTATTTTGGCATTAATGAGGCTAACATATTTAGTTCCAAGTGCAATTTTATGATAACATTTGAAGTTTTCATCAACATAAACATTAGTTAATAATACAACTTCATTTTAACAAATGAATTAAATTAACATTTAAACACTGGTCCCTATCCCTATGCATTCCAATTCAAGCAATATACTACTTTTGACTTTAAAACCCCTCTTCAAAATCAGTTAGTTGCTTGTAATTAGATTGCTAGTCCTAGAGCTCTGAACATTTCTGGTGAACAAGAGTGAGACTCGTCTGCTTGTTTCACAACCAGGAAGAAACTGACTGTTTTAAACACTGTCTCCCCTGCAAAGTTAGTTCTGTACACTAACACATTACTCTATCAACCTAATAAAAATCTTACTCTGAAATCTCAAGTAAACATAAATGCATCAATTGTTTAGGCAAGCACACCAATCAGCTAAAATCAGTCACTATCTTGCATTCTCAACATGAAGCTGCATGTTTTCCCAGACAGTTCAATATCTTGTAAAACAGAGCTGAATTTTAAAAATACTCTTTACAAGAAACAAGTACATTTCTTAATGGTATAATAACAAATAGCACTAAATGTGGAAAAAATACAATAATTTGTTAAGAGAGCAAGGACTTAGCACTTTTTCTTCTGAAATAAGTCAATAACTTAACCAACATAATCCATTAGTTCCTGATTGCAGATTGGTGACATTTAATGTTATATAATTTTCTTCCTTGTGGAAAGAGCCAAGATTATCCTATGCCTGTACCTACCATTGTTAAAGTGCACTTCAAGTACACAGTAGCTATACGTATAAAACCAGGGCTGTCACATAGCGAACTGTTGGCTGTCATCGGTAAGAAGCTTCAACTTCCTGAAAAAAGACTTGGGTTGAGGTATGAGTGAAACTTTTAAAATATATTTATTTTTCATATTTACTTTGTGGTTTTGCTCTTATCAGATGAAGAATTATCAATGCTGGGAAATGTTATATTTAGAGTTGTCATTAGTTACTTGGATCAACCATAGCACAACTTAGAATGCAAAGTGAACTTTTTCTACTTTACTCTGTCTTTACTGTGATATTTTATGCATTATCATCACTAAGCCACCTTAATAGCCTGGGCTGCCCTCTGAATTTACTTTCAAATTGGGAATTTGTTGCACTATGGCTCCTATAGCCAAATGATATTGAGTTAAGCATGCCCGAATCCACTTCAATCAAACTATTATGGTTAATGGAGAATGGTTTGAATTCAAACAGGTGAAAGGACAATATACCCACTCACTGCATCACCTAAGCCTACAAATGAATTTCCCATACCACTGAGATCCAGTCTTGTTGTTCACCTCTTGGTCCTATTTTTTCTAATACTATTGCTTATTTTTTTTTTAGCCTTTGACATAAAAATTGCTAATACCTGTATAAGTCTAAAAACCATTAATGGTGGGGTTTTGGTTCTCTATATAATGATATCCTTTATTTAGGGGAAGAGACGTACTAAAGGCAATTTAAATATATCTGTAAGTGCTGGAAACTGGGAAATTGAGGGGCATAGGACAATAAAAGTCCACAAATGATCTACTTGCTGTCTCCTTTGATTTATTTTTTCTTTCAGTTATAAGTCACAAGAGAATGGTGAGCTCATTCCCATTACCAGTGAAACCAAAATGAAGAACGCGTGGACTGAGGTCAGAAATCAGCGTTTGACTATTTGGTGCAAGTTTCTGGAGGTAAAAAGTATTTATTCATATCGTAAATATTCAGACTTCTAATATTTACTGATATTTTTCTCAAGCCTGGGAGCCTTAAATAACCCAAGATTTTTAAATTAATTCATCTTTCAATACCAGGTAGTAGCACTCTTTGATTATGAGGTCTCCGTCCCTGCTGATCTGAGCTTTTGCGAAGGAGATATCATCCAAGTCTTGGCACAAGGTGAGAACCATAAGGTGTCACTGTGAATTAAATATTTATCACAACTTTATTGGCGATTCCCCCAATACAATTTTTTGGACTAGGTAGTTTGTAAAAATAGCACCTGATATACTTGAAGTGGCACTTCTGTATTTTTGCATTGTTCAACTTCACAAAATTTGTAGACTTTACTGTTTATGCTAGAAAAAATAATAATGACAATCTACTATTAATTTCATTACAAAAGTCATTCACATTAATACACAAACATAAATAAACTGCAACATAGAATAGGCCATTATATTGCCAGTTTATATTGCCATTTACTCCATGTCAACAAATAGTTCAACTCATTTACTCAACCTGAAATCATTATCTTTCCATTTCTTACCATTAATTCCTCACCCACCTATTTAATCTAACTTCAAATATTGCCTTAGCTGCTAACTCTGGAAGTGAAAATAGTGAAGTTAACACAGATTCTGAAAGAGGTCATGTTTGATCAACATTATTGAATTTTCTGATGTGATAACCAAAAGATTTGGATCTTCAGAAAGCCTTTGAAATAATATGACCAAAGTCAGGACATATGGAGTCAGGGAACAGAATGGATAGCAAGCTGGCTAACAAATAGAAAAGGGAGTTGGGGATTAAGGATAGCTATCCAGGCCAACAAGACATAGGTAAACAAATCAGGCACTGGAGTTCATTTCTGGATGGAGAGAATTGAAAAGTAGAGAAGTTTTTAAAAAAATCTGTTCATTGGATTTGGATGGCTCTGGCAAGGCCCTTGATTGCTCAAAAGGGTAGTAGTGAGCTTCCATCTTAAACTACGGCATACCTAATTGTGTAGGTGCACTCATAATCCTGTTTAAAAGGGAGTTCTACAACTGTGACCCAACAGTATAGTTCCAAATCAGGATGGGGTGTGTGTGTGAATGTGGGTGGAGGGGAAAGGAACCTTTCCATACATTTTCTGCCCTCCTACTTCGAGGTGCTAGAGTTGGGGGGTTGGAAGATGTTGTCAAATGAATCTTGATGTGTTGCTGCAGTGCATCTTCTATATAGCATACACAGCTGCCATTGGTGGTGGAGGAAGTGAATGTTTAAGATGATGGACAAGGAATTAATCAAGCAGGCTGTTTTGTCCTAGGTCATGTTGCGGTTCTTGAATGTTGCTGGACTCAACAGTCCCTTAGGTTGAGTGACTTGTGCCTTGTAAATGGTGGATTGCCTTTAGGGAATCAGGAGATGAGTTATTCATTTCAAAGTTCCTCGCCTCTGACCTGCTCTTATAACCATGATGTAGAGATGCCGGCGTTGGACTGGGGTAAGCTCAGTAAGAGGTCTGACAACATCAATTTTAAATCCAACCGATTTATTTGATAGTAAACTTGCTAGCTTTTGGTGTTTGTCGAACAACAACCACAATACACTTCCTTTATGCCAGGTATGACTCCATCCAGTATTCCCCAATTGCTACTGACTTCAATTTTGCCAGGATAGCTTGATAGCTAACTTGGTCAAATGCTACCTTAAACGTCAAGACCAATCACACTCACCTCAAGAGTTCAGTCCTTTTGTCTTTTGGACCAAAGCTGTAATGAGGCCAGCAGCTGAGTAGTTCTAACAGAATCCAAACAGTGCATTAATAAGCAGGTTATTGCTATCTAAATGTCACTTGGTAGCACTATCAATAACATTTACCATGACTTAGCTGAGGTTTTGGAGTAGACTAACAAGACTGGCTGGGTTGGATGTTTTTTTTTGGACAATTTACACATTGTCAGGTAGATGCCTGTGTTGTAGCTGTACTAGAGCATACGTATGTCTTCAGTACTATTACTAGGCTGAATTGAATTGGCTAAAGTTTGGCATCTGTGATACTGGGGACCTTGGATAGGGGCAGAGATAAATTATCTGCAAGCACTTCTAGCTCAAAATGGTTGCAAGTTCCTCAACCTTATCTTTTGCACTAATGTGTTGCCATCTTCCAGAGCCATAATTGAGGATGGGGATATTTGTGAAATCTCCTCTTTTATTTGTCATCTGCTACTATTCCTGAGTCCATGTGACAGGACTGCATAACACATTTGATCTTATGGTTGTGGCATCACTTTGTTGTAACACTATTTGGCATGCATGTAGTCAGATTGACATCATTTTGTAGCTCTGGTTTTGCACTCAGAATCAGAGTTGTTTTTTTTTGAGCAACACAGCACAGGAAACAGGCCCTTCGGCCCAACGAGCCTGCGCCGCCGTCATAACTATATAGTAGCAAATCCATTTCTATTTTATTATTCCTATATAATATATATATTATTCCTAATATGGAAAATTCTCACCATAGGGACAATTTGTTTCCCAATCGGCCTAAGAGCGAATTTTTGGGTTGTGGGAGGAAACCGGAGTGCCCGGAGAAAACCCACGCAACCACGGGGAGAACGCACAAACTCCCGCAGACACCGGCCCAATTCCAAGTGTCTGCACAACCACATCGATAGTCTCTGAGCTGTCATGGTGCCCTTCAGATGGTCCACATAAAGCACTCATATACGACATGAGGTACCAGGCAACCCCTGAATCAACATCCAAGAGCTGTACCCGCACCACCTGCCGAATGCGTGCTCAAATTATGGACCGAATTACCTGTGGAAAAAAGCCGTAGTTAGACAGTCCTAATATATCCCTCTATCTGCATACCGCTCATGTGGCTGTCCAAGAGACCCTTAAACAGCCCCAGCGTGCCTGCTCCCACCACCTTACTCGGCAGTGCATTCCACACCCCCACTACCCTATGTGTGAAAAACTGCCCTCTCATATTCGTCCTATACATAGCCCCCCTCACCCTATGGCCATGACCCCTCGTCCTATCCATTTCTAAAGGCGGAAAAAGTTTACCTCCATTTACTCTATCTATACCCCTTATAATCTTATACACCCCTATTAGATCCCCTCTAAGCCGACGTCTTTCAAGGGAAAACAACCCCAGTCTATTTAATCGTTCCTCATAAGACAGTCCTTCCATACCAGGCAGCATCCTGGTAAACCTCCTCTGCACTCTCTCCAAGGACTCCAAATCCTTCCGATAGTACGGCAACCAGAACTGGACGCAGTATTCCAAGTGAGGCCTAACCAATGTTCTATACAACTGCAACATCAAACTCCTACTCTTGTATTCTATACCCTTTTCTATGAAAGCTAACATGCTATACGCCTTCTTTATCACCTTCTCCACCTGTGAGGACACCTTCAGAGACTTGTGAACCTGCACCCCCAAGTCTCTCTGCGTCTCTATGCTCCGTATAGTTTTACCTTTTATCCTATAACTCTCTTCTACATTTTTCCGGCCAACATGCATCACCTCGCATTTATCCGGATTAAATTCCATTTGCCATCTATCTGCCCAGTCTACCAACCTGTCTATGTCCTGTTTTATTGCCTGACACTGCTCCTCTGTACCCGCCAATCCAAGCATCTTGGTGTCATCAGCAAATTTGCTGATCTCACCACCAACCCCAACTTCCAAGTCGTTTATGTAGACCACAAATAGAAGAGGACCTAGTACTGAGCCTTGTGGCATTCCACTAGTGACAGGCTTCCAGCCGGAAAAAGAGCCTTCCACTACTACCCTCTGTCTCCTCCTCCCGAGCCAGTTCTCGACCCATCTACATACCCGCCCCTGTATCCCATGCGCCTTCACCTTCTCTATCAGTCTACCATGAGGAACCTTGTCAAACGCCTTACTGAAATCCATGTAGACGACATCAACAGCCTGTCCTTCATCAACTGTTTTTGTCACTTCTTCAAAAAATTCCACCAGATTCGTAAGACAAGACTTCACCTTGACGAAGCCATGCTGCGTATCCCTGATCAGATCGCAGCGCTCCAGATGCTCATACATCCTGTCCCTGAGGATCCTCTCCATTAGCTTACCTATAACTGAAGTCAAGCTCACCGGCCTATAGTTTCCTGGGTGATCCCTCTGACCTTTTTTAAACAACGGTACTACGTTTGCTATCCTCCAGTCCTCTGGGACCTCACCTGTGTCCAAGGAAAAGACAAAGATTTGCGTCAGAGGCCCAGCTAGGTCTTCCCTCAACTCCCTTAGCAGCCTGGGGTAAATGCCATCAGGCCCCAGAGCTTTATATGTCTTTAAGCTGCCTAACAGCCCCAACACCTCTTTCCTCGTAATCCTTATTTCCCTCAACCAATCCTCAACTTTGTCAACATCAGGCACAGACATCTGTCCAGTCTCCTGCGTGAATACCGACGCAAAGTATTCATTCAGGATCTCCCCCTTCCCTCAGGCTCTAAGCATAGATCCCCTCCACTGTCCCTAAGAGGTCCAATCTTGCCTCTAACCATCCTTTTGCTCCTTACATAGGTGTAAAATGCCTTTGGATTTTCCTTAATCCTACCTGCCAGAGCCACCTCGTGGCCCCTTTTTGCCTTTCTAATACCCCTTTTAAGATCCTGTCTACACTCTCTATAAGCTTCCAGCGCTGTCTCAGTCCCTAGTTGCCTAGATCTAATGTAAGCCTCTCGCTTTTTCTTGATCAAGTCCTCAACCTCCCTGGTAAGCCAAGGTTCTCTAATCCTACCTTTCCCATCCTTCCTCCTTGCCGGCACGTATCTTTCCTGCAGAGAGTTTAGTTTTCCCTTGAAAGACTCCAACATGTACCTCGTCGACCTGCCCTCGAAAAGCTTATCCCAGTCGGTATCTTTAAGATCTTGCCTAATCTGGCTGTATCTAGCCCCCCCCCAGTTAAATACCTTCCCTTTTGGGCCGGTCTCGTCCTTTTCCATTAATATCCTAAAGCAGACAGAGTTGTGATCACTATTTGACACCTGCTCTCCTACCTCGACGTCAACCACCTGGCCTGGCTCATTCCCCAGAACCAAATCCAGTATAGCCCCATCTCTAGTCGGGCCATCCACATACTGCTCCAAAGACCCTTCCAAAACACACTGTACAAATTCCTCCCCGTCCACTCCTACAGCTCTGGGCACTCTCCAATCTACTCCAGGAAAAATTGAAATCTCCCACTACTACTACCCTATTTTTCCTACACTTATCTAAAATGTCCCTGCATATCCCTTCTTCCACGGCCTGCGGGCTGTTGGGCGGTCTGTAGTAAACACCCAACAGAGTAACCACTCCCTTCCTATTCCTCAACTCCACCCATAGAGACTCAATTCCTAAATCCCTCCCTCTGCACTGCTATGATGTTGTCCTTAACTAATAAAGCCACTCCCCTGCCTCTCCTCACACCAACTCTGTCACACCTAAAACACTTATACCCTGGAATATTCAATTGCCAGTCTTGCCCCTCCTTCAACCACGTCTCGGTCACCGCCACCACTTCTAAACTCCTTGTGAATGTTATTGCCTTCAGTTCATCTGTTTTGCCAGTCTCACTCCTCGCATTAAAACACATGCACTGAAGACCCTCAGCTCTCAGATATTCCTTTCTACCTTCTGGTGTTACCCTATCATCCCTCTCTCTCCCACTCCCAGTTCCCGCTGTCTCCCCACCCTCCCTCCCTATTAGTTTAAACACTTCTGAAACACTCCAGCTAACCTCCCAGCTAAAATATGTGTTCCCCTCCCAGTCAACTGCTCCCTATCCCTCATGAATAGGTGACCCTCCCTCCTGAAGACTTCCCAATGATCAATAAATATGAAGCCTTCTGCCCTACACCAATCCCTCATCCATGCCTTTAGTTGGAGTGTCTCATTTATTACCCAATCGGTCCCAGGCACAGGCAGCAGCCCAGAGAACGCCACCCTGGAGGCCCTACCTTTCAGTTGAGCCCCCAACTCCCTAAACTGTCTACGTAAGTCCCCCCTGTGCTTTCTTCCTACATCTTTTTGTCCTACGTGAACTATTACATTTGCCTTAGACCCTTCTCCCTTCAAAATTCCCTCTACCCTCTCTGATACATCCTGGACCCCTGCTCCCGGGAGGCAGACTACCATCCTGGAGTCTCTCTTTTGCCCACAGAATCTCCTATCGATCCCTTTAACCATCCCATCCCCCACCTCTATCTCACCTCCTGCTTTCCCGCCAGTCTCTGTGGCATTCTGTTCCCCCTCACTTGCCCTCTCCATCACAGCCTTTACCCCCCCCTTGGTTTTCTGGGAATCCTCCTTAGAGATGGCCTTTGTGCCTTGATTTTTATTCCTGTTCCTTGTAACTGTACCCAGCCCATCCCTACTACTAGATCCTGGGGTTCCCGCAAGTCTGCCTTCCCTATTCATTGTATCCTCATTTTCCCTCACTAGACAAAAGTCCTCCCAGCGCAGCTCCAGCTGTCTCAACTTTGCTTGTAAACGTTGCAGTTCTAAACATTTTGCGAATATGTGGGCCTTCGGCAGACGTGATGCCTCCAAGAAGGTCCACATATGGCAGCGTACACAGTGGACGCGTTTGGCCAAGTATCGTGGCATTTTGTATACCCCTTGTTCTTTTGGTTTGATTGGTATTGGCCACACAAAGCGGTATACACAGTGTGAAGAGCAGACTTATCTTCACCTCTGTAGTTCCTTTGTAGGGCTCTGTAGTTATGTTAAACTTGATTGGATCACATTTCAGAGAAGTGAAGAGTGACCTCCCTATTATGAAAAAGCACTGATTCACAGATACCAGTACAGAAAATGTACGTAAGAGGAGAGACTACATTTCTTTACCTTAATCAAAGAAAGGCTGATCTAATAAGAAATGACAGAATTTGATCGAGAGAAAATGTTTCTATGGGAGATAATAAAGTCACAAATAAATCCAACAGAAAATTCAGAAGAAACATCTTTACCCATAAAACATGGAAGGTGTTTATATGGTTGCCCCTTAATTGCATCTATATATACTACCATCTTGTAGTAAGTTCTAATTTCTCATCATTGACTACATGAAAAGGTTCCTTCTGAATTCCACGTTGACGTTTTGCTGATCGAAGTTCCCTCATCTTTTTTGGAGCACACAGGGAACTTAAGTACCCAGCTCTATAAAGGAAGTTAACTTGTGTGGGCCTGTGGTTAGGACTCATGGCTAAGTGGCTCATGAGGAACATTGCTGCTCTCTAGTTTTATTTGTTCTTAAGTGGAAAGATACTGTTTACTTTTCCAAAGCTTTTCATTACTCTAAGGTCCTCTAGAAAGAGGAGAGACCATCCTGTCAATCCTTTCCTGCTGGATATATCATAAATCTTGTCCTTTAAGGCTTTTTTGCACCCTCCCCAGTCCCTGTGTCTTTTGTATTATATAGTGACCACAGAGTCATAGAGGTTTACAGCATGGAAATTGGCCCTTCTGCCCAACTGCCTTTTCAACTACAAAACTAGTCCCAATTGCCTACATTTGGCCCATGTTCCTCTATACCCATCCTCATGTAACTTCTAAGTGCTTTTTAAAAGGCAAATTGTATCTGCCTCTACTACTGCCTCTGGCAGATTATTCCAGACACTCACTACCCTGTGTGAAAAAATTGTCCCTCTAGACCCTTTTGTACCTCTCCCCCCTCACCTTAAAACTATGCCCTCCAGCTTTAGGCTTACCTACCTTTGGGAAAACATGTTGACTATCTACCGTATCTATTCCTCTCAGTATTTTGCTGCTTGTCATTTTCATAAATGACCTGGATGAGGAAATGGAGGGAAGGGTTAGTAAGTTCACGGATGATACGAAGGTCGGTGGTGTTGTGGATAGGCTGGACAGTTGTCAGAAGTTGCAGCGAGACAGAGATAGGATGCAAGATTGGGTGGAGAAGTGGCAGATGGACTTCAACACATGTGGTGGTCCATTTTTGCAGGACTAATGGGATGAAGGAGTATAATATCAAGGGTAGGAGTCTTAGCAGTGTTGAGGAGCAGAAGGATCTTGGGGTCTGGGCCCATAGGACTCTTAAATCGGCCTTGCAGGTGGAGGATATGGTCAAGAATGCGTATGGTGTACTGGCTTTCATTAATCAAGGGATTGAGATTAGGAGTTGGGAGGTAATGCTGCAACTTTATAAGACCCTTGTCAGACCCCATTTGGAATACTGTGTGCAGTTCTGGTCACCTCCCTACAGGGAGGATGTGGAAGCTATTGAAAGGGTGAAGAGGAGATTTACAAGGACGTTGCCTGGATTGGGAGGCATACCTTAGGTTGAGGGAGCTGGGACTCTTCTTCCTGGAGAGACGAAGGTTGAGAGGTGACCTGATAGGAGGTTTATAAGATGTTGAGAGGAATAGATAGGATGAATTCTTGGAGGCTATTTCCCAGGGCTGAAATGGTCACTACGAGAGGACACAGGTGCTGGGGGGTAAGTACAGAGGAGATGTTAGGGGTAAGTTTTTCACTCAGAGTGGTGAGTGAATGGAATCAGCTGCCATCAGTGGTAGAGGCGAACTCGCTGGCGTCCTTTAGGAGACTTCTGGATGAGTATATGGGATTTAATGGGATTGGGAGTTACAGATAGTTCTATGGCCTGGTAGATATTGATATGATCGGTACAAGTTGTGGGCCGAAAGGCCTGTTTGTGCTGTAGTGTTCTATATGTCTATCCGATGACCATTTGAATGCCCTTAAAGTTGGCAAGTCCACTACTGCTGCAGGCAGGGCATTTCATGCCCTTACTACCCTATGAGTAAAGAACCTACCTCTGACATTTGTCCTATATTTACCACCCCTCAATTTAAAAGCTATGTCCCCTCATGTTAGTTATCACCATCCAAGGAAAAAGGCTCTCACTATCCACCCTATCTTATCCTCTGATCTTGTATGCCTCAATTAAGTCACTCAATCTTTTTCTCTAATGAAAAAGAGCTTCAAGTCCCTCAGCCTTTCCCCATAAAACCTTCCCATCACACCAGGCAACTTCCTCTTAAATCTCCTCTGCACCCTTTCCAATGCTTCCACATCTTTCCTAATAATGCGACGAACAGAACTGTACACAGTACTCCAAGTGCGGCCACATCAGAGTTTTGTACAGCTGCAACATGATCTCATGGCTCTAAAACTCAATCTCTCTACCAATAAAAGCTAACATACCATACACCTTCTGAACAACCTTATCAACTTGGGTGCCAACTTTCAGGGATCTATGCACATCAACACTGAGATCTCTCTGCTCATCCACACTACCAAGTCTTTCTATTAGGCCAGTACTCTGTAATCCTGTTACTCCTTCCAAGGTGAAATCACTCAACTTTTCCACATTAAACTCCATTTGCCACCTCTCAGCCCAGCTCTGCAGCTTATCCATGTCTCTTTGTAAACTGCAACATCCATCTGCACTGTCTACAACTCCTCTTACTTTAGTGTCATCCGCAAATTTACTAACCCATCCTTCTACACCCTCATCGAGGTCATTTATAAAAATGACAAACAGCAGTGGCCCCAAAACAGATCCCTGCAGTACACCACCAGTAACTGAGCTTTAGGTTGAACATTTCCCATCAACCACCACTCTGTCTTTCAGCTAGCCAATTCCTGATCCAAACCGCTAAATCACCCTCAATCCCATGCATCTGTATTTTCTGCAGTAGCTTACCATGGGGAACCTTAGCAAATGCTTTACTGAAATCCATATACACCACATCAACTGCTTTACCCTCATCTACCTCTTTGGTCACCTTCTCAAAGAACTCAATAAAGTTTGTGAGGCGTGACCTGCCCTTCACAAAACCGTGTTGACTATCCCTAATCAAATTATTTCTCTCTAGATGATTACAAATCCTCTCTCTTATAATCCTTTCCAAAACTTTGCCCACAACAGAACTAAGACTCACCAGTCTATAATTTCCAGGATGGTCTCTACTCCCCTTCTTGAACAAGGGGGCAACATTTGCTATCCTCCACTCTTCCAGTACTATACCTGTAGACAAAGATCAAAGCCAAAGGCTCTGCAATCTCCTGCCTAGCCTCCCAGAGAATTCTAGAATAAATCCCATCTGGCTCAGGGGACTTGTCTATTTTCACACTTTCTAGAATTGCTAACACCTCCTCCTTATGAGCCTCAATCCTGTCTACTCAAAGCCTGTATCTCAGTATTCTCCTCAACTACAGTGACTTTTTCTTGTGTAATACTGACAAAAAATATTTAGTGCCTCTCCTATTTCTTCAGACTCCACACACAACTTCCCACATCTGTCCTTGACTGGCCCTAATCATTCTTTTGACATACCTATAGAAAGCTTTAGTGTTCTCCTTAATCCTACCTGCCAAAGACTTCTCATGTCCTCTTCTGGCTCTTTGTAATTCTGTCCTTAGACCCTTCCTGGATAACTTGTCACTCTCCAGGGCCCTAACTGAACCTTCACATCTCATCTTTAAGTCTCCTTCTTCCTCTTCATGAGATTCAACTTCCTTAGTAAACCATAGTTCCCTCGCTCGACCACTTCCTCCCTGCCTGACAGGTACCTATTTATCAAGGACACAGAGTAGCTTCTCCTTGAACAAGCTCCACATTCCAATTGCGCCCATCCCTGCAGTTTCCTTCAACCAATATATTCTAAATCTTGCCTAATTGCTTCAATTTCCTTTCTCCCAGCTATAACTTTTGCCCTTTGGTATATATATATCCCTTTCCATCGCTAAGGTAAACATAACTGAATTGTGGTTACTACCACCAAAGTGCTCACCTACCTCTAAGTCTAACATCTGGTTCATTACCCAGTACCAAATCCAATGTGGCCTCACCTCTTGTTGGCCTATCTATATACTGTGTCAGGAAACCTTCCTGCACACATTGGACAAAAACTGACCCCTCTAAAGTACTTGAACTATAACTTTACAAATTATTGACTGGAAAAGCTAAAGTCCTCCATAACATCTACCTTGTTACTTTTGCTCCTATCCAGAATCATCTTTGTAATCCTTTCCTCTACATCTCTGGAACTTTTTGAAGGCCTATAAAAAAAACTCCCAGCAGGGTGACCTCTCCTTTCCTGTTCCTAATCTCAGCCCGTACTACCTCACCAGACAAGTCCTCATCAAATGTCCTTTCTACCACTGTAATACTGTCCTTGACTAATAATGCCACACCTCCCTCTCTTTTACCACCTTCCTTGCTCTTACTGAAAGATCTAAACCCCGAACCTGCAACAACCATTCCTGTCCCTCTTCTATTCATGTCTCCGAAATGGCCACAACATCAAAGTCCCAGCTACCAACTCAGGCTGCAAGTTCACCCACCTTATTCCGTATGCTCCTAGCGTTGAAATATACACACTTCAAACCACCCACCCACATGCCAGAACACTCCTGTGACCTAGAAACTTTATCCATGACTTCCCTACTCTCAACTTCCTGTATACTGGAGCCACTTCAGGTTCCCATTACCCTTCTGAATCAGTTTAAACTCTCCCAAAGAGCATTGGCAAATTTTCCCCCCCAAGATATTGGTACCTCTCTGGTTCAGGTGTAGACCATCCTTTTTGTTGAGGTCCCACCTACCCCAGAATGAGCTCCAATCGCCCAGGTATCTGAAACCCTCCCTCCTGCACCATCCCTTTAGCCGTGTGTTCAAATACTCTCTCTCTCTATTCTCCTCGCTATCACATCGCACAGGTAACAAACCAGAGATAACTTTGTTCTAGCCCTAAGCTTCCACTCTAATTCCCTGAATTTCTGTCTTACATCCCTTTTCCTACCTATGTCATTAGTGCCTATGTGAGCTGACTTGGGGGCTAGTTCCCCTCTCTTAAGGATCCAAAGGACACAATGACTGTAGGTTCTGTCTCTTAAGATACCTAACAACTTACCCACTATAGATGTTAGGCTCACCAGCCTGTAGTTCCCAGGCTTTTCCCTACAGCCCTTCTTAAACAAAGGCACAAACTTGCCACTCTCCAATCTTCAGGCACCTCACCTGTGGCTGTCAATGATTCAGATATTCTGCTGGGGACCTGCAATTTCCTCCCTAGCCTCCCACAATGTCCTGAGATCCACTTAATCAGGACCTTGGGATTTACCTACCTTGATGCACTTTTAAAACTTATCACTTTTTTTCATGTTTGATATTCAACCGAAGTTCCACATAGGGTCAACATAAAATTCTGTTTTTATCTTTAAAAATATATTGTTACTGCTTTTGTTTTTGTTGTGCTGTATTAACCTGCATTGCTACTTCTGTGATTTGTATTCTCAGAAGCTGTTGCTCAACACGACTTGGATTCTTTCCAAATAACAGTACTGCACATTAGTGTTTAATTTAATTTGCCAATTAGATGCCCATTTCACAAGTTTGTCACCTTATAATTTGTTGCAGTTCGTTTGAAATTGTTTCTACTTCCTAATATAAATTAGTATAAATTGAAGACAGTAGCATTGATGAAAGCACATGAAAGATGAATTCCAGTGCCTTAAGTTTCTATTGGTTTGTTATATTTAATGTTCTATGATCTCATGGACTACCAGAAGCTGTCAGTTTCAATCCTCTATAATTTTAAATACCTGTCATTTTAAAAAGGATGTAATTTTACATGCTTTTCATATTTATTTCTTGCTTGTAATAGGCAGCAATCTAGTTAACTGTTACCTTCAAATATCCTTTCTATACTGCAAAAAAACTTGCATTTATAAAACATTTTGAAATGCCAATGGTCATGAAGTGTTTTGCAGCCAAGGAGGTACTTTTTAAAATATAGTCACTGCTGTAATTAATAAAAGAAACATGGCAGCTAATTTAGCACACTGCAAGATTCCATATAGTAGTAATTTGATCATTTAAGTTTGTTTATTAAAAGTAAGCTGACAACACAAGGAAATTACTGTGAAAATCCCTAGTCACCACACTTTAGCAGCTGTTTGGGTACACTGAGGGAGAATTTTAGCACGCCCAGTGCACATCTTTCACACTGTGGAAAGACACAGGAGGAAACCTATGCAGATACTGATCCAAGCTAGGAATTGAACGCAGGTCCCTAGCACTGTGAGGCAACAGTATTAAACATAGTGCCACAGCCATCTATTTCTTATAAATGTTCATTGAAGGATAAATATTGGCCAGGTTAGATTAACTTCCCTGCTCCTCTTCAAAATAGGGCCATGTGATCTCATACCCATCTTAGCACAAAAACAAAAGAAAATTATCAGAGGAACAGACCCTTCCGCCCTACATCAACCATGCTGCCTGACTGAACTAAAACCACCTACCCTTCCAGGGACTATTTGTCCAGCCACCCCTTAAAAGTCACTATCATATCTGCTTCCATGCAGACCTACGTTTAACACCTTATCTGAAAGGTGTTAAGCTCCAAGCGTAATGATCCTTCAGTATTGTAGTGGAATGTTGGGATTTTCACATTTAATCCTTGGAAGAGGGCCTAAACCAAGAATGTTTTAATTCACTGTCGAGAGACACTACAAACATAGTGCTCCTTGGATTAAATTAGCTACGTTTTAATTATAACTTTAGTTACTAGAGCTTCTATTTCACAGCACTGAGCTCACTGCTGTCATTTTATAAAAATGCATAATTTAAAACTGACTGACATTGAATTCCATCTGTCATCTTTATTCATTCCCCCACACATCTTAACATTCTTTTGAAGGTTCGTGTTTGGCCTTGGCAAATGCCATGGGTACATCTGCTAATTTCAACACCTAAACTCCTGGTTTATTCTTCTCCTTCACAGTCAAGATGTCAGACCGTGGCATATTACTTGCCTTTAGCTTAACTAAAATATCCATCATAACAGCCCTCTTTCTACACTTACCTCACTCAGCCACTTCCAAGTTCACCTCTTGAAAATAATTGGACTGAGGCAAAGTATTTCTTAAATACCAGTGTTATTTACTGTATTTTCAAATGGACAACTTTCTCCTCTTTAGGTGCCTCACTTTTATTCTTATTTACTAATATACTTGACTGTTCCTTTTGATTCCCCATATATTAATATTTTATCTTTGGAAGCCTAATATTAGCATTGGCATTTTGAAGAGGTATACATTAATAAATGTCTGTGTTCATGTTCATTTTTATGAAAGTTAGGAGGAAAACTGAAGGCTTGTTCTGCAATTATGAATCAATATATGATGAATATGTCTTCATTGATAGTCACTTTCTTTGAAGTCAAACTTTGTATCTAGTTTCAAACCTGTGTTTTAACATACTTTCACTACTTTTGCTTTCTTCCACAGTAAACAATAATTGGCTGGAAGGACAATGCAAAGGAAACACCGGTATCTTCCCAGCATCATTTGTGAAAGAATTAAGCATGCCTGAAATCATGATTTCAGGAATGTAAAGCACATGTAAATGTGTGCAAATTTCAAAGTGGTTCCTTTCTCCTTGGGTTATAGTAGAATAATTATCCACAGAAAAGGGTATTTAGTGGATTGAATTTTTTAATTGAATTAGTGTGTTTTGGTAAGTTTGGACTTGCTTGTGAATGTTGCCAAAGGATAGAGAAAATGCTGAGTTTCCTTTGTTTATTATATTGCAAGGCAACATAGCACAACTAATTTGCACCATTCAAAATTGTATTGTGCAAGTCAGAACATGTAGTTAAGTACAACTACATTGCAGACCTCCTGGATTACATCTAACTGCTCAAAACATCTCCCCTTCCCAAAAATGTTCGTCTTGAAAGCCCTTAGTTAAGACTCTTAACTACAAACAAGAATGCAAAGTCAAATTGTTTGGTTGTTGCATCAATTCTGTTCTCAAATGACAAAAAAAAAAATTAACTTTTACTTCAGAAGAATTAAAGATTCCAAAACATAGACATTACTTCAGCAGTAACAAAATATAAATGAACCCATGATGGATTAAATTGTTTTTTTTCCTCATTCATCAGTTGATACTTGCTTTCTTGGTAAAGGAGTATTTTTCTCACTGAAGCCAAATGAACATGTTTATAGCATCACCTGATGTCTTCAATGACTGGGATTACATTAGGGAAGATGGCCAATCAACCAAGTGACTGAAATGTATTAGAATAATCATAGGAAAATAAAGTAATCAGCAAGAGTTTAATAATACATTTAGGTTTTGCAAAGAGAGTAAACTATAGTTACTTGCATGGATGGTGTTCTCTGACAAAGTCCAGGATACTTAAATTTATTGACTGAGTTTCTTTGACTCAGGAAATCTAAAAACTTGTTCTGAAATTCAGGGCTGTTGCTAAAGTACCAACGTGGTTTGTTTCAAAGATAGCAACAGTTTTTACAAACAATCTAATTTAATGCCTTTCCCTTTGTGTGGTTACAGATACAGTGCTTTCTTTCTCCCCAAAGTCATGTCTATAAAAAGGTACAATCAAATTATTACACATCCATTTCTCAGCTTCCTTTGAACTTCATCCTTCACCTTATCAACTATGAAGCTGAACCACTATTCACAACCATATTGGGCCCCAGAATGAGCTTCCAACCTCCTCCACACCATTACCAAAATTGTCTACTTTCATCTCCCTGACATCATCTGCCTCAACTCATCTGCTGCTGAAATTCCCATCCACGCTTTGGTTACCTATAGACTTGACTATTCAAGACAATCCTGATCAGCCTCCCATTTTCCATCCTCAGATACACAACAGATCAATTTTGAAATTCTCACTGTAGTTTTCAAACATCTCTAATTTTATCCTTACTCTCCTTTTTGTCATTCATCTTAAATTGATATCCTTGGATTCTTGATCTTTTCATTAATGGGAGGAATTTCTTACTGTATTCTGACTCAATCTCTCATTTTAGAACACCTCTATATCAAAAACTCTCTCAACCTCCCCAGCTACATCAATCTATTCCCCTAAAGTCCATTCATCCCTGAAACTATTCTTCAGTAAGAGTCAGCATTTCACATCCTTCCTAAAGTGTGGTGCCCAGAATCAGAAAGAAAACTCCAGTTGAGACCAAACCATCCATAAAAGTTCTTCATAATCTCATTTTTGTATTTTATGGCTCTATTTACAAAGCCTGGGATGTTTTTTTAAACTGTTTTCTCAATCTGCTTTGTCACCTTAAATGATTTGTGCAGATATGTTCCTCTACTCCTGAGCTCCTTTTAAAATTGTTTCTATTGCCTCAATAAGTGACATGGGACAGGTCATTTGGCATTAATAAATACAATCTGTGAAATTGCCAATTTTGTCCTTACCATTTTGTTTTTCCTATAGCTTTATCACACAAACAGATGAAGATTCTAACAGACTCTGCAGTCCACAGCATGTTTTCTGCCAGCATTTTTTCAATAACGTTAACACCATCAGTCAAAGCAACATTAAATCCGAGAATCAAAGTTGTACATCTAATTTGCTTCACCGCTTAACAGCTCTCCAGGATGCCCTCAAGTTTGCAAAAATGTGTAAACTTAAGAGTGGGCTCAACAAGCAACATTATTCACTCTACTGTAATTAAGTATATTAAGTTTCAACACCTGTTCCCCGTGAATGGGTAACAATCATATTGCCCTCACTGGTGGAACCCACCCCCGAACCCCAACCACTGGAGGGAGAGGATAAGGGGTGCTCCTTGCAGTGCCAGACTGACACCTTGGCACTGCCCACCAGGTAATGCCAGGGCAAGAACCTGTAGGTGGGGGCATGAAGTAAGCAGCCCGATCCATTGGTGGGGCAGCATGGGGTGCTGCCACTCTACATTGTTATTGAATTTTGCAAGGTGGGGGTTGGATCATAGGCCTCTGCGATTACTCCTGGAGCAAACCCACACAGACATAGAGAACATGCAAACTCCACACAAATAGTGACCTGAAGCCAGAACTGAACTCAGGACTCTGGTGTTGTGGCAGCAACACTAACTGAAACAGCATCTCCAGCAATCCCCCAATACTGTACCAGAGAATCTTAGAGACCTTTGTGCTCAGGTTCTGGAGTGGGACTTAAACACAATCTTCTGACTCAAATAAGAGTGCTTCCAACTGAGTCACAACTGAAGTGCTGTTCATAGGCAGCAAGTCCTTTATAAGGTCATATAACACCACATTAAAATCTAATTTATTTAAGATCACAAGCTTTTGGAGCACTGCTCCTTCGTCAGATGAAGAAACAGCATTCGGAACGCTTGTGACTTCAAATAAACCGTTGGACTATAACTTGGCGTCGTGTGACCTCTCATCTTATCCACCCCAGTCTAACACTGGCATCTCCACATCACTGGGTGTACCGCTATGCTATTCAATGCTGGAGACATTAGACAAAGCCCAATTCTCAATCATTCTTAGAAAGGCTCACTACACAGCAGTCTGGAATCCTGCTATGTCCACTTTAGATATCTTAAAAGAAAATGTAGACAATTATGAAAATTGAAGTAGCACACAACACAACATATCTTGCATGTTTAACAGTATTTAATGTAAGTTTAGCACCACACCAATGTTTGTAGATTTTTCCTTCAAAGATTATTCTTAAAGGAAAACACTGTGCACAGAAGAACAAGTGATTAAACATAAACAGTTTTATTTAGAACATGGTTTCATTTATTGAAGGCAAAGCTGATTCCAGCAATTGCTGCACAAGTTCTTACACAAAAAAGACATGAACACAAAAGCTTAGAACAGAAACCATTTTTTTTTCCAAGGGCCCGATAATCTTTCTTGCAGTGCTCCTGTTCCCCAGAAATATAATTATTCCGAACAGCATACATGCATGCAGGATGTGAATTCATGCTCTGGTACTTTTGCTAACCGCCTGGGACTTATCAGCTCAGTGAATAGACCTGGGGGAGACAAGGTGATTCAGTACCAGAGTAGTTTTAGGGTTAGGTGACCAAAACGGTGGAATGTTTCAGTGGGTTGGTTGTGGAGCTGCGCTTCTAACTGTGGTGCAGAGCACTGTTTGACTTAAAAAAAAACTGTGGGAGTTGTCTTGGTTGTTTTCTATCTATAAGTCTTCACTACTGTGCAGAGGTTGTTATACACCATTTCCCTAAAAAAGATTCCTTTTCTCCACTTCTTCCTAATGTTGCACTTCATTCCAACCTGGCCTGAATTGTCCTAGCACCCACCTGAGTTCCATACTTTCCCCACAAGCATGAGACATTGGTTTTGAACAGTTCTCAGTTACTCAGACATGTAACTCTTCCATCCCTAAATAAGAACAGAAAGAAATGTATTCCTACACAGTTACATCAGCTTTTGCCATTAGAAATTCAATTGAAATTGAGTTTTGACTGAAAATATTTTCATTACTGCGACTTAAAGAATGGCTTTAACAGGCATTTTCCATGTGAGTCTGCAAACAATACATTCAGATCTTTCCACAAAGCTCAAAAGGACAGAAATGTTTGTTACATTCAAGAGCCCGAAATTTTACTGATATGATGACCACAGTGTATGACCCATGCTTTTCATATATTTTCTTAAATCGTAAATGGGAGTAGCAGGTGGCCACAAGCATCACACACCCACAAGTACAAGTGGCCCACATACTCACTCACACACACCTGCTTTGTGTCCCGTTTTGCTGAACCAGCAGCATTGCTGGACCCTTTTTCCACTTTGAAAGACACTGCCAAATCGGGAATAAAAATTACCATCAGACAGAAGCCGACAAAAGCTGTTCTTATCTAGTAATTAAAAGAAGCCTGAACTAGAACTAAATAGATAAATTAACCCCTTTCAAGGTTGGTATGCTATAGTAAAATTTATAGCTACTGTTATAATCAAAAACCACTAATTTAAAATCCTTAGCAATTACTGCTTTTTTGTTTTAAGCAGAGCTCTCTGCTGCACGTCTTATCACCATTTTAGCTAGGACTGCTACAGAACAGTATCACAAGTATTTAATATTGTAATTACTACTGCAGCTATAGACATTAACGACTAGTTTTTCCTTTAAAAAATCTATTAGCTAAAGGTGCAGTGATGTGAAGCTGTTTTCAAACACACAAAACCCTTGCCTGTCTGAAAAGTTGCCTTCATATAAATTCACTAACAGAATGCCTCCACACATCCTTATGTAATAGGTTTGAGGAAAGCTGACAAATGGGCCAGTGTCACTACATTTAGAGATTACAAGCACACCTGTTCCTTAACAGAGCAGAAAATGATCACTCTCAAAAACCAAGATGATAGAGGATTTAAAAAACGTAACCACGTTCTCACTAGCAGAGCATTCATTAGTTGATTCTCCTCGGTTTTTTTTTTACAATGCAACACTACTTCAGCCCACTTGATTTTTCCTTCCCCATCTCATCTCCCTCCATTGCCCAACCATATTAGAGATGTATAAAATGGAGAGGAACATAGGAGATCTTTGAGCAGAATCAAGTGTTTAGGAGATAACTGAGTGAGACAGGTGATGGACCTTCCTCTGGAAGTGACAGGAAGCATGTAATGTTCTTTTTTGTTTTTTTCCTCAGCAGCAGCTTTGTGCACACGCAGCACTGGTGGAGTGCTTACGCCCTCTCATCAGCAAGAAAACAGAGGGGAGAGGGCTGCCACCTGCAGGGGACCGTGGGTTGTAATGCAAACCCAACATGCCTTGAGTTGTGTAACCTGGATTCACCGGTCATGCCATTGTGCCTCTCAATGTGGTGGGTTCAGTGTGCCGAGTCCTCGCTGTTGCTTCTGTTTCTGCTGCATTAGCAACTGCTCCAGTGCAGAGGGTCCAGGATGCATCATTGAACTTGACCAGATTGACTGAAAAAGGAAAGGGAAGATGGTGGTGGTGGTTGGGGGGGGGGGGGGGGGGGGGGGAGGAGAAAAAAAACAAAAAACTGATTATTATGGAAATTCAACAGCCTATGAAAGGAAAATATTTGTTGAGTAAAGTAGTATGGACATTGAGCCCCAATTGGGAGAATAAGCTTTCTTCCCTGAGACCCAATTCCTACCAGGTAAATAAATGCTGTTCAACTGATGTCACATTTGCTGACTTAGTCCAAAATTAGTCATATAGTTCTAGGATACTGGATATCGTTATTAAAATATTGAAAGAAACTTTGCATTCCAAAAAATATCAAAAATGAAATGTATTAAACAATTTTTATATTCAGCTTGCCTTTAATACAACTATATATTTTTAAAATGTATTTTTGGCATGAGAGTAACTTAAGGCTGGAAATTTATTGTCCGAATTTGACAACTTAGTTGATTACCAAAGTAATCTAGCAAATCACCTATGAGTCAACCATTCTGGTGTATGACAAGATTTACACATAGGTCAGATCATCCATGAACATTTCCTTCCATAAATAACATGAACGAACCACTGGGCTTTTTAGGGCAATCCAACAGTTTCATAGTTTCCTTTAAAACCTGGTTTTACTTCCAAGTTTTATTAAGTCTCATTAGAAATCCTCAAATTGTCACTGAGATTTGAACACTCAATCTTTGGATTATTAATCCAGGCCTCTAGATTATCAGTCCAATAAAATAACTACAAAGCTGCCATTCCCATTATATGTTTTAGTCCATCTTGAAATATAACTACTCTCAAAAGACTACTTTTATCAGCAATATTATTGCAGAAGGAATGAACAAACAACCTTTCACGTTCTGAGGGCATGTTACACAGCTAATAAGACACTTTTTAATCTTCTGGTCAATATTGTAGCAAAATGAAGCAGCCTATTTACACACAGAAACAGCAGTAAGATAACCAAATAATATTTTGAGGCTGAGACTGTTGGTTGAGGGAGTAAGTCTTAACTACCTAAACTTACTTGCAATTTTATTTTCTTCTCCACTCATCCTTGGAAAAAAATTAGCAATAGTTCTAAGGATTTAGTAAAGAGGTACTGCTGGGTAGGCTAATGGGACTAAAGGTAGACAAGTCCCTGGTCCAGATGGAATGTACCCCAGGGTACTAAAAGAAACAGAGAAGTAATAGCAAATACATTAGTTATAATTTATCAAAATTCACTGGACTCTGGGAGATGCCAGCCGATTGGAAAATAGCTAATATAACGTCACTGTTTAAAAAAAGATAGACAAAAGGCAGGTAACTACAGGCCTGTTAGCTTAATATCTGTACTTGGGAAAATGCTGGAATCTATCAAGGAAGTAGCAGGATACCTGGAAAAGAATGGTTCAATCAAACAGATACAGCATGGATTCATGAACAGAAAGTCATGTTTGACTAATTTACTGGAATTTTATGAGGACATAAGTGCAGTTGAGAGGTGAACCGGTGGATGTGGTGTATTTAGATTTTCAGAAGGCATTTGATAAGATGCCTCACAAAAGGTTGCTGCATAAGATAAAGGTGCACGAAGTTGGGGGTAAAATATTAGCATGGATTGAGGATTGGCTATCTAACGGAAAACAGAGAATCGGAATGGGTGCTTTTCCGGTTGGCAGTGATTAGTGGCATGCTGCAGGGATCAGTGCTGGGGCTTCAATAATTTACCACATACACAGATGATCTGGAGGAGGGAGCCGAGTGTAGGATAACAAAGTTTGTGGATGACACAAAGATCAGTGGGAAAACAAACTGCATGGAGGACACAGTCTGCAGAGAGATTTGGATAGGCTAAGTGAGTGGGCAAGGATTTGGCATATGGAGTATTATATTGGTAAGTGTGAGGTTATCCACTTTGAAAGGAATAATAGTAAAATGGACTATTATTTAAATGGTGAAAAATTACAAACATGCAGGGAGTCCTTGTGCATGAATTACAAAAACTCAGTTTGCAGGTGCAGCAAGTAATCAAAGTGGCAAATAGAATGTTAGCCTTTATTGCGAGAGGGATGGAGTATAAAAGCAGGGAGGTCATGTTGCAACTGTACAAGGCACTGGTGAGGCCACACCTAGAGTACTGCTTGCAATTTTAGTCACCTTATTTAAGAAAGGATTAGTAGCTTTGGAGGTAGTACAGAGAAGGTTCACCAGGTTGATTCCGGAGATGAGGAGAGATTGAATAGACTGGATCTGTACTCACTGGAGTTTAGAAGGTTGAGGAGAGAACTTATAGAGACATTAGATAAAGAAGGGGCTAGACAGGGTAGAAACAACAAGGTTAATTCCACTCTCAATGGAAACAAGAACTAGGAGGTAGTCTCAAAATACAGGAGAGTCAATTTAGAACTTCTCCTAGAGGGTAGTGAATCTTCAGAACTCTTTGCCCAATGAAGTAGTAGAAACTACCTTGTTTAACATGTTTAAGTCACAGATAGATTTTTGGCCAATAAGGCAATTAAGGGTTATGGGGAGTGGGTGGGTGGGTAAGTGGAACTGAACCTTCTATCAGATCAGCCATGATCTTGTTGAAATGGCGGAGCAGGCTCGAGGGACTGGATGGCCTACTCCTGCTTCTATTTCTTTTGTTCTTAAAAATCCTTTAAGTCATTTGCAACCATATTTTCAAACTTTCCATTCACAATTATGCTTCCATAGTTATCACCTTTAATGGCCTGACCTCAACAAAACATTTATTCTTCCCAATCCTAGACGTTCTTTGGGCTACGGTCCTCACTCTTGTTTTAAGACAGTGTGGTTGGTACAATTGGTTTGGCCATCCATCACTACATCTAGTTGTGACACATCAGATGTGAGCTGGTCACATTCTCCTTTGCTAAATTTAACCTATACTTCAAGATCAACCTGGAGAGAAAACCAACTCTAGGCTTCTCCATTATCAGTAGCCTTTTTAAAGCACGGCCCCTTCCACTCTCAGCAACAAATGTGAGATCATGAACTTCTTTGGCATTAAGCCTGAGACCAGCCATTTAACTGCCTCTGCTGCTCTCCCACCTTTTCATTTTGCACCAAGCTAAATCTCAGACATCCTCTTGCAATAGCCCTCTTTCGCATTGTCCCTTGTTTCCTTCGGTTTATCCCATCACTCTCTCTCCTTGCACACTATATTCCCAATTCAAATTTCTACTTCCGAAGTAATTGAATAGCTAGTTGTCTTTGAAATTTGTTCCCATTTTCCATGCAACTTCCTGTCTGAACTTCCATAATTCAAGCTTTTAACCCTGTTGTGTGTTCATAATGGCTCTAATCAAAGTCAAAAGTGACTGCTTTTGGGGTTGTGGTACATTAAACCGCAATTGCTCTACCACCTTTGACATGGTCAATTACACCATTCTCCTTTAATGACTCCAATCTGTTACCCAACTCGGTGGCACTTCCCTCACCTGGTTCCACTTTTAACTATGCATTCGTAGCTAAAGTATCTCTAACGAGGGCCTCTCTTCCCATTCCTTAAGCTGAGAAATCTCCAAGTTTTTTTTGCGTCTTTGTGCCTCATCCATATGCTACCCCTGGGCAACTAAAGACATGGGGTGAGCTTCCAAGAATATGCTGATGAAACCTGCATTATCCCTTTAGCATGTTTGATGACCTCTCCACATCCTCTGTTGTCAGACTAGGATAAACTGTAACGCCCTTTAGCTAACTATCTAGACTGAGGCCACAACATACACTATATCCTTGCTGTCAATTTAATTCCCCATTCCAGGTTCTGCCTCAGATGAGTCAGACTAATTAAATCTCGGATTGTCTTCAATCTTGAGTTCAATTTTCAACTCTCCTTCAGAAAGAATTTACTTTCACTTATTTAAAGCCACCAACTTCTGCCTCAGCCTATTTGCAGCTGAAACTCTCATCAATGCCTTTGTCACTTTCAGACTTGATTAATACAAGTCTTGGGCAGTAGTATAAGACATCCAATAGTTAGCCTGTGGCCATTTTACAGCTCATTTTTTAACGTTGAATTTAATGCCTTTCTCTGTCGGATTCACTGATCTCAAAATGGGCTGCTATAACTGACATCAGCATCTCTGCATCAGGGAGGATAGAAGGTAAAGAGCGAGACCCCTTTTCCTGGTTGCTATCCAGAATACAAAAGAGTAGAAGTCATGCCTTAGCTATACAAAGCATTGATCAGACCACACCTTAAGGTGGATATATTGGTCTTGAGGCAAGTACAGCACAGATTTACTAGAAAGATACTTGGATTCCAAGAGTTAAATAACCAGGACAGATTATACAAGCTAGGACTGCAGTCCTGAAATTAAGATTAAGGGGTAATTTGGTTGTACCTTTTAAGATATTAAGCAAAACAGATAAAGAGAAACTATTTCCACTGGTTGGAGTCTAGAGCTAGAGGCATAAGGCTAAAAATTGGAGCTGGACCATTCAGGATTAAAGTCAAAAAATACACATACACAAAATGACAACTGAAGCTCAATGAAATTTTAATGTTAAAACTGGAACTGATAGATTTTTGTTAACCAAATGTATTAAGGGACATGTGATATATAGAGTTAGGTGGCAGAGCAGCCATGATCTTACTGAATGGCATGAGGGATTAAATTGCTTACTCCTGTTCCTACATTCTAGTGACCCTTCTAGAACTATGTGGTCAGGATCAGACCTGTCTGTTGCAGTCCAAGGATTAAACAAGAACATTAATATACACTATAAAATATTAAGGACATATTCTTAAAATATAAAGAAAGTAGGGTGGTGCTGCTGTTGGGGGGAAGGGGGTGCTTTTTCCACCTGTGGAATCATATCGCAGCATTAACCATCAGTCTCAGGAATCTGGTAAGGGAAGGGAAGAGGAAGGCATCTATACTGAGACATCATACCTTGAAACTATCCATGAGCAACGTGGATGAATCATCCAGTGTGGTGTCAGGAGCAGCCCATGTGTTGCTAGGAGTACCACCCTGATGCCAGGTACTGTCTGAGGAAGATGCAGCAGGCAAATAGTCCAGGCCAAATCCACTCATTACTGTGTTTTTGTCAAAGGATAAAATAAAGGTCAAGACTAAATACTGTATCTTAAGCAACAATTTTAATACACATTTAAAGGAAGATTAGAAGTACTAACTGTGTAGACTATTCTGACAATTGGAAATATTAAATATTTAAGAACGGAGTAGTCATTGAAGTTGAAACACTACGACAAAGAAATGCTGTAAATGAAAACAGCATTTCAACCATTGCTTAAGTATAATTATTCCTTTATCGATTTCCCTCTTTGATCTTTGGTGCTTTTAAACAGTAATTACATTAACTGATGTAAGGAAGACTTCTATTTATATCACACCTTATGTCTTAAAGCCCTTCATGCAATAGGTTAACTTTGGAACCATAATGACAATGATGTTTAAGCTAGCATGGCAGCCACTCTGCACCGGTTGCATTGCATGAACAGATACCAGATTAACAGCTAAATAATCTGGAGCTTTCCGGTGATTGCAGAAGAATGCCGTTCAGGACATTACAACAAGTTTCATCGATAACTTGTACAACCATTAAGAATTTTGTTACATGTTTTACATCTTCCACTTGTTGATGTAAAAATATCTTAAAACTTAGGGCCTATGTTTGGTGGGAAATACTGAGCCTGACCAGGAATCCAAGAACAATTCTTCTACTTGAACTATTTCAACCATACACATACAAGCAACATCAGGCTAATTAATAACTCATGCAGTTCAGTTCTGTTCTCAGAGTGGACAATTTTGAAAACAAACATGCACAAGTTACAGGCAATGGAATTTGTTCAGCAAGCTTAGACCTTTAAAAGGAATTCATTCTAAATAAAGAACCGTTTTCTGTATATAACTGAACCACCTAGTAAATAGGCCAATATTTGAGGAATCTAGGTACTCTACCTGGTTTATCCGTACGTTTCATGTTCCAGCGATCAGTTAGCCTCCTCTCACTATTGTCAGGTGTTCCGATCGGTCCAAAGCCAGAGAACGAGTTCTGGTTGTGTGTTGGAGGAGAACTTGGTAAACTGCTGGGATTAGAGGAGTGCGGAGACTGGCTTGCTGGTGTTGAGTGATCTATTATTCGAAAAAGCATGTGAAGAAAAAACAAAAAAGTGACATTTCTTGCATGCAGATGTATAATGGCTCAGCCAAAGTTGCAGAGCTTGCCCAACAGTTATCCAAACAGCTAGATTTGAACCTTGGTCCTATTCACTTGGAATTTACAATGTCATCCAGTTACCAATGTTCTTCCTGATATATTGGGAGATGTAAAAGTGGTGATATTGCTATTTTTATGAAAAATACAAATCAGAACCCCATAATTATTTTCTGATAATGTGGTCACCTAAGCCATTACTATTGGGGCAAACAAAAAAAAAAAGCAAGATGTCCTATTGTTAGAGTCCAACTTGCAGCAAGCAATTTGTTGTACAAAATATTTTTATATAAAACTTTGCATTTTCTTGATCAAAACATTTGTAAAGTTGCTTAGCAGATGCTAATAAAGTTGAGGTAGATTGGCATCTCTTCACACTGGAAAATAAAAGATGACAACAGGACTTCACAAAAAGCTACTCAATCTAAAAGGAACATTTTCCATGGCAAAAAGATTCTTAGTAAATAAAGGCTACATTTAAAAGCACTAACCTGAGCTGGCAGGAAGAGATGGGGACCAAGGGTTTCCATCAAATAGTGAATAACAAGAGGCCTCATGGAATGCATGTGGTGGTGCATTCTCTGATTTCCCACTCGGTGCTAGATTCTTGCCATAAACCTCACTGAAAATGCTGTTATTCTGAGTGTTCTCCTGAATGCAACAACATGGATGTAATAAGACAATTTGAAATGGCATGCTGGTAAAATATCAAGTGAAAAAAAACAGTCCAATGGTGTTTTTTGTAACTACCATAAAATCTGACTATATTTCAATAAAGTAAAACATCAGACATGTTAGTAAACAGCTACTGCAGACTGATATAACCATTCATAACTAGATTTTGGTGAGAACTAAATTGCAGCATTACAATTTTATCCATGGTGGGTTCTAGACACTTTACTAGGTGTTTCCCTAAGGTGGGAGAAAAGGAATTGAGGGAACAACATCCACCTGTTTTGATAGCCATTTCATTCAAAGTGATCACACAACTTTGACTTCTACAAAAAAAAAATCCGCTAGTTTCTATCTATAAATATGACTAAAATTTGGATTTCCTCCTAACACTTCCAATTTATAGTAATAAAAATTGCTGCTTTGAACAAGCACATGTCAAAGTGCTTTGTGTTATGTGAATCAGGTTAATTTTTTTTTTAAAAGGCAGCATAACAAATTCTGAAGGTCATTGGGCAAACTGCCTCATCACCAAAACAAACGCCAAGACCTAGCCTGGATGGTGGCCAGATCCCAGTCAGTTCCTTCTTACAAGTCTGGTGTCTCACCCCACCTGCATATTGCCCATGAGGTGATCATGGTGGGGAAGGACCTTGTCCATCTCTTTGTGGAATGTATCTTTGTATAAAAAAAAAAGATTTGGAGAGATACAAGATGGTTTTTGTCGAGCTTCATTCCGAATAGCTCCTTGACGCAGGACTGTGCTCATTGGGCTTTTCCCATGGACGAACAGAGACAAACATCAGCTGTTACTGGAGGATCACTGACTTAGTGAAAGACACACTAGTTCGCCTGAAACTTGGTCCTGCAGTGCAAAGAGTGGTCCCTGACTAAGTTGCAGACTGGTGCATTCCTAAGGCCCAAGTGTGCTGAGAGATATCCTAAAGTTTGGGGTAGTTGCCACTGAGGTGCAACGTGGAAAGGTAACTGTCTAAGACCTTTCAGCCATAATGAACAGAGGGAGGGGAAAACCTCAGTTTTATGACTACATTAAGTGTAGAATGAATATTACATGCATCACAATTGTATTGAAGCACTTCCGGGTGCAACTTGGTTTGTGCTGACAACTTAAATACCTTTATACTATTTGCAATGACCGTTTTGAATTGTCTAACGGTTCTTTGAAACACCTCAAGAGTGCGACAAAGTGTATGTAGAAAACCTGGACATTATTGCACCACGTGATGACTGTTTTAAACAGCTCTTCAATATTTTCCAAATGAAGTATATTTTTGCAAAAGAAAATCCAAATTCTGAATGTGCAAATATTTGAAACAAGAATGCAGCTTAATAGTTTGTCATTCTGTCACTCCACTCCTTGATATTTTCCAAAATATTTCACAACCAATGAATTATTTTTAAACATGGCTGCTTGTTTTGTAATTAAATTCAGCAGTCAATGTGAACAGCAAAGTCTCAAATACAGCAAGAAAAAATGACTAATTAAGCTTTTTGATGGTGTTGATAGGATATTTACCATCCTTCTGAAAAATAATGCTACGTGATTTTTACAACCGCTAAATTGGGCATTAGTTTGACATTTAAATCTAAAAAGCACAAAAATATACTAATCCCTGAATTACCAGTCTTGATTACCGATTTAAACTTTGGGAGTACAACTTGAACTTTCAGACCCAGAAGTAAGCATGCCAGCAACAGAGCTGAGCAATCGTTTTAAAGCAATTAAAATAAAAGCTAAAGGGATAAAATATTGTAAAAACACTTTCTCTATGTGGAAAAAATTTAATAGGCTTATAACATTTGCCTTGGATGTCTAGTCCTATGTCTGTTTATAGAAACCAAGTGCCAATAGCATAAACTAAAGCCAAAAACTGAACAATGAGGAAAGATTACAGTATACAAAGAACGAAACAGCATGGGAAACAGGCCCTTCGGCCCAACGAGCCCGCGCCGCCACCTCGACGTTCCCACTTCTACATGCGATCCATGTTTATAGATCTATGGATTAAAAACCAAATTTGAGACAATTTAGGGAGAATTTGTTCTGCCAATTAGCCTAAGAGCACATCTTTGGGATGTGGGAGGAAACTGGAGCTCCCGGAGAAAACCCACGCAAGCACAGGGAGAATGCGCAAACTCCCACAGACACAGGCCCAAATCAATGTATCTGCACAGCACAGCGATAGTCACTGCGCTGTCATGTTGCCCATCAGATGGTCCAGGTCAAGAATACACAATGATGTGAAGCAGTAGGATACTCTCGAAAAAAGGTGCAAGAGCGTCCTCTCATGACCATCGCGTGTATCCCCTTGTTAGACAACAAGGTGGACCAAAGCATCTGTAGGATAAAAACAAGTACATCAATATCATCATCTATTTACACACTCCCAGGGACTCCCAAGGCTCATGATCCCTATTTTAAATCAGTTTTCTATACCCCTCCATTCCCATTCTGTTCATGTGCCCATCTAAGTATTTCTTAAATATCTCCAGAGTACCTGCCTCCACCACTTTTGGCAGCGCATTCCATACCCCCACCACCCTCTGTGTGAAAAAACTCCCTCTAGCATCCAAATTATACCTTACCCCCCTCACCCTAAGCCCGTGACCCCTCGAGCTATTTGAGTCCATCCTAGGAAAAAGTTTAGCCCTGTTTACTCTATCTATCCCCTTTAAAATCTTGTACATCTCTATCAGATCTCCTCTATGTCTTTCTAAGGAAAAGTGTCTCAATTTGCCTAATCTCTCCTCGTAACTCAGACCTTCCATACCAGGCAGCATCCTGGATAACCTCCTCTGCACTCTTTCCAGAGTCTCCACGTCCTTCCGGTAGTAAAGCGACCAGAACTGGACACAGTATTCCAAATGAGGTCTAACCAGCATTTTATACAACATTAAAGGCCAGCTCTTGTACTCTATACCCCTTCCTATAAAGGCTAGCATACTATATGCTTTCTTCACAACCTTCTCCACTTGCTCTGCCACCTTCAGAGACTTGTTCACCTGCACCCCCATGTCCCTCTGCGTTTCTATACTCTTAATAGGTCTACCCTTTATCATATACCTCCCCCCTACATTCTTTCTCCCGAAATGCATCACCTCACATTTATCAGGATTGAATTCCAACTGTCATCTATCTGCCCAAGCTACCAGCTTACGTCCTGCTGCATCGCCTGACAATGCTCCTCACTATCCGCAAGTCCAGCCATCTTTGTATCATCTGCAAACTTGCTGATCACTCCCTACTCCCTCTTCCAACTCATTTTTATACTACAAATAGAAGAGGTCCCAGTACCGAGCCCTGCGGCACACCACTAGTGACCGACCTCCAGCTAGAGAAACATCCTTCCACTATTACTCTGTCTCCTATTACCAAGCCAGTTGCTTATCCATCTAGCTACCTGTCCTTGTATCCCAATTGCCTTGACCTTCTCAACTAACCTCCCATGACGGACTTTGGGAAACGCCTTACTAAAATCCATATAGACGACATCAACGGCTCGCCCTTCGTCCACCGTTTTCGTCACCACCTCAAAAAATTCTACCAGATTTGTAAGGCACGACCTCCCCTTAACAAATCCATGCTGCGTATCCCTAATCAGATCGCAATGCTCTAAGTGCCTTTACATCCTATCTCTAAGAATCCCCTCCAATAGCTTCCCTACCACTGACGTCAAACTCACCGGCCTATAATTTCCAGGGTTATCCCTACTACCCTTTTTAAACAACAGTACAACGTTAGCTATTCTCCAGTCCTCTGGGACCTCACCTGTGTCCAAGGAAGAGACAAAGATTTGCGTCAGAGGCCCAGCAATTTCACCTCGCACCTCTCTAAGCAGTCTGGGATAAATGCCATCAGGCCCAGGAGATTTATCAATTTTAATGCTACCTAGAAGCTCTAACACTTCCTCCCTCGGTATGGATATTTCCCTCAACTGGTCCACAGCTCCCTCAGAGACAGGAGCTGTCAACAAGCCCCTCTCCTTCGTGAATACCGTGAACATCGGATAAGAATCACCTGAATAAAGAACTGCCAAATTAAAAAAGTCTTCATTGCATGAAAGCACTACTAGAACATAGAAAACACAATAAAAGGCAGAGAATTGATCTTAGTTCAGTGGAGATTTTTAATTTTGGATTCATAGGATAACCTGGTGACAATATGCAATGACATGCAGAACCTAACCACAATTTCTGAAAGATTATTTCATTAGCATGTCATAATAATGAACGCAATTAAATGTACTCCTGTTTTCTATGCATAAATCATTAGAATTCATCAATAGGATTATAAATATAACTACAAAATAGAACTTAAAGTTATAATCAATTTCTAGAAATGGGTTTTAATTTTGCTAAATGTACCTGGTTGAGTGAAAAAGGTGGCAAGGACAGCAAGGAAGAAGAGGTAATTAGCTCAGAAGGTCTTTCAAGTCGAGATCTGTTTGGCATCTGCGAAACAAAACAGAAAAGAAATGTTACAAAAAATAGTTAGTATGCCATATCTACTTATCCATATTAATTTAGTACAGTACAATTTATAATACAACATTAATATAATAGAATTAACAGTCACATCAGATCTCTAATATTTACTAATATTTTCATTAGCTCCTACATGTGAGCAGAGATCTAGAATGCAGTTAACCTATTAGATAAGCAGGATTTGTTTTTATCACCCGTGGAATGAGTGTTGCATGCATTTTTGCCCCAGGCCTAGTGGGGGCGAGTCTTTTTTTGGACCACTGAAGTCCACTTGGTCTAGGTACATCCATAGTGCTTTTAGGTAGGTTTTTGACACAGTGAAGGATAGACAATATAGTCCCAAATCAAGACTGTGCGCAGCTTTAACGGCAACTTGCAGATGATGTTCCAGTTTACCTATTGCTCTTGCCCTTCTTGGATAAGTCATGCTATTGAAGGTGCCATGAAAAATTGCTACACAGCACCTTGCAGATGGCACACATTACCGATACTACTCCACCATCTGTGGTGGAGCAAGTGAATGGGGCACTGATTAAGTGCTTTGTCCTGGATGGTGTCAAGCTTCTTAAATGTTGCTGGCAAGTAGGAAGTATTCCATCATACTCTAGGAGTTGTGCCTTGTAAACAAGCTTTATATTGAATTACTCATCTTTGTGAATCCCCAGCCTCTGATCTGCTCTTTATATGGTTTGTCCAATTAAGTTTCTGATCAATAGCAAGTACAGAAAGATGCTGGGGGATACCTATAGTAATAACAGTGTTGAACATCAAGAGAGATACTCATTTTGTTGCCTGTACTGGTGTGGTACAAATGACCACGCCATTTATTTGCCAAGTCTGTTTCATGTGATATGGATTGCCTCAAATAGCGTGGAATTACAAATGGTTCTAAAGATAGTTCTTCATATTCCCACTTCTGACTTTATGTTGGTCGAAGGTCATTGATGAAGCAGCTGAAGATGGTTGGACCTAGGAAACTAGGTGGACATTTCAGCATCAGATGGACCTCCAGCAATCACAAATTATTTTCATTTGTGTTAAACACATCTTCAGCCAATTTGCCATTTGATTCCTATTGGCTTCAATTTTTATAGGGCTCCTTGAATCAAGGGCAGTTATTCTGGCCGCACACTTCACAAACATAACATTAAGATGGAAAATAGTGCGATATTGTGATCAAAAAAACAACAGAACCAATGGTGGCAGTCAGTTATCAGATTTACTAACTCAGTCAACCAGTTTAATATGCAACAAAGAATTCCTGCTTCCACATGATTTCCCTCGCATATTAAGATGTCACTCTACATGCCAGTTTATGTACTATTTGGTACAATTTAATGATTTGGTTCTGCAGGCTAAAAAGATTTAAATTAGCCCAAGTTTGGTGAAATCTTTACAATTCTATTACAAACTAGTTGCTTTAGTGGGAGTGATGGTTTTTATGGCAATACTATTGTGGCTATACTATTGCTGAATACAAGAAACTAATTAATAAAAAAGTTATTTCGCCAGTATCCTTTCCACTCTTCACCATCCTCAAAGCATTCAATAGTTTGCAGGTTGGTTTGAGGACCTAGAGCTCAAGTATTCATGTGATCCAACTTTAATTAGCAGAAAGCAAACAAAATTAATGATTATACCAAAAGCTTGGTTATCTCAAATTTTCATTCAAGTTAATTTTTCTTAAGACTTAATTTTAAAACATTTATTTGATGTGGGAGCCACGAAACACAACATGTTCAGTAACTAAGCTAATCTAAGCTTAGAAAGAAATCTTTAATTAAAGTTGTACACCATCACATGCATGACAATCTCTCTTACAATTCTACTCATACAACCAAAAAAGTAATCTGACATGTCAATTGTTTTTCTCTGTCCACCATTACTGAATATTACTGGTGTTTTCTGTTTTTATTTCAAGTTCCCTGAATGCACAGTATTTTGCTTGTTATCAAGTAAAAAGAAATCATGAGACGTGGATATCATGGTTAGGTCAGCATTTATTGCTCATCCCCAATTGCCTCCAAGGTGGTGGGAAGCTACCTTCTTGAATCACTGCAGTCCATGTAGTGCAGGTATACACACAATGGTATTAGGGAGGTAACTCCAGGATTCTGATGCAACAAGAGTGAAGAAACTGCAACATACTTCCAAGTCAGATGGTGGGTGGCTTGGAGGGAAACTTTCAGGTTGTGTTCTAGAAGGACAGCCGCTATCCTTCTAGATAATCATAGTCATGGGTTTGGAAGGTGCTGCCTAAGAAGGCTTGATGAGTCCCTGCAGTGCATTTTGCAGATGGTATGCATTGCTGCCAATGTGGAGGGAGTGAATGCTGATGGATGAGATGCCAAACAAGCAGGCTGCTCTGTTCTGCATGGTGCCAGGTCTCTCAAGTGATATTGGAGCTGTACTCTTCCAGGCAAGGGGAGAGTATTCCATCACATTTCTCACTTTAGCCTTATACATGCTCAGGGAAGTTTTTTTTTGGAGGAGTGGGGCATTGAACATCAAAGGACAGTGGTGAAATTCTCTCTTGCTGGAGACGTTCATTGCCTGACATTTGTGTAACACAAATGTTCTTTTTCTACTTGTTAGCCTAAGCTTGGACAGTTGCCAGGTCTTCCTGCATTTGAGCATTACTTGTGTCTGAGGAGTTAATCAATGAACACCTCTACTTATGGCCTTTTGAAGGAGTGAAAGTCATTGATGAAGCAGTTAAAGATGGTTGGACCCAGGACACTACCTTGAGGGACTCCTACAGTGACATCAGGCAGTTGAGACGATTTACCTCCGACAACCACAACAATTTTCCTTAATGCTTGGTGTAACTCCCAACAAATGCAGGAATCATATCAGCATACTTTAAGTAGAACTATATGTGAAAACAGTCCTCAAAAATTCTCCCAATTCTTACAGCTGTCGCATTAAAAGATGCAGTAAAAATAATGTTAAAATGTGGTGATATTTAAGAAAACAGCTACCATAATATCAGCAACTCTGAGTAATATATTGTTACCATCTGGAGCCAAAAATTAAATTTACTTCCTTTGTTCAAAATGTAAAGGCTTCACAATTTTCCATTTAAATACACATTGAAGTTTGCATGAACAAGCAATTAAGCCCTTACATATTATTAATGATGCTGAGTTTTCACATCATGTTCCTGGATTTAGGGAGGATTACAAGTTTAAACAGCAGTATTTGACAAGTTAATACTCTATTGAATTCAGGGCAAACAATGCACCAATTCTTCCTCACACCATGACAGGACTGGTAAAGAAGAGAATTGTGCTTTCACCTAACAACTCATATTTCACAAGTGAATAAGAGCAGATGATAGATAGAGACAATGAATTCTCTGTTGACATGGACACACTGATTGCCGTCTAGGGAATTTGGCATTAAAGAAATCCTAAGCTGTGCTGATCACTTCTTATGCTTGTCCATCTCCTCCACTGAATCATCCACAGGGATGTGAACTCTTTGACACCAAAAATCTTGGCTCCATTGTTGCATAATGTGCAGCATACTGTAAACAACTAGCATTCTGAAGGCTGTACCGGCCCAAACTGAAGTGAGCCAGCTGATTTGTCCAGGCACCTTAAATTACACATTTATTGTGTTAACAGCCTGTTAAATTGCATGTGTGATGGCAATATGACATTTATTGCAACATTATAGGGATTTAGCGGTCAGATTTGTGAAGGTGGCATACACCAAGTTTGCAGTTAGTATCCCTCAAGTTTGCTTCCAGGCGTGAAGAGATCAGGGAGCTTGAGCTGCCGCAGGACAAAAGCATTTTGATAGTTGTCTGGGAATCTTGCGCATAGCTGCATAAGGTTTTTTTTTTGCAGTTGAACACTAGCTACACAATGAAATGGAAGACCTTGCAGTTGACAAATAATTGGATTTTGAGAGGATAATCAATGGCATCCTGCACCTGTAGGAAGCAAGCCATATCTGGAAAGCCAAGTGCCTACTCATTCTGATTGGCAGAGAGCAAAGTTACCACAATTGCCAGACTTAGCAGTAGGCAGGTGATATAACATCTGAGCTCCAATGTAAAGCATAAGCAGCAGCAACCATTCTGATATAGTAGAGTGAATTTCCAGTGTCGTAGGTTGCCTCCAAATTGTACAAAATAACACTTCAGTGCATAAACCATTCCCCACCAACTAGTATAATAACATTTGAGTACTGAATATTTATTGGTATCTCTGTCCAGAATTGGCTCAGCCCCCTAAATTGCTGGTGTATTTGTCTCGCTTTCATAGGGAAGTTTCAAGAAGTCCAGGAGACCCACTGAAAATAGTGAGTAAATTTTTTTTGAATTAAGCAGCTTAATACGCTCCAGTCAATGTGGAAGTTGGGAGGTCTGAGCCATCACCATTAATTTAGCCAGTTCTAAGCACCCAAAATTTCATCTAATCCCATGCACTCTTCAAGCTTAAAATTCAAAGAGCCTAGCATCAATAACCAGCAATAAATAATTTAAACCAGATCAAATATAGCATAACAATATTGTGCGTTTAAGCTGCAATATAAACATATGGGCAGAGCTGCATGAACTATAACAACTTGTTTCCATTTTCCATTATCTAATGGCCAACAATGTTGGTTAATTATCACATCACTGAATTGAAGATAAAATAGATTGGCAGAAGTAGTGAGTTCAATGTTTCAAGATCGTAAATGAAATAAAAACAGCACTTTTAAGAATTCGAAGTATGAATTCCATATTTAAAAGATAGAGGGAAAGAGATCTACAACTCTTCACCTTTAATTTCAGGCCTTGTCAGATAAATGCAAAGTGTTTCTGGTGTGGTATAGAGAGTTGTAAAAGTAACTTAAAACTGAAACCAAAAACACTGGAGTCCAACGTTGTATGGGTTCTCCCCCAAAGATAGCATTTTCACTCCTATGTCTGCACATCCAGTATATATACACATAACTTTCAGTTTTGTAACTAGGAAGTGCCATGTGGATAATGCTTCGGTTAAGATTATAGGAATTATAATGACCAAAACCATACTTTTGCACGAGAACAAAATAATCAATTCTATTGGATATGGATTCTTTCACCTAAAAATTTCATGAAATCTGTTCCAATTCCACAAATGGCATAAATTTGGTTGCTCAGTCCTTATCAGTAATTACTTTACATTACATGTTCAACAATTGCTTAGACAGCTAGCAAGTCTCCCATGGTACGTTACCAAATTCAGTAGATTATTTCATGAAAGGACATTAGCCATGCAGGGATAACACCAGATCACTGATTCATAGTAACAAGGGTTCTGTTTGTTTTAAGTTCAGATCAAATTGTGTAAAGATATTGTCAAAATAATTTCAGGAGTTTGCACAACATTTACAATTGAACAGAAACAAAAGTTATAATGGCTGTGTACTCAGTTAAGTGTTATTCCCTTCTCATTGAAAAGTTTAAGATAAATATTACTTGAACAACTTTTGAAATACATCTTCTAGTTTTTTTTTCAAAAAATTTTGAAAAAGCAAACAAATGGAATTTGTTGGAGGCAGAGAGAAACAATCTACTGAGGCATCCAGGAAACATTGCAGTGTATAAGTTCACACTAGCTAGAAGGGAGGGCAGGGAGAGAGACACATGAGAAATGAGGGAAGAGGACAGTAGAGGAATAAAAAGAGGGAAGGCTGGGGAAATGGATGCAATGTAGGGGCAGAACTAAGTGGACAGGGTAATGATCAGTGACATTGATGACAAAAGTAAACAAATATCTTTGCTTGCAAATTATTGCCACTGACTTCCCCTCAAACTGTGAGCACATTTTTAAAAATGTCATATAATGAGCACTTTTTAATGATATTGATTCAATTGAACAAGCCTTCAAGAGATGGTGGACATAGTGGCACATGTGCATCGAAGCTCAATTTGACACAATGAAAGTAGCCACGTAGCATCTGAGTGGCAACGTGCAGCAAGGTTGCAAAGTAGCATATCAAGAAAGAGACATTTAAGAGAATAGATGGAAAAACAAATCTCAAGAGGGATGATGCAATGAAATAACAGGTGGAAAGGAGGCTATGAACTAGATTAATTTTATAAAAAGGTGTGTTTGAAGGGGCAATGTAGGTGAACATTTCAAACAGAAAAAAATTAAATCCAAAGAAGAAAATATTAAAAACTTTAAAATTAAACCACAATGTCTCAGTGAGACAGAAATTGGAAGGAAAGATGATAAAAACACTGACATTTGGGGTAGTCAGGACTGGTCATAAATGGAGCCGACTAAATCAGAAATTCGCTCCTTATGTCATCTAGTGGCCAAAGAGTACAATTACAACGTGACAAAATTACATAGGTATAATCTATCATAAATGTGGGCACAAACATTCATAATGGTAAAGGTTTATGCCCAAAACACAATGAAAAGCTGGATTTTGCAGACTGGTCATACATATTTAAGTATTATTTTTATATTGAGACTCTTGCTGTTTTAATGGTTGTAATACTAACATTTCAAATCCTTACAATTACCTCAACTATGGAAAGCATATCAGTTATATTTTCTTGGCTTTTTGTTGTCTCTTTCCATACTTGTACTTTTATCACCTCAGCATTCTCTTCCATAATACTAATCGATGATATTCCCCTCAATCATTCTATTCTATGCAAATTTCCCATTTGTCTCCAATTGTTTCTCCCATTATCATCTTTATGACAGTGATCGTTTCTTTGCTTTTGTTTTTCTCTTTCAATACCCTCATTGCACTTTTTCACTGCCACAAAATTTGAAATGCCAAAAATCATCTAGGCAGCTCTCATTATTCTATTGCCAGCAACAACATGAAAATGCTGCCATGATCGTGACTAATCTCAGCTCCCTCATCATTAGTCTGGTTTTAACTAATGCTTTTAGCAGATTTAGTGTTAAAAAAAAGTCCTTCCAAATGTTAAATCCTACAAGATGTGAAGTTGCAATAAAATTAGTTAGCTTATAGTGTTGACTTGTATCAAAATAATCTGAATGTTCTAATATATACCCGTGTATAAAGAAAACACAAAACAGATGAGTTAATCTTCAATAACTTGTCTAGAACATTATTTTTAAGTGAAGAACACGATGGAAGCAAGCAAGCAGATATTTACTGACATTGCTGCTTGAATAGCTACTATACAAAAAACTGAGATTTTTTTTTGCATTCATCAAGAATGGAAATGCAAGACAGAAAAAAGATCAAAGTAGTAGGTACATACAAAGAAACCTCGCCCCGAAGTGCTGCAAAGAGGGCTAGTCAAGGCCTGGTAGAAATCATGGGGTTTGGAAAAAGCCAGCTCTTCCTCCTCCTCAAAGTCAGCAATACTTTTTAACAGATCAGGAGGCAACAGAGGTGAGCTCTTGGCATCCTACAGACAGAAAAGGAACAGAGGAAGAAAGCATACTCAGAGAAGAAAAATAAACAAAGTCTTAAGAGTTGGATTCAGAACCCGAAATACTGAAAATACTCGCCAAAATATAATTTATCCTATGGCTCGAAATTTACGTAAAGAAATGGGAATTGTTTAGAAGCACGAAGTCGAGTTAACAAGTGAATATCAGGTATGACTTTAAATGATTTAAAGTACTGTATTAAAAAATGATCCATGGGAGAAAATGAAATTATTCTTATTGTATAGTATACACTGAAAAATACTGATAGAAAATATTTTCATTTCAGTGCATCATTTACACAATGTGAATTCAGGTTTATGAGGAACACAATATATTTTTAAAACTCACCCATCCTTATATTTACAAATACACAACTACAAATACCTTATCTCATTACACGTTTAATTAGTTCTACTTTTACAGTTAAACAATATAAAAGGGCACTGAAATATTTTGTTGCAAAGTTGTCATCCAAGCTGCTGAATGAGTAATTAATATAATCAGCTATGTTAGTGAATAGCTAATATAAAGAAATGCAATTTAATGTGATTTAGAAGCTGTTGAAATATCAAAATGATCTGAAACTGCACAAACGTAACAGCTAGAGTAGGATGGACACGATGAGATGTAATAAACAAGGATGCTGCTTGAAGCATGACACATTAAAGAAGAGTCATGAGTATCAGTGATGAGTCAATACAACCTAACTGGCAGGTATTTACGGACAATGAATATAATGTTATTTTTATAAACCTAAAAACAAAGCAAAACAAAAATATGTCAAGATGCCAAATCAATCTCACGTCAACTAACAGTTTAGATACAAGGCATGTGAATTAAAGTGGAATATAGTATGAATTGAGTTTTCATTTTAATTTTCACGCCTTCTTTAATTTCACAAGCAAGGATCTCTCAAAATCCATTATTTAAGTAGGTAGGTTAATCAGAAAAAAATTTACTCTTTGTTCAAGACCAAACTAGCAGCAAGGAGGATTAAAAATCTCAAAATAAATGTTGAGCTGAATCTAAAAATTCCTTGGCATAAATGAGAACTAGCACCTCCAGGCTGAAATTCAAGCCTAACTAATTTATGTGCACATTTTACTAAATGATGCTTATTTGTTTTCATTTGTACCTTACCTCATAAGGCTGCATTCTAGGCATGTTATCCTGATCCGTTCGGAATACCCCTGGCTGTCGTTTCACCAAACGGTCATTACTCAGTTGATGCCCCATTATATGCCGCATGTCTGACAAAAAAATAAATACTTTGTGACAAAAAGTCCATTAGCTTTAATGTGCCTGTCCTGTTTCATAAATCATATCATTCATTTCTTTCCAGAAATGGAATTCTAATATATAATTTCCAAAAATCCTTCATGTAATTTATTTCAGTGTTTCAGCTGAATTCTCATTTTACAAAATTCCAAGTTGTTAAGCATGTGCTTAACAATTTGAACGTTTCATAATGAAAGATAAGTCACTTGAATCAATATTATTTCCTTTGTAAGGCTGAAAGCCTTAATTTCATTCAGTTTTGTAATCAAACAATATAATGTTCTTTGATATTGTATGCAAGGTAGAATAGAGACAGAAAGATTCAAGGATGCTGTAGTCTTATGATTACAGACATGGTGCACTTTCAGAAAACAGGAAATAAGCTTAACTAACTCAACTGGCACAAAAATTTGGGAAGTCTACTGTAGCAAAGTATGAAATATTAAAAACAATGTAAATTGATGCTACAACAAAATTTTAATCTGACCAAATCAAACCAGATTAAAGCATGATAAAATAACAAATCTGATCATTGTAGGAATGCAAATAGTAATAAAAGAGTTAAAGAGATTTTTGGAACAGAGAATATGGCAGTACGAAAGTCATAAGGATGGAGTAAAAGATCTTGTATGGAAAATAATGGATGTAAGATCAGTGACAACTTTCCAAGTAACTTTTTTCCCCAAATACATCTGCAGTAAAAAGTGTAAAATATATATAGGCTACAAAAAAAATGACGAATAGTAGCTGGCTTCAGGGATAAACAAGATCTGTAATCTCAACACTATACAAAATGGTTCATTAACTACAAAAAGTACATCATATTCACTCAATGCTTCTCAGACCATGTCCAATCCACTAAATGCTGTAGACTCTCTACTTGCATTTTATGTTTTCCTCTTCTGAAAGCAAGTTGCCATTTTATCATTGTTAAACTGCTGCTCATACTTAGAGGTCAAAGCAGGAATTACAGCAAGTCCAATCTATTCTTTCCCAGCTTCTACATATGCACTTTACAGGTGGGTTATCAAATGGTATTCACAGCAGGAACTCAGACCCTATTGGTGAGAACTCAATTTCAAACAGTATAGGGCATTCATGAGTTATCAAATCTGCTCAACGTACCGTAGTCCCATGCAAAGTCCTGCAATTTCTGCACATCTGAAGGGTTCTGGGTAAATGGTTCCATAACAAATGCTTTCAGGTTCTTTTCCATCTGGACTTGCTGTGATTGTTGTTGAAGTGATTTTTCAAACAGCTTTAATGGGTCCTGATGCATGTAATAGGGTTGCTGCTTCAAAGACATTGGGATAGATGCCTTTTGATGTTGTGAAGGGACCGCATGATGTTGATTCCAAAGCTGGTTAGTCTGATCAGCCTGCAGATACTCAGAAAGAAAACAGGGCATTTTAATTGTAAGCAAAGATTGATTACCTAGGCAGGACAAGTCTGTCTTTCTTGAATTATAAAAGTTATCCTCCATACACTAAATGGAAAATCAAACATATTTAAGCTAATTTACTTTACAACCCCGGAGCACAATGTTTTCCATCTGTGCTCAATGTAAAATATCGACCTCTTAACGCCTCGTTTTTCCACTCAAGTAACTGAAAGCTTTGCACCTTATGTTAACCTCAAAAGTCAAATGGTCATTATTGAAAAGATCATATTCAAATAATGAGGACACTAGTCAATTACCATACCCACAGTTCTTCCATAAAAACAGGTTTATAAACAGAAGCGTGCTTAAATATAGAGACAGTGTTTAAAGCAGAGTGGCAAAACAACATTAGTGCAGAAATCTATTTTTGAAGTTTTGGTTGGACATTCCAAATAAGCATTATTATTTGCAAATATCATTTGAAACTTGATTGATTCAGCAAAATTTATAACACCTGTTTTATGTTACAATATCTAATCTTGTACATGCAGAATTCTTAAAAGTAACTGGCAGAGACACTATAGGGAAATAGAATAAACTCTTAAATTACACACTGCCTTAGGTCATTATCAGGAATATTTGTATTATGACAATCTGCTGATATTAGTCCATAATCTGCCCAGTCTGAAGAGACATACAGCTTTCAATGTAAAAATAGATCTTATCATTAAAAGAAAACTTTTGTGCAATAAATTAGCTTATTTGCAGTACTCCAACATTCTGGAATGTGTCACACTTGTCTTACCTGCTGAGGTCCGAGATGGTGTTGATTCTTTCCCAGTTGTTGTGCTGCCTTAGTGGGTGACTGTTGGTTCACAACCTGAACCTGAAGTTGCGATTGGGACTGGGCGATCTGCTGATGTTGCTGAGGTTGTTGCTGTTGGGGTCCTTGGTTTATTGGCCCTTGCCCTGATGGCCGTTGCTGACTATAAGGGACATGGGATTGCTTCCCACCTGGCACCTGGTTTCCTGATTGGGGGTGACCAGTGGCTTGGAGGAAAGGTCCTGGTATGGAAACTCCAGGTGGAAATGTATAACCAGGAGTCATCTGGAAAGTAACTGGTGGAGACACAAGATAGGGAGGTGGAGGGAACCCTGCAATAAAAATACACTATTAAAGATCACCATTGAGCATAGCAGTACTATGATTCAGTATGCATGCTAATCCACAATCTGTATTAACAGAGAGAAATACATGCTGTTTACTAGAATTAAGGAGGTATATAGTCTTTCATGGCACAAGAGACAGCCATTTGGCTTCTATACTGGCACCCTGCAGTACAATCGAATCAATCTCAGTCATGAAGGGTCTGGACAGAGCAGACAGAAACTATTCTCACTTGTGGTGGGAGCACAGATTTAAGTTAACAATTAAAAAGAGCAATGGAAACATGAAAATCTTTTTCATGCAACAACTTGGTATGCAGCGAAGGATGCATTGGAGACTAGTTCAATTAAGGCACTCAAAAGGGAATGAGACTGTTAACTGAAAAAGGAAAAGGCACAGGGTTACAAGGAAAAGGCAAGTGAATGTCTCATGAAGAGCCAGTGCAGGCACAATGGCTGACTGGCCTCCTTCTGCATTGTAACAAAGTAATTCTGAGAAAAGCTACCATCATTTCCATCATCTCATTCTCAATTCATCATTATTTGCCTACTCTATCATTTACCAAAAGATTTGCTTCCCTGTCTTCACATTTGTTGTGCATCATTGGTTTTGCAAGAAATCGTTGTTAGCCAAAAACTTTTACAAAAAGCTAAAACGTTGATATTAATAAGAGCTATTTAATTGTTTTATAGCTAAAAATGGTCCATTGCATTTAAAGAGATATCCACCCAAGTATGTGGGGGATGCTTATGTGATTTACTATGCTACTGACTCAAGAGTGTCTACACCATACTGGAACAACATCAAACTTGGTAAATAAATTAACTCTACAAATTCAGTTACTATCAACACTGCATAATAACTTGAGGCCTCAAAAAACAGCACCTATTGGTACTCATGTGAAAAACTTCCTCAATATTTATCAACGGAAACGGATTTGAGGGATCAATTTAAAACAAAACAGAAAAAAATGCAGTGCCTTATATAGTTAACATTGCAAAGCTGAAATGATCATTGTTTGCAAGTAATGTTTCCAAATTTAAATATATAAACCCACTGACCTGGTCGGCTAGGAAGTGGAGGAAATGCTCCTGGATGGTGGATGGGGATGAATTGAGAGTTGCTGGTTTGGTTTTGTGATTGAGTCACTGGTGTTTTCCTTGCCTCTGATACAGGTGTCTTTCTCAAATCTGACTGAGTTTTTACCTGAAACAAATTATAAGTTGTAATTCAGATTACCAAGCCAAATATTCTATTTCCTAGTCTAATCAAATAAATCATGGCTAATTTCTGATAAGGTATTGTCAAATTCTATTTTTCCCCCCGAGATTTATTAAACACAAGACTATGTAAACCTCAAAAAGGAATTCATCTGCCTTAATGACCACAAATAGCACTAAATCAAGATAAAAGATCAAATCTTAACCATTCATTTTATTTGGGAACTCCAACCCATAAGCACCTTCAAATGCTTTAAAGCATGTTCCTGAGTTCCAAGAAGGAGCTTTCATTATCTGGTCAATCCGATTAAAATTTTGTTTGAAGATAGAAATGTCAGTGGATACTAGAATATAGATTCAAGTGCCCCAGCTGACAATCCAGAGCTTAAACATTGCACTGACTAGATTGGTCACCTTGAGGCTTGCGAGCTTTTTTAAAAAACATTTATTAACAGCTTTTATTAACAGCAATATCAAGTACACAGATTCCTACAGTACAGGAGATAGCCATTTGGCCCATCATATCTGTACTGACTACAATCCCACCCAGGCTCTATTCCCATAACCCAACACATTTATCCTGCTAATTTTTCTAATGCTAGAGTCAATTTAGAATGGCCAATCAACCTAACTTGCACATCTTTGTATCGTAGGAGGAAACTAGATCACCCGGAGGAAACCCACACAGACATAGGGAAAAAGTGCAAACTCCACACAGTGACCGAAGCCAGAATTGAACTGGAGTCCCTGGTGCTGTGAGGCAGCAGTGCTGATCACTGTGCCATACTTTATGTAGTGTAACACTTTACTCTGCACAAATTATAGCACAAAATAAAATTACACCACATTCTTATGCAATCGTACACACCATACTAAAGTGCACGAAAACACAAGATCCAAGAGCTTTGCTTTTGCTAATTATTTCTATATGATCAAAGCAATAAGGAACCTCCTTTTCACTGCCAAAACCATTCTGACACCTCTATTACTCAGAGGGAAAAGAAACTGCTTTGTAATACATCACGCTCATGAACAACTAGTCAATCTCGTGCGTATTTGGCTCTTGAGATAGCAGAATTTTTTGACTACGAGCATTGAGTATTGTGATTCCAAGTTTATGGAACAGAGATTATTAAACAATATGAGATACATAACTACAAATTGAGATCATTTAGAATAAAGCCCTTAATATAATAAAACAATGAGTGGTCGAGCATGTTATCATGGGAAATTACACTAATAGACTTAGTTGGGGAAAGATGGAAAGAAGCTCAAGTGATGCATAAAAACCAATATAGACTGCTTAAGCCCAATGTCCAGTTTTGGGGCCCTACATTTACATATGTAAATATCAAGTCGCTTCACACAAACATTACAAAGCAAAATTAGGTAGCTAGCCCTTTAAGGTATTATAATGCCAGATAGCTAAGCGCCTGGTTGAACAGGAAAAATTTAAGGACTTTCTGAAAGGAAAAGAGAAGGGTATAAAATAGGCTAAGTTGCCTAGGCAGCTGAAGACCAATGGTGGAACAATCTAATTCTGAGATGCTCAATAGACCTGAATTATATAAGTGCATGTATCTCATGATTGTGGAATGAAGAATACAGAGAAAAGAGAGGGCTGAGGCCATGAGATACCTGAAAACAAGGATGAAAATCTTAAGATCAAGGCATTATTTGACCAGTGATTTAGGAGCACAGGCATGATAGCCAAACAAGAGGACTTATCAATATTTTTCATTCAGACATTACAGTAAATATTCCATTTAATGCGAAGGGTTTCTATGCATCTTCAGCGGGTAGTATATATAAAAGCACGTGCTGCTGCTTCTTACCCCATTTTTGTACTTCCAATGACAGCCAGAAATCATTAATTTCTTAGTCAGCAAATGCGTGCAATCCTTCAGTGCAAAAGTTTACTGATTTTCAATGTGGTGACTCAATAGTTTATCTTGCATTTTCTCAATTTCTAGTACTAAATATCAACTATGTAGCACCGTACCTAGTTTTCAAAATACTCAGCTTGGGAATTAATGCACTGTTCAATGATTTCTTCACACCTTCAACCCATCTTTGAGCTTATTCACATCCAAATGAGTAAAATGATCGTAACAAATTAAATATTGCTGATTATCAACATTTCTCACTCATGTGCCTGTGCATAGTGACTGGCACTGAAAGGGCAACCTGGCAGCAGTCACATCATTACCAAATAGTTAAATTCCAATGTAGAATCTACACATCTGAAGACAACTACCTATGATGGAAGAAGGGTGCACAAGAGGTGGACAGTGTTCAGGCAAGTAGTATATCAGTAGAGCAAGTGCAGAGATGGGCAGAGATCAGAATTTTAAATTTAAGATGTGGAAATAGAAGTCAATGCAGGTCATTGTTGTGAATGGCAAGTGGGCAGTTAGGATATTGACAGCAGAGTTCAGATGAGGTGAAGTTTATAAAGGATGGGAAATTAGCTACATCTGGTGATGTCAAAGGCATGAATAAGGTTTTTCTGACATCAAGGACAAAGGAGAACACATGAACAATGTTAGAGTTGGAGTACACAGCCTTTGAACTAAGTTTTCAACCCAGGACGACAGTGGCAAAACGGTAGCACTGCTGCCTCGCAGCATCAGGGACCTTTATCCGATTCCAGCCTCAGTTGGTTGGCTGTGTGGAGTTTGCACATCTTCCCTGTGTCTCCGTGGGTTTTCTCCAGGTGTTCCAATTTCCTCTCAGTCCATAGATATGCGAGTTAGGTTGATTGGCCATGATAAATTGCTCTTAGTATCAAGGGACTAAAAGAGTAAATATATGGGGACACAGATTGAGTAGGATTGTTGTCAGTGCAAGCTCGATGTGGGCCAAAATGACCACCATCTGCACTACAGATTTTATGATTCTAGTATATTCGCAGAAAGTATTGAATAGGTTAACATCTGGTTCAACCTGAGGCAGTAGTTGTGGCAGGGGACACAGGAATGGTGAATGCTAAAAATAATGGTTTCTGGAATTGCAGTTTTTGCAAGATTGGATACCAGAAAAACAGTCAGACAATAGGATGCAGTAGAGACGTTCAAGAAATGTGGTGAAAAAAGTTATAGAAATTGTCTTTGATACTCAAAGAACTACAGAATGTCCAGTGCAGAAGGAAGCCATTCAGCCCAGAGTCTACACTGATTCTCTGAAAGAGCATCTATCCCACACCTACCCCTCCGTCCTATCCTTGCAACCCCCATACATTTACCATGGCTGATCCACATAACCTATACATTTGCAACACTGAGCTGCAATTTAGCATAGCCAATCCATCTAATATTACATTTTTGGATTGTGGGAAGAAGCCAGGCACTTAGAGGAAATCCATGTAGCACGTTGTGTGTGTTATGTGGTGTGGCGTGGTGTGCAAACTGCACAGTCACCCAAGGCTGGAATTGAACTAGAGTCCCTGAGGCAGCAGCGCAAACCACTCTGCCATTATGTACCCATTAAATTGCTTGGGTGGGCGTGCACCCAACCTGGAAATCCTATTAGAAGTCTTCGTGGACGAAGAGAAAGGGTTTCAAAATGTAATGTTGCAAAAGTAGGAGAACCATTACAAAAGATTATCTGGCAACAGATAATTAAGAAAAGGAAATCCCATCAAGATGGACAATGGAGGTGAGGCATTAAAAGGACAATGATGAAGACAACCATGTCAAGGATCACAAAGCGACCAAGTATGACAATAGTGTACTTTTCAGAAAAGGTTTTTTTTTGCACAATCATTATCTCTGCAGCTCTCACAGCTTCAGTGTTTCTCAGCTCAACCTCAGTTTGTTTTTCTCATTTGTAGACAGCCTGGCAACAGTTTTATGATTACAATGTTAGGGTAAAAACTGGTTGACAGGTCAGGTGATAGTCTCGTTCCCCCCCCCCCCGTTTTGTTTGCGGCAGCGGTTTGAGTTTCGATTTTAGAAGGGACAGCGAGCTAAAAAGTAGTGTCTCTCTCTCTGGTTTTGGAAATTCTGTCCGTTGTTTGACAGCAAAGTCTTGCTTTTCTGGAGGGGGAGTCTGATACTGGTGTCTTGACCAGAGTCCCTGGTGTTTTGGGAAGCTGTTCTGATTTTAAACTGTTCTGAGTCTAGCCAGAGAACTGCAGACTTCACCCCAAATGTCTCAAGTCCAGTATCATGAGCATTTGTCTTTCCTATGTTAAACCTGTTTAAAGGGTCTTCTGTCTGCAGGACTGATTTGGTTGGAACACATTAGATATATTTTGTTGAGGTTTATACATTATAGTGGTTATTCTGTTTCTTGTTTATAATTGATAAAAGTTCTTGCTGATATTCTTGTATACATATTAACTGTATTCTTAAATAAACTTTGTTTGATAAAAGCTCCCTTATGGATCATTTGAATCATATCTGAAGTGAAACAAATCATGCTTATCCTAGCCATATTAAAGATGCAAAACTTATAATCTAGGCAGATTCAATAAAATACTTGAATTTCTGATATGAACCATAACAGCAAGAAGGAATAATGAATCACAGATCTGGATATTAACTTTGAGACAGTACGGTGGAGGGTTGTTGCTCTGAGATTAGGAAACTTGTTGGAATATGTCCCCCATTAGGGCCTGCTGAATTTAACAGGAGGAATTGATGAATATACATTATCCCTTTTTCCTGGCTGTAGCCACCTAGATTGTATAGTTGGTTAATTGTCAGGTGAATAGGTCTTCAGTACCATATCAAATCAGGAAGAAACAAAAGGAGTAAGGATCAGAAAGGCTGGAAATGTGGGCACATGTATGTAAATCCGAAGCCAGTTAGGAGTGGGGTGTGGGATTGGATACCAGAGAAAGATACTGGTGGGAATTGGAGAACAGAGATGGAATTACAGAGGAAAGAGCTTGAAGGCCTCAGGGAATATCAGAGGAGATTGCAGGCTTAATGGAGATCATCAGATTTGTCGACAAAGTTGAAAAGATTTGGGAAGCATCTGATTGTTGGCAGAAGGTGATAAACTGCATCTAACAGGTAGGTGAAAAGGCACTTAACTCCTAGATCCAATGGTCTTCTACTCCTTTTATCCACCTGATTCCTCAATACCTGTAAAACTCAGCCGGTCACAATCAGAAATAAGGCTCCCTGTCTCCTTATGGCACCTAATATTTAGATTGTTACGTCACTGCTAAAATTAGCACCAGAATTATTGAGATTCAGACAGCTCAAATTTAAATAATAACCATTATTTTCAATGGCTAAAATTCAACATACAATAGTCATGAAGCCAGAATCTTTTGTCTGCCAGGCGCATAACTCAAAGAAGTGGATGTGAAATGCCTTACGGCCAGAGTTGGTCTTAGATCACAATTTCATATTGACTGACCAATTAACAGACAGCCAGCGTGAAACATGATTTGTGAAAGGCCGAGCGCTACGAAAAGGAAACATGCAGGTTAGTGTGTCCAAAGTACTCTCTCAGGAGGATAGTCACTACAGAGTTGTCCCAAGGTGCTGCTGACCTGTGGAAAATAAATTGAGGTGGAATAGCTATCCAAAGAATGTCTAGGCAGCACATTCAAACACAACCCTCAGTACCCAAAGACCTTTCTTTAATTTTATTTCAACCTAGACAGTTCATCCCAATTTGGGTCGAACTTGAATCTAAAGTTGCCTTGCCAATTGGCCAATAACCAATTGTAAAGGTAGATTGACCATATAAAATTTCATTCAATTTGCCCCTTAATAGATTAAATTGCGTCTTGATGCTAGTAAGTGCATTTACACTCTTATACATGTCCACTGACTAAAATTTTGAGAGTGTGCACAATGTTGTCAGATTGCACACTAGACCTTTTTTCTTACAATTTCATGCACTGCCAGGTCAGATGCATGCCCACCCAAACAATGTAAAATTCTAGCCACAGACTGTCGTTGGATACAGCCAATTTGACCCGCAGCAGAAATATGAAGAAATTCAGGCAGTAACAGGAAAAACAGAACTACTAGTCTCAGTCTTGATGAGAACAAAATCCATCAGTTCTCTGCACCTAATGGAAGGAAGAGGCAGAATTAAAAAAAGTGTTTAAAAGACATGAGTAGGTTAAGATAGTTTTCTTTGCCCTCAAGTGTGAAGTTAGAGTAGAGAAGATATTGGCAAAATTCTAAGTTCGCCACTTCAAGACTGTTTCTGAAAATAGTTTCAAACTGTTCGTTTAGTATCATTTCCAGTGCCAGTCTATCAGCAAAAGTACAAAGTTCAACATAGTTTTCATATATATCTTATGGTAATCATAAAATTATGAAATGGTGTCAGCACATCCTACTGCCCATATGCAATACACCTGCCTACACACTAGTACAACACAACTAAAGGCAGCAACAAATTACAGCGTAGGGAGCTTGCAAAAACAGAAAATCAAGAACAGTTTAAAAAAATACATTCTAAATCAGACATTTTAAAAAGCAACGTGTGCAAATATAAACTGGAGTGCCAAAACAGAGGGGGAGCTCATAACAGTTCAGAAAGTATGTTCTACTCAAATGACTAAACGCAAGTGTTTGTCACTTATGTTTCTTAATTCTTTTAAAGACTTGAACTTAAGAATTTTCCTCTTCTCATTAAGGTCTGCCACAAAAGTTTCAGCATTAAATCTAAAACTTTAAGGATTGAAAAATGCATTTAAAAAAGCTTCCCAGATACAATCACAAAAGCTAGCAAAACATAACGTTCTTAAAATCTAGTATTTTTAACAAAACCAGCATTTGGCACAAATATTTTAAATATCCCCTGTACAATTAAGATCCATTTCTCAAAGTAATTACAATTTTAAAAAGCATCTTGAAAAACATACACCAAATATCAGCACATTCACCTCACAAACAGAAGGTTAGAGATTAAAGCCTGGCTTGAGCACATAATCTAGTTTGACACTTCAGTGCTGAATGGAGGGAGTGTTGCATTGCCAGAGGTGCCATCTTTTGAATGAGAGGATAAGCCGAAGTCCTAGCTGCTCAAGCGGATTTAAAAAGATCCAAATCACAATAGTCTGGGCCAATTATCCATTCGCCACAAAAACAGTTGATCTGTTTACTTCTCATTTGCTATTTACGGACCAGGCTGCGCGCACGCCGGCAGCTCAATTTGTTTACACAACGATACTTGGACTTCAGAAATAATTCATTCATCGGCTACAAAGTATCATGAGACATTTGATTCAAGAAAAGCATCGTATAAATGCAAGTTTTTAAAAATTCACCATACTATGTTTTTCTTTCAAAACAGTTCAAAGATCACCCACGTTATCAATTTAATACCGTTTTTGGTTTTCACCCCCATACCTCACCCACTGCATTCAAACTTTTGAAGTGTATTTAAGGGCAATCTTTTTGCAAACTGAAGATATGACATCTGTTACAAGAGACAAAGATTTCAAATTCAGGAAAAGATTCCTTACCTGCACTGCCACATTCTGTTTCCGTGCATGTTCCAGATTCTTCTCTTGATTGTTTTTCTTTGGTTCAGTCTTTCTCTTATTGCTGTCTCTTTTTACTTCCATTTTGTTTGCAATGTCATTTCCTTTGTTATAGTCCCATCTTTCCTTCATACCTTCTTTCAGATGATGATTCCGATTTTGTTCTCGTGGTTTAATATTCTCCTTGAAGGTAACCAGTTTTTCGCCACTTTCTGAGCTATTACTCTGAGTCTTGCCTGAAGACAATACAGACTTTAGACCCTGACCAACCTCAATGCTGCTAGATTCTGAAAAAGGAGGTTCCAGCAAGATCAGGTTATCCTTTGTTTCAGAAGAATCCTCATTAACCAGTTCTGGGATGTCAGTAATAAACAGTAGTTTTCCTTCTTCATTTTTGCTCTGGATAAGTCTGAAAAAACAATATGCATTGTGAACAAATACATGCACAGATTCTGCTTTTGAAAAGCTAAGAGTTAAATTATGAGGACAAATTGTATTAGATTAAGTTTTTATTCCCCTGAGTATAGAAAATTGAGATTTAATATGCATAAAATGAGTAAGATAATTTGATGGGGTAAACAGAATTATTTCCTGTGAGGGAAGAGTCCAAGGGAGGACAATCTTAAAATTGCAGGTAGGTATTCAGGGGCTGTGAGTAATCACATTTTCACAAAGGGTAGTGAAAATCTGGAATCCTCTCCCCCAAAAAGACTGAAGACAGATCAATTGAAAATTTCAAAAATATTGATGGATTTTTCTCCAATGGCACGTACGTGTGTGTGTGTGTGTGTGTGTGTGTGTGTGTGAGAGAGAAACATTCAAGTCAATGGAGACATAAGCTTGTCACAACTTTGTCAGGCAGTGTAAGAAACTGAAATGTGACCTTTTACAATAGTGCACCATACCTTCAATTGTATATTTTCCTGCTTTCTCAACTCTCCTGCAGGCACTGATACCTTGGTGTACAATTCCATCACCCTTTAATTTCTGGGCCCAGTGTGAGCCTTGCCGGATAACGCTAGAAGTTTTACAACTGGGGCAAGCTCAGTGTTCTCCTTGATCACTGTCACAAGCATAGAATTTCAGCAAGGGTAGCTAGATAGTGATCAGGATTAGCAAACTGACACCCAGGAACAGAGGCTAACTGTAGACTTCTCAATGAGATCAGATAAAGCATTGCAAAGAGGAGATTAAACTAAAGACTTTCTGGTCTGTAAGGCTCAGACACCATTGGATAAACTTGCTGAGTCATCAGGGAGCAGCCATTTTTTTGCTTTTGAAAATTACAAAAATAAATTAAAAAGTTAAAATACAATTGATTCCAATCTTCTTTACCATTGTCAGCCAATCCAAGTGGAGAACATTTAATTTATTCATGTACAATGAATTTTATACCTTCACACTGGTTACAGAATACCTGGAATGATTTTCTGCTATCCACTTTCCCAAAGCAAGCAATCGCTGATGGCGTGTCCTTAGTTGCTGCCCTTCCTTGTCTCCCACTATTCCTTGGTGCCCGCTCGAGAAATCCAGATTTCTTTACAAGAATGAAATACATCAACGTATAGAGCATCTTGAACAGATTCATTACACAAAACAAAACAATGGAAGTAAAAAAAAATTCTCAGTAACACAAGCAATAAATGACAACTGAAATACAGTAATCAAATAACTTCAGCAAATGGAAGAATTGGGAAAGAAAATAATCTCAACAGGTGCAGTGTGTGTCATTTATCTTTGGGATCTTACTTCTTTCTCTTTTTCTTGAAAGGATTGAATTTTTAAGACCTCACTGTCACTCATCCTCTACAGTCAGAAAAACATTAGATCACAGTCAAGTCCAAAAGAGTGAGATACACAGGTAGATACATATGACTGATGGTCAACAAGTTAATAGGAACCCAGCATTATATGGAAGGAGCCAAGACAGTGGTTCTGTCCAGTAAATATGACATACCTATTGCATCCAGAAATAAGAAAGAGCATTGAGAGGATGGGCAGATTCCTAATCAAAACACTAGGCAATAGAGACAGCAGGTACTCCAAAAGAGGTAGGTGAAGGAGGGGGGTTGGGAGACACACAGGTAGCAGAGAATAGAGAGAACAAAAAATGTTCTAGATATTCATAAGGTCTAACAGTACCTGTGGACAGTAAAAGGTTGTCAACCTGAAACTCTTAACACTTCTTTTCTTTCCACACATGGTGCCAGACCTGAGTATTTCAGCACTTTTTATTTCAGATTTCTAACATTTGCAATAATTTGCTCATGAATAAAAAGGCTCCAGTTATTGTAGATATAAGTAAGTGAGAGATTTGTAGTGTGTGCCAGCCACTGGTAAAGGATGCCTTAAATCAGCTGGATAAGAAGTGTTATGATCCTTGATCAGACCCCTAAGTTTTTGGGCAAGATCTGGTTACGGACCAAAACTTTTTTGTTTGAAGTGAACGAAGTTTGAGATCCAAGACATTTTCTAAGAGAATGCTACAAACTTTCACAGGTTTTGAACAAAAATAAACTTTACTGTACAAAGTTAGGAAGATAAAGCAATCTACTATATCTAACTTACAATCAATATTCAAAATTAATAGTATATATGAGTTAACACAGAAAAAACATATACTGTGTAATGACAGATGTGATCAAGACAGATCCCATGGATTTCTCAACAAGTTACACAGACATCAGTAAATGCTGAGAGTCAACTAATCTCATTAAAATTCTCATTCACTCACTTAGGATATCAGACTTCACTGAAGAGCTCACCTTGGATTTCTCTCCAAAAGTTGTTCCAATTCGGATAGCCTCAATACAAGTCCACCTTGCAGATTTATTTTGGACAGTGATAGCCTTTTTCCTAGGATGGAGAAAGCTAGCACGAGGGGACACAGCTTTAAATTAAGGGGTATGAGTTATAGGACGGATATCAGAGGTAGGTTCTTTACTCAAAGAGTGATTAGGGAGTGGAATGCCCTGCCTGCAGCTGTTGTAGATGCGCCAAGTTTGGTGGCGTTTAAGAGGTTAATTGATAAGTATATGGAAGAGAAGGGAATGGTTTAGTTTGGAGGGGCATTGCTTTTTATTTTGGTCGGCACAACATCGAAGGCCGAAGGGCCTGTTCTGTGCTGTAATGTTCTATTTCAATGTTGTCTGCCAAGAATCCATTCCACTGGATTCTCTAGTCTGCATTCCAATAGCACATCAAGCTCAACTTCAACATTTCAGCCACACTGCGCAGAATACCACAGCTTCAAAAGTACTCTTATTCCCAATAGCCTGTAGCATAGAATCACCAAACTTCTGTTGTCTCCTTCAATCTGAGTTGTTCTGAGTTCTCTTCATTTAAGGTGCACCAACTGCAGCCCTTTTTCTTCATGGAGTTTATATCTTTGCTCCTCTTCCTCCTTACCTGGGACCTCACCCCGTATCCTCCTCCTTTTCCCTGTCTGAGACTCTCATGACTATGCATTCTGCTCCTGGGTATTATTTTGTTTTTTTTCCCTCTGTAAAAAGGTGCCCTGGGCCTGTTCTCAGCCCAAAGAATATCAAAACACCAGACAGTCCGGACTTACAAAACTCCCAAAGTCAGGAACTGGGAGTTCTCGACCCCAGAAGAATGTAATTAGATCTCATAATAGTAGAAAAGGAGCAGAGACAAATCAATTTTGATCCATATTGGAATCAATAACGTTAAGAGGAGGTCTTGCTGAGAGTATATCAGGAGTATCAATTTGGTGTTAAATTGAATACAAGAATATTAAGTGGCAATCTCAAGACAGCAACTTAAACCACATGCTCGTTGGCAAAAGGACAAATAGATTAGGAAAGTAAATGTGAAAAATCAAAAAGTGAGAAATACATCGCTAATAGGTTGGGGAATTACCCAAATAAACTCTTTAGACAAAAATGCACATAGCATAAAAAACTAGTTAGAAGACCAAATCAAACTTAAATTATATGAATTGGCAGCCATTAGAGGCTTAGGTGTAAATTAGACATGATTTGGAACTAAATATCAAAGGTCATAGGATCTTCAGAAAGAACAAGGAAATTGGGAAGCATGGAGGGGTAACAATATTGATAAATGCCAAAATGAACGCAATGGAAAGAAAAAATATCAATAAGGTTGAACAAGCAGTGGAAACATTGTGGAGAATAAAGGAATAAGTAAAAGATACAAAAAACTTGGTGAGAGACATTTACCCACCTACAGACAGTGATGATGTAGTAGAGGATTGTATAGGATAGGGAAACAGGAAACTGGGTTTGAAATAATGGGGAGGTTTCAATGGTCTGCTAGAATGGGAAAAGCAAAATAGCTGAAGTCATAATGCTAAGGTGTTTTCAAACCAACAGCTAAGAGCATACCAAATTATGAGTAATAAGGCAGAATTGGTTAATAATCAGCATTTTGCACAGTGACCATAAGATGATCAAATGTGATGTTAAGATTGAGAAACAGAAGCAAGTCACAAATCAAGGTTTAAATTTATGTAAATCAAAAGGCAAGGAAATAAAATTACCACAGTAAATTGGACTTCACCATTAAGAGGTAAACCTACAAACAACAGGAAGTGCTCAAATAACTATTTGGTAAAGATGAGTAAGACCCTTAATGGCAAAAGCATTTAAACAAATAATGAGCCGTCAACCTGGTGAAGCTGCGAAACACCGATCCAACAACCGACGAACAAGATCTAAGCTCTGCAGTTCTGCTACATCCAGTCATGATGGACAATTCAACAACTGGAGGAGGCAGCTTCGCAAATATTTTCAATGGGGGAGGGCCCAGTATATCAGTGCAAAAGAAAGGCTGAAGCATTTGCAACCATCTTCTGTCAAAAGTGGCAAGTGGATGATCAATTTTGGCTTTTTCAAAGGTCTCACAACATCCCATATCAGTCTGCAGCCAATTCAATTCTCTGCGCTACATCAAGAAACAACTGAAGGCACTGGGTACCCACAAAGGTGACGGGCTATCACAATTTTGGCAATAGTACTGAAGATTTGTGTGCTCCAGAACAATTCCCTGCCCACTAAAAGACAAATCAAACTAGGCTCTGCTTTTGACAGCAAGATAGCATTTAACTGAGTGTAGCATCAAGGATTTAGCAAATTTTAATCAAGGGGAAAAAATGCCACTGATTGGAGCCACTCTCAGCACAAGGAGTGTGGCTGTAGTTGTTGGTTAACCATCTCAGCATCAGGATATCACTGCGGGAATTTCTTAGGTTAGTGTCCTTGGCTCAATCATCCTCAACTATTTCAATGACTACCCCTCCATCATAAGGTCAAAAGTACTAATATTCATTGTTGATTGCCATTCGCATTTTCCAGACACTGAAGCAGTCTGTATTCACGTGGAGAACCAAGGTGAATAAATAATATTCACACCAAACAAGTACAAAACAGTGATCATCTCCAACAAAAGCCATGGGAAATAGTTAGGCTTTCTCACCAAATATCCCACCATCATCCTAGGGGTTACCACTGACCCAAAATGGAACTGGATCTAGCCAAATAAAGACTGTGATTACAGCACAGCTCAAATGCTGGAAATTCTGTAGCAAGTTTTTTTTGTCTCTTGTGGGGACAATTCAATTGGATTGTGAATTTGGCTTTTGGAGCAAGCAAAGAATGGATTTGGGTTTGCCCAATCAATTCTGCATATTGGCTTTAAGGATGGAGTAAAAAAAAAGATTAAAAACTTCCCTCTCAACTCCCAAAAGCTGTCTGCTATTTACAAGGTATAGTTAGGTGTGTGATGCAGTATTCTCCAAGTACCTGGATCAGTGCAGCCTCAACAACACAAGCATAAAGATACAAAGAAACATAAATAGATTGACCATATGGGCAAGGCTGTAATAAATGAAGTTCAACGTACGAAGATATTAAATTATTTGCATTGGGTATAAGATAGATAATTCAGAATATTTTCCAAATGGCGAGGTACTAGAAATTGTAGGAGCACAGAGAACTGGATGACCAGATATATAAATCATAATGCTAGAACAGAGATTCAAAAAGTAATGAACAAGGTTTCAAGGAGGCTGCAACACAAAGGAAATTATGCTTCAATTATAAGGAAACTTGGTCAGACTGCACCTGGAGTACTCAGTTTTGATGTTCCTTTGTAACTTTGTGTTCCCACTTGCACAACATACAGTTCCTCATAATTTGGCATCATCTGCAAACTTGTAAATCTAACTATTCCTTCAGCCAAGGCATGGTGGCACAGTGATTAGCACTGCTGCCTTAGTGTCAGGAACCTGGATTCAATTTCTGGCTTGGATCACTATCTGCATGGAGTTTGCACGTTCCCCCTGTGTCTGCATGGGTTTTCTCCAAGTGCTCTGGTTGCTCTCAGTCTGAAAGGCAAGGGTTAGGTGCACTGACCCAAACTAGCACTGAAATGTGGTGACTAGGGGAATTTCACTGCAACTTAATTGCAGCGTTAATGCAAGTCTTACTTATGACTAATAAATAAACTTTATTTATTGATATGCATGATACAGATCCCTGAGAATACCACTTATATCCTGACAAGAGCATACTCTCCTTATCACTACTATGGCTCTGACCTTTCAAACAAAATCATTGTGGCCTCAGGTTACCTTCAATTCCACATGCTCATTTTTGATGAGGTTTTGCATGGAATTTTACCAAATGCCTTCTCCTTCCCTTCTACCTCAAATAATGGAGTGATATTTACAACTTTTCACTTCTGAATCTAAACAGTTATTGAAAATTATGACAAACTCAGCTGTAAATTTGTCATTTTTTAATATCTGAAGCTGGAACCCATCAGGTTGTGAGAACATGCTAGCATTAGAATGGGTACAGTGCAGATTTATGAAAATTCCAATGATTTAAAGGGTTAAATTATGAGGAGAGATTGCATAAAATGAGGAATGCGATTCACATTTATGATCACTAGTGCTTAATTCTGAAATGAATTGACAGTAGATACAGACTATATACCCTCTAGTGGGGAAAACAAGAAAAGGGGACAGACTTACAATACTGGAATAAAAAGAGGAAGCACTTAACTTCACTAAAAGGTAGTGGAAACGTGGAATTTTGTTCTTCAAAAGAACTGGGTACTGGGTCAGTCAAAATGTGTGACTGAGGATCATAATTTATTAAAACATCAGGGGATATGAAAAAAAGGTAGGTAAATGGAATCAAAATACCGATTATACTTGATCTAATTAAATAGCAAACAGGCTTTAAGGATTAAGGATTCTCATGTTCTATGTTCTAATGAGGAAGCTAAATTACTTTGTGCATAACCTGAAATGACCCAAATTTAAGGCCATCGTCAAACACTATAACCCATTCTTTTAAATTAAATAATTCTGTCAAACAAGCTTCTACTGATGTTGTTAAAATCATAACCATTTTATTTTATGACATCAAGAGCCAAGTTGTCAAAGTGCAACTAGAAAGGTTAATATTAATCTTTTGGATAGCAGTTTACTTTCTTAGCATCTTTAGCACTTGTGTGCATATAAAATGCTTATAAACCCAGCTTTGGTCCATCTGAACCTTAATCTATCAGTCAAATTAATAAAAGCGTATTCTGGAATCAATGGATGACGTGCAAAAAGATCTCAATTACACATCATCTTCTTTCACAACTCTTGTATTTAATCGTAGCAAGTTACTTTTTCTATTTTTTGACCATAGTTTTACTGTTAGAACTGGTACCAGACCACACAGGACACACAAGATGTAAAACAGGACCAAACACAACTATTTTAGTTTTGACATCACTCATCAATAGAGTTTTTCTAGTAATTTAATAATTATGGGAATAAAAGCAAGTGGTTTAAGTCAGTCACTATAAAGACTTATACGTACACAAAGAAACAATGCTGTAGTGCTCACTTAAGAAATTTTAATCATTTTAAGTTGTTAGTAAAAAGACATCAAAATCAAAGCATTGTCTTTCCTGACTACACAATTAGAAAACAATTGATCCACTGATTAACTACAGAGATTTTTTTAAACAAATCTAGGTAATTCCTAAACATCCCAACGGTTCCAGTGACTAACTACTGATTAATGTAACCATGCATGCCTTTTGCTTGTCCCCATGCCAATGTTGGTAGCCAAATTTGCTAAAATCCCAAACCGCTTAAGTCATCACTAAGGTATAGAATCCTTTAATATGAAGCTACCTTCCTGGCAGCAGACTCTAAGCTAAGCAGGATACCTATAATACTTTACAAACATCAATAACATACTCAGAAGGGAAGTAATCAAAGAACCTAATTTCACTGTTAAAATACAAGATAATATTAAAGCCTTCTTTTTGGGAAGAACAATTCATATGATTACAAAATTACCATTCAGATCAACTGTTTAGAGACCTACACCAATTGTACACCACAAGAACTTGCATTAATGTATTAGATAGAGGATTGGTTAACTAACAGAAAGCAAAGAGTGGGGGAAAATGGGTGTTTTTCTGATTGGCGATCAGTTTCTAGTGGTGTGTCTCAGGAATCAGTTTTGGGACTGCAACTGTTTACAATTTACATAAATGATTTAGAATTGGGGACCAAGTGTAGTATGTCAAAATTCGCAGATGACGCTAAGATGGTGGCAGAGCAAAGAGTGCAGAGGACGCTGAAAGTCTGCAAAGGGATACAGACAGTCTGAGTGAGTGGGCGAGCGTCTGGCAGGTGGAGTACAATGTTGGTAAATGTGACGTCATCCGTTTTGGTAAAAGAATAACAGCAAAATGTATTATCTAAATGGTAAAAAATTGCAAAATTGCTGTGCAGAAGGATCTGGGTGTCTTTGTGCAGGAATTTCAAGGAGTTGGTTTGCAAGTTCAGCAGGTAATTAAGGCAGCAAATGGAATTTTGTTCTTTATTGCTAGAGAGATGGAGTTTAAAAACAGTGAGGTTCTATTGCAGCTGTATAAGGTGCTGCTGAGGCCACACCTGGAGTACTGTGGACAGTTTCAGTCTCTTGCCTTGAGAAAGGATATACTGGCAGTGGACGGGACTTAGAGGAGATTCACTAAGATGATTCCAGAGTTGAGAGGATTGGCTTATCACAGACTGAGTAGACAGGCTATACTAATTGGAATTCAGAAGAATGAAGATTATGAAGAGATAAGATAGGAGCAGGGAAGTTGTTTCCCATGGTGGGTGAAACTAGAACTAGGGGACACTGTTCTAAATCTGCTTCTCCTTATTTTGTGGCTCAGTTGAGGAGGAACTTCTTCACACAAAAGATTGTGAATCTGCGGAATTTCCTGCCCAGTGAAGTAGTTGAGCTACCTCATTGAATGTTTTTAAGGCAAGGACAGATTAATTTTTGAACAGTAATGGAATTAAGGGTTATGGTGAGAAGGCAGGCAAGTCGAGCTGAGTCCACAAAAAGATCAGCCACAATCTTATTGAATGGCACATCAGACTTGAGGGACCAGATGGCTTACTCCTGTTCTCATTATGTTAATATAATGTGTCTTATGTAGAGACTTTTCCAAGGTTTCAGAGATCCAAGGAAAAATGGATGCCTAGTTAACAAAAAAGATAGCAAGACCAGTTATCAAAAAACCCGATCAAGAGAGCAGAGTTTTAAAAGAAGTCCAAGGAGGACGTAGAGATAGGAAGTGGTGATAATTAAAGAAACAGAGCTGATGAGGTGGGGTTATAATACCAGAGGAGCTTCAAGATACAAGGAGTGCCAAGGTCACGAACAGATTTAAAGATGGGAATTTTGAATTTAAGGTGCTGGAGAACCATAAGTCAATGTAGATCAGAAAGAATAGAGGTGACAGATATGCAGGACCCTGTGTGCAATAGGATATGGGCAACAAAGCTATAGATATGCCGAAGTTAGAAGATGGAAAATGGATGCTAGCTATGTAAACACTGGAAATGGCAAAGATATCATGAAGGTTTCAGTGGAAGGCAACTTAAAGTATGGATCGAGGCAGGTAATGTTAGAAATAGAAATAGGCATTCAAGATTGAGATTATTGGGGTCAGAACTAGGTCAAATACAACTCTTGGATTTTGAGCAGATAAAAAAAAACAGACGATAGACAACTGCCGTTGGAAAATATTTTGTTAATTAGTTCACCAGATTATGAATACAAAGTTAAAGGATCTAATAATAGTTTAAAATAATTTGTTCCTGTTTAGATAGTTAATTGTTGTCTAAGAATTATTACTTGAGGCAATTTTACATTGGAAGTAATAAAAGTAATCAATTTTGTTATTTTGCAATGCTAAAATAAAATTGGACAGATTTAATTTGGATTCTGGCTGTTTCATTCAATTTAGTGAATTAATTCTTCCATAAGAAGATAGACATAGGAGCGGAATTAGGCCACTTGGTCAACGAGTCTGCTCCGCCATTCAACCATGGCTGATATTTCTCTCATCCCCGTTACTCTTGACCTCCTTATTAATCAAGAATCTGTTGATTTCTATCTTAAAGACAATCAATGATCTGGCCTCCAGTCTTCTGCAGCAAAGAATTCCATAGATTCACCACTCTGGATAAAGAAATTCCTCCTCATTTATGTTTTAAAGGAGACTAAAGTATTAAAGTTCCACCACCAAAATACACTGAACTCAGTATTAAAAAAACCAGCATGATTCAAACTGTATGCACAAATTACAAGGTATACAACTTTGTCAGACTTCTACCAAAGAAAGTGCTGAGAAAGAAGGACATTAAACTTCATAAAGTAGGTAAGATTTTAGATTTCTAAAATGCACAGAAAAAACTCCACTAATCTTAAAACAAAGTTATTCTAATCTCCAAGTGCAAAGGGTTACTAGAAATTTCTACCAGTAAAAGCAATAGCAGAAGAGTCCATACTAAAACAAAATATGGCAGATGTTGAAAATCTGAAGTAATAGAAAATGCTGGAAATACTTTGCAAATCTGACAGCATCTGATGAAATTCATAGGCTTGAAATGTTAGCCCTTTTTTTCTCTCAGCAGATGGGGCCAGAATTGCTAAACTTTTAAAGTATCTTCTGCTTCAATGGGAACAAATTTCATAACAGCTTTTTAAAAAGGGAAGTGAAAAGATGTGGAGAAAAAGCAGGGAAATGAAATTCTGAAAACTATTTTAAAAAGCCATGCAGGTGCAAATGGAACAGTCTTTCTGTACTGTAAAAGTTTACAATTCAAATATGAAAACTAATTTAAAACTGGCTTTTAGAGAATGTTCTGTGCTCAAATATTACATGTAATTTGAGGGATATGGCCCCCTGAAGGGTAGGGAATTTTAGTCAAGTCAAACAGATTGGTCGGTGCATGCTTGGAGGAGGGAGAAGGGCCTGTTCCTATGCTGTAATTTTCTTTGCTCTTTAATTCAGTGAGATGGCAGCAGATTCAAATTGTTGAAAATAAGATATTCAAATTGCAGTTTGATTTTGGGCTGACTGAGGCTAATCACCCAACAGAGAAGAGTCTTGATGGGCCCAAAGGTTCTCTCATCTTTTTCCTGCACATTCTTACGAAACAAATCACAATGAAGTAAGCTTTCTTTAAAAGGACCATGACAATCATGTGCATGTTATATTACACACTAAAAAAAAATAATGTTTTTACCTTAATGAAGGTCTGAGCGCTAGGAACCCCTGCAGTTCAAATTCTTCAGGAAGAGGAGTTGCTATAAAAGGTGAAGAGACAAAGAGGGAATAATAGTATTAGGCAAAACATTTACTGAAATCCTTCATTTAATTTTGGTTTTGAACAATTATAAAAATGTCTCATTCTAATTATACATAAACTAGAAACTGTTATGAATTTCAAACAAGAATTGCATCCAGTAATTATGCAAATGTGTTTATCTAACAGTAGAGAATGGATAATCAGGCCAAATTCCTACTTAATTTCCTTTTGGATGACAGGACACAGATGCAACTGATGACAATGTTGCAAAACCAACTGCACAATAGGAATCTTTAACAGTTTGAGAAAAAGACATTTTCGTATGGTTTTCTTAGTTCCAGAGCATCCACATGCTTAAAACATCTGAAACACTCGTGTTGATCAAACTACCCTTTAACTTTGTACCTAACAATCAAGGAAACAGGTTTTATTTAAAACACTAACAGGGATAGAGAGAGGAGTTTTAGTATTATTAAAAACGTCAGAAGCACTTATCTTCCCTCCACAAGTATTTTTGTCAGAACTGATTTTCTTCAGTTACTCCCTAAATTGAGGGAAGGACAGTGTGTGTCACATCTCCCATCTCTTTTTCAAAGTAGTTACAATCTGTAAGGAAAATGGCTCAAAGCAGGGTTACAAAGCTTGAGGGGGAAAGCTGCCACTGAAGAGTTTTTGGGTACTTCTAATCAGATCAAGTGCATATTTGGCAACCAGTTCTCTCAAGCTTTGGGTCTTGGCAACAGAAGTTTTTTAAAAGAAAAAAAATCCAATGTGGAGTAAAACCATATTCGAAGTTACATCATTCATATCTAAAAAGATTAAACACAAAATTATCGCAGTAGTTTCTCATGGATAAGTGTCTGACCCAACCAAGTTACTAAAACAATACAGCCTTGCGTTTCCACATATGTGGAAAACATGCTGAAAGAAATCTCATCTTTCAATGAAAGTTCTTTAAGCTCTATACAATGTATCCATTTCCCCCCCCCCCCCTTAACGTTTAGGATTAATTGTTTATAGTTTCAAAATCAGCAAATCTTACCATTAAAGCCAGAAAGATCATCTTCCTGTGGATGAAAGCTGTTCAACAATGATACCATCCAGGGCCAAATGCTGAAGGAAAAAACAAATTCTAATGGTAAAATATTGAAATTCTAATGGTAAAATATTGAAATTCTAATGGTAAAATATTGAAATTCTAATGGTAAAATATTGAAATTCTAAGTGTTGCACATCCTACTGTAATCCAGAATGGCAAGTGTGCGCTGGGAAAGGCTGGGGAAAAGTCTTACGACTGAAGGAAGAGAAAAGCTGGTTATCGCGTTAAGTGGCACAATACCAATGTTGGATAGATGTTTGGCCTCCCAGTTTTAAATGGTATACAAAGACTCAGTAGTAGACAACACCATGGCATTTCAATTATGCTCTGCTTTCAGAGTGTGATAGAATTCCTCCCGTTCAGAAGAAGGCCATTCAGCCCACTGAGGCTGCATCAACTCTCCAACATCTTGACCAGGCCTACCCTGTGCTCTATTCATATTTCCAACACTTACCCTGCTAATCCCTCTACCCTCCAAATCTTGGGACACTAAGGGCAATTTAGCACGACCAATCCACCCAAGCTACTCATTTTGGGGAGGAAACTGGGACACTTGGAGAAAACCCATACAGACATGGGGAGAATATACAAATTCCAGTCATTCAAGACTGGAATTGAACCTGGGTCCGAGGCACTGTGAGGTAGAAGCTAATCACCATGCCATCCTTTTAATCTACTCAACTTTTCATGGGATGTGCATCCCAAGAACCAATTTAGTAAACTTCTTCCAAAGTACATTCTTACTTGGGTAAGGAGACCAAAACTGTGCAAAGTACTTCAGTTGCAATTTCAGAAAAGCCATAGCTTCCTTTCCCTTGTAAAACAACTTTTTGCCATAAAGGCTAAAATGCCATTTGCCTTCCTAACAACTTGCTGTGCATGCTCACTTTGTGATTCACATCCAAGGATATGCAGATCTATTTGTACAATCAAATTCTATAGTTTTTTAAAAATTCATTCATGGGACATGGGTGTTGCTGGCTAGCCAGCATTTATTGCCCATCCCTAGTTGTTTCTGATAAGGTGTTGGTGAACCACCTTCTTGAATCGCAGCAGTCCACATGCTGGGTGGAAATTCCAGGGCTTTAACCCAGCAACTGCAAATATTTCCAAGTCAAGATGGTGAGTGGCATGGAGAGGAAACTTGCAGTTGGTGTTCCAATGTATCTGCTGCCTTTCTCCTTCTAGAAAGAAGTGGTCTGAGTTTAGAAGATGCTAGTTAAGAATCTTTGAGTTGCTGCAGTGTGCTTGAGTTTACGGAAAAGGTTTTACCAGGATGTTGCCTGGTATGGAGAGTCTTAGCTATGGGTAAATTGGGGTTGTTCTCCCTGGAAAGAAGGATGAAGGGTGACCTAATAGAAGTGTATAAAATTATGAAGGGCATATATAGGGTGAACAGTGGGAAGCTTTTTCCCAGGTCGGAGGTGACGAACACAAGGGGTCACAAGTTCAAGGTGAGGGGGGGCAAGGTTTAACACAGATGTCAGGGGAATGTATATTACACAGAAGGTGGTGTGGGCTTGGAATGCACTGCCAAGCAAGGTGGTTGAGGCAGACGTGCTGGGATCATTTAAGACTTATCTAGATAGCCACATGAATAGACTGGAAATAGAGGGATGCAAACAAATGGTCTAGTCGGGCTCATGAACAGCGCAGGCGTGGAGGGCCGAAAGGCCTATTCCTGTGTTGTACTGTTTTTTGATCTTCGAGTTACAGCTGGATAGACTGGGACTTGTCCCCCTGGAGCGTAGGAGGCTTAGAGGTGATCTTATAAAATCCCCTATAAAATAACGAACAGCATAGATCAGCTAGATAGTTAATATATTTTCCCAAAAGTAGGGGAGTCTAAAACTAAAGAGCACATGTTCAAGGCGAGGAAAAAGAGAGACAAAGACAGATGGGCAACTTTTTCCAGAGGGCAAAGTGCGTCTGGAACAAGCTGCCAGAGGCAGATACAACTGTCTTTTAAAAAGTGTTTCGTTACATGAATAAAGATGGGTAAAAAGAGATATGGGTCAAACATGAGCAATTCGGACTAGCTTTAGGGTTAAAAAAAGGGGCAGCATGGACAAACTGGGCAGAAGGGCCTGTCTCTATATTGTAAACCTTCATGACTCTGCCACTTCTGCCACTGAGTATCATGGTGAAGGCAATGGATATTTGTAAACATGGTGCTAGTCAAGCAAGCTGCTTTTTCCCTGGATGGCGTTAAGCTTCTTGAGTGTTGTTGGAGCTGCACCCATCCAGGCAAGTGGGAAGTATTCTTTCACAGTCTTGTAGATGGGGCACAGGCTCTGGAGAGTCAGAAGGTGAGTTACTCATTGCAGTATTCTAGTCTCTGACCTGCTCTTGTAGCCACTGCATTTATGTGGCGAGTCCAGTTGAGTTTCTGGTCAATGGTAATTCTAAGAATGTTGACAACAGGGGATTCAGTGATGATCACACCATTAAATATCAACAGGCAGAGGTTGGAGTGTCTCTGATTGGTGATAGTCACTGCTTGACATTTGTGTGACGCAAATGTTACTTGCCACTTGTCAGCCCAAGCTTGGATATTTCCAGATCTGGTTGCATTTGAACATGGACTGTTTCAGCATCTGGAGGAGTCACGAATGGTGCTGAACATCGTTTGTTGATGAATGCACATCCCCACTTCTAACCTTACAATGGAGGGAAAGTCATTGATGAAGCAGCTGCAGATGGTTGGGCCTAGGATACTAGCCAGAAGGATTCCTGTCAAGATGTCCTGGAGTTGAGATGACTGACTCTCCACAACCATCTTTCTATGTACTAGGTACGACTCCAACCAGGGGAGATCTGTCCAAGCCCCCTGATACCAACTGATTTCAGTTTCACTAAGGCTTCTTGTTGCCACACTCGACGAAACGTAGCCTTGATGTCACGGGCTGTCAGTTTCACCTCATCTCTGAGATTTAGTTATTTTGTCCATGTTTTGAGTTTAATAAGGTCAGGAGCTGAGTGACCCATAGCAAAACCCAAACTGGGCATCACTAAGTTAGTTACTACTGAGCAGGTACTGCTTGCTGGCATTGCTTATAACATTTTTCCATCACTTTACTGATGATCGAGAGTAGACTGATTGGGTGGTAATTGGCTGAGTTGGACTTGCCCTGCTTTTCATGTACAGAACATACCTGGGCAATTTTCCAAATTGTTAGGTCAACACCAATGTTGTAACTGTACTGGAACAGCTTGGCTAGGGGAGCAACAAGTTCTGGAGCACAAGTCTTCAGTACTATTGCCGAAACGTTATCAGGGTCCATTGCCTTTGTTGTATCCAGTAGCTCCAACCATTTCTTGATATCATGTGGATGGAATCGAATTGGCTGGAGATGGGCATCTGAGACACTGGGGATCACTGGAGGAAGATGGATCATCCACTTAGCACTTCTGGCTGAAGATTGCTGCAAATGCTTCAACTTTCTTCTTTTCCACTGATGTGTTGGGCTCCTCCATCACAGAATGGGAATATTTGTGGAGCCTCCTCCCTCAGTGAGTTGTTTAATTGCCCACCATTCATGACTGGATGTGGCAGGACTGCAGAGCTTAGATCTGATCCATTGGTTGTGGGATCCTTAGTTCTATCACTTGCTGTTTGGCACGTTAGTCATTCTGTTTGGTAGCTTCACTACGTTGACACTGCATTTTTAGGTATGGCTGGTGCTGCTCCTGACATACCCTTCTGCACTCTCCATGGGGACCAAATTCACACCTCAATATACCAGTATCTTCATGCACAGGTTTGAACAAGGCCTCTTCATCGCACAGGATCTTCAACCGACGCTACGTACTAGAGACATCAGTGACATTTTCTTCCTTTAGATCATGGCAAACAGTGAAACAACTACGTGACATCAACAAGTTCCATTCCCCCAGACTCACCAAGGACTACTCTCTGGAATTGGCTGCATTCTTGGACCCATTCTTCTCCATCAAAGAGGGTCACCTCAACATTTCATTGTGCTGCAAGCCCATGGATAACCTCAATGCTCCACTTCTCCAACTTCTGCCCTAAACATATTAAAGAAGCCATCCCCTGCGGACAAGCCCTCTGTATACATAAGATTTGCTCAGATGAGGATCGTATCGATCTCCTCAGAAGAGGAACATGGGATATGGCGGACACAGTACCCTTTGTCGTCCAGTACTCTTCCGAAGCAGAGAACATACATCTTCTCCAGAGCCCTCAACACGCCACTGAAGACAACAAGCATCTCACCAAGACCATCCCCACAATCCCACTTCTTGCCTTCAAACAACTGCACAACCTCAAACAGACCATTATCCCCAGCAAACTACCCAGCTTTCAGGAGAACAGTGACCACAACACCACCCAATCCTGCAACAGCAACCTCTGCAAGACAGGCTGGATCATTGACACAAATGCCATCATCTCACGTGAGAACACCATCCACCAGGTACATGATACATACTCTTGCGACTCAGCCAATGTTGTCTATCTGATTATGATGCAGGAAAGGATGCTCCGAGGCATGATACATTCACAAGACCATGCGAACGCAATGACAACAGATGAAACAGCACTCGACAATCAACAGACAGGGGTGTTCCCTTCCTGTTGGGGAACACTTCAGCAGTCACAGGCATTCAGCTTTTGATCTTCAGGAAAGCGTTCTCCAAGGCGGCCTTCACGACGTGATAATGCAGAATCACCGAGCAAAAACTGATAGCCAAGTTCCACACAAGAGGGTGATCTTAACCCAGATTTTGGATTCATGTCATACTATCTGTAACCCTCATTACTTGCGTAGGCTTGCAAAATTTCACTAACTGTCCTAGCTAGAGACGATTCACATCTCTTTAACCTGTGCTTAACCCTCTCTCCACTCTCATTGTCTGTACCTGTAAAGACTCGCATTCCAACCATCATCTTGTAAATTGAGTCTGTGTCTACGTATGTCTTGTTTGTGAACACTCACTCACCTGAAGGAGCAAGACTCAAAACCTTGTGCTACAGAATAAACTTGTTGGACTTTAACCTAATGTTGAGAGACTTGGTGGTAATGGTTGAGTGGGAATATGTCAGGCCACAAAATTGCAGATTATGCTGAAGTACAGTTCTGCTGCTGTTGATGGCCCACAATGAGTCAGGGATACCCAGTCTTGAGGTTTCCTGATCTGTTCAAAGGTTGGCATGGTGGCATTGTGGTTGGTTAGCAGTGCTGCCTCACAGCATCAGGGTTTGATTTCCAAGTTGGAACATTGTGCAAACTCCACACATTCTCCGTATCTGCGTGGATTTCTTCCAGGCGCTCCAGTCTCTTCCCACAGTCCAAAGATGTGCGTGTTAGGTGGATTGGCCATGCTAAATTGCCCCTTACTCAGCTATGGTAAATAGATAGGGTTATGGGGATAGGGACTAGGCGGAATTGTGGTCAGTGCAGAATCGATGGGCTGAATGGCTTACTTCTGCACTGTAGGATTCTAATCTGAGAGGTTTGTGGGGACCCAGAACACACACCAAGTAAGTTGGTTGAGGCAGGCACATTAACAACTGGATAGATAAATGAACGGGGAGATTAGAGGGATACAGGCTGTTGGCCTCAATAAAACAACGTGACCGCACAAGCTTGGTGGGCCAAAGGGCCTGTTCCGGTGCTATATTGTTACTTGTAAACCAAATTGTCAGATCAATTATGGATGGCATTAAATTCAGTCCTGCCAACTTTACACGTCATGGTGTAGAGATGCCGGCATTGGACTGGGGTAGTAAGAACTCAGTAAGAATCTAGCAACACCAATTTTAAATCCAACCGATTTATCTGCGAGCTTTCGACTTTTGTCTTCGTCAGGCAAATGCAGTGTTCTGGTCTGCAATAGCACACATCAGCAGTCACAGATTGCTGATTAGTATGCGAATCCTTACATCTAATCTGCTATTCAAGTGTTAAAGTGGCTAACAATGTGTGTGAAGGGAACACTGAGCACAGGTTAGAGAAATGTGTATTTTCTCCAGACAGCACAGTAAGTGAAGTTTTTTGCTAACCCAGGCAAGTCATGGGGGTTACAGATAGTGTGACATGAAGCCAAGATCCCTGTTAAGACCGTCCTCATGTATGAAGAACTTGGCTATCAGTCTCTGCAACGTTACACGTGCCAGGAACAGAAACAAACTCCCTGAAAGTGCACTTCTGTTCAAAAAGCCCGTTCCTTACTGCAGCTATGGAATTTTATTTCTCACATCAGACATGCTTACTTTAACAGAGCTCACTTTAACACCAACATGTACAAAAGCTTGACTATAGCAAAATATCAACAGTTTTGAGGTGTTGCTATTGGGAACAGGGTTATGACTTTCCAAACTTCTCATTGCATCTTTACAGCCAATGGAAAGAGGATACTACTGAAAAGTATTAGTTACCTTTGCGTTATTACAATTGCTATTTAGTCAAATTAAGTAACAATAGTCAGTGCAAGAACATATTGCTCCTGGTTAACAGTAATGGTTAAAACTGTTAACTACCAATTTTTTTTGCATGCATGATAAAACTTTCAACAAATTCATAAACTAACTTGTAAACGCAAAAGCAAAAAGATGCACTTAACTATTCCTCCATGACCACAATAAGTCTGCACTTGAGCATGCTCAATGCCAAACAAAGGGAGAGAGCAGGGGCTGGTGGTGAGAATAAGAGGGTGTTTTCCTGTCTTCAGATTACTTAAAGTTTACTGTTGAATGTAATAAACCTGACTAGTTCTTAAAATTGAATACGTACTACTGTCTTTCTTCTAATGCACTTTCCTGAAAGACATTGGGTCTGAGCTTCAGCCAATCCAACGAAACTTTAACAGCAGGTAGTGGGCATTCACCCAAGGTTTCTTTAAGGTTTTCGTCCTGTAATGCACACTTGCACATAACTCCAAGAAAAGACACTGGAAAATTGAATTTCAAAAAAATTAGAAAACATTTATCTTCCACTTTATGCTGATTTCAACTGAATAATTTAAATTAACGAACTATTAAACAAACTATTCTTCATAAAGTGATGAAATAAAATGCTCCCCAAATCATAAATCTCAAGAGCAAAAGAAAAACAAATGGGACACATTTTCTCTATTTCCCAAACTATTTATAATTATGTGCTGAGAAAATTAATTGCATATTTCAATCAAGTCAGCTTTCCAGAAATCTGGCTTCACGTGCAGTCTTAAATATTGACTAGAAGAAATTTCTAAATACAGTAGGTATGAAGAGACACTCCAGACTGATTTTACAATTTTGATTTGCATGTCAAAATCATTTTAGTTGACTTTATAATCTTGTAGACAACTTCATCATTAGAGCTCAGTCCAAAGACCATGGAGTTAAAGCTTTATTGCAAAATATGAACATAGAACCTAGATTTCTGCTTCAATGTATCATTGAGGGAGTTCAGTTACAAATTGAGCTGTCTTTCAGGTCAGATGTTAAACTGAAATCCCACCTGTCTTCTCACATGGATGCAAAATATCCGACAGCACTACATAAATAAGTACAAGTGGACTGTCCTGATGACTTGGCTAATATGCTTCAATCAGAATACCTAAAAAGATTATCTATTCATTCACCTCATTGCTGTTTATGTATTTACATACATTATATAGTCATTGCACTTCGTAAGAATATTGATTTTCAAGTGCATAGGTAGCCCTACAGGGAAAAATCATTAGCCCTTAAATAACTAAATGAGCAAGTTGACTTAAGGTCATTTCTAAAACTTTTGGATCAACAGATGTTACTGAAATTTCCATTTATAGGTAATATTTGCAGTTGGAAAATTGCAAGTTGCATGTAGTTTCTTCTTTAATAGTAGCTTTCATTTATCAATTATTTCTCCCCACACTCCCAAATTCCAAGTCAAAACTTGCAGGATAATTTGCATCCATGCAATTATTGTGACCTACAAAAAGGGAGAGAAAAACTATTCAGTAGAATATTTGTTGAAATGTGAAATCATAATAATAAAATTTCTTGGGAATTTATAACTGGTTTAGCAACATCAACTTCCACATACAAAGTTTGCCCAAATAAAAAAAAATTATTTCATGTCCACATTTCTGATTTAAGCATACTGCCTTGATGGAAGTACCAATTAAAACACAAAGCTAGAAAGAGGTTTTACTATAGTTTTGCACCCTCAAAAAAATCACCAATAACGGGTGACTGAATTGTTTCCTCTTTCCAGAGCAATCCAACTACAACAAAAGTATCAAAAATGGATGGACACGTGTATAACTAGTCTTTAAATGGCACAGTAGTTGAGAGAGTCAAAGTTAACTTTGATTTAGCGTTCTGACAACAGATTGCATTGAAGTTGTGTGTTGACTTCTCACATGGAGGGAAAAAACAAACTCAAAGTAGGAACTAATAGCATAACAAATTACACCAACCACTAAAGTTCTGGTTTCAATGCTTTGGTAGGTATTGCCCAACTACTTACCTTTCTCAAAATTGTTCAAATCAAATTATTAATTTGAAAATTATTTTGCAGTGTTGAAAGTTGATGGAGCAAAGGGTGCAGAAATGTACACAAAAATACGGCATAAAAAAATCACCTAGCAATGTCACAAAGTACTGTAGAATTATGACAAAGCCAGCAAGCATTAAATGCTAATGCTGAGAAATGCATTTGCACTCAGCAGGCTTTTGATTGCAGTTAATGAGATTTGGCAGTAATTTCAATCGCCAATGATAAAGAGACACTAACTTGCCTGACCATAAGATGTCTTCAAAATCACAGATTTTCAAGACAAATTAACTTATTTCTGAGTAACTACTTTCATCACAAACCAACTGCTTTCACTGCCAAAAGATTTGTTTTCCAAAAATGTAATTACTTTACAGTGCCCCAGTTGGCACCTAATATGATTTAGAAAACGTTTTAAATTCTATTTCAGACTCTGATGGAACTAATCAGGTTGTAAAAACATTTCATTTTCTGATCATCTCACTATGTGCAACATGTTCCAAACATAACTATTTTACTAAAACAGGAATTCTTTTTAAAGAAAGCATTACTTACTGAAAAGACCAAGGAGTTGTGTCCAACATAGCAGTTCTTCTTGACTATAGTTATGGTCATCGGATTCAGTACTGAAATCACGGAGATGGTGCAATTCAAACAGGTTAATGACTGTGAGGTGCACAAGTTGTTGAGAACTAAATGCCTTCTGAGGAAGAAGTTTCTGAAAACAAATTTAAAATCAGCGTTATGTTTTATTTTCTGGAGTTGTATCTTGCAGAGTGAAGGAATTGAAAATTACCAGGTGGAAAAGTCTATCAATAATTGGGAACCAATATCTTAGCATATATAAGAATGCACCTTGTATGAACTGAATTATCTAGTAATGTGAATTAAGCAATAGAAAACTAGAGAAACGTAGCAATTTAATGTTTCAAAAATTAATTAGTATTAAAATCTCTTCAAATTTTATTAAAAGTATGCTGTACATACTTGCACAACTACATGAGATGAAGCTAATTGTTGAATTTCTCTCAAAAAGCTGGTTGTGTAGTAAAATGTATATATCTCAAATTGATTGTTTTTACATGGCATAGATAGAATCCCTTAATTTAAAAGCATTCTGGGGAGGGGCATTCTTTTTGTTTCTAATCCTCAACAATACATTAAAACATAAATTGATGCATTAAATAATTCAGTGTACAAGTATGAGTTCTGGATTCTTCTTAACTGCTTTCTGTTGCTAAAATGATGATTTCCATTGGAGGAACATCAGAAATTCTGATTAGTAGAGAATTCAAGTTCGCAGAGTACAAAGAACAGTACAGCACAGGAACAGGCCCTTTAGTCCACCAAGCCTGTGCTGATCACATTGTCTTAACCAGATCAACAACCTGAATCCCTCTATAAACCCTTCCTGTTCACGTGCCAATCCAGATAAGTCTTAAATGTTGTTAACATATCTGCCTCAACCACTGCATTTGGAGTGCATTCCAGATTCCCACCACCCTCTGTAAAAAAAACTTTCCTTGTACATCTCAGCTGAACCTTTCCCTACTTGCCTTGAAATTGTGCCCCTTGTGATTGTCATTTCTGCCTTGGGGAAAAGCTTCCAGCTGTTCAGCTCATCTGTCCCCTCAATTTTATGAATTTCTACCAGGTTGTCCAAGAACCTGTCTTTCCAGGAAGAACAGTCCCAGTTTATTCAATCTCTCTTCATAGGTAATACCAGACAACATCCTCAAACCTTTTCTGTACTCCCTCCAAAGCCATGACATTCTTTTGGTAGCGTGGTGACCAGAATTGGACACAATATTCCAAATGTGGTTTAAGCAATGTTTTATATAACTAACATAATTTGGCAACATTTATATTCAATATCCCAGCCATTGAAGGCAAGCATGCCATATGCTTTCTTCACCCCCTTTTCCACCTCCACTGCCATTTTTAATCATCTGTGGACCAGTACTCCCCAATCTGTGTCTACACTATTGATGGCTCTGACATTTTATTTTAAACCTCCCACCTGAATTGGATCTACCAAAATGCATCATCTCACATTTGTCTGGATTAAATTCCATCTGCCATTTCTCTGCTCAATTTTCCATCCTATCTATATCTTGCTGTATTCTGACAAATCTTCATCACAATCCATAAGTCCAGCAATCTTAGTACCAACCACAAACTTGCTAAATCAGACCACTTACGTTTTCACACACACAAGTTCTGAATCCATCTAGCTCGATCCATGCCATTTAACCTTTTGAATCAACCCTACCACTAGGGATCTTGTCAAATGCTTTACTAAAGTCCACATAAATAACACCCACAGCTCTTCTCTCAATCATTTTTGTCACTTCCTCAAAGAGCTCAATCAAATTAGAGATATTACCTCCCTTGTACAAAACTGTTATCGCTAATAAGATCATTCAATTCCAAATATGAAAAGATCCTATTCTTGAGAATCTTCTCTAACAAATTTGCTATCACTGACTTCAAGCTCACTGGCCTATAACTACCTGGGTTATTCTTGCTACCCTTCTTAAATAACAGGACAACATTGGCCACAGATGACGTCGAGGATTGGAGAATAGCCAATTGAGGCAAAGATTTCTGTTAGAGACTCAACAGCTTCCCTTCTTGTCTCCCTCTCCCTCAGTAATCTGGGATGGATGCTATCTGGCTCTGAGGATTTGTCTACCTTTATGTTTTAATACACGTAACGCTTCCTCCCCCGTAATGACAACTTGCTGAAGAGGATTTACGTACCCCTTCGAGACATCATTAATCAACATCTCCCTTTCCTTTTTGAGTACTAGTCCAAAGTATTGGATAACAAAGTTTCCTTTACCTGCACTTAAATTGTTAGTGTTTCTCAACCACAATGTTCCTCACAAATTCAATTTTTATTCCACTTAAATAATCTATCAAATTCAGTAAATTCCTCAATTTACTTCCACATTTCTGTTTTCAAAAGTGGCAACAATAAAGCAATGAATTTCATGAACAATTTTCTACTACAGCGGGAATTGAACATGAAACTAGTATCCATTGCTAATACAGATCTTTCTTACCTTGAACTGATCTTCCAGCTTTTCTCTCAAATTACACAATTTCTCTAAACTTTTGGCCAAATATACATGACCGTGGAACTTAATAAAAGCTTTTATGAAATCAGAAACATTCCACTTGGTCTTCATATCATCACGGCTAAAAAACAGTAAACCATAAACAGTATTAATGTAACATGACTAAAAGATTAATTAGCCATTTGTTTTATTTGGTGAAAGTATTACATTTCCAAGTAAAAATTCATATGCAACATAGTTTTACAGATGTTGTTCTGCACATTCACTATTTTTAACTATCAAAAAGCCTTTAGTTTAATTTTGGTAAAGATTAGAAGAGTAAATTGAGATATTTTAGAATATTATGGAAAGCAACTATCAAATTAGATTGGAGGAACATGAGATGTTTATCTGGAGATTTATATAACGCATCCATAGTATACTTAATCAGATAAATTGGAAGGAAACTGTAGGCCAGAAAAACAGTGGCATAAAACAGTTAGAAATATTTGAATATTTTTAGTTTCCCATACCAGAGAGAGGAAAAAAAAGCAGAGGTCTTAAAAGACTTCACCATAAATTTGTGGCAAATAATACAATCACGTTTAAAATGTGAATCACTTCAATATAAAAGTGCATGGCAGAAAGTTATTGGAATTACAAAAACATCTCCAAAAGGAGCAACAAGGATGAATGGCCTCTGTGCTAGAATGCTTACATTTTTTACAATCACAGGAATTGTTTTCGTCAAAATTTAAAAGCAAATAAAAATATTCTAAGCACTAATGATCAATAAACAAGCACAAATGGAATTATTTTGTGACAATTTGAAACAAAACAATTGCAATATCTTCAAAATGCAGAAAAGCCTAGAACATGGGTATATAGTTTGAATAACCTTTGTAATATTGGAGAAAAATAGGTATATTGTGGATTACTTATGTTTTACTAGGATCTCTGGTATGTCTGCATAATTTACTGCAAGAATGATGAGACCACCAATCAGATAGCAACTTCCGTAGAGCACAGATGCTCAGTTACAACACAAAATGAGATGTTGCCAAGAAATTCATCAATTCAAATGTCATCATGTTCCTGTGTGTGCACCTTGGGTGTAGAAAACTCACCACAGGAATCTAGGGTTTACTCATCTGAACCCCAATACCATTGTTAATGACATAATTAATCTCTAATTGCACCAAACAACTTCACTGGTACGAAAATTCGCATTTATAGGTGGGTAGTCTTTATTCTTTCCAATTTTAATTGGAAGACTTTTTTTTAAAAAAACTACACATTTTTTTCCTCAATTTTTTTTCTTATTTGCTTTCTGTTCCTGATGTGATATTTGAATATTTAAAACTTTCCTGGTTCCAACAACATTAAGATACACAGTTGCTTGCCCTGTTGATACAGATTCTAGCTGCCTTTGAGAGGTCTGCATTTTGATTTTTAACTTCCAGTATAAAATGTTATAGAAATTAAATGGGTTCAGACAGGTCTTGCAATTATCAGCACTCAGTAAATTGTAGTTTATGTTGCTTTTGATGCATTTCTTTGCTCACCTTTCCAGAGCTTTAGAAAGCGCTTTCTGCAGATTAGTAGAAGCAGCTGGAAAAGGAAATTTGACAGCAATACTTCTGCAATAGTAGAAAATGGTTGTAAGGTGATCACCTTTAGAGGAAGCCAGAATGGCCAGCTGATTGTATGGTTGACCTGAAATAGAAAAAGTAACTTGTAATAATTCAAAATATAGTATTTTAATACAAAAGGTTTGCACTTGGGCTACGATCCTTACTGCAACTGCCTATCAAATTCCCACTTCTAATGCAGCTACAATCTTCCAGTTGTAAGGACTCACTACAAGAAACTAGTCAGAAAATTTCAGAGGTGACATTACAATACATATTTCTTTAGAATTATTCCATTACACCTCATTGGTGCATTTAAATCACTATTACATTGAAAAGGTGTTGACTTTGGTAGCTAACTGAAGCTATTTTGACAACTTGTCAGTTGCAATACTACACCTGAAATATCAGCCAGCTGTCTTCAAACATGTTAACTATTTGGCATTTTTAGCATTTCCTGTCTTTGCACTTGATTTAAAAAATGTATTAAATATATAGTACTATCAATGTAAGGCACATGGGTCCTCTAAATAGAATGAATTTTCTGATATTTATCCATATTTAGAAATCTGAGCACAAAACGGGAGAATTTAAGTGTGCATTGTAATCAAAATGCATTTTGCTAAAGACTACGATCCCAACTTGCTGGCTAAATAAGAGACTGAAGCTCGATTAGGCATTTTGTGCATAGGAAAATTAAAAATAGCTCCTGGAAAAGGGGTTGTGAAACATATATATGTAAAATCTGCTCAATTGAAAGCAAGCGAATTGTTACAGTATTGGACCTTTTAGTGAAATGAGGAGGAATGGAGCTTTTATACTGATCATTTTGACTATCTTGTGTAGGCAAACTAAAGAACTGAGATTATTATGGTGCCCATTTTCCTGAGCAATGTATCTCAAAAATATTTAATGATTCAGCCTTCACCAATCCCTAGGAAGGAGTTCCAGATTCACAATCTTAAGAAAATATTTCCCCTTCTCCGCCTCGAATAGAAAACCCCTTACAACACAAGTTGGCTGCAAAGCTGGCCTCCAGCTTATGCACATGCAGAAAACCTATGACACTCATTGCACCGGTGTGGGGCTTTTTATTTATGCCTATTGCGCAGGAAGTAGGAGGCGGTACTAATTTATTGTATATTTTGAAAATTTGCATATTCTGTACCAGGATGATGAAAGCTCTACTTTGCCAATACGAATAGAAACCAAACCACCTCACATTTCCTTCAAGAAAAACATCTCAATGCAAACGAATATGTAGCGCAACCAGAGCCATACAAACCTCAGAGCATGTTTAACATTAGCGTGGCTAATATTGCCAGCGCTTTATTAGTTTCTGGAATTATCACAAGGTTTGGACAACTATACAACACAACTTTATTTTATGTTTAAGAAAATTAGGTATTTGGAGTGCGCAAGGGAAAACAACCCTATATTCTGTCTTTGCTTTTTACTTGTCATCTTGCTATATGTAAGAGGGCAATTTATTACTGCATTGCTGTAGGGAGTCAAGAAAATTAGAATTGCATAAGGAAATTGTATGAACTTTTGAACCAAGATTAGATAACTTAAATTTGAATGGTTGCAAGTACAATAGATCCCTTCACTGAAAGTAGTGAAATCAGGAGGGTAATGCATACAGACATCACCAGCAAACAGAACTGGTTATATTTGTAATGACACCACATTGGTAGGAAACGCAGCCTATTTTTAAACTCTAGTCTTAGTTTCTCCTACTGGGGAAACACCTTTTTCTCATCCACCCTGTCAATATAACAACCTCGCATTCTCCTGAACTCCAATGATACACATCCAATCTATCCAACCTTTCCTCATAACACATTCATCCTAGGAATTAGTTGAGGGAACACCGTTGCTTCTAACTCAATTATATCTTGTTTTAAACCAAAACTGTGCACAGTTCAAGATATGGTCTCACCAAAACTGTGCAGAACTTTAACAAAACCTTCACGACTTTTACATTCCAACCCCCTTGCAATAAACACCAACATTTAATTTCCTTTCCTAATCACTTATTGTACCTGCATGCTAATAGCAACTCTCAAAAAAGGATGCCCGATCCCACCAAGTTCTGATGCTGATATGCTGCTTTTCTATTCTTCCTGCCAAAAGTATACAAGATCACTTTTCAATATTAGACTCCATCTACCAAACTTCTACCCCTCAAAACCTTTGCCCCTTAATCCCTCCTTATCCCTTTGCAAACTCCTTAGCTCCTCTGCACAACCAATTTTGCTACCTACTTTTGTCATGAGCAACTTTTCTTTTCAAAATGTGACTGAACACATTGACGAAGGAACATCTGTATACAGGCTTCAACAAGATGTTCAATAAGGTCCCCCCATGCAAGATTTATTGAGAAAGTGAGGCACGGGATCCAAGAGGATGTTATTTCGTGGATCCAGAACTGGCTTGCCCACAGAGGGCAGAAAGTGATCGTAGATGGGTCTTTTTCTGCATGGAGGTTGGTCACCTGTGGTGTGTCCCAGGGATCAGTTCTGGGACCCCTGCTGTTGTGATTTTTATAAACAACCTGGCTGAGGAAGTGGAGGGATGGGTTGGTAAGTTTGCCAATGACACCAAGGTTGAAGGCATTGTGGATAGTTTGGAGGGATGTCACAAGTTGCAGCGAGACAGATCGGATGCAAAACTGGGCGGAGAAGCGGCAGATGGATTTCAACCTGGATAAGTGTGTGGTGGTTCATTTTGGCAGATCAAATGGGATGAAGGAATATAACATTAAGGGTAAGACTCTTCGCAATTTGGAAGATCAAAAGAATCTTGGGGTCCAAGTTCATAGGACTCTCAAATCGGCTTTGCAGATAGATGATGTGGTTAAGGTGGCATATCAATCAAGGAATTAAGTTTAGGAGTTGGAGATAATGCTGCAGCTGTATAAGACCCTGATCAGACCCACTTGGAGTACTGTGCACAGTTCTGGCCACCTCGTTACAGGAAGGATATGGAAGCCATAGAAAGGTGCAGAGGCCTTATGAATGGCATGCCTTATAAAGGATAGACTGAGAGCGCCGAGTCTTTTCTCCCTGGAGAGACGAAGGATGAGAGACGACCTGATAGAAAACAAGAGGTATTGATCGGGTGGATTCTCAGGCTTTTTCTCTAGGGCTGAAATGGCTGCCACAAACGACACAGGTTTAGGGTGCTGGGGAGTAGGTAAAAAGATGTCAGGGTTTTTCACTCAGTGGTGGGTGCGTGAAATCGGCTGCCAGCGGTGGTGGAGGTTGATTCAATACAGTCTCTTAAGGGGCTTCTGGATGAGTATGTGGGACCTAACACGATTGAGGGTTATAGGTAAGCCTAGTAGGTAGAGATATGTTCAACACAACTTGTAGGCTGAAGGGCCTGTTTGTGTTGTAGTTTTTCTAACTATAGATTTGGTCCTTTATTATTGACATAGATAGTCAAGGCCTCAGCATGGATATCCGTGGCCACGTTATATTTTACCAATTAGAAAATAACATTTATGCCTATTTTCTGCTTCATGTCCTCTCACTCTCTATCCATACTAACATGTTATCCCCTACATCATGGGCTCTTATTTCATCCCTTCAGTGGTGATTTTTATGTGACTTGTCAAATGCAATGCATAGGATCATTGTTTCTTCAACTAACTGTAATAAATCAATGACAGACACTTTCCCTTTCAGAAAATCTGACTGCATCAAGATCTTACTGCTCTGCTATAACACCCTCCGCAATAATAGATTCCAGCATTTTCCCAATAACCAATATTAAGCTAAGTAGCCTATTGTTTCCTGCTTCTGTCCTCCTCTTTAAAGAGTTACATTTGCTATTTTACAGTCTGATGGGATTTTTCTAGAATAAAACAAAATTTGGAAATCTATCATCTCAGCAGCTACTTTTTTTTTAGGACCCTGGGATGAGGCTCATCAGCACCTAGGGATTTGTCAGCTTTCAGTTTTAATCATTTTCTCAGTTGCTGTTTTATGTTTCTCCCATGCTTCAACTTCTGGGATGTTATGTCTGTTTTCTACAGTAAACATGACGTAGAGATGCCGGCGTTGGACTGGGGTAGTAAGAACTCAGTAAGAATCTAGCAACACCAATTTTAAATCCAACCGATTTATTTGATAGTAAATTTGCGAGCTTTCGACACTGTGTCTTCGTCAGGCAAATGCAGTGTTCTGGTCTGCAATAGCACACACATCAGCACAGACAGTCAGAGATTGCTGATTAGAATGCAAATCCTTACATCTAACCTGCTATTCACGTGTTAAAGTGGCTAACAATAGCACACACATTGTTAGCCACTAACACTTGAATAGCAGGTTAGATGTAAGGATTTGCATTCTAATCAGCAATCTCTGACTGTCTGTGCTGATGTGTGTGTGCTATTGCATTCCAGAACACTGCATTTGCCTGACGAAGACAGTGTCAAAAGCTCGCAAATTTACTATCAAATAAATCGGTTGGATTTAAAATTGGTGTTGCTAGATTCTTACTGAGTTCCTTCTACAGTAAAGACAGATGCAAAATGTCTGTTCAATTCATCTAACATTTCCGCATTTTTCACTTAATTCCACAAACTGTCTCCTGAGGACCAACTCTCACTTTGTTTAATTTTTTCCTTTTTTAAATACTTGTGAATTTTTGTTTTCGTATTTATAGCTGGCTCTCTTAATTTCTCCATTATTATTTTAATCTTTTTTAAAATATATTCTTCAATCTTGCAACCAACCACTACTCTTCAAGGAATGGTACATTTTCTTTTAATTTGATACATTGGCTTCAGGAAGTCTATGGACATGCCCCTGTCTGAAGTGGAATGGTTGAAAACTTCAGGTTTTTAGGTGTCCAGAGCACTAACCTGTCTTGGTCCCCCCACGCCGACACTATAGTTCAGAAAGCCCAGCAGTGCCTCTTCTTTCTCAGGAGGCTAAGAAAATTTGGCACATCCGTTACAGCTGTCACCAACTTTTACAGATGCACAATAGAAAGCATTCTTTGTGGTTTATCACAGCAGGACAGGCTCCTGCTCTGTCCAAATCACAAGAAACTACAAAGGGTTGTGAATGAAGCCCAGTCCATCACGCAAACCAATCTCCCATTCACTGACTCAATCTACACTTCCTGTTGTCTTGAAAAAGCAGCCAGCATAATTAGGGACCCCACGCTTTTCCACCTTCTTCGTCGGGAAAACGATACAAAAGCCTGAGCTCACGTACCAATGACTGAAGAATAACTTTCCTGCTGCCATCAAACTTTTGAACAGACCTACATCATATTAAGTTAATCTTTCTCTACGCATATATGACTGTATCACTACATTCTGCACTCTCCCCTTTCCTTCTCTATATATGGTGTGTTTTGTCTGTATAGTATGCAATATTTTTCACTGTATACTAATATGTGACAGTAATAATTGAAATTTAGATAACTACAAACAGTAGGCCCCTCTTCTACAGTCTTTCTTGCTCACTGTAATGCATCTTGTCTGCCACTGCACCTCTACTGACTTATTCCTTAACCCAATTTCCAGTTCTGTCTTCATATGCTCATAATTGCCCTTATTTAAGTTTAAAACAATACACTTTGACACATTCTTCTCTCAAATTGACTGTGAAACTTAATCACGTGATGATCACTGATACTCTCAGGGTACCTTTGAGGCCACTGATTAATCCTGTCTCATTGCATGATTCAGATCTGGTAATTTGCAAACACATGGCGTCTCATGTTGAATACCTCAAGAATCATATTCGTATATTTCACCTCCAGAATGCCAGTGCAAAAAACTGCATATCCACTTGGATGGCCAGAGATAAAAGACTAAAACCGTCCATGTTGCAGTCATCAGCTGCCTTCCATCTCAGTGCTCCACATTAAGCACCCTTCCTGAACAAGATCTCCAGCAGATATCCTTTGGATCAAGCAATTGGAAACAGAGGAAGTCACCAACAAGTTCTGTCTGACAAATCGAATGTAGGCTTTGGACTAACAAGAGGAATGGATTCAGGACAGGCGAGAACCTCTATGCAGCTGAACTCAACCACTGGAGCCTCAGTACAAGATGCTTATGCACACGTGGAAGCAAACAAACAATACTGCACGTTACCAAGGAGTGGCTCCTCTTGGTAATCATCTCAAACTCACAGATAAGGAGGCTTTTGCTTGACTTTGAAAATTTACATTCAGCAAATTAAAACAGATCTAGAATAGCCTGCTCTCTGATTGACTCCACATTACTCTGCTCTAAGAAACTGTACTGAGGACATCATGGCAGAGATAGTTTGAAAGAAGAGTTCAATCTGATTTGTACAACATGTAGGTTAAATTCACACCTGACTGGCGTAGCTTTCTCACTAATCCCAATCATTTCTTCCTGAATATTACATCCTACGATATAGTCACTGTTTGGCAGCCTATAAACTACTTCCATAACTGACTTTCTACCATAACTATTTCTTATCTCGAAAGAAACTGATTCTACATTTTTACCTTCATCGCCAAGATCATCTGTTGCACAATCACCACAAATTATTGGCATTACCCATCTACATTTTCCTAGCTTCCTTATTTCTAAAATGTCATATCCCAATCACGCCTGAAATGGCCAATATTTTTATTTCTATTTATGATGTCAATCCACCATTTTGTTACAAATACTATGTGCAAATATAAAACCTTTAGCTGTCTTTTGCAACCTCTAGCCTCATCTGCTGGCACATTTTAAGTGTGTACACTCTGTCCCTTTCTGCCATGCTCAAAGAATCATTTCTCTTATTGCTACCTTGCGCTCTTGCCTTGTCCTCTTATTTATCATATCTTTCCTCACTTGATCCCATAATTTAGTTTACAACTCTCTACTGACCTAGTTTATTCAACAGAACACCAGTTCCAGCACACTTCAGATGAAGACTGTTCCATTGGTACAGCCTCCACTTTCCCTACTACTGATGCCTATCCTCTACAAATTGAGATCTATATTCCCACTCCACTCTGCTACACATTTAATTCCTAATTTTGTTCATCCTATCACAATTTGTTCACGGCTCAAATAATAATAATTCAGAGTACCACCTTTGAAATTTGCCTTTTAAATTAGCCCTTTGCTACTCATACTCAAGCATCTCCAAAAATGTATTTCTCATCATCCATGGTAAGGAAATGGAGAGAAGTCACCAAAACATTTGATAATGCTGGCTTTTGATGATTTCTCTCTATTTATACTGATAACATAGGCATCATTAATGTCCAATCTCTTGGAAAGCATACCAGTTTCATAAACTGAAGCTAACATCACAAATACCACAACTCATAATACAAAAGATGCAATATTTATCAAGTTAGCCAATAGTTCCAAGCAATATCAAGTGAAAGAGAGTTTTGAAGGGATAACAGTCGTTAAGAAGTAAAGTTAGTTTTAAATAAGTTATCTTTATTATGAGCTTTAGGAAAAAGTACTGAATTTTAAGTAAGCTTAAATGTTAAGGAAATCTGTTTCAGTTTAATTTTAAAATGTGCCTACATTTTAATGAGGTTTTATGATGCTAAAGCAGAAACAGAATATAAAAAGCTGGGTTGTTGTCTCACAACAAAAAGAAGCCACATGGGGAACAGAGAGCAGTTTGAGATTCAATTAGTGATTATGCTTTTAAGTCCAGGGAACAGTTTAAATCTCTCTCTAGCAGTACATGAAGGGAGACTGCAGAGAGCAATCTCCAAATTAAATAACAAAAGGTCCCAAAACCTGGAAGAGGGACAGAAGGGAGTTTACAAAAATCTTCTTGTTAAAGCGAAAGGAGGAAGAATCTGGAAATGGTCTGCTTAAGTGAGGAGCAGAACTCCACGTTAAAAGGAAGAGCTGCAAGGAACAGACCTGGGATAAAGTTGGCTTACAAGGAGCTAGAGATCAAAGGAGACCCCAAAATTGATCAACTCCTTACTACAGCTTGTGAAGCTGTGGTGTTCTGTTGGTCCCTTCCTTCTTAAATAGGGGTGTTTCATTTGCCCTTTTCCAGTCCTTTGGGGACTTTCCCCAACTCCAGCGATTTCTAAAAGATCACCAACAATGCCTCCACAATCTCCTCAGCTATCTCAGCATGAAAGGTAAAGCTTGAATGCACATGGCGCTCCAGGCAGCAGAACACTGGAAGGAGAGCTGAAATCTTGGAGATGGATCCTTGAAGCTGATATGAGAAAGCGGTTTGGGAGAAGATGTCAAGATGTGTTCTTCAAGAGCAGAAATTGTAAACACTCGTACAAAAGACAGTCCCAATGAGTCCAGTGTGATAAGCATCTGGAAGAGTTGGATGGCATCTGCCATGTGGTTTCAGAGAGTGGGGTGTCAGACCACAGTTTGTCCATTGACTTGCATGGGCTCTGCACTTTGTGAACATTGTACATACTTTCATTATTTGCATGAATCTTTATGTATCTATTCATGTATCACTGGGGTGAAGAAGTAGAGTATTACAATAAATCTTTTGTTTAATATTATTTTAATCTTTTGTTTAAAATACACCAGCAGATTCCCGTGACTCTGTTCAGGAGCCTCCCTCCACAAATTTAAACAAAAAATTAAAGTTAGGACCTATCAAGCCAAGATCCAAGTAGGGATCAGACTAGTCCAATGTCATCAGCTGGGATTGTAAAACAATATTGTACTGGACATCATGCACTCATGTTGAGCATGCAAAAGGATTAAGCAAAATTAGCGTGAAACCTAATGGCAAGATTCAAAGCCAAAATATTTTAGTTAGAAGAGCTTCTATTACTGCTTTTCATCCTGAGCCCAAGAAAATGCCTTTTTCTAGGATGCTGTTTTGCAGATAGTGTCAGTATCTTTCACTTATGCATGGCACACAACTGAAACAAGAAAAATCCTTCTGGTAGCTCAATCCTCGTCAGCAAATAACGTACAATGCATTCAACTATCCACCAATAAGCTTAGTTCCCAAACAAAACAGCTGTCTTGTTGGCTCTGTCTCTACTAAAACTGTTTGCAAAAGTGATGTGTTATATATCAAAGTTGCATGAATTTATTATGAAATCTAGTTTCTACAAAAAAATTTGGATGCTATCTCTTGAAAGGAGGTTCTGATCAGCAAGTGGATAAAGAAACCAGCCAGAACTTCAGGTCAAGAGTTACTCCTTTTATAGTGGGTAAAGTAAATTCAAAGTGAAACACTTTAAATTGGTGGTAACCACTTGCTGCATCAAAATTGTTGATGTTTTCCTGCAGCTTTCTAAGCCCAAAGTCAGTTGCCCGAGTTGTCATGGGCAGAACAAGTAACAACAAGTTCACAATCAAAAAAAAGTACGTCTTGGTAATTCAAAATATAAACTTGCAGTCATAACTTAGCACACAAAAATGACAATAAAGCAAAGAAATAGCTTGATTATAGTGTCACTGGAATACTAACTGTTCCACTATGTCATTTAGTTTGAGAATGTTTAGTTTCAACATTTCCAAAAGGAAACTATTCAGTGATATTGAATTCAAATGCAAAAAATATGAAAAAATATTTTGTGGAAATGGCATCATGTGGAAAGTAAAAACACATGATTCCATAACAATCTTCAAGTTTCAGAGGTTTTGACTATTAAGAGCAATGTGAAAACATATTTTCCAACCATTTAGTGAAGCCACTCAATATTAATAACAACTGTATGAAGCATCAGTCTTTAGGACATTCTGTTTAAACATATTTTATTAATATTATATTAATATTTTGTTAAACAGAAGTGAATTGTTTAGTCTCAAGATAAAGGCAAAATACTGGAAATGCTGAAATCTGAAACAAAATGCTAGAAAATCTCAGTTGTCCAGACTCAAAATGTTGGCTCTATTCTCTCTCAACAAATGCTGTCAGACCTGCTGAGATTTTCCAGCATTTTCTGTGTTATTTATTCTCAATGTTTTTATATCTTCCTGGTAAGCATGTTTGATTTTTAAGTTTAGATATCAATTTTTTGTATCTGAACTAGCTCAAAATCATAAGCAGTATGTTTAATCCTATTACGACTGATGATGATTACAAATTAAACTAGAAAGTAAACAAAGCTTCTCACCATAGGCACATACAACTAATAATGTCAATACTTCTTCAGAAGATGAGTTATTAATCAATAGATTAAAAAACTTACCATTTGAAGGAACAAGTTGAGCTGCATGCCTGTAGTAAGACTCAGCCTGGCTAGTTTGATTTCTGTATCGAGCTGCAGGCCAAAGCACAGACACATTAGAGACGGAGATCTTTGAAAAATCAAACATCCATTAAGAAAAATGTTGCCCCATAATAACAGCTCACCCATTTAATAATTTAAGCTGCATGTTAATAATTGTCCCTATTTGGTTCTGCCTATAACCATAAAAAGATGGCTGTAAAACAAAGCTGATGATGCACAATTTTTTGAAATCCAAGATTAGGGGAATCAAAACAAGAAAGTAACCTTTCCCACTTTTGGCCACCGAATGCAGGATCAAGTAATCCCTAATCAAGCAAAGCATTACGTACTGAGCCTGCTATTGTTTTCACCTTTGGCAAGAGACAACATGGTACCTAAGACATAAGGAGACTCATGATGTGATGTGTAAGAAATTGCACATGCATAAACAACCAGTTGTACATTCCCTATAATATTTTTAGGTTTGTTATAAAATCATGATTATCCTAATCATTTAATAACTAATTTGATTTATTTCATTGCTCATATTAATCATCAGTGGCCTCTGACAGAGCACATCAACTTGGTGCAGACTAATGAGTGTTTTGCCGTGCAGATTACTGCAGAAACCAGTTAAATTAGTTTCACTTGGCAGAGGTCTTTATCCTGTTTTGGATTCAAAACTACAGTTAAGAAGCACATTTTAAATCAACTTGTTCATTCCACGTTTCCCAACTCTTACTTCACACTAGACCATAATTTGCTATGGTAGCACCTCATAGCATGTAAGTTAGCAAATCTAAGTTGCTGAAAACTACACTAATGTTGCAGCAAGAAAACAAACCAGACAGCTGAAACCTGAGTGAAGACCAACAACTGTACATTTAACCAGACTAAAGGATTGTGAAATTCACACTGCAAAGACTGAGAAGGGCATATAAATTAGACTGGTAAAATTAGTGTCAATTCAGGAACACAGAACAGTGGGAAAGAAAGAAAAAGTGCAAAAGTAAAAAGAAAATACTAAAGTATTTTACAGAACTTCAAAGAATAAGACCTCACACCATTTAATATCAAAACAGTAGAGAAAACAGTTTTCTGTGACTAGTTTAGTTCATTGCTCCCTGCAAATACAAAAACTTTGTGCCATTTAATGAAACAGAGAGATAGCTCTGCAGAAGCTGTATCCTGCTAACAATACAGCAGAGAAACCTGGACAGCAACTTTTAAGATTTGAGATTAACTGCGCATCTACCCCTTGCCCGAAATTAGTGTACCATTTTGAAGACTCACATTTATATAGAGTGGAAAGGCTTTACAGCCAATTAAGTACTTTGTGAAGTGGAGACAACAGCATTAGATAAGTAATGTATTTACTTGCACATAAATAATGATCAGCGTTATTAGTATCACCATCTTTTTGGCAAGAAAAGCAGAGCCTATATTAAAAGGAAGACTGAAGAGACAACAGGGAAAGTGGGGAATGTCCCCCATCTGCAATATTTACCAAGTATCATACCTCCTTTTAGGCAGGCAAATACAAATGAGCATGTGCTGAAAACAATTAATTTTTTTTCTCCTCCAACAACATTTAACCAGCTTGTCTGCTTTGATGATCAGATGTCAGCCTTTGTTGCAAGGTTGGTCAACCCTGGAATAGGCCACCAGTTTACATACTACCCAAAGGAGCAATTTCATGGACTTTAGCAGCATCGACAGACAAACATTCGAAAGCTAGCTCCAGATAGGTTACTGTCCTGGATTGCACTCTCCCAGCTCAGAAAAGAGTGTTGAAGGAAATCGCAATGTGAAAAACAATATTAAATTATTCTACTGCATTTATAACACTGACTTCCCTTCATACATTATAAAATTACTCTGCACTAAAAATGATATTTAAGATCTGGCTGTACAGTTACAATACATAAGGGTTTGGGTAAGTTATAAGGATTCATATCGATAGCTAAACAGAATTTAAACCAAAACTAAATTAGAGAAAATGTGGGAAACTTGCGAACAGATGTTGAGTTGTCCAATAGTTATATACAAGCTTTAAGAAGATGCAGCTTTTACATAAACAATGTTTTAATTATCAAAAACTATGTGCAAGCAACATTACATGTTAATAGTTGGTCTGAACCAGAATTATGAGATGGATGCTTCAGGAAAGATATCCACACATGGAGAACCATGGATAAACAATGTGTTTGAAATATACATGACTTCAAACAGTACTGAACAAATAAATCATTTGACTGAACCAGCTTTGGCCAAATGATTTTTATTAAATCTTTAAATGATGTACCTATGTCTCCAAGATGGACAAGGCAGTGCTGGCAGATGTAAGAGCAAGAGCTGGGTTGAGGCTTCACAATTCCACTGGTGCTGCATTGCTTATTGCTGATGATTCCTAGCTGTGAAGATTTAACACGGCAAGGAAGGTCCACATTGAAGACTGTGCACAATTCCTGCAGCAACTGAAACGAAAAACATTAAATTTCCAAAACACGCTTGAAAGAGTAAATTAATTGGAAGTTTTTCCAAGATGTAGAAATCTAATTATGAAAGGTATATTCTTCATAAACAAAGTCATATTATTGCTGCCATGAAGAACTCAGTTGGATTTCCTTTGTCCCTTTATCATACTGCTCCTATGAAGTTAACAGGTAGAAAACATTTTCCCACACCACTGATCATTAACATAAAAAAAACAGGGAGGGGACCAAATTTTAAATTCCCTGAAAAGAACACTCAATTCAGAATCTAAAATTGTTTTTTACGGTTTCACAACCACATTCAAATTTATTCCCAAATGTCAAGAAGCCATCAGCTCAAATTTAGGTTACTAATATAGATTACCAGCCAACTAAGTTGCTTGGTCCACTAAAGACTAGATCAATCAATTCAGTTTCCAGTGAAACCCCATCTTTTCTTGTGGACACACCTGGGTGTAGAAGCCACTAGCTGCCTCTAGGAAGAGCGAAAGGTTTGCTTGGACTTCACTGCGATTAGGGTTGGCTCGGTTCTTGGCTTGACCCTGTAGTGTTGTTATTTGATTTTTGAAGGCGTGATTCCAGCTACAGTAAACAAAACAGTAACCATGAAGATGAATCAACTACAAAAAGCTATTACATAAGTACAGCAAGAAAACAATTTACTTTTCTTCAATAATTTGTAGAACCTTCATAACATGAGGAAATAAGAATTTTGACATAGTTGGCTCTTTCATATTGCACGGATACAGAGCTTCAAAAATTTATATTTATATAGATATCTGAATATTACATTTTAAAATGTGGAAAGCAGCTAATACCAATCAATCAAGAATTCAACTAAAGTAAAATAGAATTCAGCTAATTTCCTATACCTTACCAGAACTACTTTTCCATCAGCACATGGTGAGGACAAACATTTGCTGAGCTATTAGTAGAGAGGCTGTAGATTGTTTTAGACCAATGTATGTAAGGGGCCTTTCCCATTTGCAGCAGCCTCAAGATCCCAAACTACATAGTGTAAACTAATAATCTATTCCTCACCTTATCACACCAAATATAGATAATAGAATGTTGGCCTTTATAGCAAGGGGGTTAGAATACAAAAGCAGGGAGGTCTTGCTGCAACTGTACCGGGCACTGGTGAGGCCGCAGCTGGAATACTGTGTGCAGTTTTGGTCGCCACATTTGCTAAATGATATATTGGCCTTGGAGGGAATGCAGAGAAGGTTCACTAGGCTGATACTGGAGATGAGGGGGTTAGCCTATGAGGAGAGATTGAATAGACTGGGTCTGAACTCGGAGTTTAGAAAACTGAGGATCTTATAGAGACATACAAGATAATGAAGGAGCTAGATAGGGTAGAGGTAGAGATAGAGAGATTCTTCCCGCTTAGGATACCAGAACTAGAGGGCACAGCCTCAAAATAAGGTGGGGGGGTGCAGTTGAGGAGAAACTTCTTCACTCAGAGTGGTGAGTTCTGGAATTCTCTGCACATTGAAGTGGTGGAGGCTACATCGCTGAATATATTTAAGTCACGGATAGATAGGTTTCTGATAGACAAGAGAATTAAGATTTATGAGGAAGCAGGAAAGTGGAACTGATCCACTTCAGATCAGCCATAATCTTGTTGAATGGTGGGGCAGGCTCGAAGGGTTAGATGGCCTACTCCTGCTCCTATTTCTTATGTTCCTATGATTTTATCAGCAATTTTAAAACACATTGCAAAAACAACACACGATCAATAGGTTTAATTAGCACTATAACCCAATATTAATATAAATTAGGTCAGCCAGACCTCAACACCATTTCTGCTCAAACCATACAGCACATGATATAAAAAAGTATTTGCCCAGAGCATGAAAACATTTACTACAGTGCTTACAAATATTAGAAGCCAAGAAATTTTAAAAAATTGTATTTTCCCAGAAGAATAATCCATCAAAATAATCTTTTGATATTAGGCATGCCTTTTTCCAAAGGCAATTCTGTTATATGATAATCCTCTTTTTCCTATTTTCATACCGCATTCCCTTGGAAATAAAAACTAACATTACATTTGCCTTCCCTATTACCTGCTGAACTTCCTTGCTAGCTTTGTGTGATTTATGCATGGAGATCCCAACCCCCGTTCTGCAGCTTTCTCCATTTAAATAATGTCCTGTTCCTTTATTCTTCCTACTCAGTGTAAAACTTCACATTTCCCTACATTATATTCCATCTGTCAAGTTTTTGCACACTTATTGAAACTGTCTACATTCCTCCATAGACTCTGATTCATACTTGCCTTCCCACTAATTTTTGGTGTCATCAGCAAACTTGGCAACAAGACTTTCACTTCCCTCATCCAAGTCACATATATAATAAATAAAATGGCTCCATAACTGATCTCTGTTGCAATCCACTAGTTGTTGGGTGCTGCTCTGAAAATGTTCCTCTTTTCCCAACACCATGGATGTCACTACCTGAAAGAATTCTAAGAAATTTGTCAGGCATGACATCCGCATCATGAAGCCATGTTGATCCTGCTTGATTATACCAAGCATTTCTAAATGTTCTTTTATTATGTCTTTTAGATTAGACTCTTAACATTTTCCCCAATGACAGATGTTAAGCTAACTGGCCTTTAGTTAATTGTTTTCTTTTTTGTCTCCCTTTTTGAATAAAGGGTGTTACATCAGGTTTTCCAATTCTCTGGGACTTTTCCAGAATTTAAGGATTCTTTTGTATCCACCAGTGCATCCACTATTTCCGTGGCTACTTCCTTTAACATCCTATGCAACCCATCATGTCCAGGATATTTATTGGTCTTTAAACCCATTAGCTTCTCTAGTACTTCTTTATCCAGTGATATTTAATTCCTGCACCATCTCTCACACACATCCCACCCCCCATCTTTTGTCCTTTGAAGACTGAGGCATTAACTGCTTTGTTATTTCCAAGTTCATCATTATTTACCAGTCTCATTTACCAGCATTCACTTTGGCCTTTCTTCCTCTTTACATATTTAATAAAGCCCTTGGGTCAATTTTTATATTTCAATTTACCCTGAACATATCTTCTCTTTAGATTATTTTAGTCATCTTTTATTGATTTCTGACACTTTGAATTCTCTGGTTTACCACTAATCTTTACCACGAAGTATGTTTTTTTCTTTCAGTTTAACCAATCCTTAACTTCCTTGGTTGATGAGATAGATGTTTGGACAATCTGTTTTGGTAATATTGGTTCCTCTGCACCAGACTGAACTGGCAGTTCCTATCTCAGGAGCAGGCTTGATATTTCAATGACAAAACTAATCACTTCAAAGCTAATGGAAAATTGGATGGTACAGGAGCACTGACAGGGAAGAGGATAGAGCACGACGAGTGATCAGGACCGCTAAGGACTGCAATTTCCCACACCTCATCCCCAAAAGCAGCCTGCAGCCGATGGCAGGTTGGCACGTCTCCCACTGCAAAATTAAAAAAAACTGCAGAAGATGAGGGATAAGTGCGTGTGAAAGGGAGAGAAAGAAGATTCAAGAGGAAGGGCAACACAAAAGATATAAAATAACTATTTTTCAATTTGTTGTGTGCATTTTCTATAAGTGATCAACTAGTAACAGGAATTTTCTTTGCATGCTAATAAACAGTGACAGTCTAGGGAATCTGTTATGTAAGTGAAACAAATTTAATATTTGCCTGGGTGAATGTAGTAAGAGGCAGATTAATGTATATTAGTGCTAACTTTGACCTATCTTTCACAATGAATATCAAGATTATGTTAATATCAAGATTATGTTAATATCAAGATTATGTTAATATCAAGATTATGTTAATATCAAGATTATGTTAATATCAAGATTATGTTAATATCAAGATTATGTTAATATCAAGATTATGTCTTAATTTGGCTTACTGTAATTTTGCTTTAACACCTTAACACAATGCCCATTTCAAGAATCAGAAGTCTCAAAGTCTAGTTTCCAGACTACTGTCATGTTCAGTTTTTCTGAAGTAACTGACACCACAGCATAAATCAATATACAAGATATTAACAGATCAGCTGTGAATATCAAATATAGAAACCAAGCCAAAATAAACATGAAATTTTAGCCCCTGCCCACAATAATTTTTTAATTTCCTCCTTTTTACAGGTGAGTAGCCTGATTTATATCTTAAACCAACTATGGTCAACCAAAGATAAAACTGGAAATGCATTAGAGAAATAACATTTGAGTGACAATACTGAAACTTAGTGTATACTTACAGATCCTGCTCCACCTTCTTATCCAGTGCATACTCCAAATCTGTGACTAACATCTTCTGGTAGAGGTCCTGTAGCGCTTGCCTGGAAGTCCAGACTTCAGCTGGACCCAGCTTTGAATCTGTCCACAGACACAGAATATAATTGCATTTTAATCTGAAGAGAACATACCTTTCCAGTCAAAAGCCTGTTTTCCCTCTTTTTATATGAAATTATGGCAGTAATGTTAGGAAGAAAAATTTTAACATGCAGAACCCTTTTTCAAACTGAAACATGCTGAAAAAAAAGAGAGATCTGCTCACTAACACCAGATCACGTACAAATTAAAGCTACCCAATCAGTGGCAAGACTATGCTTACTAAGCAAAAAATGAAGGCAGCACTGATATTGTTCTACATGATTAAATAGTATGTATAGATTTTAATGAAACCACAATGAGTATCCAATAGTATGTTCATGTCTGTCTTTTGAGATGACCACGCCAACTAATAAGATCACCACCTCACCCAATGAGAAATTATTCCAGACTCAATCATTTTGATTCCCTTTGTTACGAGTTGAATTTCATGGAAATCAATTAGCTCACAATTAGATCTTGGTGACAAAACCAGGTCATATATATATTTAAAAGGAGGGGCAAAGACGAGCAGATATGGCAAAAGAATGGAGAAAGTTGAAAGAAAATCAATGTGAATAATCAGCTTTAGATATAATTCAATAATAAATTATGTAAAACTGCAAACATTGCTAAAAATTCACCCAATGTTAGCTGGAGATAATTACAAAAGTGTATCGATTTATTGTTGCCCCACTCAGTACTGTAAAAAGAAATTCATAATTCCAAGGTAAAACTTAATCCCAATGCAACACTATACGATACAGCCTCCAATTAAACATTGCATTCTATCACCATCCTCTTGTCTCTTACCACCGAGGTAGTTTTGGATCTATCTTGCCAATACATCGTACATGTCCCAGCTTTCCCAAAAACAGTCTCAATGACTCAGGAATCTAAAACTCTGCCTCCTGCACCAACTCTTAAGCCATGCATTCATCTGCCTTATTCTCCCATTTCTGTACCCATTGCCCATGGCACCAGGAATAATCAGGGAATACAACTGTGAGTGTCCTGCTTTGTAATCTGCTACCTAGCTCCCTGAATTCTTAATTCACAATCTTATCCTTCATTGTACCTATATTGTTGTTACCAACCTCTGACTTATCCTCTCCTCCTTTAGGATGTTTTGCAGCCGTTCAGTGACATCTCTGTCTCTATCCAGGGAGGCAACACACCATTCTGGAGGCACAACTACAGATGCAGAAACACCTGCCTGTTCCAATAGCACGTTCTATTGGTGTTTTGTCCTGGGTGTAATAGCGTAACAGCTTTCACAATGCATCTTAAATACTGTGGCCACAGTAAAGGCACAAGGAAGATGTTTTAATGCTGGTTGCAATGCATGAAGCTGATCCCTAATGTCAAAACTAGAGTTATGAGAAAGGCTAAAGAAATTTTGATATTTCACTTTGAGGGTGCCAGTAGGCTGATGTTAAGATACATAAATGAAAAATACTAAAGAGATATTGGAAAGGTCATTTTCAAACATTTTTAAATTTGTGGATATAATAGGGAGGCACAAATAGGCAAATTTGGAAATGACAGTAGAAATTTTTTTTTTTTAAAAACTGATCAATATATAGAGAAGAAAAAAAGGGAAGATACATTGCCTAGGGGCAAAAGAAAATCCTAAAAAAGGTACCTCATGAATTATCCTAGATCAGAAAGCATTACATTTTATGCTGCAGTTCAGTCTATTAAAACTAACCTGCCTAGTTTATCCAGGATAAAATATTTTCTATTTTAATACTAACTTGATTATATACTTAACATTTTGGTTACCATTGCGACAGTTAACAGTCATTGGATTTGTGTTCTTCATAATCCTAAAAGTTAAGACTTCAAATCAGGTTTGTAGAAATGGTACTTGATTCAGAAATAAAAGTCAATCTTACCTGTCATGTCAGCCTTTAGGGCCTCTGCTTGCCTAAGAGGAGAGAAAAAATATAAATAAATACAAAAATAATCAGTCTGACTGAATATTTCAAATTTAGTGCAAACCAATTACAGTTTTCTTCATTACAATAATTATTCAGTATTGATAATATTTACATTCATATCAGGAAATATTTATGCAGCATTAGGTAATCTGACAGGCAATAATTGGAATGGTGCAGTTTACAATCACCTAGCTGGGTGGTCCAATGAAAGATGCAGCAAGTTGTGAAGATCCATTTACTTTCAAGATGTAAAAGATGGATTAAAAAGCTGAATGCAAATACAAATTTCAAATGTCTACTGCAGATAGACTGCTTTGTGGGCCACAAAAGCATGGGTCGCAGTGAACATACAGACTTAACTTGGATAATAGTCTCCATGAACACAAAACACCAAAAATGAAAGCAAAAAGATTGGCTTAAAGTTTTCCTCAGAAACATGTGGTTTTAAACTAGAATATAGCAACTAAATTGGATCTTTACATAACTTCAAAAGTGATTATGCCAGCAGACCTTAATTATATGCAAGAAACATAGATGCCCAAGTGAGAGCTAAGTAGGGTGTTCTCGTCAACCTTCCTTGCACAAAGTTTAGTTTAAGCAAACAATTTTGTTACTCTCACCTGCCAAATACTTTCTGAACCCAGTTGACCTCATTCTCACAAATCCACATAACAGCTCATCTACATAGTACGGATTATCCACGGACAGACCCTGTGAAGACAAAGCTTCCTCTCTAGCAAGGGCTTCTATCATACAAATACAATAATATTAATGCACTGAGAGATTGAATTTTGGAGCCGAGATGTTATGTTGCAACTGTACAAAACTCTGGTGTGGCCACACTTGGAGTATTGTGTACAGTTTTGGTCGCCACATTATGAGAAAGATGTGGAGGCATTGGAAAGGGTGCAGAGGAGGTTTACCAGGATGTTGCCTGGTATGATGGATAAGTCTTATGAAGAAAAGCTAAGGGACTTGAAGTTATTTTCATTAGAGAGAAGGTGGCTAAGAGGTGACTTAATTGAGATCTTTAATAAAAGATGATCAGAGGGTTAGATAGGGTGGATAGTGAGAGCCTTCTTCCTTGGATGGAGATGGATAGCACGAGAGGACACAGCTTTAAATTAAGGGGTGGTAGTTATAAAACAGATGCTAGAGGTGGGTTCTTTACTCAGAGTAGTAAGGATGTGGAACGCCCTGCCTGCAGCAGTTGTGGGCTCGTCAAGTTTAAGGGCGTTCAAATGGGCAGTGGATAGGCGTATGGATAGCATTGGAATAGTTTAGAATAGAGGGTCATAAAATTGGTTACATTGGTCGGCGCAACATCGAGGGCCGAAGGGCCTGTACTGCGCTGTAATGTTCTAAGTGGTACAGATGAATGGACAATGTGGCAGCCCAAAACCAAGCTCCATGAAGCCAAGAGTCATAACAGATTTGAAACTGTAATTTCATGCCTCAGCACTCCCCTTGTTCTTTCATTCCCAACAAATGAAGAGAGATCAATCTGCGTTCAACAGGAGTATAAAAGGTTATGCCAGGAATACTGCAAGCATGCCTTGAAGTCAGGTACCATCAGCAAATTGCATTTCTTGAGCACCTTCCATGTAATAAAACATAAGATGCTGCACATCACAATTATAAAATATGACATGACAGCAGACCACAGGAGACACTGGGGCAGGACCAAAAGATTTGAAGGGTGAAATCAAAGCACAGACTTCTTAACCAAGAGCTAATATAGGTCAGCCAACAATGGATGAAAAGACTTGGTATGAGTTAGACCATCAATAGGGTTTTGGGTGACTCCAAGCTTACAGAAGGTACAGTGTGGAAGGCTGAACAGAAGTCCACCAGAATCATTAATTTATGACACAAAGGCACAAATTAGGGTTTCAACAGACGAACTGAGACAGGGTGAAGTTGGGTGATATTACTTAGATGGAAATAACTAATCGGGACATAAATCTTTGGTCAAAAGCTCATTCCAGCTCAAAATTATGACACTGAGGTTACATTGATTCAAATCAAACAGTTGTCAGGGACAGGATGGGGTCAACAGCACAATTTGTGGCAGAAACTGAAGTAAATGCTTTGAATTTCCCAATATTTACTTGGAAGAAATCTTTGCTCATGCACGACTGGACACTGATGACAGGAAGGCAATGCAGACGAGAACTTAGAAACCATTATAAAAGACAGTGTTGGCCAAGTTAATGAGGCTAAAGCTAGACATGTCTCCTAGTCTTGATGGAATGGATCCTAGGGTACAAAGAGATGGCAGGAAAAATAGCAAATGCACTAGTGGTAATTTACCAAAATTCACTGGACTCTGAGGTGGTTTCCACAGATGGGAAAACAGCAAATGGTGACGCCACTGTTTAAAAAAGGAGGTAGACAAAAGACGGCTAACTATAGGTCAGTTAGCTTAGCTTCTGTAGGGGGGGGAAAACATGCTTGAATCTATCAAGGAAGAAGTAGCGAGACATTTGGATATAAGTTATTCCAAGATGCAGCATAGGTTCATGAAAGGAAGATCATGTTTGACTAATTTGGTGGAATTCTTTGTCCACTGCACATGTAATTTCTCAATGGAGGAGCCTGTGGATGTGGTGTACTGGGTTTCCAGACTACGTTTGACAAGATGCTGCACCAAAGATTGTTACGCAAGATAAAAGGTGCATAGCATTACAGATAATATATTAGCATTGGTTAACTAACAGAAAGCAGACAGTGGGAGTAAATGGATATTTTTCTGGTTGGCAGTGACTAGCGGTGTGCCTCAGAGATCAATGTTGGGATCACAATTGCTTAAGATACACATAGATGATTTGGAGTTGAGGACCAAGTGTAGTGTGTCAAATTCACAGATGTCATTAAGAATGGTTGAAGAGCAAAGTGTGCAGAGGACGTTGAAAGTCTGCAAAAGCATATAGATAATCTAAGTGAGTGGGCGAGGCTCTGGCAGACAGAATACAATGTTGGTAAATGGGAGGTCATCTGTTTTGGTAAGAACAGCAGCAAAATGGACTATTATTTAAATGCTAAAACATTGCAGCATGCTGCTGTGCAGAGGTGTTTTTGTGCAGGAATCTCAGGGAGCTGGTTTGCAGGTGCAGCAGGTAATTAAGGCAGCAAATAGAATTTTGTCTTTCACTGCTAGAAGGACAGAGTTTAAAAACAGCAAGGTTATGTTGCAATTGTACAAAATGCTGGTGGGGCCACACCTTGAGTACTACATGCAGCTTTGGTCTTATTTGGGAAAGGATATACTGGCACTGGAGAGTGCGCACAGGAGATTCATTAGGAGGATTCTGGAGTTTAGAGGGTTGGCTTGTGAGGCGTGACTATGGGGAGATCTTAGGAATATGAAAGATTATGAAGAGAACAAATAAGATAGAAGCAGGAAAGTGGTTTCCACTGGTGGATAAAAGTAGAACTAGGGAGCATAGCCTCAAAGTAAGGGGAAGCAGATTTAGGACTGAGCTGAGGAAGACACTGACACTTTGGGGAGATTTAACAGATGGTCCAAGTTCCCCTCAGCCCATCCAACTTGGCCGGTTCAATTTACTGCCTCCTAGATAGTTTCCCCTGTCTGTTTGCTCAGCATGCTCTGTTCAGGGACCACTCCAGGAGAGTGTGGTAGGGACCACCTCCAACTCTGCGATTTTGCTTTGCCTCCTGTCATTTTGCCAGTGATCGTGGGCTCACTCATTTCCTTCTGCCTGGAGTGCTACTTCTTGGTCCACGTATCAAGCTGTCTCGCTGTTTGATCTATCGGAGTTCTTACATGGATTGCTTTTTATCTTATTTCATCCTTAAGTGGACGAACAAAAGCAGCAAAGGGTTCCCTGCCGAGCTGCAAGTTGCAACTCTTCTTCATTTTAAATTCATTGTTGGTTCGGTAAAGAATCAGCCCAGGTTCATCTGAAGTTGCACCCCCCCCCCACAAACCCTAAATTCACACTTGACTGAATGAAAAAACTATAAGACAGTTCCAGGCTGAATTGCAAGTCCCAACATGCCCCTCAATGCATGATAAAGTAGGACTGAGTCAGTACAGCTTTGTCAAGGGGAAGTCACGTCTGGCAAATCTATTAAGAGTTCTTTGAGGAGGTAGCAAGTTAGACGAAGGAGAACAAACTGGCTCTGGCAAAGGGTCATCTAGACCAACGGTTTGAATTCCGAGCCTGCTGTGGGCCGGATGTGCCCTGACCTAGGTTCAAAATGTTGGCTCTATTCTCTCCCCACAGGTGCTGTCAAAAGTGTTGAGATTTTCCAGCATCCACAGTATTTTGCTTTCAGCTTAGCTTTTTGAGTTAGTCAATTGCCTCACTACTGGGGAAGTTGCCAGATGGCTAGCAGCTGAGTGGCTTCAACCTAAGTTCAAATGGCATCACTACAGCAGAATGTAATGATTGTGTTGCAAAAAGTGCATTGCAATTTTAAAATATACAACACTTCGCATTACATACACACCAAACATATTCTACACTATAGTATGGAACATCATTTCATTATTATCGCCAGGAAACTGAAGTCTAAGTAGGAAACAGAAGTGGCTGAAAACATGAAATTCCAGTTCTCTGCATTGACATCCTAAAATTATTTTTATGGAGAGGAGTGACTCAGTACAACCTGTAAAAATGATCAACCTTTATTCCAACATGATAATACAATTTTTGCCAATCGCTAAAAGATAACTTAATTTTCTGAAGAGGTTTCAGTCGTGTTTTCAAAGAGAAAGTGCTTTGGTGCAGCATGATGAATCGAGTAATAAAACAACGCACATAGATTGGTGATGCTGTTTGGTCATTTCAGACTGTCCTGCCCACAAAACTCCAGCTGCTGTCATGAAAGCTACATTCCCATCCTAAGACATGCCACAACATCACTTAGCTATACCAACAAGCTCAGGGAAATGACAAATGATAAATGAAATGAAGATTCAATATTGATCTTATTTAGTATAAAGAATAAAGATTTGCACTTATATAATGTCTTTCATAACCACTGGACATCCCAAAGTGCTTTATTAGTAATAAAGTACTTGAAGTGAGTCACTGTTGTAATATTTCAAGTACATAAGGAATAGAAGTGTGAAGACTATACAGTCAAGCCTGTGCTACTATTCAATGATGCCTGATCTCTGATTTAAACTCCACTGTCCTGCCCTCCATACGCCTCAATTTCCTGAGATACCAAAAATCTCTCTCAGCCTTAAATATATTCAATGGTATATCCAAAACACTCTTGGGGGAGAGAATTCCCAAGATTCACAATCCTGAAGAAATTTTTCATCACAGCACTAAACAATCAGTCCTTTAACAGAGTCTGTGCCCCTTTATAACCTTAATATTTCAATGAGATCGCCTCCCATTCGTCTAAATTCCAGGGAATATAGATTCAATTTAATCATAGGACAACCTGCTCATTCTAAAGACCAACGGAATGCATTTTCTCTGTATAATCTCCATGCAGGTATATTCTTCCTTAAATATGAATGCAAAGTGATTTAACAAAATCAAAATGCAGATTTTACTGATGCTCAGTTTGTCCCACTTTAAAATAGCCTAATAGAATTCTGAACCACTTATTTTGCCCATACAAGCCACGTTCAATAATAAACTCAAATGCAAAGATGGTACGCATTTGCACGACAGACTTCCAAAAGCCTGGACAGGTTTCCATCACTTTGATTTTCAATTATTAAAAAATTGTTCTGAAGGTCTATGGTTGGAAGTGGCAGAGTGACTGGATGCAGTAACACACAGAATAACAGAAGAGTTGATTGGCTTAACTACCCAGCATCAGATCTTTCCGGCATACGTTTGGGTGAAATTCAAAAGAAAGAAAATGGAAAATTACTCTATCAAACATTTTTGACATTCATCCTCTTCTCAGAGTGAAAACATTCAGAGTTCTTGCTTTCTCAGAGGAAATTGAAAGAGATTTCTCCAGTCTGGTGTTTCAGCCTGCAGAGTATAAGGCATGTAGATATGTAAGTGCACATCTGTGTGTTATAATTTTCACAGTAGCTTTTACGTAGCAAAGCTACCATGGGACACTGGCCCTTCAAGCTGACTCGCAATTCATAATTACGGCTGACCAAATTCAAAACCAAGATCCTGTTTTTCTTCTATTTATTGACCCCTTTAGCTCCAAAAATTATGTCAAAAGCACAACATTTTGGCCTCAACTGTGTAGTAACAAATTCCACAGATTCACAACTGTGGATGAAGAAATTTCTCCTCACCTCAGTCTGAAAAGGTTTACCCTTTGTACTAAAACTATAATTTCTAGTTCTCAACTGCCCCAATATCAGAAATATTTTTTCCTAATCTACCCTGTCTAATCCTGTTTGCATTTAAGTTTCTATGAGACCCCCTGTCATTCTTCTAAACTCCAATGAATATAATTCCTAACCAATTTAGTCTTTCCTCATATGATGGTCCTGCCATCCCAAGAATAAGCCCAGTAAACCTTTGCTGCTCTCCCTCTAATAGAGAGGGCATCTTTCTTCAGATAAGGACACCAAAACTGCACAAACTCCAGATATGACTATACCAATGCTCTGTACAATTGCAGTAAAACATCTCTATTGGTATACTCAAATCCTCTTGCCATTTGCCTTTATTGCCCACTGTACCTTTTGACCAGATGCTATTAGTTATCATAGAAAGGTTATTTCTTTTCTGATATGACTAGTCACTTTTGAAAGCCTCAAATGATTCTGCCCAGCTCCAAAACACTTGCAGGCAGTGCATTTCAGATCTTAACCATTTTGTGCATATTTAGTTTTTCTTCATGTTATATCTTCTTTTGCCAATTACATTAAATCTGAGCCCTCTGGTTCTTTATCCTTTCACGAGTTTCCCCCCATCTACTTAGTCCAGATCTTTTCTTATATCTCTATCAAATCTCCTATAACCCTTTCTTCTTCATGGAAAGGAAAGAGTCCTAATTCTCCAATCTTTCTACATAACTGAACTTTCTCCTTCCCAAAACCATTTCTGTGAATATTTTCTGCACCCCCTGTAATACCTTGAAATGCTTCCTGAACTATGTTGTCCAGAATCAGAAGCAATATTCCAGAGATCAATTCAATATTTTGAAGCTTACTTAACATAACTTTCTCACCCCTATTAATAAAGTTCAGGATGTCCTATTGTATTAATCATGCTCAGAACCTGCCGTATGATGTGCAATGATTTATACATATATACACTATGATAGAATGAGGCGGGGGGTCAGTTTCCTAAGGAAGCCAGAACGTCCAGAGACTGAAATGATATAAAAACGATACAGCCAGAGTTCAGATGACGATATCAGTGGTGCAGTAGAGATAGGGCGATGACCAAAGTTAGCTCAGGAGCTGAGAATAGGCAAACATACAGTTGCTGCAACTGTGAGTTAGTTACTTGAAGCTAACATTTGTGGATCTATATCATCCAGACAATGCTCAGAGAAGTAGGGAAGAATGCATCTAGTTCCTTTAAAATATTGTTAAGCTACAAGTGTCTCCTTTTTTCACAGCAGCTATTCAATATGAATACTACAAAATAGTCCCTGTCTTACACCAGAACCAATGTTGCTTATAAATTCTTGTCATTCTCTTCAGTCCACTGTTGCCCTTGCATGTTTATATCGGTGACATCTCATGACATCATGCTTTTGATTTATGGCCACATGTATTAACAGTGAAAGTATTGTTTCTGGCACATTATACAGTCAAAATATACTGTTTATAGAGAAGGAAATGAGAGATTGCAGAATATAGTGTTACAGTCACAGGTAGGGCATACAGAAAGATCAACTTAATGCAAAGCAAGTCCATTCAAAAGTCTGACAGAAGCAAGGAAGAACTTGTTCGAGTCAGCTGGTACATGACCTTAGACTTTTGTATCTTTTTCCCGAAGGAAGAAGGTGGACGAGAGAACATCTGTGCCGCATGGGACCCTTAATTATGCTAGCTGCTTTGCTGAGGCAGTGTGAAGTGCTGACAGAGTCAATGGATGGGAGGCTGGTTTGCATGCTGGATTAGACTACATTCACAACCTTTTGTAGTTCCTTGGGCAGAGTAGAAGCATACCAAGCTGTAATACAACCAAGAATGCTTTCTATGGTGCGTCTGTAAAAATTGCTGAGAGTCATATCTGACATGCCAAATTTCAAAACACAAATCTAAATTCAATCGAGGCTGCATTATTTGCTAATATAGGAAACACAACAGCAGCAGACCATTTAGCCCCTCAAGCCTGTTCTACCATTCAGATCATAACTGATCTGCAACCAAACACTACATGCTCACTTTTATCCCATTACAGCTATAGCTCAAAGTCTATAAATGTCACACTTAAAAGCAATAATAAATCAAGTAATAATTAATTTAGCATCAATTACCACCTTCAGGGTAGTGTCCCAAACAACTTCTGCCCTTTAAATAGTTTCCTAATTTCACATCTAAATGGACTGGCTGTAATTTTTAGACTATGCCCTTAGTTCTTGACTTTCCAATCAAGATCTATCCTATTTTTTCCTTAGGACACCTTATAATCATTCCTTATAATTTAAAGCTAGGAATCCTAATAGAATTCTGATCAATGCTGCACACCATTCAAGGCCAATATATTTATCTCTCAGAGTGGTGCTCGGGACTATTCACACTACTTTGGGTGTGATCTAACCAAGGCTTTGTGCAGCTGATACAATTTCTGCCTCCATCCCCCACAAATTTTAGTCCTCTAGGTAGAAAGCCGACTCTCCAATAGTCTTGTTGTTCACTCTCTGTACCTGTTCATGTAATTTTAATTACGTACCTGGACTCAATCACTGAACTGGACATGTGGTTGCAGTTTTTGATGAGAAAGTATTCTGTTCAATGCTCCAATACAAGTTTTTGAGGAAGCACATTTAACCAAATAAAGTATCTCCCCATTATTGTTATTGTCTCCTGCTGCTCAGCCAATTTCCTAACTACGTCAATAATTTGCCTTCAATCCCATGAATCTCAACAGCCACTTTTCAGCAAAGTAATGTAATAAACAGACTCTCCGAACATGGTTAAGACTGTTAAAAAAAAATGCCAGGATTTATATGAAATAGAGAAGATAAAAGGTAAGTGATAACAATTAGCCTACACAAAGTCTTACAATCTCAGGTAAGAATAAAGTTTTGGGCTCTGTACTATTGATCAATGGAGATTACGGCATGTTAGAATGGCAGTATTTATAATTATGGAAACATAATATACACAATAATTCCCATCATTTGAGGGGCATAGAAACACAGAAAATAGGAGCAGGAGACCATTTGGCCCATCAAACTTTCATCACGATCAAATAATCATCTCAAAGAATGAGGGACCAAGAATACAAGATTAAGTATAGGAGATCAAGAGAAACCGAGGAAGATCTTCACATGTGTTAGGAAGCTGTGAAAATCACTTCCAGGGTTAGTAGTTTGGTCAGAAACTGCAATGTTCAAGAGTAGATAATTGGATGAAGGATAATCATCTGCTCAAATGTAAACACTGACAGGGACTAGTTGGACCAAATTACTTGTTTCAGTTTTGTCCTGTTATGTATAAGCAAAAGCTTAATTCAGAAACATTTGGGTATCCTTAAGTCTGCCACCTGTCACAATATTACTGTAACATCATAAGATCATAGAATCCTGACAATACAGGAGGAGATAATTTGGCCCATCGAATCTGCAGCGATAACAATCCCTCCCAAGCTCTATCCCCATAACCCCATGCATTTACCCTGCTAATGTCTCTGAAACTAAGTGGTCAATTTAGCATGGCCGGTCAATTTAGCATGGCCAATCATTTAAAAACTTAATTCTCTCCAGCTTTTCTCCTTGAATCAAATCTCCTTTTAGACAATGTATTGACTTCAGTTTGAATTTATTGATTTAATTACCAGGAATAAAATATTATAACAAGATTCATGCCCACATTCTGAAAGATATCCAAAACGGATCTCAAAATGATATTTTTCTGCTTACTTCCTGAAGGGAGCAACCCAAAGTGCAATACTAGGCCTTCTAAAATAATGTGTAACCCAAGGCCTTAGCCTCAGTGGGCACTCCTTAATTAAACTCACAGAACAGTGATTTATATTGTTGAAGGATATATTTGGGGTCATCATGATGGTTTAGAAAAATACAACAGAAGAGCTGATCAAGCAGGGAATGAAGAGAAATAAGGAGGGACATGGAGGGAATGGAAAAATTGACACCCCTCCCCACCTCCCACCACTAACAAGCTGCCCATTTTGTGACATTAGCCATATTTTCCAAATGTACACTGCCAACGTTTGAGCTCTACCTCTCCAATACTTCAATTCCCCCATTGTATCTGTGCTGTCAGGCTGCTGTTATTCAGTCTTGAATGAACCACAAAATCTCCAGTTAAATACTGGAAAGACCAAGCCAGTACCTTTGGTGTCTCCTTCCTCACCCACCTCTACACAATCTTCTACTGTAACCACTGACTCAATCTCCCTCTCTATCCCCAGCTCAGGTTGAAGCTGAATGTTTGAATTCTCAGCAGGTGGATTCTCCCAGGAGGAGCTCCTGAGCTCATATCTCCATCACAAGGACCACCTATCTTCACCATTGGAACATTACCCACCTCTTCATCTGCTATTCAAATCCCTATTAATAGCTCAGTTACCTCTAAAATTGAGGTATCCCCGTGCTCGACTGACTAACCTCCCTGCTCTGTAAACTTCAGTTCATCTAAAACTCTGCTTGAATTCTATCCTACACCAAGTCTTGCTCACCTATCATTTCTCCTTTTACAGATCTACGTTTACTAATTGGTTATCCAATTCATGGGCTTGCCCCCAAATGTATATGTAAGTTGGTAAGCTCCATCAGCCAAAACAACACCACCCAAACTCTTCAGTCCTTTGAATCAGACTTCCTATGCATCGCCTGTCCCTTCACCCCAACACCAACAACTGTGCCTTTCAACCAAATAGGTTGCATGTACTAAAATACCTTCTCCAAGCCATTGGATCTCCACTTACTTTGGTCCAAGCTTTCTGAGAACTCATCTCATTGACCAAGCTTTGGACATCTCCTTCAAAAGCTACGACTTTGGGTTGGTATCCAATTGTCTCAAATATTCCCACAAACACCTCAGGACATTTTCTATGTTAAAAACACTACATAAACACAATTTCTCATCAAATCAAGAAAGCACCATTTCAAAGCAAACTGCATTACAGAAGCAAGTAGGAAACCAATGTATGGAAAGTTCTGGATTGAGTTTGTGAAGCACTTTCCTGAAATGCAGTCCTGGCTAGAAAAAAGCAAATAAAAATTGAAATTATTCAGTCCCCCAATGACCAGATCCATGGATTTCTAGGGAACAGTGAATAAGGCAGGATGAGTTAGAGTTGAATAACATTTTTCCTTTTGTATGTAAGTTTGTGACAATTCCCAATAGTTAATACATTCATAAAATGCTTTGCCTCCAGCTTACATCTAAACTTAATACCAAGACTAATGCCCAACATCAAATATACTATCATATAATAAACTAGACAACAAGAAGCCTCCAAGGGCACGTTACTCAACTACTTTCCCAACTCATTACTCTACTGTCCAGAGCCAAAATAGCTGGTAAGATCCAAAGTTTCTTAACGTAGAATACAGCCACTCAAGAATGCTTACACGCTGAAGCCATCCTTTGATATTACTTCTATGGAAACCATTTTTTCCCCACAGTGCAGAAATTTATGCACCATCTAGAAGTAGTTCACAAGATTCAAATATTAATGATTCAATTCACAACACGTGTGTTGTGGAACAGATCAAGTGGTTCTTTGGAATGTATTTTTAGCTTATTCATATCTAAGATTAAAGGATTTAATAGAAAACAGAAAACTAATCACACTTTCTCACAAAATACTATTTTTCCATCAATTTCTTCTTCCACACAATATTACCCTCTCTCCTGCTTCATGGTGCACCTCAAGCATGGCCATCACCCATCCTTGTACACTACAAGCCGCTGTTTCATACATGATTAACCACAACAGTTGTCAGCTGGTTACTCAACTGTAAGCTTTCATCTTATAATACACACTTAACTCAAATTACTGAATAATTATCATGGGCAGGAATTGATTTATCATTTCACAGTCAACGAATTCCTAATCTATTAGCTTCAACATACAAGTCTGCTTCAAGATGACGGCTTACCACCTCGCTCATGTTATATGCAATTGACCTATACAGACAAGTAGTCTCCAAGTTAAATCCTAGTTAGGACTGAATTAGTCAATCTTGATGGAGTAAGCAGTAGGAAAAGGGAAAACAAAAATTACTGCTCAGCTTCCTCTATTGAAGCACCCACATCATCAGGATTGAATGTGATGCCCAACTAATCAGCTCATACTTGAAACAAGAAATCCATGGAATATCCAATCAGCCTATTATAAAACTGATGGCAGTAAGGAATAAAAATTTCAAACTGGTTCAAGATTGAGAAACGTGATTGAAAAACAAAAGAACAGGAAACAGACCCTTTAACCCTCCAAGCCTGTGCCGCTCATTGGTCCAACTAAACTTTTCATTTGTATCCCTCCATTCCCAGTCTGCTTACGTGACTATCCAGTTAAGTCTTAAATGATCCCAGCGAGTCCACCTCCACCATCCACGAGGCAGTGTATTCCAGGCCCCCCATCACCCTCTGTGTAAAAAAAAAACGTCCTTCTGATATTGGAGTTAAACCTCGCCCCTCTCACCTTGAGCCTGTGGCCCCTCGCGATCATCACTTCCCACCTGGGAAAAAGCTTCCCACTGTTCACCCTATCTATACCCTTCATAAAAATTTTGTATACCTCTATTAGGTTTCCCCTCATTCTCCATCTTTCCAGGGAGAACCACCCCAGTTTACCCAATCTCTCCTCATAACTAAGACTCAATACCAGGCAGCATCCTTGTAAACCTCCTCCGCACTCCAAAACCTCTACGTCTTTCTGGTAGGGTGGCGACCAAAACTGGACGCAATACTCCAAATGTGGCCTAATCAACATTCTGTACAGCTGCAACATCAGACTCCAGTATTTATACTCTATACTATGTACTATAAAGGCAAGCATGCCATATGCTTTCTTCACCACCTTCTCCACTTGTGCTGCTACCTTTAAGTCTTTGTGGACTTGCACACCTAGGTCCCTCTTTCTGTATTCTGGATGGTTCTGCCATTTATAATATAACTCCCTTCTACATTAGTTCTACCAAAATGCATCACTTTGCATTTATCTGGATTAAATTCCATCTGCTATTTCTCTGCCCAATTTTCCAGCCTATATTCTGCTGTATTGTCCAATGTTCGTTGCTATCAGCAAGTCCAGCCATCTTTGACTCATCCACAAACTTACTGATCACACCAGTTACATCTTTTTCCAAATCATTTATATATCACAAATAGCAGAGGTCCCAGTACAGAGCCCTGCGGAACACCTCCAACTGGAAGAAGATCCTTCAACTGATACCCTCTGTCTCCTGTGGCCAAGCCAGTTCTCTACCCATCTAGCCACCTCTCCTTGTATCCCATAAGCCTTAACTTTTGACACCAACTTGCCACGAGGGACTTTGTCAAACGCCTTACTGAAATCCATATAGGCGACATCTATGGCCCTTCCTTCAGCAATTGTTTTTGTCACCTCAAAACACTCCACATTTGTAAGGCACGACCCCCCTCTTACAAAGCCATGCTGTCACTAAAGACTGTTCCATTCTAAATGTGCATACATCCTAAGAATCCTCTCCAACAACTTCCCTACCATGGATGTCAAGCTCACCAGCCTATAATTACCTGGGTTATCCCTGCTACCCTTCTAAATAACGGTACCATATTTGCCATCCTCCAGTCCTCTGGGATCTCACCCACGTCCAGTAAAGAGACAAAGATTTCCATCAGAGGCTCAGCAATTTCATCTCTTGCCTCCCTGAGCAGTCTAGGATAGATGCCATCAGGCCCTGGGGATTTGTCAGTTTTAATGTTCCCTAAAAAACCTAACACTTCCTTCCTTGTAATGGAGATTTCCTCTAACGTGTCAACACGTTCCTCTGAGACAAACACCACGTCTCTCTCCTTTGTGAATACTGATGCAAAGTATTCATTTAGGATCTTTCCTGTTCCCTTGAGTTCTAAGCATAATTCACCTCCTTTATCCCCAAGAGTTCCAAATTTTTCTGATGACTCTTATTCCTAACACATGAATAAAATGCCTTATAATGCTCCTTAACCCTGTCAGCCAAGAACATTTCGTGACCTCTTTTTGCCCTAACTCACCGTTTGCGTCTTTCCTACTTTCTCTGTATTCCTCCAGCACTCTGTTCTCATTTGCCTGAACCTAACATATGCCTCTTTTCTTTTTGATCAGATCCTCAATTTCCCTAATTATCCATGGCTGTCGAATCCTACCTTTCCTATTGTTTTTTTTTTTAAAATCATCAACTGTTTGTTAAAAGACTCCGACATGCCAAACGTGGACATACCATCGGACAGCCTCTCCCAATCAATGGCCACTAATTCCTGCCTAATCCGGCTATAGTTAGCCTTTCCCCAATTTAGCATCCTACCCATAGGGCAACACTCATGCTTGTCCATTACTATCCTAAAGTTAACAGAAATTGTGGTCACTATTTGCCACATATTCCCCTACTGAAACTTTGACGACCTGACCGGGCTCATTTCCCAGTACTAGGTCTGGTATAGCCCCCTCTTTAGTTGGGCTATCTACATATTGTTCCAAAAAAACCTTCCCGTACACGTTTTACAAATTCCTTCCCGTCCAGACCCCCAGCCCTAAGAACGTTCCAGTCTATATCAGTCTCCCACTACAACCCTACTTTTTCTGCACCTATCCTTACATATTATTCCTCCACTTCCCACGGGCTGTTGGGTATATCCCTTTCTGTTTGTTTCAGAGCCCTACCCGCAGCGACTTATTACATGACCCCTTTAAATCATCCACCTCTGACTGCTGTAATATGGTCCTGGATATTGCTACTCCCCTGCCTCTTAGTCCCTCCTGGCTCACCAAAAACACATATCCCAGAATATTGAGCTGCCAGTCCTGTCCTTCTTTTAACCAAATCTCTGTGACCACAACCATATCCAAATTCCACATAAGCATTAAGGCCCTAATTTCATCTATCTTAGCGGTTATGCTCCTAGCATTGAAGTGGGTGCACTCCAGACCTCCAGGCCCACTTAGGTTATCCTCCTCCATAATGCTCTTCTTGGTTAACCTTGCCCTGGCCCCCCAGCTCATCCCCAGCCCCAGTGCTTACTGACCTACTGTTTTGATCCCCACACCCCTGCCACATTAGTTTAAATCCCACCAAAACACTCTAGCAAAACTCCCAGCCAGCATATTTATGCCCTTCCAGTTAAGGTGTAACCCATCCTCTCTGTACGGGTGCCACCCTCTTTTGAAGATTTCCCAATGATCTATGGATTTGAAACCCTCCTTCCCATACTAGTCGTTTAGCCATGCATTCAATTGGACAATCTCCCTGTTCCTAACCTCACTAGCATTAGACACCAGGAGCAACCCAGAGATTGCTACTCTAGAGGCCCTACTTTTTAGCCTAGCACCCATCTTCCTGAATTGCTCTCGTATGACCACACCCCTGCTCTTTCTACCTACGTCATTTTCACCAATGTGTACAATGACATCTGCTTAATTACCTTCCCTTTTTAATATGCTTCTTACCTGCGCAGAGACATCCAGTACCCTGGCACCAGTGAGGCAGACTACCATCCTGGAGTCTTGTTTGCGCTCACAGAACCATCTATCCGTGACTCTAACCATCACATCCTCTACCACTATTGCTCTCCTACTCCCCTTCTGGGCCACAGCTGTCTGCGTACCAGCGATCTGGTCATTGTGGCCTCTTCCTGGAGGGTCATCCCCCTCCACAGAATCTAAAACAATATACCCATTTTGGAGCGGACAATCACAGTGGATCCCTCTACTGATTGCTCACTCCCCTCCTGTCTCCCATCTGTTGCACAGCCCTTACTATCATGGGAGACTGCCACTGGGGTAGTGTCTGGTACATCAACCTTCTGACTTTTACTCTTACTGACTGTGACCCACGTGTCTTTCTCCAAGGCCCTGGTATGACTACTTGCCTGTAACTGTTCTCTATTAGTTTAGTCAGAGAAAATGAGAAATTAAGGTCATCAAGCTGCAGCTCCAGCTCCCTAACATGGTCCCTCAGGAGTTACAGTCCCACACACCTAGCACAGATATGATGTCCAGAAACATTTGATTAACATTTTTCCTTTTGATTTTCAGAACTCAATAGGAACCATACATATTCATATCATGTTCTGCTTCACTGACTTACAAACTGTGGCATGGAAATAATGTGTAGCATTAAGAAATCAAGAATTAAAAGCAGAATAGATCTATGAAACAAAAAGACTTAAAAATACAGCATTCAATCATCTAGTAGTATGACTGCAGCACTTATAAACAATGTTCATTATCGGACTTTAGCAGGTATTAACTGTTCCAAGACTTAAAATTTGTGTAATTAAAACCCTATGGGCTGATCTCTGAAAGACATTCAAAATAAAAATCAGACAAGAAAATGAAAAGCACGCTGTTTTTATGTTTGGGTAGGCATTTAAATGAATAAGTTGAAACGATAAGAAATGGATCTACCCGAAGTGTATACAGATAATCAGACTGGACCAGTAAAAAAGTATAATAAAGGAATATGACTTTTGGTCAAGCTATTGCCTGACCTCTAAGTGAGGTAAAGATGAGATGACTGGACAAAGTAGTAAAACAAAAAAATCAGGCTAGACAAGACAAATTTATGTTTTTGAATAAACTGGTGTCATTTGTGCTACAAATCAGGTTTTTCTTTTATTTCAGTGTCACAAGTAGACTTACATTAACTCTGCAATGTAGCTACTGTGAAAATCCTCTACTCACCAAACTCCAGTGCCCTTTTGGGTACATGGAGAGAGAATTTAGCAATATACCAAACCAGCACATCTTTTGGACAGTGGAAGGAAATCAAAGCACCTGGAGGAAACCCATGCAGATGTTAAGAGAATGTGCAGACTTCATACAGACAACGATCCAAGCCAGGAAGTGAACCCAGGTCTCTGGTGCAGCGCTAAACATTATGTCACCCAATGATCAGCTATAATTATGGGTATTAAAACTAGACATGGAAGAGCAATGACAGTCAATGATAAAAAGTGTTGTGAGGATATCAAATATATGGGAGAAATGGTATAACTTTATAGCCTCAGAACAATTTGAAGGCATTATCTCCATTATGCATACTTGTATTGAATAAACTATTGCTTGATTCACCTACAGCTGACTCTGTTGAAAATTTTTAGATACTCCATAACATACAATTGGAAATGAGGAAGATGAAGATTTTTTTTTATATTTGAATGGCATATGGAAAAAGCAGCTAAGCAGCATTCAGACAGAAAATGTACCATGACATACTGAATGGTGAGCAGGCTCTGAGCCGAAAGCCTACTTGGGGCAGCACAGTGGTTAGTACTCACAACACTAGGGATCCCAGGTTCAATTCCCAGCTTGGGTCACTGTTTATGTGGAGTTTGCACATTTTCTCTATGTCTGCATGAATTTCCTCCCACAGTCCAAAAATGTGCAGTTTGGTGAATTGGCCATATGAAATTCTCCCTCGGTGTATCTCAACAGGCACTGGAGTGTGGCGACTTGGAGGTTTTCATAATAACTTCATTGCAGTGTGAATGCAAGCCTATTTGTGACTAAAATAAACTTTTAACTTTACTTTTTTCCTGCTTCTAGTTATGTTTCAACTGAATTCTAAGAATTATATCACTGCAATATGAATGCTTCACCACAAAACAGAACTCCACTGCATTTCAAAAATTTCCACATGGATTTCAACTGGTAAAAATATGGCACCACAATATAATAAAAGCCAAGTTATTTACAATGTCACAGCACTTCTGCATTTTGACACCATCAGATTCTGGACCACAGTGTTCAAACATTCTTACATGCTAGGTACATTATTCTTTAGTATAAATCCTAGGTGAGTAAAGATGGTATGCACATTAGTTTGATGGAAGTGAATAGAAAGCCCTTCTTTTGGCAAGACAAGGTTTGAGAGTCTTTGATTATTTCAGCCACAAGAATCAGATCATTGAATGGGAGAGATTCAACCAAAGACCAAGTGAATCTGTTGATTCATTTAAAATTTTCTTTAAATCAACTGACCAGTAGTCACAGCTATGTAGCTTTAAAGCAGCGTTTCATTTAGTTGGCATGTTCCATGACACACTAACAGATCTTTTTACAAACTTAAGAGGATTTAATATTAGGGAAAGTGAAAATTTAAAACTGCTATGACAAGAGAATTGGTGTATATTTCGAGATGTCTTTCCAATACGCATGCTTAAAGTTGGGAGCTCCACCCACTGAAAAGTCCAAAATGAAGGGACTGTGAAGAACCTTTCATTTTAAAATGTTTCGGATGCTGTACCAACAATCAACACCGTCACAAGGACTGCCCAGGACGGGGACGTGAATGCTTTCTCTGTCGCAAAAGCAAGCACTTTAAACAATTTTGCATATCTAAAATTCAATTTTGAGGATGAAAGCTAGAAGGAGCTTTTAACCTTTTGAAATCCAGAGCATTTCAACCCAGTGACTTCAAAGATATCAAAAGATCCCAATAAGCAGTTCTGGTCTGCAAAGGTGAAAGTCCGAGGATACAGAACATAATTTAAACTAGACACCAAGGCTAGACTACAGTCTGGATGGCATGGTGGCTAACAGTGGTTAACACTGCTACTCAGTGGCAGGAACTCAAGCTCAATTCTGGCCTGGGGTGACTGTGCGGAGTTTGAACATTCTCCCCATATCTGTGCGGGGTTTTCTGCAGGTGCTGCAGTTTTCTTCCTCAGTCCAAAGATGTGAGGTTATGACGACTGGCTGTGCTAAACTGCCCCACGATGGGCGGAGGATCAGCATTGTAAGTGTGGGATTACAGGGACAGAACCTGGCTAAAATATCTGCCAGACAGAGTCAGTGCAGACCTAATGGAGCCAAATGGTCTCCTTCTGTACTGTAGAGTTTTATGATTCTTTGAAATTGGACAGATTCAAGAACAGATTTAAAAGGCAGTAGAAATTAAAATAAAGTAACAGGGACCAGGGGGCACAGAACAAGTAAAGGATCAATTTTACTAAGTCTTAAGTCATGCACGTAAAAAAATTTAAGAAAATGTACGTTTTGTAGAAGCAAATTTCTCTGCTTAGCAGGGCAGCACCTTTAGTATCTTGGTCATTTTAAAAAGGCTGAAGACATAGCAATAGCAGTCAGCAGAGCACTACTGGGGGATGAATTTCCAAAATTGACCCAAGGACCAGGCAAGTTCAAACCTGCAGCAGAAATTGAAGTCAACTCATTAGACAACAGATCAGTCTTTATTGCAGAAGCACCCTCCACTAAACCATGAGGGAAATACACATCTCTCACTTCTCTCTGAAGACAGGCTAGGAAGCAGAAACAGGATGCATAAATAAAGACTAATCATACCCTGGAGGAGTTCTAGAGCTTGGTTGACTCTTTTGAGACAGAGTTCAAGAAAATGATGCCTCTTCAGAAAGTGATCTGTTGGAAGAGGTCCTCGATTTTACAATATTCTGATTCCACTGACAATGGTGAATCATCCTTTTGTTGAAAAGGGTAAAGAGATGCATTTGTCTAATTAATCCATTGAGCCCACTGAAGATATGAAATAGAGTCATTGAACAATAAAGCATGAAAATAGGCCCTCTGTTCCTCAATAATTACAAACAGCCAACAGAAAGCTTTCCAGGAAGAATGAAATGCTTAGCTCCAAGTTGGCAAAGTAACAAAGGAAGTTCAGAGTTTATTAATTTGTACCAACATATATTGCTGCTCAAACCTGGATCTCACCAGCAAGTCACCAATGCACTCAAATCTTCTTTCAGTAAAGAAACAGAGGTCTAAACTACAAAGCTTCTATGGTACAATGAAGGAACTTCATGTAGACCAAGGTCTGGAGATTCATTCCATTGCTGATGATAGTGCAATCCCAATTTCTCATGCTGGCCCGGTGATCCCATGAACTGCTGCAGGGCCATTTTATGCTGAAGCACAGAAATGATTATCTGCAGAAAGCAAATTTCATACCAAGTATTGAGAACTCTTCCTTTCCTGCTATCCTACAGATCCTCAGGATGTTCTTTGTTCTTTTTCATAGAATCCCTAATTCCCCAGTGCAGAAGAAGCTATTCAGGCTATCACTTCTGCACGATAAATCTCACCCAGGCCTTCATACCCACCCTACCCCAATAAGCCTACAACACTTGCCAAGGCTAATTCCCCGAACCTTTACATCTTGAAACACTAAGCAGCAATTTACCACAGCCAATCCACCTAACTGGCACATCTTTGGACTGTGGAAAAAAAACCAGAGCACCTGGAGGAAAACCCACGCAGACACGGGATGAAATGTGCAAACTCCACAGACAGTCACCCAAGCTCTAGAGTTTGAGACAGCAGTGCTAACCCACTGTGTCATCTGTCAATCAGATTCATTCATTTCTCATCATTATAACAGCAATGAATGAAACAACTGCAAAGATCTTCACTGGCGATGACATTGGTTCATTTTCTCAAGCCAGTGCTTTTACCAAAGTGTACACTGCAAAAGATTATAGAAAGCATTTCAGTTTGTTCTTTCTTTTCACGCAATTGCGATCATTTGAGTTCTGAAGGACTTGAATTAATTTTTCCTTAATTAGTTTTCACTACCTTTACACTTAGGTTATTGTAAGTGACAAAACCCAGGAGCCAGCAGTCATGAGAATCTGCTATGCTTTTTCCCCAATGGATCTGCCTTCCAAGGCTAAGATAACAGAATACACAGGTTCTAGACATTCTGAGACAACACTGATGGGGTAGGACGAGGACAGATACTGTCAACAGGACATCAGATCGGAAGAAGGGAATATATAACAAATGGATGAGTACATGGGACTTAATAGGATTGAGGGTTACAGGTAAGCATAGTAAGGTAGAGAGAAGATCGGCGTAACTTGTGGGCTGAAAAGCCTGTTTGTGCTGTAGTATTTCTAAATAATGTAAGCGTGACATCAGGGTGCCAAGAAACTCCGAGAGCAAAAGACCAGAGAACAAAGTACTTACCATGCAATCTTCAAAACTATTTATATGCACTATTTACAAATAAAACTATACACTGATTACCATTTAATTTTTCAAGAAAGTGAAACTTCATTGAAATAGAAGTCATGACTAGAACTTTCAGGATTACCCACATATACCAACAATGGCCACTACATTCCAAGGTGTGAAACGGTTTGAGATATTCAAGTTAAATTATGATTACACAGTAATAGATACTGGAACATTGAAAGTGAACTTCAAGCACAATAACAGAAAATAAAAGTAATTCTTTTAAGTAATTATGTACACTATTTCCTTCACACAATGAAAATTAATTTTTGAACGTTTCCACTTTCCTGAGGAATAAATGTTATACCATTGTAATTACTTTATCCAAAAAAGGAGGCAGAATCAAATATGAATCAAATCATAAAACATTGTATCAACAGTTGATACATTAGATATTTAGTGAGGGAAGAGAGTGGCTTGTAATTCTGAAGTATTGATGAACTCTGTGGGAAATCATCCCTTCATTTGATCATTATCCTGCACAAGATCTGCACTTCAGCTGATCTTTCTGATCCCAGTTCCTTTAGAGAAGAAAGGTCAAAACAGATGGTTAATAAATATGGTCTGGTTACTCAGCTAACACCCTAACAAGGTCCAAAGTTTCCTTCATGAAATAGATGACTGTCATACTTGTAAAGTGAAATATGCTTCAACCTCATGGGCACATTCTGCAAATTACAAACAACAGAAACAGCATGCTTAAATTTAAAATACCTCAAGGCAGTTAATATGATATTATTCCCCTTCCAAAGCCAAAAGAGAATGTGAAAGACTAATAAGCTCAAAGAATAAATTATTTTGTAAAGCTGAATATTATGTATGATGGAAATCAAACAACAGACAGGCAGCATTTGTGGAGATGAAAGGTCATCAACTTGAATCATCAACTGTTTCTCTTACAGCTATTGCCAGAGCTGTCAAGTATTTCCAGCATTTCCTGTTTAAGGATTGAATCCCTTGGCAGGAACCAGGGAGTGAACACTCACCGATGGGCATAGTGCAGAATGTCAAATTCTTAGACTAGAACAGTTTAAAAGATCTCCAAGAATTAACATTCTATATTAGGAGGGGCAGAACTCCATGCAATATAGTTGGCTGTAATCTATTCAGCACGTCATACAAGTCTATCGTTGCCTTGCTTTTGTTTTTATCAATCTGACCATGACAGCAACAAACTTTGTATAGTCACTCCCATTGGTTGAATGATATATATTTAGCAATATAAATTTCATAGATCTTGCTTTCTAGTCACTATTTCATTAATAGGTTTGCTTAGCATATCGATACCAACACATCAAAAAACCGATCTCATGCCAAAGAGCTAATGGTCCTCTTATATAAATTAGTAACCTTGCACTGAACATTCCATAGAAACGGGTGCCCTATTTTTGCTATGAAAAGTGATTCCAATGTTAATCACTAGCTCATGTCTCTGGAAAGGCAGGCCACCATCTTGCAAAGTTGCTTTGTTCCATGCCCTGCAAGTAAAGCTATTGATGCAATCTATGAAGTGAGATTGTACTTAGTCAATTTTATCTTCATTGCCCGTGGGGCTGAATTTAAGCTGAGGACTGGGATGGGAAAAGTATCAACTTTCCTGCCAGGATAAAGCCATTGGACCAAAAGACGTCCAGCTAAATGCTCATTTAAGAAATAAGAACAGGTTTTCGGTGAACCAGAAGTGTTATGTTGCCCCTGACCCTTACCAAAGTTGGCTGCTCTGTTCATTTTAGTTCTTTTTAAATGTTAATTTTCTGTCTCATTGGAAGATCAATTTTGTGCTTTTGTTTTTTAATTTTACTGCTTACATCTATATTAGCTATTTTTAAAAATATTTCTAACTCCTAGATCTGTTTCTCATATTTAATTTTTCCAAAGGAAAAATGTAACCCCAAACATCCAGTATTTTATATTGAATTCTAGAGTAATTCTTGTTGCTCTAAACTTTTTCTGGCACAAAGTCCTTTTGAAAGTAAGCAAACAATATATAGCAAAGTAGTTAAAATAATCTGTAACAATCTGCAATCAGACATGCACACTTTTTAAAATCTGATCAAAATGCACAAATATACACCAAACGTGCACTTTGTTGACAGTGACCCCATATTTGGCACATTTCAAATCTTCTATATCAATAGACAATATATGTTTCTAAATAAAATGCAAACTGTCAAAACTCATTTACTTAATTTATATAGATACTTTTAAACACTATCATCTGATTATAGAGCATTGATAGCAACAGTAGCAGCTTTCTCCAAAGATAATTTTAACTAGGCCAAACAGTGATGGAATTCCATAAGACGGCCTGCCTCACAATCATGCCAATGAATTTGGCCCAGATAAAATTGAGTCAAAAATTGGCAAGCAAAGTTTTAATGGATCAATAACCTTTAAAGGGGGGACAGAGGGGACAGTCAAGATACATTCCCACAAGGGGGGAGAAGGGAGGACAAAACACTGCCAGAGCTTCCAGAGTTATAGCTAGATATCAGATTGATTATACAACTGAAAATCAAGCTGAATAATAAAAAAAAGTTCAAAGTGAACGTGAAAAAAGGAAAGTAAAAAGGGGATGAGAAGAGACTGGCAGCTAAGATGAGAAAATCCTAAAGTCTGATACAGAGCTACAAATAGTAAAAAGGTGGTGAAATTGAGCAAATTAAGTAACAAAAACAAGATGTGTGTGGAGGCTGAGGGCATCCGAGATACTAAATGCATTTTGTATATTCTTTACCAAATAAAGTCAACAGTGAAGAAGACAGTAGTTGAGACAGTGAATGGTCTAACGGGGTCAGAAGTTTCAGAAAGGCAAGAGGCACTGCAGCTGACACCAACAGAATCAGATCAGATGCATCAGACGATACAAAAGGCTGAAACTATAGAAACACTGACTATAATTCTCAAATCCTTCCCAGCTACAGGAGTGATGGGGATGCTAGAGGATAGGGAAATTAGAAACAATAGATCATTAAGTTAAAAAAAAAGCTAGTTAGTTTATTGAAAACATTTAGAAAGGATAATCCAGGATAAAATTAACAGATATGTGGATTAGTGAAGGAAAGCCGGGAGAATTAATGGCAAATTATATTTAACCAAATTGATTTGAGCATTTTTGATGAAGTAATAGAAGGTTGATGAAGGTAATGTAATGCTGTTAAGGTACATGGACTTCCATAAAGGTATTTGAAAGAATTTAATATAACAAACAAGTCAGTAAAGTTAAGAGTACATGGAATAAGAGACCATGGCAGCTCGAATGTATGGTTGATTTAACAACAAGAAACTGTACTGGTGAATTGTTCCATTTCAGATTGGAGAAAAATGTATAGCCAGATTCCAGGAATTGGGATAAGAATCCCTGTGTTGCTTGATCTAATGGCACACAATTTAAACGTAGAAAACAAAGCTACAAAGTACTGTGAACTGAGAAGAGGATACGGATAGACTTCAAGACAGCACAGATTGGTGAAATGGGCATATATGTTGCAGAAGAAAGTTAATGCAAGCAAGTATGAATTTTTACATCAATGGAGGAAGAGTGAAGAGAGACAATAAAAAAATCAAGTGTACCGAATACATTTTGCTAGCAAAGAGCCATACGAACAGTGAGCTGAGCGGTCTACTTCCATGCTGTAACCAATGGCTCCACGGCTTTGTCATTAGTTCTGTAACAATGGCCACTTTTCAATCTAGCATTATTGATTTGGGACAGCCATAGTATTAGAGGGCTGGATGAAGAGAAATTTGTGTATTCAGGAGGAATTTCTCATTCAGTATGTGGAGGGAACAACTAGAAAGGAGGCAAAACTTGATCTCCTCTTGGGAAATAAGGAAGAACAGGTGACAGAAGTATTAGTGAGAGATCACTTTGGGATCAGTGGCCGTAATTCTATTGGTTTTAAGATAGCTATGGAGAATGATAGGTATGGTCCAAAAGTTAATATTCTAAATTGGGGCAAGAACAATTTTGATAATATCAGGCAGGAACTTTAAGTTAATTGGGGAAGCCTGGGGGAGGGCAAAGGGATATCTGGTAAGTGGAGGCTTTCAAAAGTGTGTTAACCAGGGCTCAGGGTAAGCACATTCCTCTTAAGAGTGAAGGACAAGGCTAGTAAAAGTAGGGAACTCTTGATTTGTGATATTGGAGGTCCTGATCAAGAAGGAGACACATGACATGCATAGGCAGCTGGAATTAAGTGAATCCTTTGAAGAGTAAAGGGGTGTACGAGTAAAGAGAGAAATCAGGGGGACAAAAAGGAGACATGAGATTGGATTCTCCTTTGCCTTATCTGCCAAAACAAAAAGCTTCTACAAATACATAAAGGCCAAAAGAATAACTAGGACAAGTGGAGAGCCTCTTAAAGATCAACAAGGTCATCTTGTGGGTCCACAAGAGATAGGTGAAATCCTATATGAATTTTTTTTAAAATTGGTATTTACTGTTGAAAAAAAGCACGGATGTTAGGGAACTGACAGGGGTCGAGGTGGCGGGGGGTGTAAATGAGGGAAATGATGTCTTGAGAAGTGTACATATTACAGAAGTATGCTGGAAGTCTTAAAGCACATCAAGATAGATAAATCCCTGGGACCTGATGACGTGCAACCCAGGATGTTGTGGGAGGCTAGGGAGGAAATTGCTGATTCTCTAGCAGAGGTATCTGAACCATCAATAGTCACAGGAGAGATACCTGAAGATTGGAGGATGGCAAATGTTGTGCTGCAAGGAAAAGCCTGGGAACTACAGGCTGATGAGCCTCATATCTGTGATGGGTAAGTTGTTGGAAGGTATTTTGAGAGACAGGATCTACAGGCATTTAGAGAGGCAAGGACTGATTAGGGAGAGTCAGCATGGCTTTGAGACTGGAAAGTCATGTTCACAAATTTCGTTGCATTTTTTGAAGGAGTAACCAAGGCAGCAGATGAGGGCAGTGCAGCTGTTGTTGTCTACACGTACCTTAGCAAGGCCTTTGACAAGATACTGCATGGTTTGTTTTTGCACAAGGTTAAATTTCATGGGACCCAAGGTAAGGTAACTAAATGAATACAAAATTGGCTTGACAACAAAAGGCAGAGGGTGGTTGTAGAAGGCTGTTTTTCAAACTGGAGACCTGTGACCAGCGGTGTGCCTCAGGGATCAACGCTAGGTCCACTTATTTAATTTATACTAATGATTTGGATGAGAATATAGGAGGCATGGTTAGTAAGTTTGAAAATGACACTAAGATTGATGGCATAGTAGACAGTGAAGAAGGTTATCTCAGATTGCAACAGAATCTTGATCAATTGGGCCAGTGGGCTGATGGACTTCAGACAAAATGTGAGGTGATGCATTTTGGTACGTTGAACTAGGGCAGATCTTAGTTAATGGTAGGGCAATGGGGAGAGTTACAGGCATTTAGCTCCTTGAAAGTGGAGTCACATGTGGACAGGGTGGTGAAGGAAGCATTCAGCATGCTTGGTTTTATTATTCAGAACATTGAATACAGGAGTTGGGATGCCTTGAAATTGTATAAGACATTGGTACGGCCACACTTGGAATACTGTGTACAGTTCTGGTCACTATTATAGAAAGTATATTATTAAACTAGAAAGAGTGCAGAAGAGATTTTGTAGGATCCTACAGGGATTTGATGGCTTGAATTATAAGGTAAAGCAGGATAAACTGCAACTATTTTTCTCTGAAGCGTAAAAGGTTGAAGGGTGATCTTATAGAGGTCTATTAGATAATGGAGGGGCATAGATCAGCTAGACCATCGATATCTTTTCCCAAAGGTAGGGAAGTCTAAAACTAGAGGGCATAGGTTTAAGGTGAGAGGGGAAGAGATACGAAAGTGTCCAGAGAGGAAATTTGTTCAGAGGGTGGTGAGTGGCTAGAATAATCTGTCAGAGGCAATAGTAGAGACAGGTACAATTTCATCTTTTAAAAAATTATACCTGGGTACAATAGGTATAAAAGGATATGGGCCAAATGTGGGTGGCATGGACAAGTTAGGCCAAAAGGCCTGTTTCCATTCTATGACTATGCTTTCTAACAGCTAACTTTTCTTTTTAAATTCTTCACTCAAATGCCATCAGAAAATACTAATTGGCATCTTTCAGCTGATCCATTACATAATCAAAGAACCAGGTAGAATACTGAAATATCTATCTTCTTAGATTATTTTGACATACCTAAATATTCCATAATACTTACGATATCATGTGTTCCAACGATGGTTCAATTGGTAATCCACACCAACTCTAGAGTTATTGGTTCAAATCCAACTCCAGTGAAGTGTTCAAAATCAAGAGGGGTCCTGCAGTATCAGTGATCCCATTTCTCAGATGAGGCATTAAACAAAGGCTGCTCTTTCAGTTGTATGCAACTTTTATGGAAGAATGAGTGATTACCTTGTGCGTTTTGGTCAATATTATCTCTTAAATCAACACTATGAAAAACAGACTCTGGTGAATATCACATTGCTGCTTGGGAAGCTTGCTGTGAGCAAATTGGCTGCCTCATTTCCTACGTTGAAATGTTGTCATTGTTGCCAAAAAACTTCATTAACTGAAAAGCGCTTTGCATATCCTGAGGTCCTGAATGGTGCCACCAAAATACAAGTATCTCTTTCATCTTCCTCTTTACCAATGTAAACTAATAATTAATACTTTGATTCCTGTGTAAACATTTTAATTCAGGGACTGCAGAATTCAAGTATTCATGCACAATTCCTGACATCCAAAAAATAGAAACCAAATAGCTCAATTTTTGCATGATATCTTATGCCAAATCTTTGAAGATTCTGATTCAAATTTCAGAAGTTTGAGTTTCTTCATAATGTGCACTACAACCATTGCTACAAGTGTCAGCCTCGACTTAAGTGATAGGACTTTTCCCTCAAAAATCAGGTGGTCATAGGTTCAAGTTTCATTCTCGACACTTCAATACTGTTCAGAGGGAGAGATATAGTATTTTGGACTACCTGAAGAGCAAGGATCTTTTAGTGCTTGGTCCAATATAATGTCAGTCAATATTAAGAAAAGAATTTAGTCATTTAGGATATATTAACAAATATGGGAATAATGCATTTTTCTACATTACACACCAATGCCTAGATTTGAAAAGGAGCTAACAAGATTACAAAGTACTTGGAACATCTTACACTTGAGAAAGGGACTGTAAATACATTCTTACACCATGCATTTAATATATATTAATTTATATTTAAAGAGAACAAATTGACATTCAGCTACAGAGTAATTTGATTTAAAACGCAATGCCCCACAATTTGGCTACTGATGTACAGGGAAAATGGGCAGTAGTATTGTTTCTCATCAGTATTCAAAGGCTTCAATAAAACTGTTCCATCCCACAGCGAGAATGTTTTACAAGTATCTTTGTTAGAACTTACAAATTACTACGTATATATACTTTTTCAAAACAGAAATATGCATTTGCAAATCGAAATCTGCAATTCCAGCCCACCTTTTTGTATGTCACATTCATCAAGAAACCAGTCTCAGGTGCCATTTTACTGAATGCAAGGTGCTAGGACTGCAAATATTTTTCAGAACATTTTGGAAATTTAAATTGCTGGTGACAGCGAATCCACTATCAGTGCTAGCGGAAGTATAACATCCACTTTTTGAACTCAGGATTGATAATATGAAGTAATTTTTTACGCAGTTTTTAGGATGGAAACCATGACAAATTTCATAACAAAAATATGACTGAAGCCAATTCCAAGCAAAATACAGGATCAAATATTTCAATATAATTAATTCGATGCCTCAATTAAAATTGAATCCTCACCTAGGTGGGTATTGGCTGACAAATTGGAAAAAAAAACTACATTTTTAAACTATCATTGTAATATACAGCAATCCTGAATGTAGAACAATTCACATTCAAATGCACACACGGCCAATTAAGGGCACACAACTCTATAGTTGCAGAATCAAAAATTTCAACAAAATCAGGCAAGTACAAGACTTGTCCCTGCACAAATTTGCCTTGATTTACTTTCAATGCAAAAATTGGTACTTGAAAAAGTCTCAGTACTTAAAATGCTTTCAAATCACTACATTTAATTCAGCAGCATGCATGGTCCATGGGCTGGTCCAAAATGAAAGCCACAACGCCACATCTGGAGCTATGTGAGAACACAGGCGTGAATCCTTAATCCACCACTCATCACTGTTATGCAATCATCAGGGCTTGGTGTGTCATATGCATGGGCAACAGCAATGTAGTATTACAAATGAGGTTTATGTTACTGTGAATTTTAAATTCATTAACATAGAAGAAAGATATTCATGCTTATGAGATGGAATAAATACCCAAAAAGTTTTGTTTCTGAATTAATTAAATTTAATGGACTAGTGTGACCAAAGCTTAAAATCTGTACAAAGGCCAGATAGGTAGCTCAGATTCTTTTGTCAGCTTAAGTAGCCCTTGGGCAAACTGATCGTTGAACCACTGCTCTAAGTGGTAACAGCCAATTTTAGCAGAATGCAGCACAACTGAATACCTCAATTATCTTCTACCTAGTGGAGCCTAGAAAAATCTTATGCCCTACATGTAAGAAATATGCATTTCTTACATATGCATCTTCATGATTACAGAAGATGCAGAAGAGCAAGTTCACTATAAACAGTGATTTATAAACCAAGCCCTAGCATATTAGAGTTCTGAAATCAATATCATACAAACAAATGCAAACATGTTTAGCAGAATTTAATGCTCAATTAGAAAGGGATCATATACACAAGCTGCAGTTTGCCAAGTTGATTCCTTCTTGATTTGTGCAACAAAAACAAACTTATCAAAGTCAAAAATAACCATCGAAAGGGATAGAGCAAATCCAATTCTATCAAAGTAGAAAACGTTATTGCACAATACTGAGTGGAAGTGTAAATCAGATTACCAAATTTTCACTTTCCTTTTGACCTCAAAAATTGCTAAAATAATACTTGGACACAAGATTTAAACTCTGCACGAGCTCCCAGTAGTCTTCATATTACAAGTTTATCTACACCCATGGGAAGATTCTGAGGAGATAGGATAAACACAGAAGCTGTTGTTCCCTTTGACTAGAAATCTAAATCCCAGTAGTGCACACAGTCTCAGGACATTTGAATTCATGACATCTGGGTACCAGTCAGATTCCATGACCATTAGGTTTCCTGTCCTCTTAATGCACAGCAACTGCATGCTATAAATTGACAGCTGAATACGCAAAGTAATTGAATAAATTCCATTATATCTACGTTCATTTGAATGAAGTTTTTGCCCCAGAATAAACTTGGACCTGAGATGAAGAGAAATTTCTTTACCAAAAGAGTCACGAATCTTTGGAATGTTGTATCCCAGAAGGTTGTGGAGACTTCACCACAGAATATGCTTCAGATTGAAACCTACAGATTTTTAGCCTCTCAGGGAATCAAGGCACAAGACGAGCAAGTGAAAGAGAGAAGTTAAGGCTGATGATCAGCCACAGTAACACTGAAAAGCTGGAGCAGGGTCACAGGACTATAGGTCTAAACCGACTTCTATTATGTTCTTACAATTGCCAATTTTAAGCTCATACAAGAAACTACTGGATAAACAATTAACCAAATCAGTGCTAACTTATTCTGGGGCAAAAACAATTAAGATATATGTTCACTTCATTCGGATATGAATGTAGATACAATGGAACTTATTCAATACTTTGTATATTTAACTATCAAAATTTATAGTACACAATTGTTGTACATCAAGAGGACAAGAAACCTAACGGTTATGGAACCTAACTGGTACTCAGATGTCATGAATATCAAATTCCCCCAATGGAAACTTATAAATTGAAATGTAAAGGTTTGGTAATGTGATCAAGTATTAGAAAATCACACATCCTCAGTAAAAATCTACCTGGTTCACTAAAGAACAAGAGCTTGTTACATGCAATATCAATTCCACACTATGTAAATGACTTTGTTGCAATCAGGCCACTTGTGATGTGCAATAAATATTGGTTGATCAGTGTTGTCCAGAACATGGCAAGTAAAACTAAAATAAAAATCCTAATAGCTCTGCAATTTAAAAGCAGAAAAGTTCAATTAGTCTCGGATCCAGTCTCAATTAGGATTTACTACAATAAAAAGTTTACTTTCAATTTTTTTTTAATTGTTGAAACAAAAGTAGTGAGTCTCATTTTAACAAATAATTTTTTGTAAATTTAAGTAACACATTTTAAAAATATGCACAGCTGCATTTTTCTAATCCACGTCAATGACTGTAGAGAACAAATACATGAATGACGTACAGGAAAAGTAAGAGGCAAAGGTTTAACTTTCTATTCATTCACCTAGGATTTTTCTGCCTGTAGAATTTAAGACCATCAATTGCTGCAGGTTAACACACAATTAAAGTAGATAAGCAGAATTTGTGGTGGAATTGGAAAGTACGGAGTGTGAACTGTATGTAACTGAAGTTGTCAGACAACTAACTTTGAAGTTAAATAAAACAGAGTAGAGGAGTTCATTTGAGTTATGTTTCAAATTTTCCTACAAATGAAATATAGCTGAAAATATTGCACCTGGAAATTGTTCAACTAATTGATGAGATAGAACTTATTCAAGAAGAGCTGTAAGCCCATCCTAGCTCATTTATTTTGTTCTCCATTACAGCATCCAACTGTCTCTTCAATGAATAAGGATGTTGTTTCCACTACCGCTAACACTAACCCAGTATAATCATTCTTCACAAAGAACTTCCTTACACTTGTAGTATTTGTCTGCTACCAAATTACTATCAGGATGTAATGATCAATTCCAGAATCAAGTCAAAGACAACCACAATTATTCCACACCACTGTTACAGAAAACTGAAAATGAGTCAATATCGTCAACCATTTAAACATTGTAACAAAGTTAAGCTGACAATACTGATAAATTGTCAGAATTTGAGTTTAACCAAAGCTGCCAGATGGCAGTGTGAAAGATTCAAAGAACAAAACAGCACGGGAAACAGGCCCTTTGGCCCAACGAGCCCGCGCCACCACCCCGATGTTCCCACCTCTACCCATGATCCCTGTCTATGTTTATAGATCTATGGATTAAAAACCAAATTTGAGACAATTTAGGGAGAATTTGTTTTACCACCTAGCCTAAGAGCACATCTTTGGGATGTGGGAGGAAACTGGAGCACCTGGAGAAAACCCACACAAGCATGGGGAGAACGCGCAAACTCCCATAGACACAGGCCCAAATCCATGTATCTGCACAGCACAGCGATAGTCACTGAGCTATCGTGTTGCCCACCAAAGGGTCCAGATCAAGCGTACACTTGATCTGGTGTTAGGCTTGGAAGTTAGTGAACATTTTGGTGATAGTGACCACAATTCGGTTACGTTCACCTTAGTGATGGATAGGGATAGCATGAAGCTGGGGGCAGTAGTTATAGCTGGGGGAAGGGTAATTATGAGGCCATCAGGAGAGAATTAGGGTGCATAGATTGGACTAGGAACATCTGGAATGTGGAGCTTATTCAAGGAGCAGCTGCTGCGAGTCCTTGATAAGTATGTCCATGTCAGGCAAGGAGGAAATGGTCGAGTAAGAGAACCTTGGTGTACGAAAAAAGTTGATTTGCTGGTTAAAAGAAAAAAGGAGGCTTATGTCAGGATGAGGCTTGAAGGCTCGGTTAGTGCAATGGATAGCTATAGATTAGCCAGGAGGGAGCTAAAGAGTGAATGGAGGAGAGCTAAGAGAGGACACGAGAAGACTTTGGCTGATAGGATTAAGGAGAATCCTAAAGCTTTCTTTAGATATGGTAAGAATAGAAGATTGGTTAGGACAAGATTAGGGCCAGTCATAGACAGCAGTGGGAAGTTGTGCGTGGAGCCTGAAGAGATTGGAGAGGCACTGAATAAATATTTCTCTTTGGTATTCATGCAGGGTGATGTAAACGTAGTTATGGAGAACACTGAGGTACAGGGTTGCAAGCTGGAAAGTAGTGAAGTAGATAGGATGTGCTAGATATTCGAGGGTTTGAAGTTGGATAAGTCCCCTGGGCCGGACGGGATTTACCCTAGAATTCTCTGGGAGGCAAGAGAGGCGATTGCAGAGCCTCTGGCTCTGACCTTCAGGTCGTCGTTGGTTACGGGTGTGGTTCCGGAGGACAGCGAATGTGGTCCCATTGTTCAAGAAGGGGAAGAGAGACCTTCCAGGGAATTATAGGCCAGTGAGTCTTACTTCTGTTGTGGGCAAAGTATTGGAGAGAATTATTAGGGATAGGATTTATAGTTATTTAGAGAGAAATGAATTGATTGGGGATAGTCAGCATGGTTTTGTGAAAGGTAGGTCGTGCCTCACTAACCTTATTGAGTTTTTTGAAAAGGTGACCAAAGAGGTGGATGGGGGTAAGGTGGTTGATGTGGTATATATGGACTTTAGTAAGGCGTTTGATAAGAGGGCCCATGGAAGACTTCTGCAGAAAATGCAGATGTATGGGATAGAGGGTGATTTAGCTAATTGGGTTAGGAATTGGCTAGCATATAGAAGACAGAGGGTGGTGGTTGATGGGAGATATTCATCGTGGAGTTCGGTGACAAGTGGTGTACCTCAGGGGTCTGTTTTGGGGCCCCTGCTGTTTGTACTTTTTATAAATGATCTGGATGAGGGTATTGAAGGATGGATTAGTAAATTTGCAGATGACACTAAAGTCGGTGGAGTGGTAGATAGTGAAGAGGGTGTTATAGTTTGCAGAGGGACTTGGACAAGTTGCAGAGCTGGGCCGAGAGGTGGCAAATGGAGTTTAATGTGGAAAAGTGTGAGGTAATGCACTATGGGAGGAATAATAAATGTGTAGAGTATAGGGCTAATGGTAGGATTCTTAGTAGTCTTGATGAACAGAGGGATCTTGGTGTGTATGTGCATAGATCCCTGAAAGTAGGCAGTCAAGTCGATAAGGTTGTTAAGAAGGCACATGGAGTCTTAGCTTTTATTGGTAGGGGGATTGAATTTCAGAGCCGCAACGTCATGTTGCAACTGTACAAAACTCTAGTGCGGCCGCACTTGGAGTAGTGTGCAGTTCTGGTCCCCACATTATAAGAAAGATGTGGAGGCATTGGAGAGGGTACAGAGGAGGTTTCCCAGGATGTTGCCTGGTATGGAGGGCAGGTCTTATGAAGAGAGGCTGAGGGATTTGAGGTTGTTTTCGTTAGAAAGGAGGCGGCTAAGAGGGGACCTAATCAAAACATATAAGATGATTAGAGGTTTAGATAGTGTGGACAGTGATAGCCTTTTTCCTAGGATGGAAAAAGCTAGCACGAGGGGACACAGCTTTAAATTAAGGGGTGATAGTTATAGGACGGATATCAGAGGTAGGTTCTTTACCCAAGGGTGGTTCGGGAGTGGAATGCCCTGCCTGCAGCAGTTGTAGATGCGCCAAGTTTGGTGGCGTTTAAGAGGTTAGGTGATAAGTATATGGAAGAGAAGGGAATGGTTTAGTTTGGAGGGGCATTGCTTTTTATATTGGTCGGCGCAACATCGAAGGCCGAAGGGCCTGTTCTGTGCTGTAATGTTCTATACTAATGACGTGAAGCACTAGGATACCCTCGAAAAAAATCCAAGAGGAGCCCTCTCACGACCCATCGCGTGTATGCCCCTTGTTAGGCAACAAGTCTTGATTACCTGGGAATTGTAATCAGCCCTCTCCTGTTATTTTGATTACTGAAATTACTGTGGCTAATCAAATCCAAAATAAAACATTGTGATGCAGATTGAATGTGATTCTTAATAAATCTTGAGAATTAAAGGTTCAAATGAGAAGTCAAAATACTGCAGATATTGGAAATCTGAACTATAAATAAAAATACTGAAAGTACTCAGCAGGTCAAGCTGCATCCTGCAAGATAAAACAATTTCAAGTTGGTTCTGAAACACTAACTATATTTCTCCCCACAAATTTGAAGAATTTTTCCAGCTTATCTGTTTTATCTCCAGATATATAGAAGAAATTTTCCCACATAATAAATACATGGAAAGACTGTAAAACCAGTTAATGGTAATCAATATTAGGGTGGAAGCTGGAGCGAAGGCTTTAAGGGTGAGTCATAAGAACTTTTACAGCAAATAAATATGAAGTGTTCAATGATATAATAAAAATGCCAATAGTCATGCAAACAGATATAAACTGCAATCACTTCAGTTCCCAACGTGAGCATCCCATGTGGGGGTTGCTGTATAGTACCAACTTGTAAAAAGGGAAGGGGGAAGAAGGAAGTGTGTGTGTGTGTGTGTGTCACTTGTGTAGTTTATAGCCTTTGTCTGTTGATGGGATAGAATTTTGCAAAAACACACTATGTTGCCAGCCACAGAATCAGCACAGGCAAGGGTGCAAGAACAGAAATCTTGTTGATCTTGGGCAGGAATTTCCAGTATCGCCTGAACGAGATTGTAAAATCCTGTGCCACATGACAGAAGTGTTTTGAGACAGGTATATTAATGAGGAATAATTTACAAGAAATAAATTTTAAAAACAGAACTGAAGAAATTAGTATTTGACCAAAAATTGGCTTGGTTCAATTGTAAACACATTTCCTTCTTGGGTCAGAAGGTGAACTTAATTTCAACTTCAATACTGAAGAAATGCTATCTTATGAGTGAAACAATCAATATCACATCTGCATTCTCCTGCAATTCAGGTGGGCACTAAAGTTGCACTGCACTGATAAGAATACAGAGTTCTCCCAAAAGTCTGTTAATACAATCAACCCCAAAGTAAATGAAATAGTCATTCAGTCCAATTATAATATTTCAAGTAATAGACATTTTCAGGTGTTTTATGAACACAAGGCTCTGGCTTAGAATCAGAATCACAGTGTTGAAACCAAATCCTGGACTTTATGTAATCAGTCTGTAATTTGTTAGAAAATAGCAGAGTCTAATTAAATATCCAGTCAGCATGTTGCAGAATGAAAGCTTCAAGTGTTGCAATTTTCTTTCCCAGTATCATACTGGATTTCATATTTGGTTATAATAATTCAGTATACCTGGTTTAGCATTATATTAGTCAACAGAAGACAATGTCTGCACACTAAGATATTTCATCAGACTGGTGACGCTATAGGAACTTTTGTTCCTATTTCTAAAAGAGCAGGGGAGTTACCTTGCACCCCAGCCAAAATTTAACTCCTCAATTAAATACAAGTAAAAACAGATTATCTAGTCATTATTACACTGCTGTTTGTGGGAGCTACTACTGCTGAATGGTTGCTGCCTTTTCTACAGTACAGTGACCATACTGCACAGTACTTCATTGATTCCAAGGTGCTGAGGTGTCTTAATGTCACAAAACGTAGTCTATAAATGTCACTAGTCCTCTTAGAGGAATTGTGTGCCTCAAGTGTTTAAGAAAGGCTGACTAGGCAAGTTAAAAATATATTAGTGTGCTATGGCTAACTCCAACCACGAAGATATTATATACATTCCCTATAATGCAAGAGAGGCCTTTCGGCCCATCAAGTCTACACCCACTCAGGCCAAATTTCCATAACCCCACTTATTCATCCTGCTACTCCCCTAACACTAAGGATCAATTTAGCATGACCAATCAATCTAACCCGCACATCTTTGGGCTGTAGGAGGAAACTGGACACCCACAAAAAACCTTACACAGATGACATGGAGAGAATATGCAAACTCACAGACAGTGACCCAAGCCAGGAATCTAACCTGAGTCCCTGGCACTGACACAGCAGTGCTAACCACTGTGCCACCCAAAAAACCATGAATTCAAATTTCACCATTTGCCATGGTGCATCACCAGAGCATCATCCTGGGGTCTTTGGATTACTAGTTGTGCCACTGCCTCCCCACTTTTGTATACAATGTATTCTATCAGTAATAGATTTAATATTTTCAAATATGCATTTGCATCTTCAGAATTTTCCCATCACTAACAATACTATAACAGCATACATTTTAAAAACTACAGACATGGAAAATCTTTTTCTGCCTCTGGTTAGTTGTTCTCATCTCAGATGACTCAATCGATCTATTCTCCACATGACTAGATATCAACAGCCTATCAATACACAATAATGAGGACGTTACAAGTTCTGTCCTCTTCTGACATACAAACGTGCAGATCAGAAAAGAACAATTGATAACAAGCAGCAGAGAACTTCGTTGATTTTACTGATAGTTAATCTTAAGTTTCTAAAGCCAATCCCAATGTCACCACAGTTATACTGGTCAAGATCAGAGCAGCTCATCACAAACCAGGAATTGAATCAAGATACTTAGTTTATAAACTTAGTTTAGTTCCACTTACATAAAAAGGAACAAACTTGCATTCATGACATCAGGATACCCCAAAGCATTTTACATCTATGAAACACATTCAAGTATAATCACTATTTCAAAAAAAAATGCAGTAAAATTGCAGACAAGCTCCAGAAGCACAGCAATTTGTTTACAGCGTTAGTTGAGGGAGAAATAATGGCAGAATATCAGGAGAGCTTTTCTGCCATTTTTGAATGGTGCTAGGAGTTATTTTACGTCCTGATGTAAAAATGCCAGCGTTGGACTGGGGTAATCATAGTAAGAAGTCTCACAACACCAGGTTAGAGTCAACCAGTTCATTTGATAGTAATCTCAAGCTTTTGGAAACAGCGTTCCTTTGTCAGGTGTGTGAAAGGTTCTGATCAAAGGGCATATAAAGTCACACACAGTTTACAGAATGCAGATTAAATGCAAGTCTTTACAGCCAACCTGCTATTCAAGTCTTAAAGATGCAGACGTGAGTGGAGATAGCATTAGCGTAAGTTAAAGGGGTGTGTAGTGTCTCCAGACAGGAAAATAAGTGAGATGTTGCAAGCGCAGACAAATCATGGGGGTTACAGATAGTGCGACGTGAACCCAAGATCCTGGTTGAGGCTGTGCTCATGTGCAGAACTTGGCTATCAGTCTCTGCTCAGCAACTGAGCTGTCATGTCGTGAAGGCTGCCTTGGCAAACGTTTACCTGAAGATCAAAAACCAAATGCCCATGACTGTTGAAGTCCACTCACATTGTCTGCATCTTTAAGACATGAATAACAGGTTAGCTGAAGAGACTTGCATTCTAATCAGCATTCTGTCAACTGTGTGAGACTTTATATGCCTTCTCTGATCAGAACCTTCCAGACACCTGACGAAGGAACACTGTTTCCGAAAGCTTGAGAGATTACTATCAAATGAACTGGTTGGATTCTAACCTGGTGTTGTAAGACTTTTTTCTTATTTTACATCCATTAGAGAAGGCAGACAGTTCCTCGATTTAGCTGAAAAGCTGCACATCTGACAGTACAGCACTCCTTCAGTACTGCACTGTTGAATCAGCTTAGTGTTCAAGTCTCTACAATGGAACTAAAATCCAAAACTTAAATTCAGAGGCAACAGCATGACCATGGAGTAAAGACATCAATGCCTTTAGCAAGATGTTGTAGTATGATTAGCTAAGACATCAGGCAAACATTAAGTTCTTCAAAAAGTACCAAAAAAGGACCTTATATATGCATCTGAATATGTAGACAAGCTCTTAAAGAGATGCTAGAGTTCTAAATTACCCAAGATAAGTGAGACTTGACAGCGTTTCAGGATCTTACATAACTCATGAATCAATTTAAAGTGTCAATCACCAACATTGTTGAACAGCTGATTAATTCTCTGGCAGTACTAGATTTGAAATAAGGTCTAAGCTAAACAGTAGTGAGGTTGCAACCTTCTGATCTAGACATCCATGCACTGTATGTAACACAAACAATACTGAGAGCACAGAACAAATTGATTAGTACAACCAAACAGGCATTAATCTCCACATGAGGTGCTCTTCAATAAAACTTGAGGTATTAATTTTTAAGAATTATTTTATAGGATATGAACATTTCTAGCAAGACCAGCATTTGTTACTGATCTCTAGTTGTCCTGCAGAAAGTGGTGGTGTCCTGTCTTTAATCGCTGCAGTCCCTCAAGTGTAGGCACATGCACAGGGAGGGTTTTGACTCAGCAGTGAGATATAGTTTCCAGTCAGGATAGTGGGGCTTTGAGGAAACTTGCAGACAGCGACATCCTCATGCATCTATTACCCTTGATCTTTTGAGTGGTAGAGGTAACAATTTTGTCAAAGGAAATCTGGCAAGTTGTTGCTATTGTGCATTAGTGGATGCGGTCTTATAGGGAAATACTATGCAAAGGCCAACTCCAAATACAAGAACTATCCACTAATTTCCATGATATAATGCTTGTCTTCACAAAAACAGTACTTCAGGAAAGATCCTTGCATCTCAACTTACAACCAAGAATGTCTCAGAGTCTAAGTATGATTGAAAGGATCCCACATTTTTTGACTGCTAGTTACCTGGAATAAAAAGGATTATTCTAGAAGTTGTCAGGACAAGTTGCTTCAATAGATCTGTCCACAACAATGCAAGGAGAATGTTTTTTCAGGTGTTAAAGATCTATTGCTGCTACAATAATTTGCTTGAAATTTAAACACTCGTACCCTTGTCTTTCAGAAACAAATTTGGCCTCTGGAACAAATTCCATTGTAACAGAATTTGGTGAAAATGAAATAGACTTTTCCAGATTTCCTATTGCAGTCATTGACTGTCCATTCTTGAACATCATGCTTTTGCCACTTCATCAGCTTCAATAATGGAACCAGTTGGTACATTGGTGAGGATAAGAGCAAAGAAAAATTGTCCTTAATACCCCAGTATATGTAGAAAAAAGTTTTGCAAAATTAATGCAACACTGAACAGAAATACAGGGACATGGTACATTCAGATCAATCTCTAAAATGGAACAAGTCCACAATTATGATTGAAGATGATAAGTAGATAGTACTAGTTTGCACTGTCAAGTACTTACCAATTTTATAAATAATACATTACAAATAAAACATGGATAAGGAAAGCTAATTAAGTCACTGCTGCTTAGGTCACCAAATGACCTCAGAAATTTGAGTAGAGAAACATAAGTTTTTATTTTTAGTAACGTGTACACCAACATACAATAAGTAAACATTGGAGCACATTTTAAAAAATCTAATTCATTACAAACCATAGGGTTCGACTCAAACTGCAGGTTGCTCTACCTTCACCATTCCTGATTGCTGATTATTCACTTTATATCACAGGAATAGACTGCAGAAAGATTTTTTTTTAAATCAGCACTTTCAAATGTCAAAATATTGAAAGACAAGATATCAATATAAAAGTAGGAAAAGCATCCCAAGGTGATTCAGAGAAGTGCAAAGTTGACAGTTAACTGTTGTCATTGCTGGCAAAATTTAATCTATGTACGTTGAATGTGCAACAAATCCATTAGGCATGGGGTAGATTTATAACATCAATTCAGTGGGAGCACCTTTAGGCCAGGAACTCCAAAACAGGCTTAATGGCAGATTGCACAGGCATTAAATCATGGAAGAGCAAGAGGCAACAGTTTCAGGTAAATGTACAGCTGAAGGAGGTTGCAAGAATAGGGAAAGCAAGATCACAGAAAACACCTTGCTGAGAAATTTAAAAATCAGACTTCACTGGTGAAGATATGAGTTCAGTAGCTCAGAATCAGAGATGACACCAATGATGCAAATAGTATGGTTCAGAGAAACACTGAAGAGAGTGGAAATCAATGGAGGAGGAAATGAAAAACATGCAGAGAACGGCTTCAGTCTTCCCAACTGGAGAAAAACCTGATTCATATCCAGGATTGGATTTTAGACAAACAGGCTGACAGTAGGGAGACAATGAGGGGGGATGCTGGTGACTCGGAGTTGGGAGTCATCAGCATGCATACGGTACCTAATGTGATAAACGGTGTCATCAAGGCTGCAGATAAAGAAATGAAACTGAGCTAGGGATAAATGTATAACATTAGATTTGACTGGAGGGGATTTATGGGAAGGAAATGGCCTAGTGGTATTATCACCAAACTATTAACCCAGAAACTCAGCTAAAATGTTCATATCCTGCCATGGTAGATGGTGGAATTTGAATTCAATTTAAAAAAATCTGAATTAAGAATCTACTGATCACCACAAAATCACTGTTGATTGTCAGAAAAACCCATCTGCTTCACTATTGTCTTTTCAGGAAGGAAATTCGCCATCCTTACCTGATCTGCTCTACATAAGTCACAGCAATGTGGTTGACTCTGAACTGCCCTTCAAGGGCAACTAGGGATGGGCAATAAATCTGGCCAGCCAGCAATACTCATATCCCACAAAGGAATTTTAAAAGGCAACCTAATGGAGCATGAAATTAACATCATAGAGTTTAACTTTGTGTGAGTAGGAGAAACATGAGAGAACTGAAAGATTCTAGATTTAGGTATGGCCAAATAGGATACAACAAGAACTATCCACAGTACACCAAGCAAATCTGTTAGAGTGTCAGAAATCAGAGGGAGTTTAAAAAAATTTAGTGCAATACAGAACTTGTTCACACCACTAAGGAATAAGAGCTCAGAGTGCCATAAAATATAGCCAAGGATAACTAAAGAGGTAGCACAAAACAAAAACAGACCAAAACACAAAATTAAAAAACACAAGCTTTTGACAAACAAAAAACAAGGAACATTGAGGGATATAAACAGATATAACTGGGAATAAGGATATCAAAAATCAACAGTCAAGAACAACGTGGCCTCCTGAAAACTGATAAGTGAAAATAAGGAAATGGCAGACAAAATGATAGCAAGCCAAACATCCTAAAGAAACTAATACATAATTAGGAACTGAAACTCACCAAAATGAACACAAGCAACATAGCAGCAATGAACAAAATTACATGAAAGAGTGACAGAGCCCCACACGCAGGTGGTTTCTAGCCCAGAGGCTTGAAGGACATTAATACCCAAAATGTAACCTTCTAAAGTTCTCCAATTTGGGAATCGCTCCTTTGCGAAATCACATATTGCTTTGCTATTTAAGAAAAGCAGCAGAGGAAAATTCTAGACTAATTAGCCTAACATGACAGGAAATTGCTGGAGCATATCAAGTATAGGATAACTGAATACAAAATTTTCTACTCCTCAGCAGAACATCAAAATGGATAGTGACTATGTAATAGATATAGGAATGTCAATATATATTGTATGGTCTTCCAGTATTTTCATGAGACACTGTTAGCTAAAGATGAAGCATATGAAACTGGTCTGATGAAAATTAGTTGAGTAACAGGAAACAGGTAGCAAGGATAGAAGGGAAAAACTCCAACTGGCAGGATGTTACAAGTAGTGCTCTGCAAATCCCGTTGGGGATTCAAGAACTTAAAATGTTGGAATAAAAAGTTACATATCCAAATTCACTAATGGCAGCAATGTATGCAGTACAGATGAAAGTGAAAAATTAAAGATTTTGATAGATCAATTAAATAGGTGAACCATAGCGCAAGTGCATTTCAATATAGACAAACATAAAGCCATTCAATTGTGGACTTAAATAGCAAACAGTAAAAAATTAGATACAGTGGGTACTTGGAGTTCCATGTATTTAAATCATTAAAATGTCAACAACAGGCACAGAAAACCAAATGAGTGGAATACTGACTTTTGTTTTTAAAGGATTAAAATACAAGAGATTAAATGACGCTTCAGTCATACAAAATTCTGAATGGACGATATCTGCACTGCTGTGAGTAGAACCACGTACCACACCTTAGGAAGGATAAATTGGTCTTAGAGAGAATGCATCACAGATTTATTGGAATGAACATCAAGGGTTAATTTTGAAGAAAAATTAAACTAACTGGGGTTGCTGTCAGTGGGTAGTACTCTCATCTGAGTAACAGGTTTGTGGATTCAAGTCCCCTTTTAGAACTTAAGCACAAAGGATGACACTCTACTGTAGTCCTGAGTAGCTGTTGCATTATTGTAAGTGCAATCATTAAACAGAGCCCACTTGCACCCAAGATGGATATAGAGTTGTCCCCTATTCAATCACTACAATGGCAAGGATTATAGGAAGACACCTCACCTGCGTACGGCATCATATGTGAGAGTTCCTCGAAGCAAGACATCTCCCGAAAGGCCACATATACGTCAAGTGTTTGGAGCTGCAGCATCTGAGGACGCAGGTCAAACAACTAGAGTGGCAATTGGAAGATGCATTTTTAGTCAGGGAGAACGAGGCAATAATGGAAGGGAGGTATAGTAAGGTGCTGGATCCAGAGCCTAAGGATGGGGAACCTGACCCTGACAGATGGATTACTATAAGCAAGGGGAAAAAAGGAGAGGGGAGACAGTCCAAAGACTTCCCCAGTGGCAGTCCCCCAAAATATCGAGGGCAGAGGGGTAAAAAAGGTAAGGCAGGAGGACCAGAGTACCTCAGAGAGGAGGAAAGGGGCTAGAAGGGAGATAGCGGTGGAGGATGGGATGGTTAAAGAATAGATAGGCGCTTCTGTGGTCCAAGGCAGAACTCCAGGATGATCGTTTGCCTCCCTGGAGCAGGGGTGCAAGATGTGTCTGACAGGGTGGAGGGCATTTTGAAGGGTGAGGGGATCCAGGCGGATGTGATTATTCACGTAGGAAGGAAGAGCAAGGAGGATGTACGAAGGCAGTTCAGGGAGTTGGGGGGTAGGCTGAAGAGCAAGGCCTCCAAGGGGCGATCTCAGGGCTGCTGCCAGGGCCAGGAGAAATGAGATCCTACAGCTGAATGTGTGGCTGAAGGACTGGTGTAGGGCAGAGGGTTTCATATTTGTGGATAACTGGGAAGTCTTTGTGAAAGAAGGGCACCTGTATAGAAGGGACGGGGAACACTTAAATGGGAAGGGCGTGAATATCTTAGCTGGGAGGTTAGCTGGAGTGTTTCGGCAGGATTTAAACTAATATGGAGGTGGGGAGGGGCTGAGACCGATAGCTCGGTAGAGAGTGAGATGGGAGATAGAGTAAACTTGGATGAGGAAATACACTAGGGAGAAGGAGGTTCCGAGTGGGCTTGGAGGTCTGGAGTGTGTCTGTTTCAATGCGAGGAACGTAACAGGAAAAATGGATGAACTTAGGGCCTTAATGTTTGCGAGGAACTTGGATGTGGTTGCAGTGACGGAGACGTGGTTAAAGGAAGGGGAGCAGTGGCAGCTGAATATTCCTGGGTATAAGTGTTTCAGGTGTGACAGAGGAGGGTCCAGAAGAGGTGGGGGAGAGGGCGTTGTTAGTTAGGGAGAGCATCACAGCAGTGCAGAGGGAGGACAATACAGAGGAGTTAGGAGTGGAGTCGCTGTGGGTGGAGTTGAGGAATAGAAAGGGGGCGATTACTATGCTAGGGGTGTATTATAGGCCACCCAACAGCCCGCGGGTAGTTGAAGAAGGCATATGTAAAGACATTTTGGATAGGTGCAGAAAGAACAGAGTCGTTATAGTGGGAGATTTTAATCTCCCTAGGGTGGATTGGAAGGTACCTAGAGCTGGGGGTTTGGATGGGGAGGAATTTGTAAAATGTGTACTGGAAGGATTGTTGGAGCAGTATGTGGCTAGCCCGACTAGAGAGGGGGCTATATTGGATTTAGTTCTGAGTAATGAGCCAGGGCAGGTGGTTGATATTGTAGTAGGGGAACATGTGGCTAACAGTGACCACAATTCTATCTACTTTAGGATACAGATGGAAAAGGATGCTTGTTGCCCTAGGGGCAGGGTGCTGAATTGGGGGAAGGCTAACTACGGTCGGATTAGGCAGGAACTTATGGAAACTGATTGGGAACGGTTGTTCGAGGATAAGTCCACGCTAGGCATGTGGGAGACTTTCAAGGGAATACTGAAAACGTTGCAAGAAAGCTATATGTCGGCTAAAAGGAAAGATGTGAAAGGTAGGATTAGAGAGCCATGGATTACTAGGCTTATCGAGGACTTGGTTAGGAAGGAAAGAGAGGTGTATGATAGGTCAAAGCAGCTGAGAACGGAGACAGCATTGGAGGAATACAAGAGAGAGTAGGAGGGAGCTCAAACAGGGAGTTAGAGGCAAAAAGGGGCATGAAATGGTTTTGGCAGATTGGATTAAGGAAAATCCAAAAGGCTTTTTACTCCTATGTTAGGAATAAAAGGGTGGTTAGAGGGAAAAAAAAAAATCAGACCTCTTAGGGACAGAGGAGGGGAACTGTGCTTACAGCCCGAGGGAATGGGGGAGATCCTGAATGAATACTTTGCGTCGGTATTTACGAAGGAGAGGGGCTTGTTGACCGGTCCTGTCTGAGAGCTGCGGACCAGTTGAGGGAAATATCCATACCAAGGGAGGAAGTGTTAGAGCTTTTAGGTAGCATTAAAACTGATAAATCTCCGGGGCCTGATGACATTTATCCCAGGCTGCTTAGGGAGGTGTGAGGTGAAATTGCTGGGCCTCTGACACAAATCTTTGTCTTTTCTTTGGACACAGATGAAGTCCCAGAGGACTGGAGAATAGCTAATGTCGTACTGTTGTTTAAAAAGGATAGTAGGGATAACCCTGGAAATTATAGGCTGGTGAGTTTGACGTCAATGGTAAGGAAGCTGTTGCAGGGGATTCTTAGGGATAGGATGTTTAGGCACTTAGAGCGTTGCAATCTGATTAGGGATACGCAGCATGGCTTTGCTAAGGGGAGGTCGTGCCTTACGAATCTGGTAGAATTTTTTGAGGAGATGACAACAACAGTCGACGAAGGGCAAGCCATTGATGTCGTCTATATGGATTTCAGTAAGGCGTTTGACAAAGTCCCTCATAAGAAGTTAGTTGAGAAGGTCAAGGCTCATGGGATACAAGGACAGGTAGCTAGATGGATAAGTAACTGGCTTAGTAATAGGAGACGGAGAGTAATAGTGGAAGAGTGTTTTACTAGCTGGAGGTCAGTCACTAGTGGTGCTGCAGGGCTCAGTACTGGGACCTCTTCTATTTGTAATATATATATAAATGACTTGGAACAGGGAGTAAATGGAGTGATCAGAAATTTTGCAGACAATACAAAGATGGCTGGACTTGCGGATAGTGAGGAGCATTGTCAGGCGATGCAGCAGGACATAGACAGGCTGGTAGCTTGGGCAGATAGATGGCAGATGGAATTCAATCCTGATAAATGTGAGGTGATGCATTTCGGGAGAAAGAATGTAGGGGAGAGGTATATGATAAAGGGTAGACCTATTAAGAGTATAGAAACGCAGAGGGGCCTGGGGATGCAGGTGCACAAGTCTCTGAAGGTGGCAGAGCAGGTGGAGAAGGTTGTGAAGAAAGCATATAGTATGCTAGCCTTTACAGGAAGGGGTATAGAGTGCAAGAGCTGGCCTTTAATGTTGCAGTTGTATAAAACGTTGGTTAGACCTCATTTGGAATACGCATCCAGTTTGGTCGCCTTACTACCGGAAGAACGTGGAGATTCTGGAGAGAGTGCAGAAGAGGTTTACCAGGATGCTGCCTGGTATGGAAGGTCTGAGTTACAAGGAGAGGTTAGGCAAATTGGGACTGTTTTTCTTAGAAAGACGTAGACTTAGAGGAGATCTAATAGAGGTGTACAAGATTATGAGGGGTATAGATAGAGTAAACAGGGTTAAGCTTTTTCCTAGGATGGACTCAAATCGCACGAGGGGTCACAGGCTTAGGGCGAGGGGGGGGGTAAGGCATAATTTGGATGGTGGAGGGAGTTTTTTCATACAGAGGGTGGTGGGGGTATGGAATGTGCTGCCAAGTAAAGTGGTGGAGACAGGCACTCGAGTTATTTAAACAGATACTTAGATGGGCACACGAACAGAATGGGAATGGAGAGTATAGGAAACTGATTTAAAATAGGGATCGTGAGCCTGGGAAGTCCCTGGGAAGAGTGTAAATAGATGATGATATTAATGTACTTGTTTTTATCCTACAGATGCTTTGGTCCACCTTGTCGTCTAAGAAGGGGCGTACACGCGATGGGTCATGAGAGGGCTGCTCTTGGATTTTGAGAGTATCCTAGTGCTTCACGTCGTTAGTGTACGCTTGACCTGGACCATCTGATGGGCAACACGACAGCTCAGTGACTATTGCTGTGCTATGCAGATACGTGGATTTGGGCCTGCGTCTGTGAGAGTTTGCACATTCTCCCCATGCTTGCATGGGTTTTCTCCAGGTGCTCCAGTTTCCTCCCACAACTCCAAAGATGTGCTCTTAGGCTAACTGGCAAAACAATTTCTCCCTAGATTGTCTCAAATTTGGTTTTTAGTCCATAGATCTATAAACATAGACAGGGATCATGGGTAGAGGTGGGAACATCGGGGTGGTGGTGGTGGTGGTGCGGGCTCTTTGGGCCGAACATGTTTCCCACGTTGTTTTGTTCTTTGTTATTTATCTCTCAAACACCACAAATATCATACTACTGTTTTTGCAATCACTTTTAAAGGAAATCAAGTGTTGTGTTTTTCTACACTATAACAGAAATTACACTTCAACATAGTATTTCATTGGGGTTGTAAAGTAATTTTAGGACACCCTGTGATTGTGAAAGGTGCAACATAGATGCAAGTTGTTCTTTTCTCTACCTTTAAAGTGGTGATTTTAAAGGTATTAAGAAAACCCATCCTATTTCAACTGGTTGCCAAATCTATGAATAGGGGAGTAGCTAAAATTCAGAGCCAGTCCTCTGAGGAGTGAAATTAGGATACACAACTTCATAGAAAGGGATGCAAAAGCTTGCAACTCTGTTTAGGCTTGTACACAGCATGCAAGATGATCTCCCATTTTGCAAAAAAATACATGTTTAGGGCTGTATACATCTCAGTCAGCACATGGGATCAAGCATGTGATATAGGCCATGTTGCCAGCAAGATATGAAGTTTAAGACATGGCCACAAAGTAGAAAGCGTTCGGTATCCAAACAGAAATGGGTCCTCATATACCAACACTAGTGGGCTCACATGTTATACTCGGTTTTGAAGTCAACCCCAGGTTCAATTCCAGCTCATGTTTCTATGTTCCTTCAATAGCTTCACATTTAACTGCATAGAAATGGGAACAGAAGCCATGGGATAAGGTTCTCTGGCTAAGATATTGCACAACTGGATCCAAATGAGGACAACACAGAATAGGAACAATCTCAACATGGATTCAAAAATCAACTAAGTGGCAGAAAGTAGCTGGTTGATAGTAAGCAGTTGTTTTCCAGACTGGAAAGAACTGTATGTGGTGCTCTGCATGATTCAATATTAGGACCCCTATCCTTTTTGATAAACACTAATTGCCTGGATTGAAAACACATGCCATAATTTTAAAGTTTGGAGAGATAGCAAGACATTCAACATTAAGCAAATAATAATAGCAGACTTCAGAATGACATTGGCACTGTTAAATTAGCAGACACATTAGATAAAGTATGAAGACCTTTTGGCAGAAACAATGAGAAGAGAGATATCTGGATGTACGTCCACAAAAATAGTTGGACAAGTTGAGCATAGAATTTGGAGATGCCATTTGGCCAATTGAGTCTACATCTGAAAATACATTCTACCTAATCCCACTCCTATGCCTCATCTCTGTAACGTTGCATATTTTCCCCTTTCAGATATAATCTTTTTTGAATACTTCCAATCCTACCCACAACACTTTAAAGTTTGTAATAAACTCCAATCACTCTCTGGGATGGGGAGGGAATTTTGTTTTCTTTGCATCAAATTTACTCCTTTTACCAATTTTTAATTTCTGCCCTCTAGTTCTTGATGCTTGACTGGGAAGAGAACTATTAAAAAAGCAACATTACTTATCAACAGGCCAGTCTTCAATTTGTTGCTATCATTATTTGTTTAATTTAATATATGCTGTGAAACTAAAGTCCATTGATATATAAGGCAGTCACTGGGGAATTTTATGAAACTTCTTTATTGAGATATCAGTCAGAAATTCACTATCATAGTGAGTACAATAAAATTTGTTATTTGGCATTCCATCAACTGGAATTCTCTACCTAGAATTCTGGCAGCTTTTTGACTGGAGATGTCAAACTCACTGGTAATAGTTATTGACTGTTTCTCAGCTTCTCACGGTGCTGCAGTACCATCGCCCCTCAGTGTCACTCACTCGACCATCCTGCATCTCTCATTAGATCTAAATACCAACATGATCATTCTAGAGCGATTTATAAGGCATGTGGAAAAACTGCCCACGTAGACCTGCCTACAAAAATCAGAAATCAAATCAAAGTTCTGCTCTAAAGGAATCTACTTTGTCAGTGATGGAAAAAAGTTTATAGCATCATTAGATGATGTCCATTTCCCGCAGCCTGCATGCCAACACGTGAACCACTTACAGCAGGCTTGCTCTGGATGTGCAGGTCTACTTGGACAGTTTTTTCACATTACTGTGTAGATGTTTTTATCAAGGCTAACTAAGGAAGCCATAGTCTCCCACCTTATAATTACTGTTTTTACACTTTGAGTCTTCATTACTTGTTTTAGCAGGAAATGACAGCAATACTGTACCAAGTGAATTGATAGAATCCCTTTACTGAAAAAATAAATTGTAGATGATGGAAACCTAATATAAAAAAGATATTGGAAATACTAAGCAGGTCTAACGGCTTATTTAAGATTGAACACCTGCATGTCAGTTGAATGCTGGAGGAAATAAAGTAGATGTCTTCCAAATCATGGTAGGACTTCACTAAGTAAGGCCCACAAGAGAAAAGGGAGTCAATTTGAATACGAGCCAGTTACTGCAATCATAAAAGGAAGATGGTTATCATCAGGCCATTCATTCCAGCCAGAGTTTCCCAGAGCAGCGTGTTGACTCAAAGATCCTCAGTTGTTTTATCTACCACTTATCACAAGGTCAGGAACACCACTGCTCACCCACAATACTATTGTATTCATTCCATCCACAATAATAGGCAGCCCTGACCTTCAGTGGGATGAGGACAAAAGCTAGACAGAGACTGACAAGCAGATTAATTTACACCATTTAAGTACCAGGGAACAACCATTTTTAACAAATGAAGGTCTAAACATTTATTTCAACTCCCAGTCACATGAACTTTAGCCAAGGGCAAAGAGCACCAACATCAGGGAAACATTTCCTAATCATTGATATTGCTGATTTGGACCATGCACAGCTTTTTCTTTTTTTCCATTTCTGAATTACAACTTAGTCCAAATCCTGGAAATCTCCATCTAACACCATGATGGATGCTTCATCACTACATGAGCCACAATACTTCAAGGAGTAAGCACAGTATCACCTTTAGAGATCAAACAGGGATGAACATTAGTTGAAGCCTTGGAAGAAAACTGCTTTAAACAAATTGAAAAGCAGTCACACTATCTTTGTTCATTTTGCAGAACAAAGTAACACCTGAAGTTGAAAAATTTCCCAAATCTAAAGTTATAAACTTTCCAAATGGGTTCTGGGAAAGGAAAGGGAGAATTGGCCAGACCCATCAAAAAAAGACTTTTCCCATTTATTTAAAATGATCTAACTGGGTTAAGCACAACCTAGTGCTCAATCCTGTCAAATATGTAAAGTGTAGTTTTTGCATTATGTCACTCATCTTTTGATGATTATATGTGAACAATCACTGGACTACCAATTTGAATAAGTTCAATGCTAAATTCTGATTAAAGTATATGTAATGTGTACTTCTGAACAAAGTACCCCAAGTTAGCGTGTGTGTGGACACCACCGTAAAACCAATTTGTAAACTCTATCTGCAGAACTGTGCTGCAGAAATCAATCCTCAACTTTATTTGTACTTTCGGCAGAGGGAGGTGAAAGTAAAAGATTAATTACCTAAGTGCAGCATTCAGAAATAAACAGTAACATTTCCACACTTAAATCACTGCAATATGCCATATCAAAAGGCTTTAAAGAAAAAGATCGTTAAAAGTTGAAACCCAATATTTCACATTCGTTTTAAAAATAAAATGCTGACAATTTTTATGGATTTTTTTCCTGGGTCCCATCAAAAATTGGTTTGTTACAACCATCATAGATATAAGCATTATGAAGAATACTCATCTGTACACAAATTTGTTACCTACTGGTTGCTGGCAACGCAAGATTTGACAATCATACAAAACTGAGAAAGCACTGAAAAGTGGATATTCAATCTATCAAGCTAGATCCTTCCTTGACATTAAACATCCCCTATAGATCTACATGCCGCCAAAGAAAAGCCCTAGAAAAATAAACCAATTTTAAACATGTCAAGGATATTCCAATATTTTCTTCTTTGCTATTCAAAGGCACAGTGGCTCAGTGGTTAGCACTGCTGCCTCTCAGCACTGGGGAGGCATGTTCAATTCCAGCCTAGAGTTTGCACATGCTCCCATGTCTGCATGTGTTTCCACCAGTGTTTCAGTTTCACCTCACACTCCAAATATTTTTTTTTAAAAAGCAACACAGCACGGGAAACAGGCCCTTCGGCCCAACGAGCCCATGCCGCCGTCATACTATATAGTAGCAAATCCATTATCCTATTTTAATATTCCTATATAATAATATATATTATTCCTAATATGGAAAATTCTCACCATAGGGACAATTTGTTTCCCAATCAGCCTAAGAGCGAATTTTTGGGTTGTGGGAGGAAACCGGAGTGCCCGGAGAAAACCCACGCAACCACGGGGAGAACGCGCAAACTCCCGCAGACACCGGCCCAATTCCAAGTGTCTGCACAGCCACATTGATAGTCTGAGCTGTCATGGTGCCCTTCAGATGGTCCACAAAGCACTCATTTACGACATGAGGTACCAGGCAACCCATGAATCAACATCCAAGAGCTGTACCCGCACCACCTGCCGAATGCATGCTCAATGTTGGTCAAGTATGGACCGAATTACCTGTGGAAAAAAGCCGTAGTTAAACAGTCCTAATATATCCCTCTATCTGCATACCGCTCATGTGGCTGTCCAAGAGACCCTTAAACAGCCCCAGCGTGCCTGCTCCCACCACCTTACTCGGCAGTGCATTCCACACCCCCACTACCCTTTGTGTGAAAAACTGCCCTCTAATATTTGTCCTATACATAGCCCCCCTCACCCATATGTGCAGGTTTGTTAATTAGCCATGCTAAATTGTCCCCTAATGTCACAGGGATTAGTAGGGTCAACATGTGGGGTTATGGGAATAGGGCCAGGGTGGGATTGTTATTGGTGCAAGCTCGATGGGCTGACTGGCCTCCTTCTGCAGGGTAGGAATTCTATGATTTAAGTATCTGGTTTCAACAAAGGCTATCACCATGTGCAATAAAATTATTGACCTATCCTTAGTCCTATAAATTTCACATTATAACCTAATGAGCCTATCTAGTTCATTTCATCTGGTACAGCATTAACTACTTGTTAGGATGGAACTACGCCTGCCCACTACTCAAAAATACTGATCCTCAGCACTGTTCAAAGATGGCTCATTCAGTTCTTTGCAGTCAAAGATTATCAAATTAAATAATCTGCTCATATCTTTACATATAATATTTTGAATACCTGAATTTCATTGTATCAATTCTTCTGCCATAAAAGTCTAGCAATTTCACTTAACCACCAGTTTACAATTTTGTGATCATCAGTAAATCAAGAGGAATTTTTAATCACCGTACCCAAGTTAAATGAATTTTGGAAGATAATTAATGCAGACAGTAACAAAAACTCCACTAAGATTCAACTGCATTAATTCCATCCATCATAAAATAGTATGAGACAAAAGAACAAGAATTATGCCTAACTTAATTCTGGATTTTTAAGACATTTTTCCCACAATGTGACTGGAAGGAGGGTTATCTATAAATGCTGAGGTGTTAAAAAAATGCCTATTCAAATGAGTTTTTAAAGTGTCAAATACAAGGTGGTTAATATGTTAATTGTAAGTTGCTTCTCCAAGAGACTAAATAAGCAATTTTAGCTTGGCTGTGTTATTGGAAAGACAGTTCTCAACACTTTGGTCGTTCTTGATGAAAGAGACAAGCTTTTGCCACAATACAAGTTTAAGTGCAGAACACGTGCATGCACCAAAAGGTAGCAATAAGATTTGAAGATTTATCATACAAGCAGGCAGAAAAATACTGAAAAAGATAGGAAACTTCATGGAGAGTGGCCTCGTCATAGATACAGTACAGGATTGTGTTCGAGTTAGATGATCAACTGAAGTGGGGGTAATGTCATATCCCCTTTATTTTGTCATAAAGCAAAGAAGTTGCATCAATTGAACTAATTGATTCTGATCCTATCCATTGTTCTTTACATTTCACCTCACTGTAGAATAAAGCAGTTTACAATTGACATCATATTTCACTTCATTCAGTGTTGCCAATTCTGGAGAGATCAGGGAAATATATGTGCAAGTGAGGTTCACGCAGAAAGGCAATGATTGTTCTTTTTAAATTATTGTCACACCCTCAAATTATGCTATAGACAAATACAATGCAACACCCTTTAAAGTGCCACACTCAGACCACTGACACCACAGAGCCCAAGTACCTACCATGTCTGATAATATTTTTAAATACACATACATATACTAGCAAGATATCTGAAAATTTACATGATGTCTGGTAAACATAATCCACTGAGACCTCAGCCTTTCATATTAAGCACACAAACCATGAGACAAGCATATCAACAGCTACGGGTTCACAGGAAGGCGACTGTCTTTTTGCACACAAAAGCACTGGAACACTTGTCATTGCTTACCTAGTACTTCACATGCAGTGGCCTTAGAAAATGTCTTCTCTGTTAGCATTATATTTTATGGTTCAATTACTGTACATGTACAAACAACATACTTTAGACATCTGAAGATTGAGTAAAATTCTATGAAATTCAATCCACAACAAGATGAATATTTTTGTCCTAGTCTGTTAACTCATAACCGTGAGCACTGAGTCCCAATAATCAAATGCTATTACCCAAATACTGAAACAGAACATTCTACTAATAGTAAATTGTACTGCTGTTAAGCTTGGACAGCATGTACACATACAGGTGTGACTGGATTGCACTGTATTGTATTATTGACTAAAACAAACAGTCTGGCAAGCTAATTATGAAGGTGTGGAGCTGCATACAAGAATTACTACTGAAACAGGTATATTGACAATTAAAAATCATAATTAAGATTATATGTTCTAGTGCATTTTCCAGTTCAATTCTCAGCAACCTTATCTGAAGCCTCGAATAATAATTATCGAATTCCCTATTTCTAGCAGCACAGAAACATGGGAAGTTAGATAGTCAAATCCACATCATAGCAGCTTATGGAGCAGTAAATATCAAGAATCGTTGTGCCACCCCCACCAATTTGTCAAAGCATTAAATGAACTGATTTCCTGTAAAAATCCGAATGAAACTGAAGCACGGATTTGTATATTTGTGATTTTAGATTCGAAATAAAATCTGTATTACTTCCTCCGCAAACGATGTCAATCTACACGTCAAAATATAAGGCTCAGACTGATCATTTCAAACTGCAAAAAAAACGATAGTTTTAAATCCACGTCGTCAACAATATCAAACTACTCTTCAAACAAGGAAATCGCTAATCAGAGATTCGTTTCCTGTAGTAATTGGAGGCATACAAAGAACACCACCAGAAGACATTTGCTATTCAAATCTGCGAGTTTATATGGTGTGTGAGAGTGATTGGTGCTCTGATGTGTACACACGTGTAGAAAGCTGGAGGGAGTAAGGATTATATCCTAGGACAACAGTCAAACCTCACCTCTAAACTAAGGTTTGGGGGAAAGAAGTTCATTATCTGGCAAGGCACTGCGCGCATGTCCTGGCCTGATGCCGGATATAGTGGCTCATTATTTGGCCGGGGGGAGGGTTGGAAGGAGAGGAGAGTGAGGAAGGAGACGGGGACACTAAGCAACCAAGCGGCTCCGAGACGCTACACGTTCACGCACTGCGGAAACCGAGAGTCGGGCCCAGGGTTGGTGCTCACCGCCGAAAGAGACAAATAACCAACCCCGGGCGGCTCTCTCCCTCCTACCACCATGTCTTACTCCATACACACACACACACAAACACACTCCCACTGCTCCAGGCCGCCATTAAGAGCAGGCCCAGGGCTCCGCCAGCCTCTCACCGTAAATACTGCGCGCAGAGCGGGTTCATTCTTCCTCGCTAAAGCCTAGCAGCAGCCGCCATGTAATCTCCCGAGTGCTGAACGATCCGGATGGCGTCGGCGAGGAGGAGGAGGAAGAGGTTAAACTCATAGCTCGGGTGCTTGGATAGAGGACGAAAAAAAAACCTTCAAGGGAGGGAAGGAAGGGAGGGAGGGAGGTGAGGTGAGCGGCCGGCTGAGGGAGCAGGCGGTGCGGGGCCTGTGTTGTTTCTGTTGGGCCGTCGCTGCCTCCTCGGAGAGCGCGGCTATCCGCGCGCTGCTTCCCAGGCCACCGTCTGCCGCTCGCTGCTCGGCGGAGGATTCACCTGTGTCACCGCCAATACCGTCCCCCTCCTCCTCCTCCTCCCTCTTCAACCTACCCCCCCATACACTTCCGGCTGGACGGCCGGTGCAACTCCTCTTACCCTTCGGCGGAAACACGCTATCGACCAAACGTTCCCACGTCCCAATATTTGCAGAACCCACAGCGAGGACGGAAAAGGGACCAAAGGCAGCAAAATGTGGCGTTACTCGTCAAAAGCGAACTCAAATCAAGCATTGCACGGCTAGAGCACTTTTTTTTTTAAGTGGGCTCTTAGTTGATCTTAGCGTTGATCTTCCTCGATTTCGTGACACATACTCTGAGGCTCACCCAGAGTAACATGCTCACTTCTGAGTTAAAAGGTCGTGGGTTCAAGTTTTACTCCAAAAGCCGGAACATAAAGGTTATCAAGTTTGGCTCCTTGGTTTCGGGAGAAATTTACAGTATAGAAGGAGACCATTCGGCTTGTATTGCCCATGCAGACTCTTTGCAAGAGTAATTCACTTCTTTTCCTCGTAGCTCTGCATTTTTTTTTCATTTTCAGATAATGATCCTGAAAGTGCCATAATTGAATTTTCCTCAGTTTCAGGCAATTTTAAATCCTAAGCACTTGCTGCACAAAAAGGGATTTTTCTCATGTTGTCATTGATTTTTAAATCTCTGCCCTTTCGTTCTTCCATCAATGGGAACAGTTTTTCCCCACCTTCTTTGGTCTATGTATTTTTTCATAACTTATCAAATTTCCATCAAATTTCCCCTCTGCCCTTCCATCTCTAAGGAGACCAGTCCGAGCTTCTCCATTCTCTGCATAGAATTAAAATTACTCACCCCTGAGATCATTCTTGTGAATCCTTTCTACAGTCTCAGTCCAGCATTCACATCAGTCCAAAAATGTAGCTCCCAGAACTGGATGCAAGACTTTGGTTGGATCTGAACTAGTGTTTTACGCACATTTATTACGACTTGCTTTTGTAATTGCTTCTCAGCTTTTCAGTTGAAGCCTTTTGGCTAAGATCAAGCATCAGTTCAGGCTCAAGATGAGGTGCAATGCCTTATCTTGTCAGCTTGGATCTTGTCTGTCACTCTTACGAGGACTGTGAATTGGATTTAATTGGCTTTGAATTGGATTTTTGGAGCAAAGAAACATTTGGGTTGCCTTGTCCACTCTGAGCATTGGCTTTGTAATTTTAAGGATGGAATTTTAAAAAAATACTTATCAGCCTTTTAACTAAGATCACAATGACATAGTGGTTAGCACTGCTGCCTCACAGTGCCAGGGACCTGGGTTTAATTCTGGCCTCAGGTCACTGTCTGTGTGGAGTTTGCACGTTCTCCCTGTGTCTGCATGGGTTTCCTCCAAGTGCTTCAGTTTCCTTCCACATTCCAAAGATGTGCGGGTTAGGTTGATTGGGCATGCAAAATTAACCCTAGTGTCAGGGGGATTGGCAGGGTAAATATGTGGGGTTACGGGAATAGGACCTAGGTTCGATTGTAGTCAGTGCAGACTTGATGGGCTGAATGGCCTCCTTCTGCACTAGGGATTCTATCAAACTCAAGATCAGGTACATGGCTTTTTCTTGTTAGCTTGGATCTTGTATTTGTCTTGTGGGGAATTCGATACAATTTCAATCTGAATTGGTTTTTGGAACAAATAAAGGGATGGATTAAAGGTTGGCCCTGTCCATTCTACTTATTGGCTTTGTAACTTAAAGAATGGAGTAAGATTTAAGTTAAGGGCAAGAGGCTTATAGGAGAAAAGCTTTTCACCCAGAGGATGGTAGGAATGTGGAATTTACTGCCTGAAAGGGTGATACAGGTAGGAACCCTCACAACCTTTGAGAAGTATTTAAATGAATACTTGAAATGCCATAGCATTAAAGGCTATTGGCCAAGTGCTGGAAAATGGGATTAGAATAAGTAAGTGCTTGATGGCCAGCATGGGCCTCTTTCTGTGCTATAAAACTGTAAAACTCTCTGTGAATCTCTATTTAAAAAAAACTATTCTCATATTTATTAAGCCCATTATCACACAATTATCACACAAGAACACATTAATTGTTCTCTCAAACTGTTGTTACCTTCATTGTTACTTGCACATATATCCCAAGTCCCAGTATTCCCCTTTAAAATTGTATCCTTTATTTCGTATCACCGCTTTATGCTCTTCCTACTAAAATGAATCATTTCACACTTTTCTGCATTAAATTGCATCTGTTACTCATCTGTTCATTCCACTAAACTGTCCACGTCCTTTCGAACACTATCATCACAGTAGTCATACTCACTTTCAAGTATTTTGTTGTAGTCAAATTTGAAATGGTGTCCTGACAATCAATATGGGAATATTAATATACATCAGGAACAGCTTGGGTTCTTACAGTGATCACCTGAGGAACTCCAAAGATATTCATTAACCAAAATGCTCTGTTTCCTGTTACTCGGCCAATTTTATCCATATTGCCACTGTCCCTTTTATGCCATAAGTCCTAACTTTGCTGTCAAATCTGTTATGCATCATTTTATCAAATCTCTTTTGAAAGCCTCTATACACTGCATCAACAGCATTCATCATAGAATTATAAAATCATAGAAACCCTACAGTGTAGAAAGGTCATTCTGCATAATCCTTATCAACGGACTCTTACCTCATCAAAAACTATGAACATAATCCATCCTTAACAAATCATACTGGCTTCCCTTATTTAACTAGCTTTTGCCCAAGTAACTGTTAATTTTATCCTGAATCACGTTTCTTTACCATTGAGGTAAAGGAGGCACAGTGAGTGGCATCCCTGCCTCTGAACCAGAAAATCCGGCTTGACTCCCACTGCAGGACTAGATGACCAAGGAAAGTGTGTTTATCAAATGTCAGACAAGTTGAATATCAATTTCAACAACAAAAATACAAAATGCTGGAAAATCTCAGCAGACCTGACAGCATCTGTGGCGAGAGAATGGAGTCAATGTTTTAAGTCAGGATGACCTATCATCAGAGCTGAATATTAACTTGCAAGTCCTTTCAAAATGCCAATGACAGACGGTAAGAGTGGGAGAGACTCCTGGCCAGTCATTTTGTTGCAGAGTAGTGCCCCTCAAGCTATAAACTCTGGTGACATGCTAGCAACCATTCCAGGAAAAAAATCGCTATGGGAGCAGATGAAAGTCTGCCTTTTGTGTCACTGGTTGTGGGAAGTGAAACAACAACCACTGAGATTAAGCTGACTGGCCTGTGATTGCTGAGCATGTTTTCACACATTTTTGAATAAGGATGCCATATTTGTAATTCTCCAATCCTCTGGTAGCACTCCTTGTGAGTTAGTGCCTGCACCAGTTCCACCTCATTTCCCTCTGTATTCTTGGACACATCCTTGGTCATGGTTCCTGGTGACCTTTCTCTCATTTAAACTGGCCAGTCCACTTTTCAGCTGCCCGTCCACTGACCAGTGTAGAAAGTCTTTTTGTCCGTTATACTAGGATTCAAATGGTTGAATTGTTTAAAGACCCATGCACCAAAAATAATCTCACAAAATATAGCAATCCAAAAGGCAGTGCCAATATCTGAATTGATGGCTGTCTGCATCACATGAAATGACAACGCTCCATCAGGAAAAAAATACAAAAGTCTGAGGACACGTACCAGCCAACTCAAGAACACTTCTTCCCTGCTGCCATCAGACTTTTGAAATGGATCTACCTCGCACTATGTTGATCTTTCTCTACACCCTAGCAATGACCGTAATACTACATTCTGTACTCTCTCCTTTTTTTCTCTATGAATTGCATGTTTTGTACAGCACGCAAGGAACAATACTTTTCACTGTATACTAATACATGTGAAAATAATAAATGTTTTTATTGATTCTATTCAAAATACATTAATTGCATATATTGAACAGTTTTCATTTCAAGCTGCCTGTAACATCACAGTTCATGAACTCCAGTTGAGATCAATGTACAACTAACTGGACATGGGTTCATTTTTATTAAATTTTCTGGGAAGTCAAATATTGTCATATTTTAAAAAGATTTAAAATGATTACTTTGAATTTTTAAAGACCAGACTTTTAACTTGGCGTCTGCACTAATTAAGTAATCTATGCATATATTATTCCTAATTGAAGGTGATACTTGGTGGAAAAAATCCTTGAAAATCACGATCAATCTCTTCTTTAGCCTTTTTTTAGTAAACATTAGTTCCATGACAGATTTAATGACAGAATTTTAAGAAACCATTTGGTATCACTTTCCCACACCCTGGTGGAAAGCAAGTCAAATTAATCATAATTACTACTGTAAATATGTATTTTATTTTAATTAATATCTCTTACAGATGTCCACACAGTTTATTTTCACCACCTTCCAAAGAGAAATGCACCTAAGTTGGAGTTAAGTGTCAGTGTCAATGTGCAGGATGATTCCCACTCTGAATGCTTTGAAGATGCACTTACTTGGCACCAGCCCTCAACTCGCATCAGCCAACTGTATAAGACAGTCATATCCAAATCTGAACAGAAGACGGAGGTAGGGTATGCAGCTCAGCGAAAAATAAAATAAAAATAAATACAGTTTTACTGATAAAGTAACGAAAGGTATGGATGACAATTTCAGCAGATGAGCTACGGCAGGGATGGAGTCATCTGATGTTAAAAATTAACATAGATTCTCTTAATGTTGGTGTGGGTATGCAGTCAGTAGCTCAAAATGACAGCAAAATAATGAACAGTCTGCTTCAACTTTAGACAGTTGCCAATCAGGGAACAATAAGTTAAATATAATGCATAATCCAGTAAAAGCATTGCAGATTTAAACATCAAACTATACAATTTCCCTTGATCGTGAATTCAGTTTTTCTACTTTCAGCTTGTATAATGTATGTCATTTACATTTCAAAGGTATTCTTTTGGTCAGCTCTATGCCACACAATGTGGAACCATTGACAAATGCTATCAGGTATCAATTTCATTGAAAGCGTATCAACATTCTTTTTGGCCCTAGTTGTAAAACCTTAGATTGCATTTTTTAGAATTTCCATGGGGTTTTTTCAAATGTTTGCTCTGAAGATCAATGGAAACCTACTTATAACAACATGGTCCACTATCATCAATATGGTGGGAAACTGAAGAACTCCCAGGGAAATTCCACAGCAGCAGATGGTAAACCATGAACAATTCATGCTTTAATAAGTAGTTTAATGTTGCTAGTCTTATATGTAGTTACTTCTGAAGAAGAAAGCCTGATCTAGAATATACACAACCATAAATGAGAGAAAATATTTAACCCATTGTACTTTCCATAGAACAGGTATTCCCAAACTGACAGGGGAGAACAAATGACAGGGAGGAGCAGAGACACATGGGAGAGAGAGCAGAGTGACAGGGCATGCAGAATGACAGGGAGAGCAAGGCGACAAGGAGAGCAGAGCTACAGGGTGAGTAGAACAACAGGGAGAGTAGCATGACAGGGCGAGCAGAGCGACAGGGTGAGCAGCATGACAGGGAGAGCAGCATGACAGGGTGAGCAGAACGACAGGGCAAGCAGAGCGACAGGGCAAGCAGAGCGACAGGGAGAGCAGAGCGACAGGGAGAGCAGAGCGACAGGGAGAGCAGAGCGACAGGGAGCGCAGAGCGACAGGGAGCGCAGAGCGACAGGGAGAGCAGGTGTGACAGGGAGAGCAGGTGACAGGGCGAGCAGAGCGACAGGGCGAGCAGAGCGACAGGGAGAGCAGAGCGACAGGGAGAGCAGAGCGACAGGGAGAGCAGAGCGACAGGGAGAGCAGAGCGACAGGGAGAGCAGAGGGACAGGACAGTGGGGCAACAAGGAGAGCGAGTGAAGGAGAGCAGAGTGACAGGAGAGCAAAGTGATGGGTGAGGGGAGTGACGGGAGAGGAGAGTGATGGGAGCACAAAACAACAGGGAGAGTAAGTGATAGAAAGTGGAGCAAGATTGGAAAGCAGAACAATAGGGAGAGTAAGCGACGGAAAGCAATTAACAGGGAGAGTGGAGCCAGAGGAGAAAGCAGAGCGACAGGGAGAGCAAATGACAGGAGAGTGGATTGACAGAGGAGAGTGAAGTTACAGGAGAGTGAAGTTACAGGCAAAGGAGAGAGTGGTGTACTAGGGCAAACAGAAAAACAGGGAGCAGAGTGACAGAGAGAGTGGAGTGACTGAGGAGTGTAGAGTGTTGGAGGATGAGTGACAGGGACAGCAAAGAGATGGGAGAACAAGTGATGGAGAGCAGAACGATAGGAGAAAGCGGAATGATAGGAAAGCAAAGTGATGGGAGTGCAGAGCAAAGGATAGAGAGGAAAGCAGAGCGACAGTGAGAGAGGACAGCAGAGCGACAGTGAGAGAGGACAGCAGAGTGACAGTGAGAGATGACAGCAGAGTGACAGGGACAGATTACAGTAGAGCAACAGGGAGAGAGGACAACAGAGCAAAGGGAAGAAGACAGCAGAGCGATAGGAAGAGGACAAGTGGAGCGACAGTGAGAAAGGACAGCAGAGTGACAGTGAGAGATAACAGCAGAGCAACAGTGAGAGTGGGCAACAGAATGACAGGGACAGATTACAGTGGAGCGACGGAGAGAGGACAACAGGTCAACGGGAAAAGGACAGCAGAGCGATAGGAAGAGGACAGCAGAGCGATGGGGGAAGAGGACAGCAGAGCAATGGGGGGAGAGGACAGCAGAATGATGGAGAGATGACAGGAGAAAGGTGGGCAGCAGAGCAACAGAGTGAGTGCATTGCCAAGCAATAGACAGAATGGACAGCAGACTGACAGAGAAGGTGGATCCACAGGAAGAGCAGACAGTGGAGAGGTAGGGAGGGTGAACAGCACAGCAATGAATTCAATGGTCAGTAGAGCAATAGGTAATATAAACAGTAGAGTGGTGGTATGAGCGGGCAGCATGTGAAGGTAGGTAACCATGGAATGATGGCAAGAGTGGACAGTGGAGCATCAGGGAGAGAGCATGAGATTGAGAGTGGAGAACAAACAGCGAAGCAATAAAGAGAATGTGTGGCATAGTAACGGGGTGAACTGGTAGTGCAGTGACAGGGAGAGTGACAGTGGAGTAACAAAGCAAACAACATGGGAGCAATGGGGAGAGCAGATAGCAGAGCAATGGAGAGCATAGACAGCAGAGTGAAGGGAAGACATAGTAGAGAGAGGCGGAGAGGAGGAACCAGAGCAATCGAGAGGTGGACAATGGAATGACAGAGAGAGCAAACATCGAAACGATGGAGTGAGCGGACTGAAGAACGATAGGGAGAATGGACAGTGGAGTAAAGGAGAGAATGGACAATTGAGTGATAGAGAGCACAGACAGCAGAGCAGAGAATGGATAATGGTGTGATAGAATGGTGAGCAAAGTGACAGGAAAGCAGAATGACAATGATAATGAGGAGAAAAACAGTGGAGTGGCTGAGACAGACAGTGGAGTGATGGAGAGAACTGAGAGTGGAATGATGGAGAGAGCTGGCAACAGTGTGTTAGGAAGAGTGGACAGCAGGGCAATGGAGAATGTGGACAGTGGATTGATGGGGAGCGAGGCAAGGCAGAGGAGCGATGGAAGAGCAGAAAGCAGAGTAATGGAGAAATGAACAGCAGACCACCAGAGTTAGTGGACATTGGAGTGAGCGATTGAGAAGCAATGGAGAGAATGGACAGTGGCGTAAAGGAGAATACAGAGAGAGGTGCAGGGAGAATAGACAGTAAAATGTCAGGGAGAGCAGACATCGGAGCAATGGGGAGAGCAACAGTGGAGTAATGGAGAAAATGGACAATAGACTGATGGGGAGTGCAGACAGCAGAGTAGAAAATGGATAGTAGTGTAACAGAATGGACAATAGAGTAACGGGGAGTGTGGACTGCAGAGCATTGGGTTGAAAGACAATGGAGCAGCGAGGAGAGTGACAGCCGAATGATGAGGAGAGCAACAGTGAGGTGACAGAGGCAACAGACAGCAGAGGGACAGAGAGAATGAACAATGGAGCGGCAGAGCAACGGAGAGAGTGAACAGCAGACTAATGGAGAGAGTGGGCAGAGAGAGCTGATAGTGGAGCAATGGAGAGAGCAGACAGTGGAGCGATGGTGAGAGCAGTCAGCAAATTGACAGGGAGAGTGGATAGCAAGTGAAAATATATCATAAATCCTGCTGTTGATTCCCATCAATTGATCCTAAACTGAAAATGTGTATGTTTAATATTATTCAAGAACAGGATCAGGATTTTCAGCACTGGCACTGGCCATGTAAACCATGATGTTAATGATAAGATTTCAGTCTGCATTTTATTTTCAACATATTTGTCAAGTTCATACTTTCTAATAATCTCACAGATTGTGAATATCTCTAGCTAGTTGAACATTTATTGCCCATCCCTAATTGACCTTGCGAAGGTGGTGGTGAGCAACCTCTTGAAATGCTGCAGCCCATAATGTGTAGGTACAAATCCAGTGTGCAGGGTTGTGGATAGGGCAGAGGGGAGGGCCAGAGTGGGATGCTGTTTCAGAGAGTCAGTGCAGACTCAATGAGCTGGATAGTGTCCTTCAGCACAGTAGAGATTTGTATGGTTCACTGCAAGGGTTTACTTTGTTACATTTACAGCATAACGAGACCTCGGCTTACAATTGAGTGAATACTAATGGCATTAATTGCCCACTTAATGCCTCAGTTGGTAAAAAGATGACAGATTTAAATTGGAGTGAGGCCAGGTTCCAATTCACCCCTCCCACCTGTTTAACTGACCCTCAACCATTAAACTCACCATTGGGGAGAGAGTATTAAATTCCTCCCAGTATTTTCAGGAAGAAATTATCCACAGGAAGAAAATCATTATCCGCTGAACTGAAGCAATATTTCTAGACCTCCATTTTACTTGCTTTGTGAAAACTCTGTAATAGCTACGAGAAACTGATAACCAACAAAGCAGATAAATGAACAGGGGATTATTTTGAAGGAAAATAATAATAAGATAGAGATAAATGTGCTTCTGAACTCCACGACTCCTGAACCCCAACTGCCAGAAAATCTATGCTCCTGCGTTCAATTCACGCACCTCGCTGTGATTGGCCCGATGAGTCATGTGCTCCCTATAATTTGCTTCTTAAAGGGACACATTACCACATCCCTCCCCCTTTAAGTCCTTAATTAAAATGTTAAATAACATCAAAACTTTACAATGTTATACAGCAAAATGGGATACTTAATCCAGTTTCTCATAAAGTAAGTCTATCTGGAGACTTTCTAATTCTTTGAGAATGCCTCTTTAGCAGGTGCTTCATCAACCGATTTTGTTTGTCTTGAACAATAACAGGAAGACTTTCAATTTGCAAAGGTGCTTTCAGTTTGCGAAGGACCCTGATATATCTTCTGTCCTATGATAATGGTAGAGGCTTCTCTATCCATCTCCATTGTTAATAGCAAACTGTTCACCATTAACACAATGACAACTGGGGCTGACTTGCTGACTTCAATATTGTTTAATCTATAAACTTCAGACTCTCCTTTGGAGTCATTTTCTAAACTATATGCTAGTGTCGTAGTTTTTTTTTGCCCTTGGTAGCCTTTACTTGGCTCTGCATTTAACCTTACTATGCTCTTTTCTGATATAGGCAAAGCACGTTAAATCTTTAAATTTACATCTCTCCCAGAGCTCTCCAAACAACTGATATAATTCTTCTAAATTCTTGGTCTGCAGACCTAACTTTCTGTATCTATGTCCTGTCATGCTTCCTGCGTTTTGTCTTATGAATTTCAGCAACCTCATCCTTGGTGCTATAACTTCCAGAGTTTCCTGCAAAAGTTGGTTGACTTAGCCTAGCTGCACACTTTACAACTCTGATACATCTTTTTTGGCACTTTCTGTAGCCTGAGTAATCTCTAATGCTCTAGTCAAGGTAATTTCTGTCTCAGCTAACAGTTTTTTTTGTATGTGAGGTTATTCAATCCACAAACTAACCTATCTCTTAGCACAATCCAAATTCACATTGCTCAGCTAATTACCTTAACTACACCTGAACGCTGCTACCATCTCTGTTGGATTTCTCATTGGTGAGTTAAATTTATATCACTGCATCATCTCTGATGGTTTTGGTTGCCAATATTCTTTGACCAATGCAACCAGCTGTTCAAATGTTTTGTACCTGAAGTCTCTGGAGAAGTCAGACTATGAATCAGATTGTAAGTCTGAGTCCTGCAAGCTGTTAGAAGGAAAGTTCTGGACTTTTTAATTACCCCTAAATTTAAATCAGAGATGCTACTGCATATTAGAGCCACTGCTCTGTTTCAGGGTCAAATAGTTTCCGAATAAGATTATATTGGTGTTTTTCAAAAAGGCTGTGATTTGAGGACTGCTCTCTGATTTACAGCAAACAAAAAAAAATTCTGATTTACCTCATCGCCAAATGTAATAGCTGTGAGGAACTGATAGCCAACAGAGCAGAGAAATGAACAAGGGTTTATTTGGAAGGAAGTAACTATGTACAAAACAGAGATAATAAGAATGCTTCAGAACTCCATGAGTCCACAAACTGTCCTACCCACCATGGAACTTATAGTGGGCGGGACAGGATCATGCAAAGGTCTGTTGACTTTGGGTATGATTTTCCAGTCTTGGACGAGCATGACCAGAAAATCCCACCCCAACTGTCAGAAAGCCCGCACTCCTGCTCTTGATTTTGTGCTTTGTCACAATTGGTCCAATAACTCGTCCCTTAAGGGAACATGCTACCAGAAACAGATATTTATGTATATATTTCATTTATTTCTATCCATACTTCCCACTGCCTCAGATGAGCAGCCAGCATAATCAAGGACCCCGTGCACTCCAGACATATTCCTTTCTACCGTCTTCTATGGGGAAAAAGATACAGAAGTCTGAAGTCACGTACCAACCGACTCAGGAACAGCGTTTTCCCTGCTTGCTGGCAGACTTTTGAATGGACGTACCTTGTATTAAGTTGATCTTTCTATTAGTAGCAATGACACGAAGGTTGGAGGTATTGTGGATAGTTTGGAAGGATGTCAGAAGTTGCAGCATGACATTGATAGGATGCAAGACTGGACGGATAAGTGGCAGATAGACTTCAACCCAGATAAATGTTTAGTGGTACATTTTAGCAGGGCCAATGGGATGAAGGAATATAATATTAAGGGTTAACAGTATGGAAGATCAGAAGGATCTTGGGGCCGGATTCATAGGACTCTCAAATCGGCTTCGTAGGTAGAGGATGTGGTTAAGAAGGCATATGGTGTACTGGCTTTCATCAATCGAGGAATTGAGTTTAGGAGTCGGGAGATAATGCTGCAGCTTTGTAAGACCCAGTCAGACCCCATTTGGAATACTGTGCTCAGTTCTGGTCGCCTCATTACAGGAAGGATGCGGAAGCCATTGAAAGTGTGCAGAGGAGATTTATAAGGATGGTGCCTGGATTGAATGGCATGCCTTATGAGGATAGGTTGAGAGAGCTCGGTCTTTTCTCCTTGGAGAGACAAAGAATGAGAGGGAACCTGATAGAGGTGTATAAGATGTTGAGAGGTATTGATCGGGTGGATTTTCAGAGGCTTTTTCCCAGGGCTGAAATTGCTGCCACAAGAGTCACAGGTTTAAGGTGTCGGGGAGTAGGTATGGAGGAGATGTCAGGGTATGTTTTTCACTCAAAGGGTGGTAAGTGAGTGGAATCGGCTGCCGTCAGTGATGGTGGAGGCAAATTCAATAAGTCTTTTAAGAGACTTCTGGATGAGTACATGGGACTTAATAGGACTGAGGGTTATAGGTAAGCCTAGTAGGTATGGATATGATTGGCCCAACTTGTGGGCCGAAGGGTCTGTTTGTGCTATAGTTTTTCTATGATTCTATTACATTCTGTACTCTCTGCTTTCCTTCTCCATGTATGGTATTATGGTATGCTTTATCTGTACAGCACACAAGAAAAATACTTCTGACTATAGTAGTACATTTGACAACAAATCAAATCAAAGTGCAAAAGTATACAGTGGAGCAGTGGAGTACAAAATTTAATATGTTCAAAATTTTTCAAAATGGTAAAGGAAACAGATGCTCCAGAGTGAAACTGGATTGAACTCATAAGCATCATATCTGCAATGACTCCAAAGGGTGCTAGTTAGATTATGCCTACTTACAGTTCAAAGAGGAAACACATAGCCATGCAATACCTAACTTGCTACAATTTGTTAATGGGATACTACTTTTCATTTATCTTGCCTGGCTCCCTAACCACAATGAATGTGAGTGAATGAAGCAAAATGAATGGAGAAGTAAACCAAAGGAACAGGAAAGAATAATCTTGGAAGATATCCTATGTGCAGATTACCCTTTTATTGTCTTTGAAACACAAGCTTTCACAATGCTTTAGATCACAAGCAAATTCTCAACATTCTCATATCTGTGAGAGCACTCTTTAATGAAATAAATGTGTTACCATTTAATTTGTCTTGCTTGTCCTAGGTCAAACTAAAGCTAATTGCAGGAAGGTGCCAAATAATGATGTTACTGCAACCACTGAAATGGGTATATACTAGAGCAAGTGATGTGCACTTGTGAATTACAATCAAACCAATAGAAAATCTTTTTGCTGAGCAAGCTGATCCCGTCCCCGTGCCCATTTTCATGCTAATACTGGCCAACAGCAAAGAAAGTGAAAATCTCAGAAACTCTAAAATATATAGTTTTTTCCTTCAAGAATGAAAATGCAATAGTGCTTATCATAGCATGCTAAGGGGTATATCCAACATTCAGCTTGAGCAAAATTGCAATGAATTTCTTCCAGTTCTTGTGGAGATGTTTTCGGCAATTGTGGACGATGGTAACCTTTCACTACTTGCTCTGTTGGAATTGAAGAATCACTAAAACACAAGAAGGCCATTTGGCCCATCAAGTCTACACTAACAAAATCCTACCCAGGTCCTTTCCCCATAACCCCATGTATTTACCTTGCTACTCTCCCTGACACTAGGGCAATTTTGCATGGCCAATCCACCCAACTACACATCTTTTGACTGTGGGAGGAAATCAGAGCTCCCGGAAGAAACTCAGGCAGACATGGGGGGAATATGTAGACTCAAGCCGGGAATCGAACCTGGGTACCTGGCCCGTGAGGCAGCAATGCTGGCTATTGTGCCACTGTGCCACCCTGTAACATGACCTTAGTCAGAACTAGTGACATCTGAAAGGACATTATATTTGTTGTTATAGCAACCTCCTGGTGAGAGTGTCAAATCAAGCTAAATTCAGTCTTCTTCAGTGCCACAGAAAACTACACATAGCCCAATCGCCTAAATATGCTAGCTTAAAATCAAAAGCATTTCTTGTCCAAAATACAAACATCTCAAATGTTATGTAAGAAACATGTTTGATGCCCTGTTTCTTGAGGAAACACACTCACCAATTTCACAAAAAAGGATGTATTACAGGCTTTCACCTAATTCCTTGCAATAAACATTCCTAAGTGAAATCTGGCATGCTACATCAAACAAAGCATTGAAGATTGCATGAAATTCAAGCAAAGCAGAATTGCTGGAATTTCCATTATAACAATAATCATAAGAGAGTTGATGACCTCCATTGTCGATAGATCACCACTCAAACAGTGGCCTGACCCAGTGCTTCCTCTGAGTCACCATTCATCTGTCTGTCTTCCAAAATTCTATAAATTCTGGAACCATTCCTGAAGATTGGAAGGTAGAAAATTTAACCTCACTAAGAAAGTAAGGAGAGAGAGAACAGGAAACCTGTTAGCCTGACATCAATAGTAAGGAAAATTCTGGAATCTATTCTAAATGATGTGATAACTGGATACTTAGAAAATAATGCTAAAGTTGGGCAGAACCAGCATAAATTTCATGAATGGGAAATCATATCTGATTTGTTGGAGTTCCTTGGGAATGTTACTAGCTGAAATAGATAAGGGAGAACTAGTGCATGTATATTTAGATTTTGAGAAGGATTTCACTAAGATCTCATCCAGGAGGTTAGTAAGCAAAATTAGTGCTCATGGGATTGAGGGGAATATTCTGGCATGGATTGAAGTTGTTTAAAGGACAGAAAACAGAAAGTAGCGATAAATAGGCCATTTTCAGATTGGCAGATTGCTGCAAGTGGGATACTGCAAGGATTAGTGCTTGCCACTGTTGCCACCACCCCCTTCTCCCAATGGACATAGGAAGTGAAATAACTCCTCAGAGGCCAGTGTCCCTTCATCAGATTTCCTTTATTTAAAACTCTGTTTCATTCATAAAGTGCTTCTGGTACAATCTCAGAATCTAGATTGCCAGAAGATCTGACACTCTCCGTTTTATACACACAGGAGACTCCCTGATTTGGCAAGCAATTATGATCTCAATAGTTCAGGCCAACCTCCTGTGCCTCACTGAAGTCATTACAGGAACCAAATGTAATATTTCCAAGTTTGCTGGTGACATAAATTTTTGTGAGAATATGAGTTGTGAGGGTACAAAGAAGCTTCAAGGAGATTTACACAGACTAAGTAGTGGGCAAGAACAAGGTTGAATATAATGAGGAACAATGTGAAGTTATCCATTTTGGTTAGAAAAACAGAAATGTAGCGTATTATTGAAAGGGGAGAAACTGAGAAGTATTGATGTTCAAAGGGACCTGGGCATTCTTATTCATAAATCATTGAAAGCTAACAAGCACTTTTTCACCTTCTTCCATCAGGAAAAAGATACAAAAGTTTGAGATCACATACCAATTGACACAAGAACAGCTTCTTCCCTGCTACCATCAGACTTTTGAATGGACCTACTTCACACTAAGTTGATTTCTCTCTACATCGTAACTATGACTGTAACACTACATTCTACATCCTCTCCTTTTCTTCTCTATGAATGGTATGCTTTCTGTAACACACAAGGAATTATACTTTTCACTATATACTGAAACATGTGACAATAAATCAAATAAATTTGCAGATGCAACCAGCAATTAGGAAGATAAATGTTAAGTTAGGCTTTATTGCAAGAGGATTTGAGTACAGGAGTAAGGAAGTCTTGCATAGAATGTTGGTGAGATTACACTTGGAGTATTATCTGCAGTTTTGGTCTCTTTACCCAAGGAAGAATATAATCATCCTAAAGGGAGTCCAACAAAGGATTTCCTGTCTAATCCCTTGAATAGTAGCATTGTCCAATGAGGAGAGAGGGCAGGATTTTCTGGCACAGTCACCCCAAAATCAAAAAACACGGCCTGAGGAGAATGGATCTTTCCAGAGGTGCGTCAAGGTGGCACAGTGGTTAGTACTGCTGCCTCACAGTGCCAGGAATCCGGGTTCAATTCTGGCCTCAGATCACTGGCTATGCAAAGTTTGTACATTCTCCCCATGTCTGCATGGATTTCCTCCTGATGCTCTATTTCCTCCCACAATCCAAAAATGTGTGGGTTAGGTTGATTGGACATGCCAAATTGACCTTAATATCAGGGGATTAACAGAGTAAAGATGTAGAGTTAAAGGAATAGAGCCTGGCTGGAATTATAGTTGGTGCAGAATTGATGGGCCAAATAACTCCTTTCGCACTGTACGGATTCTATATTCTGCCCCCCTTCACTCATTATGATTCCTATGGTGGGTTGGACAGGAAAATTCCTCCGAGTCTATACTCTCTAGAATTTAGCAGAATGAAAGGTGATCTCATTGAATTGTAAAAACTCTTATAGGGTTCAACTGGGTTGATGTAGGATGATATTTCCCCAATGTCGGCAGTCTAGAACCAGGGGATGCAGTCTCAGAATAAGAGGTAGACCTTTTAGGAACAAGATGAGGAGTAATTTCTTCATTCAAAAGAGTGAATCTTTGCAAATCTCTAATCCTAGGGGCTGAGAATGTTCAGTTATTGAGTATGTTCAAAGCAGAGGATAGATACAAATAACACCAGGAGATATGGGGATAGTGCAGGAAAATGCCATCAAAGTGGAAGTTCAGTTAGAATAACTTTTTTCGTAGGGAAATACCTGGAATCTATTATTATTATAGAATCCCTACAGTGCAGTAGGAGACCATTTAGCCAATTGAATCTGCACCAACCTTCCAGTAGAGCCCTATCCCTATAACCCTACATATTTACCCCACTAATCCCCCTTTCTGCACATCTAGGGACTCTAAAGGGCAATTTATCATGGCCAATACACCTAACCTGCACACGTTTGGACATGATTTAGTTACATGGGGAGAAGGCTTGAGGGACTGAATGGCCTTTCCTATCTTGAAGACTTTAATAACCATCACACAATGCATGTCTATGAAGGCATCAATTATAGTAGAGAAACAATTGTATAAAGGATTTCACTAGAGGATAAATTCCATCTTTTTGCATGCCAAAATTACATTCCATTTGTCAAAGTGACAGAAGGACTATAATCCATATCTATGTTTCCTTTATAAAAACAGCAAAAGAAAGCTAATCATCAACTCCAGGATTGTCTTGATGACTCATATAGTCAACACAGGCATTGAAATTCCTATCATTACATTAACACCAGAACCATAATGGAATTTCAAATAAGCAGACTGGGAAGCTTCCAAAAGTTAATCGATCCAAACAGGTGGATTTTGCCAACTACCTATGCCTTGAACAGATTTATAAGAATTATTAAAATTGGCACAAAATACATACATCACAGAAATTTAGAAAGACATATATTCCTTGTTGGACAGAAGAAAGTGAGGCTCTCTATCAGGAGTATTTTCTGAACAAGAACCCAACCACATCCATTATAATACTGCAGCCCTCAAACTTGACAAAGCATGAAAAGTGGAAGAACCTTGTGTATAAGATAAGTTTCATTCACCCCAGCAAGAAAACATGAGCAAATGTGGTTGGTGCAGACTCGATGGCCAATTGGCCTCTTTCTGCACTGTAGGGTTTCTACGAATCTATGATGAATCATGCTTCTTCAAGTGGATGGCACAAACCCTATTTGTAACTGCAGGTCAACCACCAGAGCTGAGACCATTGCATCCCACTTGATCCAAATATAAAAAGCTCCAGTCAACAAAGAATTTCAATGCCAGGTATTGTTGCTTTTGACAAATGTCAACTATGTCTGATTCCTTTCACCTGTCAACAATCAAATTAGGAAACATTGGTGATCTAAGTGGTATTTTATGCAAAACTCTTAAAAGCACTAGGACCCAGAGAGAAGGGATAGCTGACCTCTTTGACATCCTAGCAACCAGAAAAATTCCAATTTTATGAAGGAGGTTAAAATAATTGTCTTCATAAGGCAGGGTATGAATACTTTGAAGGACTTCAACTACTGGCCAAGTCTTTATTTTGCACTTATTACGAAGTGCTGGAGAGGTGTTAGGAAGTTAGGAAATTGAGATTAACTGCTGAACTTGATATGAAATCAAAATAACGGGCAAGTTACAGAATTAGCAGGGGAATAATGAGATGTGATTTGCCCAGTAACAAGTTTAGTAATACTTTAAAAAATTGAGATGTGAATTGCCGTATCAGAAAAATGTTTACCGAAGATCAGTGGGGATATACAAATGATAACATCTAAAAGCAAGAAATTTGAGAGATGTAGATAACCAAATCTACACAGGTTGGAATATCAAAGAGACTGTATAACTGCTAGCACCCTCATTGAGGAAGGAGGCTAGTTTTTCATCCAAAAGTCAGACAGGCTATCTCTATCTAATCTGTTAAGAGAAAGTCATCTGTTTCTGAACCTACTGCAAAAATAAAGGATTGACCTTGAAGCTTGAATTCTTTATTGTGAAGACCTGATGATGCTCCTTACCAGGGAAATGGCATTTCCATAACTCCCATTGTTGACCTCTCTCCAGGTCCTTGAGACAGTCAAACAAGTAGGCCAACGACAAGAGACTACTTAATAGGTATGGTCATCGTTAACTCTCTCCTATGTGCCTCCTTCTATCAACAAAATTTTTCAAGCTGCTTTCAAATGCTTCTTTACTTTGAGCTCATTTGGTAACACCAATGTCTATTTTTATATTGATATCTCCACCACTGTTACCATATTCTAAGTTTGGATCCTTCTTCCTTGGATACTAGGCATGAAACTTGAGTTCTTAGACAGACTGTAGACAAACTCTGATATCTGTTTAACACACTTGTTTATTAGTACAAATTTGAAATAGATTACAGAGTAGGTATGTGGCTTTTAGGCACAATTCCAACTTCTGATAGAGTCACATGGTACAGGAACGGGCTTTGCGGCAAAGCGTGTCTATGCTGACAATCAAATGCCAATCTACACTAATCTCATTTACTAGCACATTCCTGCCTACTTTGCCTAGGCAATTTATAAGTTTGTACTCTCTCTCATGAGTGTAACACATAACCAACTAGTGTCAGTGGTACATCATCATCTATGCTATATATTGGCATATCCCATCTGTTAGTCTTTTATAACTTTATAAATGGCAGCCTCCTTTTGTACAGTACTATTATATGATTCTATAATAAGTGGATTCCTTTTGGAGGACTCCACACTGCAATTTGAAGGATCTAATGTTTTCTGCAAACAGTCAACAACTATCAATGAGAACAGAACCAATCATGATAGATGCCAGCAGAAATGGGGAAGATTCAAGCATCCTGATAATGCAGCTGCAGAACCTAGAACCTGAAGCACATTAGTGAACACTGCCCTCAGAAGAAATTCACGAGCTGATTATTCCACACCACCATACCGGAAGCTTTGATCTGGATATATGACTTCAATATTACTATTTTTTATACTATTACCACATGTAATAAGAATATGTCATTACTCGTAGGATGGTTATAAATAATTTATACATATGTCAGTTACAATGAAGTAGTCATCAGACCCCCTCCCCAAGTGCAAACTGTGTGCCAACTAACACTGTGTTGTGCACCCCTCAAATGCAGCCATCTAGAAAATATGAGCCCATATTTTCTACTTGGTATTGAACAATGACATGTCAAATTTCCTTAGTCTTATGCACTGTCTGTATAGCGCACAAGAAACAATACTTTGCTAATACATGTGGCAATAATAAATCAAATCAAATCAAATCAAAATCAATGACAATCAAAAATAACTGAAGAATAGCAAATTCAAGACTGCTGTTAGAAAGTCCTTCAAATGAAAAGGAATCAAAATGTACAATGGACTTTTGGGTAGGGCTATGAGGGCAAGGATTCTGAAATCATTCAATAGTTACATGCTGTAGTTCTTTCTGAATGGAAAAGGAAAAATAGATTGAAAGATCTCTCTCGTCGAAAGGTATGCTCTACAAGATGCCAGAATAATTTGTCTTTGACCATTGAAATGTCATTGACCTGAAACCTTAACTCCTCTCTCCACAGACAGTAAAGTTTTAAATTTTATTTATTAGTCATAAGTAAGGCTTACATTAACATTGCTTTGAAGTTATTGTGAAATTCTGCTAGTTGCCACACTCTGTCTGGGTCAATGCACCTAACCAGTATATCTTTCCGGCTGTGGGAGAAATCTGTGCAAACGCAGGAAGAACATGCAAATTCCACACAGACAGTGACACAAGCTGGGAATTGAACCTGGGTCCCTGGCGCTGTAAGGCATCAGTGCTAACCACTGTGCCACTGTGCCACCATACTGTCTGACCCTTTGAGTATTTCCAGCAGTTTCTGCCTTTATTTCACTTTCCAGCATCTGCAGTATTTTGTGTTTGTAACAATTTGACTTTATCTTGCTGCTTTACATATCTTGTGCATTTGAGCCCTGACAATCAGCAGAGAGCTAGCAGCAGGAACATTACGAACTAACTAAAGCATAGACTGATCAATGTGAAAGCTCTAATCAGGTACAGGAAGTTTCAGAAGAGCTGATGAGTAGAAAAGAGGCTCATTAGAAGAAACCATAAGCTCATTAGAAGGAATCATAGGCTGAAATACCAACAAGATGAGCTCAAGTTGTTTCAGAATAATAAAAAGACAAAGCAGGGACAATTTTGGATACTTCACAAATAGATCAATTGCAACAGTATTGTGGATGATGTAGAATACATTGAGTATTGTACGGAGAAGGTAAGATGAGGGCCTATGGTGGCAAAGTGGTTAGCACTGCTGCCTCACAGCACCAGTGATGCAGGTTCAATTTCAGCCTTGTGTGATTGTATGGAGTTTGCACATTTTAACTGTGACTGCATGGGTTTCCTCTGAGTGCTCCAGTTTCCCTGCACAGTCCAAAGATGGTAAGAAGTCTCACAACACCAGGTTAAAGTCCAATAGGTTTATTTGGTAGTAAACGCCACTAGATGTGCAAGTTAAGTGGATTGGCCATGCTAAGTTGCTCCTTAGTGTCCAAAGATGTGTAAGTTAGGTAGATTAGCCATGGTATATATATGTGTTATGGGGTTCAGGTAGAGAGGAAGCCTTGGGTAGGATGCTGTTTCAGGGAGTTGGTGCAGACTCAATGGTCTTCTTGGCCTCTTTCTTCATTGTAGGGATTGTATGGTTCTATAGTTTCGGGAACAAATATCCTTGAAGCAGAAGCAACAGCCTAAAAATTGAGGAAAAAGTACAAAAAAATCAAGGTCTTCCAAGGCCAAAACTTGGAAAAGACAGTCACTCTGAAAAACAAGATTGAGTTTAAGGCTTTGGGATTATGTTGCGATTTGTTCACTGTGTTTTTCTTTTGTAAAGTTAACTGGCTGCCTGCTTAGTAATCCTGGCTTTGGAGCTCACAGCAGATGATTAAATTACTGCTGTAAATGTGCTCCAAGAGGTTTTTAATTGATGTAAAACAAGGCTGTTACTATACTAAAGCTCTGTTATTACAACTGATGTTTCATCAAGTGAAAGGTCTACTTTTTTCCCATTCTTCTGCCTGATGTACATGAATGGCAAACTAACCTAATTTAGAAAAAATATCTAAATTCTTTAATAATATATAGATGAATATCCCAGTCATGAGTTTTCATTGGGCTCTTTTGGCTAGCCGAGCTCACTGTCTTTATCTGCAGCAAATGACTAATCAGTGCAAGAGGAAACAGAGCAACCTGAGTTTGTTCATTTCCTTCAATCTTAGTTTGAGGATGGTTCACTACTCTTCATTATCAACTATCTCTTATCAGCCAATTCAAGTTTACAAACTTACTGAATAAAGCCAAGCTCAAATTTATCCTGTCACCCTTAATTTCTATGTCACACCAGTTCATTTCATCATGTCCCACCTATTTCACTTGCAGTGTATCAACATTTAATAGAAAATACATTAATTGATACAGATTAATTCACTCAGTTCATCGTGTAAGGTATTGGGTGAACTTGTAATGCCAAGCCAGCAAAAATATAATGTGCATTATTTCACAATAAAGGCAAGATATACAAATTCGTAACTAATTATATAACTAGTAAATATGCGGTCAGGTTTGGAACATTCCTGGTGAAGCAAAGGGAAACGAGATCTGTGTTGGACCAGAATGACCACCTAGCCAATGTTGACAATCCTGACTCTGGCAGAAATCCCAAAATAAGTTATTTAAAGATCATATACAGGTCTTCGAGTCCTGGGGGCCTTTTCTGGTACAACTACCCAGCTGAAGTTTTATGTGGGTCAGGGAAGGTAGATATTTCACCTTCCTATTATATAAATTCTGCAGAGAAGCAATGGTAGATTTCCTGGAGGGGGCAGCCTTACACTGCTTACAGTTTAATGTCACTAGCGTAATACTAATTTTATTTTTCTGACTTCTTAGGGAATTTCTTTGATCTCAACACAGTTTTAAAATCTGCAATTCATTTAAATTTTGAAAGCAGAAAATGGCATTACAGTCTTCAAATATTTTAACCATTGGGAAAGGCAATCGTCATAGGAATGCAAGCAGTCCTGCATAGAACTCTCTCTTTGACAGCGGAATAATAGTTCCAGCAACCTTTGAATCGATACTGCAGCTACCAGTCCCAACCCAGAAAGGCAACATTATATAAAGTCATGTTCTGTATTTTTCCTGTCTTCTTGTTTTCAGCCGTTACCTTTCGGCATTCGTAAGCTAAAACTGAAGTTCCAATTCTGCCAACAGAAGATTTAGATTCCCTAACTCCATATCTGTACTCTACTAGGAATCAGATTTAGTCATGTGCTGCCACTGCTAGTGGACAGATTGTCCCTCCATTCATAACACATGTAGGAGCCTGCCGGCAGCAATGGGCATCTATAGTTAACAACCAAACCCGCATCCCTGTCTGTCTGGTACTGGTTGTAGTGCTGCTGAGCTGTAGGGCCACTGCCTTCTGACTGAATGGACAGTTTTTGTCTGTCCTTAACTTGACAGCAACCCTGATGGCAGCCACTTAATTACAAGAATTTCCTTTCCCAGGTCTTGTGGCCAGCTCCTATTTTCAGTCACAGCTGCGGGATTTCTGTTGAGGAAGAAAAATTGATTCCAAATAGTCAGATATCATCAATGCTAATAGTCAAGTTCTACCACTTGAGTTGTTCATTATGGATATTTCTCTCAATCTTTTTCACATGAATCACCAGGCAAAAGTTGCCATAAACAGACCAGGTGATCAACTAAAACTGCACTGGCAACTCTTTTATAGTCTTCACATCATCTATGATTATCAACATACTGATGACAATAAATTGTTTACTGTATTTTGCATGGAAACAAACTATCAGATAGGAAACCAATGTAAAACAGCCCAACCTTAATAATCTGCAAAGTGTGATACATCATATTGCATGGGAATGTAAAATACTGAAAATACAACATTTATACATAAAGGACAAAAGCATAACAAGGGAGAGAATAGGGCCTCTTAAGGATCAACAAGGTCATCTATATGCGAATCCACAAGAGATGGGCAAGATTTTAAATAAATATTTATCATCAATATTTACTGTTGAGAAAAGCATGGATGTTAGGGAACTTGGGGAAATAAATAGTGATGTCTTGAGGAGTGCACATATTACAGAGGAACGCATCAAGGTAGATAAATCCCTGGGACCTGATGAAGTGTATCTCAGGATATTGTGAGAGTAGGGAGTAAATTGCAGTTCCCATAGCCGAGATATTTGAATCATCGATAGTCACAGGTGAGATGTCTTAAAATTGCAGAGTGGCAAATGTTGTGCCTCTGTTTAAAAAGGGCAGCAGGGAAAAGCCTGGGAATTACAGGCCAATGAGCGTCACATCTGTGGTAGGTAAATTGTTGGAAGTTATTTTGGGAAACAGGAAGTACAGGCATTTAGAGTGCAAGTTCTGATTGGGAACAGTCAGCATGGCTTTATGAGTGGAAAATCATGTCTCACAAATTTGATTGCATTTTTTGAAGGGGTACCAAGAAGGTAGATGAGGGCAGTTGATGTTGTCTACATGGACTTTAGCAAGGCCTTTGACAATGTACCACATGGTACATTGTTGCATAAGGTTAAATCTTGCAGGATCCATGGTGAAGTATCTAAATGGATACAAAACTGATTTCTTGACAGAAGCCAGAGGATGGTTGTCAAGAATTGTTTTTTAAACTGGAGGCCTATGACCAGCAGTGTACCTCAGGGATCAGTGCTGGGTCCATTGTTATTTGTCATTTATATTAATGATTTAGTTGAGAATATAGGAGGCATAGTTAATAAGTTTGCAAGTAACAATAAGATTGGTGGTATAGTGGACAGTGAAGACAGTTATCTCCAATTGCAACGAGATCTTCATCAATTGGACCAGTAGGCTAACAAATGGCAGATGGAGTTTAATTTAGACAGATGCAAGGTGATGCATTTTGGAAGATTGAATCAGGGCAAGATTTACTCAGTTAATGGTAGGGTGTTAGGAAAAGTTCCTAAGAGATCTAGGGGTACACATTCATAACTCCTTGAAAGTGGAGTCACAGGTAGACAGAGTGGTGAAGAAGGAATTTGCATGTTTTGTTTCTTCAGTCAGAACATTGAATACAGAAGTTGGAATGTCTTGTTGAAGTTGTACAAGACATTGTAAGGCCACATTTGGAACACTGTGTGCAATTCTGGTCACCCTATTATAGAAAGGATATTATTAAGCTAGAAATTGTGCAGAAAAGACTTATTAGGATGCTACTAGGATTTGATGGATTGAATTATAAGGAGAGGCTAGATAGATTGGGACTTTTTTATCTGAAGTGTTGGAGGCTGAAGGTTGACCTCATGGAGGTCTATTAAACAATGAAGGGCACAGATTAGCTAAATAGTCAATATCTTTTCCTAAAAGTAGGGGAGTCTAAAACTAGACAGCATAGGTTTAAGGTGAGAGGAGAGTGATACAGAAGTGTCAACAGGAGCAATTTTTTTCACACAGAGGATGGTGAGTGTCTGGAACAAGCCGTCAGAGATACTAGTAAAGATGGGTACAGTTTGTCTTCTAAAAAGCGTTTAGATAGTTACATGGGTACGATGGGTATAGAGGGATATGGACCAAATGCGGGCAATTGGGATTAGCTTAGGGGTTTAAAAAAAAGGGTGACATGGACAAGTTGGGCCAAAGGGCCTGTTTCCATGCTGTAAACTTCTATGAATATATAACACTTTTTCTTGGATCATAGACCAGTTTTCTGACTTATGTTTGTTATTTTCCAATTTAATTGAACCTTTCCTGAATCTAGGATATCTTGGATAATTAAAATCAATGCATCAACTATCTCACTAGCCATTTCATAACAATTTGACCAAGAGAGGGAAATTCAGTAGGGCTATTGATGGTTGCAGAGCAGCATGATGCAACCTACATGACACCAGACATTGGCGCAGAGCTATTTTCTCCAAAAAAATCTTACTAGTAATCATTGATTATATGATGAAATGGTTAGCGCACGCAATCACACAAACATGAATAAGAGTATTGTAATTTAAATGACTCAAGATTCTTTTTGTCTTTGTTTTTCAAAGAATGCCACACAGAGGGGAAGGGAGGGGTCCAGCTGCCCATGTTTTTCTGTCTTTATTCTTTTATGCAATATGGGCATCGCCAGCTCGGCCATCATTTTTATCACAGAATCCCTACTATGCAGAAGAGGCCAGTCAGCCCATTGAACCTGCACTGACAACAATCTCACCCAAGCCCTGTTCTCATAATCCCATGTATTTACTCTGCTAATCCCCCAACACTAAAGGACAATTTAGCAATGCCAATCCATCTAACCTGCACAACTTTGGAATGTGGAAGGAAACCAGAGCACCCAGAGGAAACCTAACCAGACAAGAAATGTGTAAATTCCACACAGTGACCCGAGATCAGAACTGAACCTGGGTCCCTAGAGCTATGAGGGCAATAGTGCTGACCATTATGCCACTATGTTGCCCACGTGTTTTCTTATCCATTGTTAATTATCCTTAGGATGGTAGTGCTGAACCATCCTTTTGAAACATGACAGTACATGTGTTGAAACTCACCGTACTGTTAAAGGGAAAATTTCAGGATTATGATTCAGCAACAGTTTGACCAGGATTTTCATATTTTGGTGGAAGATGTCAGGAAAAAGAGACTAGTCCTTCACTCTGCTGGCCATCAGATTGCCCCTGTAATGCCCCTGAAGCAACCGAGAAGGCCTGGATTCAAATTTTAAGCTGCAGTGAGCACAGCAAGAAACCATCTGTGCTAAGTGCAGAAACAGGTCATTGACCTGCTGTATTCTGGCAAGGTGAATAACTTGGACTATCCACACAAAACACTGAGGAAAATGATTAAACTTGCATGCTGCAGCAATGGTGTGATGCATGAGACAAACTATTGCTTCAGCATTGAGGTTTATATGCATTTGCAGCTCATGTAGGTATAAACAGAATATTTATGAATGAGGACTGCAATGCTTAGATGAAGTGAACAGCAATATCCCTCTGCCACAAACATATAAAAGGCTGTGTGTATGACCACTTCTAATTTATGTGTGATTCAATTTAAAAATAACTCAGCAGACAGGTTTCAGCCAATAAAGATTAGTTCATTAAGAAATTACTGTGGAAGTTATGAATAAAAACTGATAAAGTTATTCACTAAAATACAGATATAAAGATTAAGATGCAGATAAAAAAATGTACTTTAAGATGAGATTTCAAATAAGTTCATATAAAATCAATATGCGTGTGTTACTTGTATTCCTTCTTTCTGAAGTGAAGGGGTTGAGTGTTGAGATTCAGTTTGGCAGCTGCAATAGGTTCTGCAGTTGACCAATCAGTGTTCTTTTCTTTGGGTGGACTCTGGGTTAGCAGGTTTTTGGGAGAGGGATTCACTCTTCTGTAATTCTGCAGTTATGGCACTGTCAGATTGCCTAGATTATTTTACCAGTTGCTTTCTTAATACCTTCCATGTTGTCCTCCCTCAGACAGTGGTGGTGCCTCAACTGGTGGTAAATTTTGAAGTCTTCTGGTAATCAGCAGAATGTTTCCATGTCCATGTTTGATCTGTGCCATGAAATTCAATGCTGACTCCCAAGGCTAATGCCTCCTGTCTGTATACCAGTGTCTTGCTGCTTCGAGTAGGTCTGCCTTGCTAGTGGGACAGGACATAACCCAAGAATGGAAATAGTAGATGCACAATGGTATTTAGTATTGAACTTGCAGAAAACAAACTATCCGATAGGAAACCAATGTAAAACAGCCCAACCTTAATAATCTGCAAAGTGTGATACATATTATCCCCCGACGACAATCAGTGGGCAGACTGTGTAGTCTGAAATCGGTCTGAAAGTTGCAAAAATTAGTGGAGCAATTAGAAATACTGATCTTAGCATCTGTGAAAGTGGAACATTTCTATAAAATAATTCTTTAACAGAAGTTTTGCAGCACTGGAATCTGTGATTAGAAGGGAAGGAAAAAAGGGGAAGGGACATGAATTAATTTTTTTTTAGTGTTTCCATCAATTACACCTCTGTGAGAATGATAAGTTAATTTATGATATAATTGACTGAACACCATGGTCACAGTGATCTTTGACCATTCAGATTTCCCATTCTACCTGGTATTTTTGGCCAATTACAGGTCAACTGCAGTTTGGAGAGGTTTTGAAATATGGGCATGTAACCCAGATACTAGAAACTGCTCACCCTATTGGCCAAACTTTGCATGGGCAACACAAAAGCAATTGGAATATTAACCAACAAATAAATAGTTTCCTTCAAGAAAAATGCACTCTCCTTTAATCCATCCATCTCAGGTAGATTTATTAATAATGTTAATGAGAGAAAGTCAAAGTAAAAGGTGAGACAAAGCATTGACTAGTGGGCTTTGCTTGGTTTGTGAAATTGCACCATTATGTCAGGCTTTTCCTTGCCTTCTTTATTCAAATCGAAAATAACAAAGCAGCTTTCAACAACTGCCCTTAACTCCTCTGTGTCTGAGTTGCTAGTACTGTCTCCACTGAGACAGATATTGATAATTATGTATTTAATGCTTTAAGCCATATTCCAAGATGTCAGCATTTAATCTATGCTGCAGACTACTTCATCACAGCACAAGAGTGCTGCACTGCTTGAATTGCCATATTTCACATTAAACCGAAACAGTCTATCAGTTCAGCCTTTAAGACATTCTTTAAAATTTCATTTCCATCAGAATAACTCAGAGTAAGCCTCCAGCACTAATATTCACCCTTACTCCCATAGCCCCTTACTGTGGTTCAGGTAGAAACTGCTGAAAAACAAGTATTTACAATCTAATGTAAATTTTGTTCTCAAAAGACATTCCTGTTCACACCCAATTCCCTGATCATGATTGTATACTTTAATAGAAGAGCAAGTCATTGCAATAGCCCAGCTAAATTCACTTCATGGGCTGATGAATCAGCAGCTGGTAGGTTGATAGGGACAAGGTACTGCATATCCAGTGTGGCATATCCTTTAGTACTGGATAGCAATGGTGCTACTAAGTATTCTTGGTGATGGACAATGAAGACCCAATTCTGTGCTCTTCTTATCTCAATGCTTCTTCGAAGAGGTGCTCAAGAGGAGGGCTGTTTCATCAGGTGAGGGAGAAATAGGGCTTACCCAAGGCTGGTGAAGGACAATTCTGAGACATTAGCTATAGAGTATAGTTCAATGAGGATGACTGTCAGGATTTTGCCCGACAATAGGACAATTCTGCTAATTTTGGCACAATTTTGAGGAGGGCTTTGTGTGTGCCATTGTCATTTCTAGTGCCAAGGCTGATTCTAGAAAGTCTAGAACTGGAGCACCTATTTCTAACTAGGAGATTATAGAGTCATAGAGGTTTACAGTATGGAAGTAGCTCCCTTGTCCCAATTTGTCTATGCTGCCCCCTTTTTTTTAAACCTCAAGCTACTCCCAATTGCCTGCGTTTGGTCCATATTTGTCCATAGCCATCTTTCCCATTTAACTGAATGCTTTTTAAAAGACAAATTGGTACCCAGCTCTGCCAGTACCTCTGGCAGCTTGCTCCAGACACCACCCTTTATGTGAAACAAATTGTCCCTCTGAACATTTTTGTATTTCTCACTTTAAACTTGTGCCTCTAGCTTTAGACTCTTCTACCTGTGGAAAAGATATTGACTATCAAGCTGATCTGTGCCATTCATTATTTTATGAACCTCTATAAGATTACTCCTCAGCCTCTTATGTTCCAGTGAAAAAAAAAATCCCAGTCCATCCAGCCTTTCCTTATAACTCAAACCATCAAGTCCTGGTGGCATCCCAGTAAATCTTTTCTGCACTCTCTCTTGTTTAATAATATCCTTTCTATAATGGGGTGACCAAAACTGTATACAGTATTCCAAGTGTGGTCTTGCCAATGTCTTGTGCAACTTCAACAAGATGTCCTAACTCCTGTATTCAATGTTCTGACCAAATGAAACCTAGTATGCTGAATACCTTCTTCACCACTCTGTTCACCTGTGACTCCACTTTCAAGGAGCTATGAACCTGCATCCGTAGATCTCTTTGTTCTATAACTGTCTCCAAAACCCTTTCATTAACTGTGTAAATCCAGCACTAGTTTGATCTACCAAAATATATCACCTCGCATTTATCTAAATAAAACTCTATCTGCCATTCGTCAGCCCTCTTGCCCCATTGATCAAGATCCTTCTGCAATTTTCAATAATCTTCTTCACTGTCCACTATGCTACCAATTTTGGTGTCATCTGCAAACTTACTAACCATGCCTCTTAAATTCTCATCCAAATCATTAATATAAATGACAAAAACAATGGACCCAGCACCAATCCCTGAGGCATACCGCTGGTCACAGGTCTCCGGTTTGAAAAACAACCCTCTACAACCACCCTCTGTCTTCTGTTATCAAGCCAATTTTGTATCTATGTGGCTACCTCGCCCTGGATCCTATGAGACTTAACCTTATGCAACAACCTATCACATGGTAGCTTGTCAACGGCCTTGCTAAAGTCCATGTAGACAATATCAACTACACTGCCTTCATTGACCTTCTTGCTTACCCCCTCAAAGAACTCAATTAAATTTGTGAGACATGATTTTCCACTCACAAAACCATGCTGACTGTCCTTAATCAGTCCTTGCACTTGTAAATGGTTGTAGATTCTGTCTTTCAGAATATCTTCCAACTTATACGCTACAGATGTGAGGCTCACCAGCCTGTAGTTTCCAAATTTTTTCCTGCAACCCTTTGTAAACAAAGGCACAACATTTGCCACGTTCCAAACTTCAGGCACCTCATCTGTGGCTATGCTAAAACGAAGATTTTATAAATCTCTAATTCATCCTAAGTTCACCTTTGATAGACTGTAAGTTCACAGTGTACAACACAATTTGTAAATTTGTATGACTCAACAGTTTCAACAGTTCAACTTACATTTTTGCTGAGTTGTTGGTACATGCCTGACTGACAAATCCTGGGGATAGTGCCATTACTACAAAAGGGGGAGTTGCCATTTATGATACGTTATGGATTGGCATCAGAGAAGGCAGAATGGTAAGGTTGTATTAGTTACAGAATTGAATTGTTTTCTGAATGTAGTGATTTCTTGCCATCATTTTCCTAACATCAATTGATTACTCTATGATTGAGTATCCTTAGAGGATCAGCGTTGAATCTCCAATGTCACATTGCCTCAGTTACTCTGCTTATTGCTGCAGATGTAATTAAAGCAAGATAAAGCCTACATTTATACAGCACCTTTCACTATCTCCTAAATCATTTTACAGCATATCCAGCACTTCTGACTTCTAATCATTGGTATAATGTAGGCAATACCATGAAATGGTGGAGCCCCTGGAGGGGCCGAGTAGCTGATTCCTACTATTAATATATATTTCTGAATGTCCTTCTAGATAGTTGAGATAAACTGGGCTGGATGGCCTTTGTCACTCAAAATTATCTTGCAAACAGAGGATGGATCATGGCTGGAGTTCTGTTTATTTTATTGCTATTTGGAAGTTTACTGTGGCAGGCTTGGTGGGATAACAATTCTTGGACAGAAGTGCACAATAGGCTCCTAATGAATGAGTAACCTGGAGATGATTCTCAAAAGTCTTTATTATTGATTTAAATCTTGTCATTTACCCACCTATTATCCTAATCCATCTTTGTGCTTTTGAGTTTTTTTGAGGTATTCAAATGTCATGATGAAGTTATGTTGCATGATATATATCGGAAATATATTGTAGTGAGAAGCAGCAGAATCTTCAGACTTGTTAATCAAGAAAACACATACAGTCTTGAATGTTCAATTTTTGTCCTTTGGTCTTTTAAAAGTTTGTATTGCAGAGAGGCTTCCAGCAGCTCCAATGCATCTCATTGGCAGTGATAACCTATGTTATTCAATCATTTCACTTTGTTGCCCTGGAGTCATTTAATCTTTCTACTCTGTGGGAATACTGATAAAATAAAATCCAATTACATGCCTTTACTGAATAATATCATGCGTACAGGCAGGAGAAAGCTTTCTTCTACCTTTACAGAATGGAAAAGATCTTGTGCAGTTCATCTGAGCTGCAGTCATTGAATTTTTACCCCAAATATGAATTTATTGTCAATGGTACAATGTGCAGATCATATTAATAAGAGCTGAGGCAGTCACCAAAATCTATGTTAATGTCTGCACAGTGTTGTAAATAACTTATTGGATATTCTCCTATCAAAGTAACAATATTCCATGACACTGTTAAAGTAAAATTTGCACTTTCTGATTTGTTTAGTATTAGTAGTAGAATCATTCATTGGGCACAAACAAAATAACACTGCATTATATATTTGCTGTTCCTAATATTAATAACCCATGCTGCAAGTTTATTAGATGATGTTTATAACAAGGTACCAACAGTGGGTGTTATTGTTTACTGGGGCCTTTCTGTGATTCTTTGGTGAGGTGATTTGTGAATCTTGAAAATGGAAAAAATATAAATGATTGAGGGTGGGAGTTTGGTGGGTTGGTGAACCAGAGGGAGGGCAGTGTGGGGAAAATAAAGGAACCAGAAACAGGACAAGCACGATGATTTGCCCCAGAATAGAGGTCTGAGGCATTCGCTTAACCTTTATGGTAAGTTTTCTTCAACGTCAGTGGCAAGTCCATCCCTTTGTTACAGATCACCTAATCCAAGCCGATTAATGCGATGTACTTTAGAGTCATCTAGGAAAGCAAATAAATATATTGAGTATTTCATTTCACTGTCTCTTCTAACGAAATCCAGCTTTCCTCCAGGATGCTGTCAATGAAATAATTTTATTTGATTAAAACAAACTATTTTGCTTTATGCAGCATGACACAATCTGTGGGAGAGCATAATTGCCCTCATTATTTCAACCAATCCCATTGTCGCAGCAGTTTATTTATAAACTGTAAGAAAATGCTTCTGGCAAGATACAGACATCTGTTTCCACCAACTGTAAATCGAAGCTCTAAGTTAATATTAAATATTGTTGTATATTGCGCTAAGATTGAGCTGTAAGCAGCCATTATTGAACTAATTTTATTTACACATCTTCAGAAAGGGTATTATAAGAAAATTCTCATCTTACAATATACTATATCCATCTTTAAAAACATTTAAATAACTTACAAAATATAAAATGGTACATGTACATAATTTCTCAGAATACAATATAATTAAATCAACATCAAAAATACCTGAAATTTATAAGATTGAGTGTAAGGTTTGCTACTGTGATCACAACCAAATCATTTATAGTGTAATTTACTACTACTAGTGTAATTTACATTTAAAAAAAAACTTTCACATAGAATCTGCCTTGAATAAAAATATTATTTGACAAAAAGTAATGAAAATAACATTTCTTTTTCTTTCTACCTGCTTTCAATTATCTTATGTGGAGTCTTTCTTTTTCTGTCTGCACATCTCCTTCCATTTCCATTAGCTTGACTCTGCTCTCCCAATTATATTGGAGAGGTGAAAGCCTAATGGTATTTTTGCTAGAAAATTAATCTAGAAACTCAGCTGCTACTGGGTTCAAATTCTATTATAGCAGATGTTGGAATTTGAATTCAGTAAAAAAAAAATCTGGAATTAAGAATCTACTGATGACCATGAAACCATTGTTAATTGTTTGAAAAACACATCTGGATCACTAATGTCCTTTAGGGAAAGAATTCTGCCACCCTTACTTGGTCTTGCTTACATGTGACTCCAGAACCACAGCAATGAATTGACTCTCAACTGCCCTCTGAAATGGCCGAGCAAGCATCTCAATTCAGGAGTGACTAGGGATGAGCAGTAAATGGTGGCCAGCCAGAGATGCCCAGGTCTTATCAATGAATAAAAGAAAATCTGAACTTTCATTACCGACTCCACTTTATATTTGGGACTGTGGTATTGATTGATTTGTTTTAACCAGAGATCTTGATGCACCTTGCTCTGGATTCTGTAATATCAGCAAACTTTCAGTTTCTTCATGTAATAACTCAGGAAACCTGACGTATAAAAGGTTTAGCTAATGAGTTCCAGCTGGGCAGGCCTGTTACCAAGGGAACTTGTGTTCATTGAGCCCTACAGGGAGATCCTTATGGATCTCATAGGGGTTATCACTTCTCTCCCTTCCACGTCCAACGGTTCCCCATTGTTCCCATGAAAATGGACCCTTCTCTATTCTTCACCCATGGCCACATTTCCAGTGCTTGTAGGGTCTGGTTGAGAGGGGTATATAACGGGTTGATGAATGCTTCTTTCATGCAGAATGCTGAAGAGCAATTGCAGGGTGCTCATCCTTGATGGTAACCTCTAACTGGGTTTCCATTGCCTCTGTCTCCATATCTGTGGGTGGAATGTCCTGTCCACAGGTTGATGTGAAGGATGCCGATAGTGGCATGTCCATAGAACCCATTGCCTCTGTGGAGGGATCCCTGTGATGAAGGTGATTGATGTGTTTTTTGAAGGTTTTCTTCCTGGTTTGCACCTTATATGACAATCAGTCCTATTTTTTCAAGAATAACTCCTGAAATAAACCAAAGTTTGTCACATGGACTATGTCTCCCATCATGAAGATTCTATCTGTTCTTTCACCATTGTGGTCCATGCTTGTTTTAACACAACTTTGCTGCCCAAATTTTGGAATATCAGGCTAAGCCTAGTCAGAAGGCATCAACCCATCAATAGGTCTGTTGGGTTTATCCCTGTCATCGTATGCAGTATAGTCTGACAGTTGAAACAAAAACATACAAGCCTTTTTCAGGGAACCTGTAGCTTGTTTCTTCATGCCACTTTTGAATGTCTGGACCACCTGCTCAGCCAGGCCATTTGAGGATGGGTGGTAGGGTGGCATGTGGATGTGTTATACTACATTTGTACTCATGAAGGTTTGAAACTCCCAGCCTGTAAATTGGGTCCCATTGTCTGTTACGAGAATGTCAGGTATGCCATGCACACTGAAGGATTGATGGAGTTTCTCTATAGTATTATAAGAGATATTAGAAGCCATTCAGTGTAAGTCAATCCATTTTGAATGGATATTGATGAGGATTAAAGACATGGATCCCATAAATAGCCCCGCAAAGCCTGCATGTGCTCACACCCAGGGTCCTCCCAGCCATTCCCAAGGATGCAATAAGATTACTAGTGGGACCTACTAGTTCTTCTGACATGTTTTGCACCAGTTGACCAAGTTTTTCATATCAGTGTCTATGCCAAACCACCAGACCTAGCTTCTTATGAGCATTTTCATCTTAGAAATTCATGAAGTTCAGAGTCATGGCAACTTTATCCATCTTCGGAAAGGAAGCTTGGCTGGTGGGTAGCGGCAGGCAGTTCAAGGCATCCATATTGATTATATGTTTCCATGAACACTGTTCTAAAGTATATTCATAACCACCTAATATCATGGCCCAGCATTGGATCCAGGCTGATGCAAATGGGAAGAATCACCTTGTCTTTCTTGAAGAGGCCTAGCAGAGGTTTGTCATTGATTACTATGGAAAAATGCTGACTGTAGATGTATAGGTGGAATCTTTTCACTGCAAACACTATTGCCAAATGATCTTTTTTGATCTGGGCATTCTTCTTGTCTGCATCTACCAGGATTCGTAATGCGATGTAATTGGATGTTCTGTCCCATTGTCCCAATGGTGCAATGGTATGGGTCCTATTCCATACAGGGAGGCATCGCAAGTTACAATGAGGGGTCTTGGGCATCATACTATATTTGTTGACAGCAATTGTTGTTTGACATTTGCAAAGGCTTCCTCTTATGACATTTGCCACAGCCATTTCTGATTTTTTTCAATATTACGTGGAGGGGTGCCAGTGTGGTCGCCCAGTTCAATATGAGTTTCCTATAACTATTTATGAGACCCAGGAAAGACTTCAATTCTGTTGTGCCATTGGAGTTGGAGACCCTTTTATAGTCTTTACCTTCTATTTGACAGGGTGGAATTCATCCTTATCAATATTATACCCAAGCTTTGTCACTTGTTTTACCTGGAACAATTATTTTTCCTTTTTCAATTGCATGCCAGCATTAGAAAAGCAAGGAAGACCTCCTCCAAACTTTCCAAATATTCCTTTGCAGTAGCTTCTGAGATTAAATTGTCACTCAAGTAGACTGCCACTCTGAGCATGCCTTGTAGGATATTCTCCATTACTCCTTGAAAAATGGTGCAAGCTGAAGACACCTCAAAGGGCAAATGAGTATACTCATACAGTCTTTTGTGAGTATTTATGCTAACATACTTCCTGGATGATACCTCAAACTCCAGCTGGAGATAGGTGTGGCTCATGTCTAACTTGGAAAAAATGTGACTTCCCCCCCCAGCCCCGCAAGCCAGCTTTGCATTCAAGTCTTCTGTGTGTATCGTTACTGTATCTATCATTCATTACTGTATCTATCAATTTGTTGAAAGATTTTGAATCTGGAGTTGCCAGGAAAATTAAACTTTTTATGATACTGAAAGTCGGGGCTCTACAAACGGTCAGGAGGATAATATTTTGCCAGCCATACACCAGGAAGAAATATCTCATTCATCTGACTTACTGGGACAAATTCTCCATATTCGCATCACAAGGTTCCAGTTTCCCAAACAGCGGCATTTTCAGAATCTCCCCATCTTACGGGGTCCATTGAAAGACAAGGCTGTCCAAAACCTTTCTGGTTCCTTGTTGCCAGTGTAATAACTCAGGAATCCCAACTGGAAAGAAACATAATTTAATTACAGAATGCAGAGTAAAACGTACCATGGTGTACGCATTACTAGTCCCTACTAGTGCCACCTCTAATATCAGGCATTAGCAAATTAACCCATATTCTAGGAGTATATTTAAATACTAAATCACCAAGATGAGCAGATCATATGGTTATTCTGTAAGAAACAAAAATTGTCTATCTCCTGCTGAACAGAAACATGGAAATTAGTGCCTAGCTTGTAACCTAGTAAATACCTCCATATTGATTTCTTCATAATCTATACACTTTGGCGGCATGATGGCACAATGGTTAGTGCTGCTGTCCCCCAGCATCAGGGACCCAGGTTCAATTCCAGCCTCAGATCACTGTTTGTGTGGATTTAACATGTTCTCCTGATGTCTGTGTGGGTTTTCCCGGTTTCTTCCCACAATCCACAGATATACAGATTCGGTTGATTGGCCTTGCTAAATTGCCCCTTAGTGTCAGAGGACTAGCAGGGTAATACATGGAGTTATGGTAATAAGGCGGGGGTGGGATTATTGTCAGTGCAGGATCAATGGACCAAATGGCCTCCTTCGACACTGTAGGGATTCCATAATTCTTTCTGCCTGGTGATATGGTAGAATGTCTTCATCTCTATTCTTATTCAGAAATATTTCAAAATGTTATCTGACAGCAACATCTCTGGCAGCTCATAAATTATAAACCTATTTCTCGAAACTTAGCCAGTTGTAATATTGGGCGTAGACTCAACATTTATCCACTTGCACAAAGCAATTTATTCTTTCCCTTCAACTTTAAAGAAATTGACATGTTTGAATTCCCAAGGTTAACTTATGTTTGACTGTAGAATGAAATGAATCTTGGTTGGATCATTTCTTATTCTGAGAAACATGATAACTTTTCATCAGCTCTTCAATTTTATCATCATCTACCAAAAGTATTGCTTTCATGTGGATTAACCCTGTGTGTTCTTGAGGATGTTGCTTGAACAATCTCTCTAAAATTTCATGGAATATTAACTCTTAAACCCCATACGATTCAGCCTCAATCTACAGTCAGTTCCTTTCCATGGCTGAAATATTCCAGCAGTTTCTTACCATCATTCTCTTTAGACTAGGCTTTTATGATATAATTGAGCATTTTACTGACTACCACATTCTTGTGAGCTTCTTCATTAACTTTCTCCACCAGACACTGACATATGAGTTGTGTATGTAAAGAAATTGGCAGGTATTTCTGGCTAAATATTTAGCCTCAACAGAAATCTCAACAGAATGTTCACATTAGCATGAATTATTGATATTTAAACATCATTTTGATGGCTAACTTTATCATTTGGTCTCCTTGTAAAAGGACAACTCATGCTCCCTTAACACTACCTCAACATCAGACCAACTCCTAAATATCCCTAGCTTTAGATCTACCACAAACTCAACAAGTAATTGTTTGTTCAATGTACTAGCACATCCCGCAAGATTGTCCACACGTCTTTCGTTAAGAATGCAGGATCCCCCTTATTCTTACAGAATTAATACTCAGGGCAAAAAATATCAATTCCAAAACTAGGCTTTGGTGAGGTATCAAGGAAGAACATAAATGAAGGTTTTTAAAGACATTCCATTGAGTATTTGAACATGTTATCATAGCATATACATTTTAAAAAGTTATTTAAATGCTAAGCTTAGAAATTAGAAATCCAAATTATTGCAAGAAAATGACAGGCATAATTTATTTAAAAAGCATTTTTACTGTTGACCTGTTATGATCCATGCCTGAGATATATTATTTTGTAAGAATTTAGCAACACCAATTTTTAATCCAACCGATTTATTTGATAGTAAAATTGCGAGCTTTCAACACTCCGTGTCTTCCTCAGGCAAATGCAGTGTTCTGGTCTGCAATAGCACACATCAGCACAGACAGTCAGAGATTGCTGATTAGAATGCGAATCCTTACATCTAACCTGCTATTCAAGTGTTAAAGTGGCTAACAATGTGTGTGAAGGGAATCCTGAGCATTGATTAGAGAATTGTGTATTTTCTCCAGACAGCACAGTAAGTGAGGTTTTTTGCTAACCTCTTTTGCTAACCTTTTGCAAGTTACGGGGGTTACAGATAGTGTGTCATGAAGCCAAGATCCCTGTTAAGACCGTCCTCATGTGTGCGGAGCTTGGCTATCAGTCTCTGCTCAGCGACTCTGCGCTGTCGTGTATCACGAAAGCCTCCTTGAAGAACATTTACCCGCAGGTCGGAGGCCGAATGCCCATGACTGCTGAAGTGTTCGCCCACAGGAAGGGAAGTGTTTTGCCTGGTGATTGTTGAGCGATGCTCATTCATCCGCTGTCGTAGTGTCTGCATGGTCTCCCCAATGTACCATGCTTCGGGACATCCTTTCTTGCAACGTATTAGGTAGACAACGTTGGCCGAGTTGCAAGAGTATGTACCGTGTACCTGGTGAATGGTATCCTCACGTTTGATGATGTCGTCCATGTCTATGATCCGGCATGTCTTGCAGAGGTTGCTGTGGCAGGGTTGTGTGGTATTGTGGTCACTGTTCTCCTGAAGGTTGGGTAGTTTGCTGCGAACAATGATCTGTTTGAGGTTGTGCGGTTGTCTGAAAGCAAGAAGTGGGGGGGTGGGGATGGCCCTAGCGAGATGTTCATCGTCATCAATGATATGTTGAAGACTCCGGAGAAGATGTCGTAGCTTCTCCGCTCCGGGGAAGTACTGGACAACAAAGGGTACTCTGTCCACCGTGTCCCGTGTTCGTCTTCTGAGGAGGTCAGTGCGGTTTATCGTTGTGGCACGTCGGAACTGTCGATCGATGAGTCGAGCGCCATATCCTGTTCTCACGAGGGCATCCTTCAGTGTCTGGAGGTGTCTGTCACGATCCTCCTCATCTGAGCAAATTCTGTGTATATGGAGGGCTTGTCCATAGGAATGGCTTCTTTAACGTGTCTAGGGTGGAAGCTGGAGAAGTGGAGCATTGTGAGGTTGTCTGTCGGTTTGCGGTACAGTGAGGTGCTGAGGTGACCGTCCTTGATGGAGATGCGTGTGTCCAAGAATGCAACTGATTCTGGAGAAATTCTGGATTCCAGACACACGGAACAGCCATGGGGACCAAATTCGCACCTCAGTATGCCAACATCTTCATGCACAGGTTCGAACAAGACTTCTTCACCACACGAGATCTTCAACCAAGGTTATATACTAGATACATTGATGACATCTTTTTCCTTTGGACTCATGGTGAACAATCATTGAAACAACTGTATATTGATATCAACAAGTTCCATCCCACCATCAGAGTCACCATGGACTATTCTCCAGAATCAGTTGCATTCTTGGACACACGCATCTCCATCAAGGACGGTCACCTCAGAACCTCACTGTACTGCAAACCGCCAGACAACCTCACAATGCTCTCTTTCTCCAGCTTCCACCCTAGACACGTTAAAGAAGCCATTCCCTATGGACAAGCCCTCCGTATACACAGAATTTGGTCAGACGAGGAGGATCGTGACAGACACCTCCAGACACTGAAGGATGCCCTCGTGAGAACAGGATATGGCGCTCGACTCGTCGATCAACAGTTCTGACGTGCCACAACGATAAACCACACTGACCTCCTCAGAAGACGAACACGGGACACGGTGGACAGAGTACCCTTTGTTGTCCAGTACTTCCCCGGAGCGGAGAAGCTACGACATCTTCTCCGGAGTCTTCAACATATCATTGATGACGATGAACATCTCGCTAGGGCCATCCCCACCCCCCCCACTTCTTGCTTTCAGACAACCGCACAACCTCAAACAGATCATTGTTTGCAGCAAACTACCCAACCTTCAGGAGAACAGTGACCACAATACCACACAACCCTGCCACAGCAACCTCTGCAAGACATGCCGGATCATAGACATGGACGACATCATCAAACGTGAGGATACCATTCACCAGGTACACGGTACATACTCTTGCAACTCGGCCAACGTTGTCTACCTAATACGTTGCAAGAAAGGATGTCCCGAAGCATGGTATATTGGGGAGACCATGCAGACACTACGACAGCGGATGAATGAGCATCGCTCAACAATCACCAGGCAAAACAGTTCCCTTCCTGTGGGCGAACACTTCAGCAGTCATGGGCATTCGGCCTCCGACCTGCGGGTAAATGTTCTTCAAGGGGGCTTTCGTGATACACGACAGCGCAGAGTCGCTGAGCAGAGACTGATAGCCAAGCTCCGCACACATGAGGACGGTCTTAACAGGGATCTTGGCTTCATGACACACTATCTGTAACCCCCGTAACTTGCATGGGTTAGCAAAAAACCTCACTTACTGTGCTGTCTGGAGAAAATACACAATTCTCTAATCAATGCTCAGGATTCCCTTCACACACATTGTTAGCCACTTTAACACTTGAATAGCAGGTTAGATGTAAGGATTCGCATTCTAATCAGCAATCTCTGACTGTCTGTGCTGATGTGTGCTATTGCAGACCAGAACACTGCATTTGCCTGAGGAAGACACGGAGTGTTGAAAGCTCGCAATTTTACTATCAAATAAATCGGTTGGATTAAAAATTGGTGTTGCTAAATTCTTACTGAGTTCTTACCACCCCAATCCAACGCCGGCATCTTTACATCATATATTATTTTGTCAGGGTATTAATAAAATTCAACTAAAGCTTTAAATTTCCAATTGAATATGTGTTTGCAGATGGATCTTATTTTCAGTTGTAACTTCTAATTTTCTAATAACAATGTCATTGCGAAATTTTATCATCGACATCCCACATTTGGCATTTTTACATCACAGTGTGCAGTCAATTGCATGTGAATCCAAGCCAGAATCAATTTATCAGACTATGGGGTCAATTCTTTAAAAATTTGAATGTTTTCCAATCATGTTTGAGTTACTCAGTCAAAGAACTGCTTTTCTGCTCTGGGGGCAGGAAACAGGAACCGGGTCTATTTCTGGGTTCCAAACCTGTCACTGGAGAAGAACAGCCACTCTTTGGAATTTTGATTGGGATGCCCCCTTAATTTGAATGGAAGCAGGTTTCCTGTCCAAGTATAGGCAGCATGTGAGTTCTCAAAACTGAAGGACCAATCAGAAACTTTCCGCCCTCAGAGAAGCAGCTTCTGCACCCGGAATGGCATTAGGCAACAGTAGTTCTGCCTGGAGTGCTGACCCCTTACATGCCATGAATGCTCATCTGCAGGCAATTTACCCCCACCCCCCTACACCATTCTGTTTGTCCTCTCACGTCACATTTTTTTTCTCTTCATGCATCCAATTCTATTCCTCCTCACATGATCGATTCTGCTTTTCCTCAAAAGTTCCATTCTATCTCTCCTCCAGTTCTGTGGTATCAAATTCCAAAGATTTACATCCCTCTAAGGGAACAACTTCCTTCTCAATTCCATCTTAAATAGGAGACCTCTTATTCTGAAATATACCCTCTAGTTCTACATTCCTCCACAAGGGGAAACATCATCCCAGCATTTATCCCCTTAGAGTCTAGTATGTTTCAATTAGATTGCCTCTCATTCTTCTCAAGTTTAATCATTATAGGTTCAAACTGTTCAACATTTCCTTATAAGATAAACACCTCAACCCAGTAATCAGTGTAGTGAACTTTCTCTGAACTACCCTGGTGCAAGTAGGGAGATCAAAACTGGACACAGAACTCCAGGACAGTCTGTGAAGAAAGAGACTATTATTTTTAACATTTTGGGGGTTTATTGTGTTATTCTGTGAATGAAGCTTGTGGCTGTGTATGAACATAATTTGATTAAGATGTCTACAGGGTGGAAGACATCACTTGAAGTAAAATTGGCCAAGTTGAATTTTCTTCAAGTCAATCAGCCATGGGTGGAAAATTTGCATTAGGAGATAAAGAAGATTTGTTGCGTTCAGTTGTTAATTTTGAAAGGAGTGAAAAGGGGGTGACAAGTTGGAAAAGGTCATAATTAAATCAGGCAGTTATTAAATTTTCATTTACCCAAATGTATGGGTAATAGGCAGAAGGTAAAAGGTATTTATATTTTGGGAAATGTAAGCTTCAAAGAAGAATAATTTCAATGGAATAAAAAAACTACTTAAGGAAAATGTAAGAGCTGGAGTGCTCCTACATGCTGGAAAAAGTGCTGTCAAGAGACAAATTGCCAAGCTAGCCAGCCCAGGAAAGTGTTGTTTTTTTTCAGAAAGCAGGTTTTGTGTTAAAGTTTCTTGAATATCAAAAACAGAATGGGAGAGAGTAAGAGGTCCTGGGATCTACATTTCCTATAGTAATGGTGGTTTCACATTGTGGCAATATTGCTAGTGTCTTTAATAAGTTAAATATTTGTAGGCATGTTGCCTGAAGGAATACTTATTGTGAGTCCAGTCAAATAGGAAATCTTTCTGTGTGACCATAAGACTGATTTTAACTATGTAAATGTAGTTTTTATGTGTTTTAAGTTTTATTTTCTAATGCTAATAAATGTTTTAATTTAATATTTAAGATCCCCAGAAAGGTTACTGGATTTTGTGGCTTCTGACTTCTGTACATGTATCTTCTCATAGCCAAAATGCGAAGAGAAAAGAGTGGTGATAAGCTTGATAACTTTCCCTTTGGGATTTGGTTTGCATAGCAATTATCACCTGCCGGACCATATTAAGTCTCATCAATACTCTGTAAAGTTGTGGCAATACTTCACTACTTTTATATTCCATCCTTGTAATAAATGTCAACATTATATTTGCCTTCCTAATTACATTCATATCTACACCTCTTCATACCACTTTTTGTGTTGTGTATGAGGACATCAAGATTCCTCTGTATTTTAGTGTAGTCTCTCTCTATTTAAATAATGGCTTGGTGTCCATGTACACTTGAATCACAGACAATAGTACAGCTTCAAGGACTGAAGACATTCTGGAAGAATTTGTATTTTGAAGGACACTGAGCCGTAATTTCCCACGAGCAATGGTGTAAAGTCCTGGCCTGTTGGAATTACAGTAGTTTAAAGTGCACTGATGTGCTGTGGAAGGTGTTGTTCAAACCTCCGCTAGTTGGAGCTATTTGGAACCTCCAGCACAGTGTAATTTCAATGAACCCAGGGAGTCCACACCCCATTTTGTTACTGCAGTGGCTGCCATAAGACAGGTCTAGAGGGCCTAGTGAAATTGACAGACCAGGAAGAAAGTAAGTGGATGGGATTTGTCTGGTCAGGAGGGTTGGCACGGTAAGAAGTCTGACAACACCAGTTTTAAATCCAACCGATCTATTTGATAGTAAACTCGTAAGCTTTCGTCTCTATGGCCTTTGTCAGGCCAGTGAGGTGTTCTGGTCTCCAATAGCACACATATCAGCACATTCTAATCAGTAATCTGTAAACTGTCTGTGCTGATATGTGTGCTATTGGAGACCAGAACACCTCATTTGCCTGACGAAGGCCATAGAGCCGAAAGCTTACGAGTTTACTATCAAATAAATTGGTTGGATTTAAAACTGGTGTTGTCAGACCTCTTACTGTGTTTACCCCAGTCCAACATGGGCAACTCTACATCAGGAGGGTTGGGCCAGTGTGAGAAGGGTTGGGTAAGGGAGTGGTCGGCTTGGGATGGTCAGCAGGGTGTCAGGTTAGGGGTAGATCAGATGTCAGTTGGGAGACTGAAACTTGGGGTGGATGGCATGGTCAGACATCAGTATTGGTTTACAGATATCATGCTGGGTCTTACTTTTGGCGAGCAAAGTGCACCAGACCTTTGAGAAACATGCTTCTGGGAGTGGAAGACAAAGGGAGCATGAGGATTGGAGCCTTCACTTAACTTCAGACAGCAAAGAGCACTGGACCTGCAAGGAACACTCTGAGACCATTGTGAGACAGATTAGTTTTACCCTACTGTGGATATGCGTTATTGCAATGGTAAGCCTGCTCATTATAAGAGACACAGTAAGAAGTCTCACAACACCAGATTAAAGTCCAATAGGTTTATTTTGGTAGCACAAGCCACTAGCTTTTGGAGTGCTATCCCTTCATCAGTTGAGTGGGGGTTCTATTCACAAACAAATATAAACTTTGTGTCTTTATATGCCCTGTTTGTGAACAGAATCTCACTCACCTGATGAAGAGCAAGTGCTCCAAAAGCTAGTGGCTTGTGCTATCAAATAAACCTGTTGGACTTTAATCTGGTGTTGTGAGACTTCTTACTGTGTTTACCCCAGTCCAACACCAGCATCTCCACAGCATGAGAGAAAAGTAGATTCAGACATTTGGTATATGTTCTTGGCTGAGGAGCAAATAGTGGGATTATGACTGAATGCCTATAAATCAGAATCCCCCCCCCCATTAAAAGTAGCCCTAATGCCACAGATCACTGTTTGGCCTGGAATAGCCAACTTCAGTTAGTGCGAGGTGCTGCTTGATTCAGCTGTCTCTCTCTTGTTAACCTATATTATGTTTATTAGGAACGTAGTGTTAAAATATTCATAGATGACTTGATTCTGGCTCAGTTTTGTATGTAGCAGAGCAACAATCTCATTGTAGACTATTGAAAGTCATACTTAAGCCAAACAGTGGTTAGTACTGTTGCCTTGGGTGACTGTCTGTCTGGAGTTTGCATATTCTCCCTGTGTTTGCATGGTTTCATCTAGGTGCTCCAGTTCTCACACACAGACTCCAAAGATGCATAGGCTGATTGGCTAAATGCCTCCTTAGTGTCCCACAATGTACAGATTAAGGGGATTAACAGGGTAAATACATGGGGTTATGGGAAGAGAGCTTGGGTAAGATTGCTCCTAGAGAATTGGTGCAGACTCACTAGGCCAAAATGGAGTGTGAGGCTCAGGACCCTCACTTATGTTTGGAGAGTGGAGAGCAGTGGACCTATGAAGGATATACACTACTGGCAGCTGAGTTCAGAAAGTGACGTGGGACAAACCAAAACATTGGTGAGTAAGTCCTATGGAGTATTTTCAATCTATTAAAGTAATAATAAAGTTATTTTATTACTGAGGTAGGACGAAAAAAATTTTTTTTTTAAGGGAGTAATCGTGTTAATTGAGAAGGTCATCATGGCTGGAGTTCTCAGATGTTCTGGGCTAACATAATAAGCCTGAATAAGCCCTTTCCTTGGAACTTTCCAGAGGGATTTCACAGTACATCTTTGGGGTATCCCCAAGGTCTGGAGTTGGGGAACCAGGATGTTACATGCCATTGCCCCTTAAAAGCTTAATACAAGCTTTGGTTGCTGTTCCTGGAAAAGAAAACATTATTTTACAAGAAAAGGTAATTAATTAGTTCTAAAGAAGTTGAACCCTCTTGACTCTGGTGAACTGTGTATAAGAGGAGTCATATGGTTTTTTTTATGACATTGAAAAAAATCATGCCTTGAAAATTGTGTTTAAAAGTTGGTTTGGGTTTTGGTTTAAAAAGAAGAAGGACCAACTACTTGTGAAAAGAAGACAGCAATCATTTTTGCAGTCCACATTTGCGAGTGAATATAAGCTGCTCTTAAGTTGCTCGACACACTGGATTGGAGTAATTACTAGTGTTCCTTGATGCCCCTTGAAAAGCAGGGCAAGAGTCATCAATTGTTAGGCAGATCGGCACTGAAAGAACAATTTGGTCATTTTGGTCAGTGAATCAAACAAATTTTAAATGAATGAAGAGACCTAGGGAGTAACTGGGGTAATCAAACTCACACTATTCCCATCTGAGTTGTTTTACCCCATCAGGCATGCAGAGTTGGGAAATTAAAAAAATGAATAAAACAAAAAACCCTTCCAGCCTTCACTCTTCACACCCCTCAGCCCCACACATCCCATGGCTTTTACCATGCCACCACATGCTCTCTACCAACTGCCTATGGCCCCTCTCATCTTCAATGATTACCCTTCTACCTATCCTATGGCCACACATCAGCCCTGTGCTACACTGTACCCCTCTATCCATACCCCATGGCCCTTCATATACCCATGTCATTCAATACCTCTCATAACCCTTATGTACACATATCCCTTACTCATTGTCATGACCATTTCTAACCGACATGCCAAATTATGCCCACCACGCTTTGCTCTTACATATCAACTGCATGTCAACTTACCTGGTATTCACCATAGGTAAACCTCAGGTTTAAAATGAATTTTTGTCAATTCATTTAACACAGCTATGTCATTGTACAAACTTTTTCTGTCCTCTCACAACTTGTTTTCCTATCTTTGAATTTTAAGCAAATTTGATTATAACACACTTGCTCTTTTCCATTATTAATAAGGATTGTAATCCCCAACACTAATCCCTGTGATCCAACGCTAGTCAAATTGCCAACTAGTGAGGACCCATTTATCCCAACTCTGTTTCCTATCCATACTCAGACCTTGATTCATCTTTAAATATTACCATTAAAGCCGTAAGTTCTTACCTTATGCCGCAGCCTTCTATTTGCATTTTATTGAATGATTTTTGGAATTTCCTTTATTAACCCTACTTGTTACATTCTGAAAGAATGTCAAACATGACTTCCTTTAATTAAAACCATATTGATTTTCCAACTGTCCTGATACTATATCTAGCATTTTCTCAGTGGCAGATGTTAGGCTAACTGTCTTAAACTTTTCCATTTTCTCTTTCTCCTTTCTTGAAAAAGGATGTTACATTTTTGCCCCTTTTTTAACAGGTCCTTCTTGCCACTTACTTGGACCAAATGTCTCAGTCCTCCATTGTGCGCCATTTGTCCAGCTATCTTTTAACATATTTTATCCTGCTATTATGCCCACTATACATGGTACTGAGAGTAACTGAGAAATTATTAACTTTGAGATCTTGCTTTGGGTTCTTTTTCTCTAGCACCTGAAATGCTGACTTCAAGAATGAAACCCTTTTCCTTCCTAGGTTGGTCGTTTCCACATGACTTCTGACTGTTTTCCATTCCCCCTCAAAAATTCTGTATCTTCTCAGTTGACAAAAATTTGAGCAGCACAGTGGCACTGTGGTTAGCACTGCTACCTCATGATGCTGAGGCTCCAGGTTCAATTCTGGCCTCTGGTGACTGTGTGGAGTTTGCACATTCTCCTTGTGTCTGCGTGGGTTTCCTCTGGGTGCTCCAGTTTCCTCCCACAGTCAAAGATGTGTGGGTTAGGTTGATTGGTCATGACAAATCATTCCTTATTGTCAGGTGATTAACAGAATAAATATGTGGGGGTTATGGGCATGGGGCCTGGGTAGGATTGTTATCGGTGCAGTCTTGATAGGCTGAATGGATTCCTTCTACACTGCAGGGATTCTAGGAACAATAGTGTCTTTAATCATAGCGCTAGAAAAGCAACAGACTTGTCCATCCTTTTGACTATAGAATCATCTCTGGCCACTGCATTTCCACTTTCAACTCTACCCCCAAAATGTATATTTACCCTTGGTGCGATGAATATTCTCTAAACTCCCCTTCCTTAATATCCTTCACTAATATTCAGCACTGAAAACAATTTGAGAGTTTCACGTTCTGAGAGGATTCCTTTGATGTTTCTTCTTTTCCTGTTCGTTAGCCATTCACTTACTATTTTTCTGAACTCTCTATAGCAGCTTCAGGGTGACTACTTCCTAGAACAGCCTCTCTTATGCCCTCCAACGATTCCAACGTTCCTCCAGCTTGAATACTCCATGTCCAAATTCAAACAGTTGCAGGCATTTCCAGAAGCCACATAGCTTCCAAAATGTTACATGAATTGCAGGTAATGGGTTTCCGATGTCTTATTATTTTGTTTAGGTAAGTCTTTTTAAATCACATGAATTGCTCTGGTTATTCATATATTCACCATCACTCTTTGTCCTAATTTAATTGACACTTGTTTCTTCCTCTGCACTGAAGTTCCATTCTCACTATATTCGTATTGCTGTTTTGTTGAGAGGCACTTTTAAAAATTTAAGTATTTAGCAATGATTCAAAGTAGTGAAGAAATCCTATTTTGTCACACTGCAGTGTGCATTGTTTCCAGTGAGACTACTGCCCAGTTTGAAAGCATGATTTATTTAAAGATCATTGCAGTATCTTTAAAAAAATCTGCTTTTAATTTGACTCTTTGAGATTTTCAAAATGAAATGTTTTTGACAGCATTTTCCTCCTAAATTTAATTAAGTGTGGTGTGTTAGTTGTTATGCGGTCTCCTTGAACTGCTTCTGGGAAAGTTACTGTCATTACTATCTTAGAAACATCACTTGCCACATCAGTTGCATGTTTTCTTTTAAGAAAAGTGCTCTCTTGGTATAAATTTAGAATAATTCCTGATGTTAAACATAAAATTAATATGGAATCTTGCCTGGTTGCAATGACTTCTGGGTTGTTGTCTAAATTATACTCCGCACCTGCGCAGTTCACTGTAGCCTCTAAATATTTGCCTGAAAAATATCAGTTTACTTGAAGAAGTTGGTTGATTGTTTTCAATAATACGTCGCAATATTCCATATATATATGTATATAAAATATATAAAATGTATACTTTCCTGAAACTATTGCAGTCTGATCTGGACAGATTCTGAATTAGTATCCCAGCAATTGTTAATAATGTGAAATCTTATTAACTTGTTTATTCCACCCAGATGAATCTCCACAACTTAAACTCATATTTACCAATCTCTTCATTTCAACCTAGAAATACACTAAGAGATGTAATTGCAGGATCACAGAATATTCATGTGCTCCAAGTCCTAACCATTTGCTGCATGAACATGTTTCTTCTCCTGCTTCCATTGTTTATTTTGTCAATTCCTGAAATATGTGTGTCCTTTTGTTCTCAATCCATCTGCCAATGAGAACAGCTTCTCTCGATCTATTCTGTCCGGATCCCTCAAGACTGTGAATACCTCTGTCAAATCTCACAACTTCCTCACCCAAGAAAATAGTCCCAACTTTTCCAATATAATAAAGACAAAATACTGCAGATGTTGGAATCTGAAACAAAAACAGAAAATTCTGGAAAATCTTAGCAGGTCTGACAGCATATATGGAGAGGGAATAGAGCCAACGTTTTGAGCCAACATCCACTACAAACCTCCCTCCAGTCCAAAAGATGTCTATTAAATACTACTCCCTATTTTCTGTCACTCTGTCAATTTTGTACCCATGGCACTTCAGTCCTTTTGTTCTGTGTGCTCTAAACTTTGCTCACAAATCTTATGTGGCACTTTACCAAATGCACTTTGGAAGTCCATTGACACCACATCAACAGCATTATTCTCACTATTTTGTCACCCTTTCGGAAGTATTAATGAAACAGTTTCTGTCCCTAAAGTTGTGCTTAATTAATATTGCCTTGTATTTATCAGAAAATTGAACATTATCAATCCATAAATTTACAGATTGTGATGTTTTGTTTTTATTCATTCATAGGATGTGAGCAAGGCCAGCATTTATTGTTCATCCATAATTGCTGCTGAGGAGGTGGAAGCTAAGCACCTTCGTGAACCACTGTAGTACATGTTGTGAAGGTATTCCCACAATGTTGTCAGAGAGTTCCCCAGGATTTTGATTCAGTAACAGTGAAGAACTGATGATGTGTTTCCAAATCAGGATGGTGAATGACTTGGAGGGGAATTTGCAGTTGGTGTTGTTCCCATGTGCCTGCTTCCCTTATAATATCACATTACACAATAGGTATAAGCTGATTAAACTCCTTTGCACAGTTGGTATTATAATCCAGTCTCATTCTATTGATTATTATCCTCCATATTCACCATCTCCTTTCCTACACACTCCCAGCCAGAGAAGTGGGATGTAGCCTTCGAGTGCAGCTCTTTGCTTGCAAAAAAGTCACGTTTTAATGGTTCCTGTGATTATTAAGACTGGTAATTAATTACTGCATTATTTGCATAGAGTGGGACAAAGTACTGACTAATATAATCAGTTTTCACCAGTTGCACTTTTCATTATGTTGTGTATAAAAGCAATTATTCCATTGCACATATTCAAGCATTTGTCCTAACCAGAACAAGTTTAACTTTTCATTCTAACACTAGAACATAATTATATACACATTCAATTGAGATGAAGTTTATCAACTTGAAACATTAATGTTGTTTCCCAGCTCACAAAGGCTGCCAGTCTTGCTGAGTGTTTCCAGAACATTTTTTTATTTCAGATTTCCAGTATCTGCAGTATTTTGTTTATATATTGGCATGAATGTTTCTTAAAGTTTATTTACTGATGTCACAAGTGGGCTTACATTAACAATGCAATGAAGCTTTTATGAATATCCCATAATCACCACACACTGGTGCCTGTTTGGGTGCACTGACACAGAATTTAGTGTAGCCAATGCATCTAACCTGCACATCTTTTGGACAGTGGGAGGAAACAAGAGCACTTGGAGAAAGCCTATGCAGACACAAGGAGAAAATACAGACTCCACACAAATAGCGACCCAAGTCAGGAATTGAACCCAGGTCTCTGGCATTGTGAGGCAACAGGGCTAACTACTGTGCCACCGTGTCACCAATGTGAATGTGAATGTTCATTCAAATGAGGACATTTCATTCAAACCAAGTCATACGTGTGCATGTTATTCACTCCAGCCAGAATATAGATTCATACAGCACAGCAACTCATTCAGCCCATCAGCCAGCTCATTGGTAGAGCTACTCAATTAGGCTCATTATCTTTCTCTATCCCCACAGCCCTGCAATGCTTGTCATTTGCAAAGATAGATCCATTTTAAGTTTGAAAATTACTACTGAACCTACTTCCACCACCATTCCAATCATCTCATTCCAACAGCTTGCTACAATAAAATAAAATCTCCCCATCTCCCATCTTGTTCTTTACCCAACTGCCTGAAATCTGTCCCCTCTGGTTACTGATCCTCCTGCCAGTGGGAACAGTTTCCCTTTACTAATTCTGTCAAAAGCCTTCAACATTTTAAACATTATGTTTCTCCTTGTTCTTTACTCAAAGAGAACAATCCCAGTTTCACTAATCTCTCTGAAGCTCTTTTTCGTTGTGTTAGGAAATCCAACTGTGTATATTATTCACTCTAACCAGACATAGAAACATAAAACATTTATGGCACAAAAGGAGGCCATTCTGCCCATTGTATCTGCGTCAGCCAAAAAATCTATCCCGCTTTATCCCCATTTTCAGCTTTTAGTTTTTAACCCACTACATATCTAAATACTTTTAAACATGAAGAGGATTTCTGACACCACCACCTTTTCAGGCAGTGGGATAGAACATCCCCACCACCCTCATCTTTTGAAAAATCTTTCTGCATGTGGACAGGTATTCAGAATGGCCAAGACATTGAAATGCTGAAGAATGTCACACCATTGTGGAATGTTAATCTTTGGATAAAGAATAACACAATGCCAATTACCAATAGAAAAAAAACAAATTATTGCAGATGCTGAAAGCTGAAACAAGAACAGAAGATGCTAGAAAATCTCAGGAGGTTGGACAACATCTGTGGAAGAGAATAGTGCCAATCTTTTGAATCTAGATACCCTTTTGTCAGAGTTTTCAATAAAGAAAGTGTTGCTAGTAACAGTAACATTATATCTTCATCATTCCATGTTTTATTTATTAGTCACAAGTAGGCTTAGATTAACACTGCAATGAAATTACTGTGAAAATCCCCTAGTTGCCACACTTCAGAACCTGTCCAGGTACTCTGAGGGAGCATTTAGCATGGCGAGTATACCTAACCCACACATCTTTTCGACTGTGGGAGGAAACCAGAGCACCCTAAGGAAACCTATGCAGACACGGGGAGCACATGCAGACTCTACACAGCCAGTGACCCAAGCCTGGAATCATACCCCGGTCTCCAGAGCTGTGAGACAGCAATGCTGACCAGTGTTGCTCTTTCAATTAAGAGTAGAATGGATAAAAGCTGGGATTTGTACTCCCTCATATGCGATACTGGAAGAAAATCGGATTCAGATGAAATACACTAACATCTTCCAGAGCAGCCAGAGCTCCAAAAGCGAAGGACATTGTCCTTCCCTGTGGGGCGGACGGTTATCTTTTGATCATTTTTACAACAAGAAAGCTCTTACATCCAAGCAGCGACAATGTGATCACAAGGTTGGCACACAGTGACGGCTCCACCCCAAATGGTGTGGTCTGTCTGTACACAACTAGCGGATAGCGAAACTCTGGAGGCAAACGGGGACATGAAACTGAAAAGTAAAGAAATGCATAATCAATGGGTGACGCACTGTGTATGAAGAGTGAGCCAGCCGAAGCTGTAAAACGCTGAGCCTCGCCTCACACTGCAGAGAACAGGAGGGAGGCAGCCAAGGAGCACAAGGCGACCTGGCAGCATGGCTGAACCGAGTAAAACCCACGTTATCCTGCTGGCCTGCGGGAGCTTCAACCCCATCACCAAAGGACACATTCAGATGTTCGGTAAGAGATTTTGATCGTTGCTGTCGGTGCCGTTGTTTCGTTTTTAAGGCGAGACTGTCTTTAAACGCCGCTGTGAATGAATCGCTTAACCTATTCATTGATTAGGAAAACAAAGCCTGTGTCTGATGGAGTAATCTTTAAATAGGAGAAGTTATTTTCTGAAAAAGAGTTTGTCCCGCTAGAGCCCGCAGCTTCCCTTTGTTCGCTGTTCAAGACTTGTGGTGCTGAAAGATGCGCTTTTATCCGTCTCTAGCCAGCCAACCTCATCACTGGGACATGTATAATGGATGATATTCTTCAGGTTTCTCTGCTAATTGTATTATTAATAAACGCCCCTGACATTGTTTATGCCTGGGGAGAATATATTATCACAGTCTGGGCAGTAAACAGCTGCACCACCCACCTGTCCATTTTATGCAGAATATTTTCATTTATAATTCCTACCAAATTTTTCATTTTTATTTACGTGAATTTACTTGTGATTATCTCTAGAAAGGAGACGAAGTTTGCATGTATTTGCCCCACTCTGTGTCAAATGATGGTGTTTGATGAAAAGTTCAATATTGTAGGTGAATGTGCATTGTTTGTTTCTTTGGGGATCAGTGGAGTGCTCGATGCCCCAAGTGCTGTGAAATGGGTAAAAGAAAACTCGATTGGATGGGCGCTTGGGCGAGGAATCCTGCAGAGGTTGTTGGTGCTGAACAGGACCTGAAAACTTGATTGTTTATGTTCCTATTGGCCCGGATACAACTGGGCTATAATATGCTTTCGCTACAATTGATGTGACACCTTATTAGAAATAAACAGTGAATATTTCAGCACCTACCTGACCATGAAATGAGAATGAGCTTCCAATGCTGCTGCTTATGAGAAATGATCAGGAGACGGGTGTTTTGTTGTTGTTGTGTTTAAGCTATGTTGGGAAGTGGCCTTATTTAAAAAAATTTAGATTTGGATGACAAGCTTTCCTTGTGTCAAAGGGAGGAGAAGGTGAGTGGTGAATAATCAAAGTGTAAGTAGGATGGGAGATGAGCTGCCAGATAACAATTCCATTTGTAAATATTGCTGGGTGGATGTTGAGCACTGGGAAATACTAGGAAGCAATGGCAATGGCTCGGGTGCAGACTGCTTTTCTTCAGTACTTGCATACGACCAGCTTGGCATTCGGAGAAGTGGAAATTTCCAGTGAATCGCCGGGTTGGCAGACTGCAACGTCACATCTTTTTCATTGAAGGCAAAAAAGGAACTCAGTAACAGTGATAAGTGCTGGGCTGAAGAAACTGTGTGTTTATTTTTTGTGTGTTCCCGAATGGAATATGTGAATATTGTAAAGTATTGCCGCCCCTGGAGGTAATCTGCCTGTTTGTACGCGCCTCCTTCTTTGAGAAGTAATCACAGGAAAATTAAATAAGCAGCTACCACGTTAAAAATCAGGAGGCCACTTTTTTGCTGTATTATTTCCTTTCTGGTAATATTTTAGTACTTTACTTTCAATGCAGCATCAGTGACCAGAAGGAAAGTGATGATGTCCAAGATGACCTTTGGGTGTTGAATAGACATTGCATAAAAAAGATAGCCTTCAGGAGAACCCTTGATAAAATGGCTGCTTTACAATATCCATGCAATGGACATGTAATCAATAACAAATATCAATAGATATGAACAATTTGGTTTAGTTATTGGTGAATATTTACAATTAAGATGACCATCACAATTGCACAATATAGATAGATTTATAATGAGCAAATGGTGAGTAGATTTTTTTTTAATTATCACATGAAAGGGACAATATATTTGAATTTTGAGAGTGTATCTGAATTGTAAATAAGCCAGGGAGGCAATTCACCTCTGTAAGACTGAAGAAAGAAAATGCTATCAATAAGCTTAAGAAAAGGAAGAGAGAAGAATTAGTGATAATGTAAGATCTCCTGGGCTGTTAGTCTGAATGTGTATACATATACTGATGCATTTTGTACGTATGCACTGATGCAGAATGGATTTGTTATTACATTAGAAGCAGGTTGTTTACAGATCAGACATGGTGAGGTGAAATTTTTCAGGCCAATTTTATTCATCTAGGTTAATTTCTGAATCTATGGTAAGCATGTAGATAAATGAGGACCATTAAATGGCCATTTGGATCAAATGACCTAAAATTGGAACAATAAGATTGAAGATTAATTTTTAAGTGAATTATTTATAAGTTTTCAGCTATCTCACATGTTTCACTGCTGTGTATAGTGGCTGTAGCTTCAAGTCAAACTCTCCTCAAAGCAAAGCTTAATGCCAGGATGAAAGTGGCTTTGTTACTAATTGATATATATTTAGATGACTATAACTTTACTTCAGAGATTTCAAATTCATGCCATGAATTGGGTTATTACAAAACTATATTGTCTGAGAATCACAAATTACATAATAGTTACAGAGAAGAAGGAGGCCATTTGGCCCATCATGTCTGCACCAGCTCTCCCAATGAGCATTATGATGATGTTGTTTCCCCTGCCTTTTCCGTGTACCCCTGCACATTGTTTCTATTCAAATAATCATTTAATGTCCTCTTGATTGCCTCAATTGAACCTGCCTCCACCATACTTCCAGGCAGTGCATTTCAGACCTGAACCACTCATTGTGTGAAAATGATTTTCTCCCATTATGTTTTCATCTTTGCAAATCACTTTAAATTTGTTCCTTCTCATTCTTGATCCTTTTACGAACAGGAATAAGTTCTCCCTATCTAATCTGTTCAGCCAGCTCATGATCTTGAACATCTCTATCAAATTTCCCCTTATCCTTCTTCTCTCCAAGGAGAAAAGTCCCAACTGCTCCAATCTATCCTCATAACTGAAGTTTCTTATCCTTGGAACAATTTTTGTAAATGTCTACTACACTAGTTTGGCACCCAGAACTCTACACAATATCTCAGTTGAGGACTGACGAGTGTTTTGGATAAGTCCAGCTTTAATTCCTTGTTCTTGTACTCTCTGTTCCTATTAATAAAGTCCAGAATATTATATGCTATATTAATGGCTCTCTCTCCACCTATCTTGCCAACTTATGCACATATTCATCCTGTGCTCCTGCACCTTCCTAAGACTTTTACCCCTTATTTGATATTATCTCTCCATGTTCTTCTGAACAAAACACATCACTTCACACTTATGGCCAGCAGCCCTGTAATATTCATTCTCACTTCCTTCAATATCCTTGGATGCACTTTATCCTGTCCTTGTGCCTTGTCGATTTTGAATAACCACAGACTATTCAATATTTTCTCCTGATCAATTTTGAACCCTTCAAAGAACAGTTTCCTCATCTGTTTCCATGGCCTGGGCATCTACCTCCTTGAGAAAGATGGAAGTAATGTATTCATGTTGCCAGATGCCATGTATAATTCCCTTTTAGGTCCCCAATCAGCTCTACTCCTTCTTTTACCACAATTTTGCTATTTCAATACCTGTAGAAGACTTGGAGATTCTCCTTTGTGCTGTCAGTGTTTTCTCATAGTGCCTCTTTATTTCTCTAGTGTGCTTTTTCACCTGCCCTCAGAACCTTCCATACTTCCTTGGTTCTCAGCTGTGTGTTTTTTTTTACCTTACACTTATCATAAGCACACTTTTTCTTCCTTAAATTAATTTTTATCTCCTTTTTCATCCAGGAAGCTGTTATATATGAAAATTTACATTATGGCTTCTGAGTTCAATTTCATCTCAGAATGTGGTCTACATAAACGACTTGGAAGTTGGGGTAGGTGGTGAGATCAGCAAATTTGCTGATGACACTAAGATGCTTGGATTGGCGGGTACAGAGGAGCAGTGTCAGGCAGTACAACAGGACATAGATAGGTTGGTAGACTGGGCAGATAGATGGCAAATGGAATTTAATCCGGATAAATGCGAGGTGATGCATTTTGGCCGGAAAAATGTGGAAGAGAGTTATAGGATAAAAGGTAAAACTATACGGAGCATAGAGACGCAGAGAGACTTGGGGGTGCAGGTTCACAAGTCTCTGAAGGTGTCCTCACAGGGGGAGAAGGTGACAAAGAAGGCGTATAGTATGTTAGCTTTCATAGAAAAGGGTACAGAATATAAGAGTAGGAGTTTGATGTTGCAGTTGTATACAACTTTGGTTAGGCCTCACTTGGAATACTGCGCCCAGTTCTGGTCTCCGTACTATCGGAAGGATGTGGAGTCCTTGGAGAGAGTGCAGAGGAGGTTTACCAGGATGCTGCTTGGTATGGAAGGACTGTCTTATGAGGAACGATTAGATAGACTGGGGTTGTTTTCCCTTGAAAGACGTCGGCTTAGAGGGGATCTCATAGAGGTGTATAAGATTATAAGGGGTATAGATAGAGTAAATGGTGGTAAACTTTTTCCACCTTCAGAAATGGATAGGATGAGGGGTCATGGCCTTAGGGTGAGGGGGGCTAGGTATAAGACGAATATTAGAGGGCAGTTTTTCACACAAAGGGTAGTGGGGGTGTGGAATGCACTGCCGAGTAAAGTGGTGGGAGCAGGCACGCTAGGGCTGTTTAAGGGTCTCTTGGACAGCCACATGAGCGTTATGCAGATAGAGGGATATAGTAGGACTGTTTAACTATGGCTTTTTTTTCCACAGGTAATTCGGTCCATACTTGACCAACAAGGAGCATGCATTCGGCAGGTGTGCGAGGACAGCTCTTGGATGTTGATTCATGGGTTGCCTGGTGCTTCATGTCGTAAATGAGTGCTTTATCTGGACCATATGAAGGGCACCATGACAGCTCAGTGACTATCGCTGTAGCTGTGCAGACACTTGGAATTGGGCCGGTGTCTGCGGGAGTTTGCGCGTTTTCCCCGTGGTTGCGTGGGTTTTCTCCGGGCGCTCCGGTTTCCTCCCACATCCCAAAAAATTCGCTCTTAGGCTGATTGGGAACCAAATTGTCCCTACATTGAGACTCTTCCATATTAGGAATAACCTAAAATTAGAATAGGATAATGGAATTGTTACTATATAGTTATGATGGCGGCGCGGGCTCGTTGGGCCGAAGGGCCTGTTTCCCGTGCTGTGTTGCTCTAAAAAAAAATATATTTTTATAATTGTTTTGTGACAAATCCACAGCAATAAAAAATAATTTTGAACATAGAGCATTGGGGGACAACAGAATTGGCAGGGTTTGTCTGGGTATAATTCTATTGACCATTTATGTTGCGGATTTTCAGTGAAAATAAGCGCTTTTGAAGTAGAGCAGAAATGCCTGCTTGATTTAATTTGGTTAATAAAAGAATATTGGGGCCATCAAATTAATCAAAAAGACATTGATGATTATTATCAAATAATGAGAACTTACAATCAACTCCAAGCTCTTAGAATTTGCAAAAAAAAACTTCTTTTGAAAATGTAAAGTGCAGGCATTAAAGAAGATTAATGTAAAATATTACAGGTAAGAGTGCAAAGATACAAAACATGCTGCAGAAGTGATCACAGCAGGCTCGCAGTTAAAAATAATTTCTAATTACTTTGAAATTGCAGTAATTCCAAGAACTGATGTACATAAGTATGTTTATATGCTGAGATGTTATTTTGTACAATTCGAAATTAACTTCAAATTTTAGAACATTTTCTAGTTTTTGGTACAAATGTAATGAGGGAATAGTTGGAAAAAAGAAAGTTGGACGTAAAATATTGCATGAGCTAAGAAAGCATATTTGTAATAACTAGTTTACAATTACATACATACTGACCTGAACTTTTCTTTATGTATGCATGGACGTAGACCTGTAACCTGCTCACTAAGCAATTACGTGACTTAAAAGGATGGAATATTTAACTATATATTAATTATGTATGTAACTACAATGGACCCAGCTGTCCACCATCTTTTACCTCTGTCCAACAAGCCATTCATTTGTATCAATCTCCGCCTATAAAACTGACTATGAGCTGACTCCCAAATTTGAGTATCCATTCAGGGGTCTCAGATCCATTCAGGATCAAATTTGCAGGCAGTGCAATATAATTTGCCGGGTCTTTTAACTGCATATGTTTGAACATTATTTTAAAATCTCTTCTTCCTGAAAGCTGCTCTATATTATCTTTTCATTTTGAATTGATTCTTATGACATAAATGTGTCGCATTAAAAATTGAAAAGTTTTTCTGATTGTTGGATTTTTAATGCAATGTGCATCAATCATGGTTAAATGAGTTGAAATTTAAATTTCAAAGAACAATATATTGCTCTGGATATATCATTTTCTTGAACTTCAGTGGCTTACATGGAATTCCATTGATCTTTGCCCACTTGCAGGCATTTTATGATTGTGTACTGTCATGAATTTGGGATGATGATGGGACATGATTTGACATTAGCAAAAAATGCAGCTTTAGGCACAGTTTTGGGTACAACATCAGGATTGGTCCCAGGAAAGAAACAGTGGCCCAGATTATCCATCAGTGGTGATGCTACACAATTGACCTTGCCCGTGAAGATATTTTGTGACCCTCCCCCAGGACTTCCAATCTTGGCTGAAGCATTGAAAAGTCAGCACAGACATCCAAGGAAAATAAAATTGAGTGCAAGAAGAGATAGCAGGGAGAAATCCCTTCCATCTTCATGACGGTAGTTGCTGCATCCAGCCATGTTTTTAAAGGTCTAGGTTGTTCAGAAAGTGAATATGTTTGTGGATGGATGAGTAGGTCATGGGAAGTAGTTGGGTGGAGGGTACTTAGAACATAGAACACTACAGCACAAACAGGCCCTTCGGCCCACAAGTTGTGCCGAACACATCAAAACCTACCCAGCCATAGACCTATCTATAACCCCAATCCCATTGGATCCCATATACTCATCCAGAAGTCTTTTAAAAGACCCCAGCGAGTTTGCCTCGACCACCACCGAAGGCAGCCGATTCCATTCACTCACCACCCTCTGAGTGAAAAACTTTCCCCTAGCATCCCTCTGTACTTGCTTCCCTGCACCTTAAATCTGTGCCCTCTCGTCGCGACCATTTCAGCCCTGGGAAATAGTCTCTGAGAGTCCACCCTATCTATTCCTCTCAACCTCTTGTAAACCTCTATCAGGTCGCCTCTCAACCTTCGTCTCTCCAGGGAGAACAGTCCCAGCTCCCTCAACCTGTCTTCATAAGGCATGCCTCCCAATCCAGGCAACATCCTTGTAACTCTCCTCTGCACCCTTTCAATAGCTTCCACGTCCTTCCTATAGTGAGGCGACCAGAACTGCGCACAGTACTCCAAGTGTGGTCTGACAAGGGTCCTATAAATGACCCTTACTTGGGTCAGGTTGAGAGGTATTTGGGTGTGGGCTGAATGAATAGGCGGGGTGGGGATGGTATTTAGGTAGAGTAGCTAAACAAAGGGGGGTTAGCTACTCCCTTTGTAACTAACAGTTAGTTGGGTGTTGGGTTTGACTTTGAACCAGGATGTGGGAAGAGGATTACAAGGATGTTTATGCTCCTCAATTCATTTATTCTGGCTAATTACTGAGCTAGACAAGGTATTAATTGGTATAACATTTCCAGGATAAGTATGCAAGTGATTCCTGAATATCTGGCCAGGCCTCTTAAACTGAATCCAGTGCCAGAGACTTTTTTTTTATTTATTAGTGTCACAAATAGGCTTACATTAACACTGAAAATCCCTGAGTCGCCATTCTCTAGTGCCTATTCAGGCACACTGAGGGAGAATTTAGCGTGGCCAAATGCACCTAACTAGCACATTCTTCAGATTGTGGGTGGAAACTGGAGCACCAGGAGGAAACCCATACACACATGGGGACAATGTGCAAACTCTACACAGTCACCCAAGGCAGGAATCAAACTTGGGTTTCTGGCGCTGTGAGACTGCAATGCTAACCAGCATGCCACTCCAGGAAGTGAAAATCAGCCTGTTAGAAGTTTAAACTTCCCAGACAATTACAGTGCATGTGTGTCCTGATGTTCCCCAACTTATATCCAATGTCCTACCAGCCAGATTTGAGAAGATTTGAGCCAGTGCATTCAAAGGGAATTTAGTGTACAGATTTATTGTTGTAGATTGTCATGTGTCTAATCATTTTGAATTTTCATTCTCAGAACATACTAAATCTGTATTCCCAAGGAATTTTTAAGGTTTAAAGTTTTTATTTATAAATCACAATTAGGCTTACATTCATACTACAATTAAGTACTATGAAAATCTCCTAGTTGCCACACTCAAGCACCTGTTCAGGTACACTGAGGGAGAATTTAGCATGGCCAATGCACCTAACCTGCACATCTTTGGAGTGTGGGAGGAAACCAGAGGACCCAGAGGAAACCCACACAGACACTGGTAGAACATGCAAACTCCACACAGATCATGAACCAAGGCCAGAATTGAATCCGGATCCCTGGCCCTGTAAGGCAGCAGTGCTAACCACTGTGCCACCGTGCTGTATAACATTGACAATATGCAACAGTTTGACTATAACCTAGGTTTATAAAGGTATATCTTGCAGTCAAAATAGGATTTATAACTAAAATCAATTGCCAAAGGATTGGTTTTGGTTGATACTTTGAAACAGGTGCTTGAAATTTGGAAGAAGATAGTAACAGCTTGTTTTCAAAATGATATAGAGAAAGAGAAGATAGAAGGAGCAAGGGAGGGTAATAAAATTATATAAATGCAAATTTTAGTTTCAGAAAAGTTTCTTCAGTGATTGTTCTTTTGTTCAGATCTCTTTTGGTTTGAATTTTTCATGGCTGTGGGGGGTAATTTGGAATCATTAATTTGGACAGATTATTAACTTGGCGCCTATGGGTTTCCAGGTTGTGATTAAGAACTCCAATTAAGATGATCAGTAACCTGGAGCATAAAACTACAAGAAGACTTGGTTTGAAAGAAGCTTATAACCCAAATGCCCTGTTGATGATAATTCCATGAATTTTTTCCTTGTCGCTGCATCATCATCTGAGACAGGGTATGCACGACAAATGGTGATAAGTTATTAGTGCTTAGCTACCTAATTTATTATCCACCTTTATCAGCACTAGATTAATCTTGTCTTCAGTGATATAGCAAGCTAAAATTTCAGTCATCCTAATGATGGACACAGAGTAAGACTGTCACTTCTATTAGCATACTCCAATTTTTTGGAACTTTGTATCGATGCATCATAGTTATGTTGATGTTTATAGAAGCCAATAAAAGACCATGAATTGCTAAGAATAAACTCTAAACTAACTGGACAGGGAATAAATGTGACCCCCTAGAGAAATAATCCAGCAGCTACAATCACCAGTAGCTGCAAATTGCTAATTTTAGAAGCATGTTGATTGATGATTTGCTGCTAAATTTGTGAATTCCATTAGTTGGCCCTGAGTTTAAGCACAGACTAAAATCATGAATTATTTTCTCTTATTGTTGACTTAAAAAGTTGAATTCTAAACTGTTCATGATGCCGTGGAGCCAATGGTAATTCTGAGATTCTTCTATCTGATTTATTGAACAAATAAATAGATGAGGGTAGAGTGAAAAACAATCATTGTATCAGCAAAATTTCACCAAATGCTTTTCTCCTGTTTGGAATTATAGAAAGTCATTAATGCTCATATCAGTTAAAAGATCAGTCTTATAAGCTTGGCATTTTTATTCCATTTCCTGTGATGTTCCAGTAAATCACACTGATCAGCAATTTGAGCTCAAAGTACAAAAGAGCTTTGGCAAAGCCCAACAAACAATGCAAATTCCACTACTTAAGGAAAAAGTAACATAATATGAAATAGTTCCAATGAATGCTTGCCAGCTAGGCAAATTTTCTCAGATTTGCAGAGTTCAAAAGAAGAAGTACAGACAATTTAGCTTTAACTTTCTGCCACGGTTAGGTAAATATGTGTGGATTAGGCTGTGCAGGGTGATTTTGCAGATGGATACTTCCTTAACAAAACAGTAACAAAAAATTAATTAAGAAGAGACTGGGTAGAATTTTATGGAGTGAACTACTGAAAAGAATTAGATTGAGACTGCAGTCTTCTTTGGTACTGTAGTTTCCCATGTTTTGCATTAGGTTGAATGATTTTCTTGACTTTAATCTATTATTCCAAAACATGGAGGTACTTTCCAGCACTGAGATAAAAATTCAACTCAGTAAAATATGCTATTTAACAACATCTACTTTGAAAATAAAAAATGCTCAGAATTAATGAAATACAATTATTAAGTCATTAAACTATGGTGCAGAGTTCAATACATTGACTAAACAAAACTAATAATGGTTGAATATCAATGCATGATTCATCAACTTAGCTGTTTTCTTCTTTCAAAATTAAAAGTGCATATTGGAAATGAATGAAATAACATCTCATGCTATTTATATATACTCTTTAAAATGGTTTTCTGTACTAACCAAATTAATTTGATTTAAGAACAAAGAACAAAACAGCATGGGAAACAGGGCCTTCGGCCCAAAGAGTCCGTGCCACCACCCCGATGTTCCCACCTCTACCCGCGATCCCTGTCCATGTTTATAGATCTATGGGTTAAAAACCAAATTTGAGACAATTTAGGGAAAATTTGTTTTGCCAATTAGCCTAAGAGCACATCTTTGGGATGTGGGAGGAAACTGGAGCGTCCGGAGAAAACCCACGCAAGCACGGGGAGAATGTGCAAACTCCCACAGACGCAGGCCCAAATCCATGTATCTGCACAGCACAGCAATAGTCACTGAGCTGTCGTGTTGCCCATCAAATGGTCCAGGTCAGCGTACACTAACGGCGTTAAGCACTAGGATACTCGAAAAAAATCCAAGAGCAGCCCTCTCGTGACCCATCGTGGGCATACAAGGTGGACCAAAGCACCTGTAGGATAAAAACAAGTACATCAATATCATCATCTATTTACACACTTCCCAGGGACTCCCAAGGCTCATGATCCCTATTTTAAATCAGTTTTCTATACCCCTCCATTCCCATTCTGTTCATTTGCCCATCTAAGTATTTCTTAAATATCTCCAGAGTACCTGCCTCCACCACTTTACTTGGCAGTGCATTCCATACCCCCACCACCCTTTGTGTGAAAAAACTCCCTCTAGCATCCAAATTATACCTTACCCCCCTCATCCTAAGACTTGGGCATCATGACCGATAAAGAACTGGATAAATAGCTTTAGTGTAACTAACTCAGAAAAAAAATCAACTTTTGAATTTCAAGAAGGTTGGAGGAATGAAGGCTAACACAATAGATATTCTGTTACATTTTGTTTTGTTCCATTTAATTTTTATTGTCATACAAACTTTAAAGTTAATGTGACTCCACCATTCATAGAAATCTGTGAATTTCTGGGAAATTTATTTTCTGGATCAATAGAAAGTACGGAGAAACTGAGAAATTTGGGATTTAAAAACGCATACATAAAGTGATTTCTTATGTGTGACATTGACCCTCTGCTTTTATTATTTTTCCTTTTCCTTCATTTATAATTTGTCGCATTGGAAGACATCAAAAGATTTGTTTCTTCATTTGATGTCACCCATGGTGATTAAAAGATTTGCAACCCTTTTTTCCAGTTAGGGTTTCCTGTGGGTTGGGGAAAGTATGAATTGCTTGTGGTAAGAATAAAAGCTGAGAACAATGAAAATGCATAACAGGCTGATCAATGTCTGAAACAGAAAGACTGATTTAAGTCTCATTTGGGACTAGCTATGAATTTCCAATTTCATTGCACGTTTTGCTCAGCTATCAGATTTTTATCATGCTTATATTGTAACATTTGGCACTAAGATATTAAACAATAGGTCCAGTCTTGTATCATATTTCAGAAAACATTTTTGCATTATACTTTGCATAAATAATATATACGTAAAATATACAATATATGATGATTTTGAAATAAAACACTATTACTTGCTTCTGACGGAATTGCATTAATCTTTAGCTAGAAGTCTAAATTTTATTCAATACTAAATTCTACCTAGGGAGAAGTTACCAGCTCAGGAGAAGGTGATTTGGCTCTCTTTAATTATCGCCTGTAACCAGCACTTTATGAAGTCCATCCAGTACATTTGGTTAGCGAAAGGAAAGATGAGGAAGTTTGCCTTTTAGAAGTAATTTAAGCCCTTTCTGTCTGTGGGTGTATTGACTATTAGTGGACTTTGTTTCTTAACTAGTGGAGAAAACGATACACACCCCCCTTTATTAGAATGAATGCTATGATTCCTGGTCTGTTGAGGAATAATTCAATGGTCTTCAAAGGAGCTGGCCCATGTTTAAGAGCAATGAGAAGTATCGCTGGTTATTAGGATGCTTGGTTCATTCAGTTCAGTTGCTTTCCTACATTTTAATGACAATGGAGCAATCCATATGACAAGGATATTCATCTATGGAAGAGATTATCAAAATTGTCTGTTGAGCATTCTATAAGGTTTCTGAAACATGTTTGTAATTTTGCATCAGGAAGTAATTAGAGAGCAAATATTCTCTAAACAGTATCATACAAGTTAAACATACTAAACTTGCTTCCATGTGAATCATCAAGAAGTATATTTGGTTCAGAATTTTAGCCTGAAATATACGGCCTGTTACTATAGTCCTCCTCCACAGCTACCAGATCCTAAGAGGGTATTGTGACCATGGACTTCCATTGGATTGGTCCATGATTATGTTTGGCAAAGTACTGTAGTGGTTTGCCATTGCATTTTACAGATGGCCGACAAGGAAACTCTCCCGCTCTTAGTGTCAGCCATTAAGCATTTTGGAGGGATTTACAGGCTGATAATCAACTTGTTAGGCAATATATGAACGCACCTTCCATGACCATCAAGTACTGATGAACTTGAACTGGAGCTTTTCGCCCAGAGGTAGGGGATGCTACTAGTATACCACAGTTGCTGAAGTATTTTTACTTACTGAAGAGGTTTAGTAGTGCAATGCACAAAGCATGTTCCTTCTGTTTGAAAATATTTTATTTGAGATATTAATAATTTTACTTTAGGCCCCCGCCTTCACACATTGGTAATATTTTTGTCTCTGTTTCAGTGGGTCATGGGAACAAGTCCCGCTCCTGAAGCATGAATATGTAATTGAGAGGGATATTTCAGTTGCACTGTTACAGTTTCCATTTTTCAGATGAGATGTCAAACCAAGGTCCCATCTGTTCTTTCAGTTGGATGTTAAATAGCCCTGTTTGAAGAACAGCAGGAGAGTTAGTCCTTATGTGCTGGCCCACATTCATCCCTAAAACAGATTATCCGGTAATTTCAAATTGGCTGTTAGTAGGGTCTTGCTATATGCAAATTGGCTACCATAGTTCACAGTCATTACACATAAAGTATTCCATTGAGCTGTAAAGTGCATTGAAAGTCCTGAGGTAGTGGAAGGTGTTCCCCAAATGCAAGTTATGTTCTTTGAATCTTTGTTATCTCTACTGCTGGGTGGGTGGGATTTTATGGTCTTGCTTATCCTGAGGTCAACAGACTTTTCTGTGGTCCGCCCCTCACCCGCTCCAATTCCTGTGGTGGACGGGACAGTAAAATTCTGGCCTACATGTCTAGGTTTAAAGGCCATGTTACCTAAATGTTTGGAAATGTTGAAACTGCAACAGTCCCAATACTTGGGAATGTTTTGCTGCTATTTGGGTTTCTTGCCTTACCAATGTCGATACTGTGGTAAAATTGAGCATGTATAGTCTGATACATTCCAGCGAGGTCCTTTCAGACAGCTGCTAAAAGTCAACCACATTGCTGCAGATCTGGAGTCACACATAGGTTAGACAAAGTAAGGATGACAGATCTCGTTCTCTAAAGGGCGATTAGTGAATTCGTTGGGTTTTTATAACAATTGTTACGTAATCATCATTATTGGAACTAGCTTTCAATTCCAGAATTATTAATTCAATTTAAATTCCACCTGCTGTGTGGGATTTGAACCTACATCCCCACGCATTAGGTTGACTCTTTGGATTACTAGTCCAGTGACACCAGCATTTTGCCACTGTTTCCCTCTCCCATCTTATTGTCACTGCAAGGCAATCTTTTTTAAAGTTACAATTGACTTTTCTACCATGAAGTTTGAGCAATATACCCCAAAATCACCCATGATCTCTGCAATTCCCACATCTGACCAATCCAGTGTGAAGCTTTCATCAGATATTTCTGACAGAACAGAAACATAACTTTTCTTTTTATATTTATTTCCCAATCTCTAATTTCTTTCGGAGACTTCAGTGCATTACTGAAGTATTGCTACATTGTTGGAGCTGTTAGTTTTAAAAAAAGGGTTGCCCAGCAGTAATAATATGCTGGGAACAGCATTAAGCTGAGAGATGGACTTCTGCCTCTCAGAGACTTGATGTCCCAGTCCCAAGAAGTGGAGGCCAATCAGATTAATCATGCCAAAATGCAGTAATGGCTACTGCTGAGGCTCTGAGAGAAACTTGAGAAGAAGCTCATGGATACTGATCTTTAAGGTAAATCTAGAGTTTTGGTTAGGGAGGTCTGGGGACCCTGAAGGGGGAGGGGGTGTCAGATGCCAGGTTTGAAAGGCTGCAGAAGGCACAGAGGAAGAATACTATCTTGCTGGTAAGGTGCAAGATGGGGTGGTAGAGGTATTGGGGGAGCAGTGTGGAGGTCATAAAATACCCTCACCACTTGCCTGCTTAGGTGAGTGTAAAAAATCCCTTTTTCTTCTTCTCTGACTTCCTTGAAGCCTCTTTCAGTCTAAGTCCCACTGTTCTACTTATCCTATTTTTCTTCTTCCTGTTCCAGTTTGAGTCTCAATTTCTCCTTCAATTGTTGCTGGGACAAGGCTGCTGGGTTTTTGTTTGCAATTTTTGTACTTGTCTATCTTTCTCTCTAATTGTATTTAGCCAGCCTATTGATTCCTGAACTTTTACACTTGATCCAATCCTGTCCATCCAGCTGATTGTGAGAATTCTCCCAATACACATTTCAAAAGCTGCTGTTTTCCTTTTCTTGAATCCATAATTGTATCCAAAGCAATCCAAAATTTTACTGTACTATAACTGTACTAGATGTTTTTCAATGTCAGGCTGATGCTTTTAGACTTTGAGACACTAAGGGCCCTATTTTACTGTTTTGATTCGAAGTGCTGGACAGATTTGAAAGTGGGAGTGTTTCAAATCCGACTTTTAGATCTGTTCTCAAGCGCCGCCATATGCACTCTGCCTGAAAAAATATCAGCAGCTTTGAATTGCACTGCACAAGCCTGTGGGTGGGGTTTACCACGCCTGAAATCCTGTAGCTCTGATCAACACTTCAAATTGTGCATGTGCAGAAAAAAAAAGTTACAATGCTGTTCCCCTACCACATCGCTCCTGGGCTGGATAATGCCTCTCCCTGGCCCCACAGGGATTGCTCCACCTCCCCAACATTACTGACCCCCTTATCCCCCCACCCCTCCACCACTCAGGCCAATCGCTGGCCCCTCCCTCCTTTTTCCCACCAATCTCAGACAGAGTGGCAGTACAGCCCCCTTTCCCCGTCAAGGCAGTGTGACAGCGCACCCCTCTTTTCTCCCATCGATCTCCAGCAGAGTGGCAGCAGACTTCCTCTTGCCCCTTACTGGTCTCAGGCAGAGCAGCAGCAAACTCCTCCTTCCCCCTCAGTGATCTCAGACAGAGTGGCAGCAAACTCCACCTTCCCCCCAGTGATCTCAGACAGAGTGGCAGCAAACTCCTCCTTCCCCCTCAGTGATCTCAGACAGAGTGGCAGCAAACTCCTCCTTCCCCCTCAGTGATCTCAGACAGAGTGGCAGCAGATCCACCTTCTCCCTCAGTGATCTTAGGCAGATCTTAGGCAAAGTGCGAGTCCCCCCACTTTCCCTCACTCATCTCAGGCAGAGTGGCCGCAAACCGGTAAGGTTGGGCCTGCAGCCCATTAAGTCAATTTAAATGCATGCAAACACTCATTCAAATGGCTGTCGCATCAGTTTCAGGCACAGTCCTGATTACAGTAATTTTCAGGCCTTTGTAAAGGGGAACCAGTGTGGAGGCGGGCATGGATCGCGCTACTTATCTCATACCCGACTTTACTAAGTTTTTGTGTTGAATAAGGGTGCAATTTGATGGCAAAATTGGGTCCTTAATGAACATGCCTCTTGCTGTGGCAAATCTAATCTAGATTTCATTATTGGATGGAACTTCATTGTTCGTCATTGAGCCAAAGTACTTAAAGTTGTCCATTTCCTGTATCCCAGTGCCTCTAACTGTCTTGTTAAATGCCATTGTAATGTTTGTTCAATAAATGAAGGACGGTTACTTTCAAAAAAATGCTGCTAACTTTTATGAGTCAATCTAAAATGTTGCATTGTTGTTTATTAGGGTTTTTGAGAATTTGCTTTGACAGTAAATAGTTATGTAAAAAGGGGAAGTAAACATTGGACAGTAAACTGAATTGGAATTCACCTTTTTATGTTGGAAAGATAGCCCATACTGATGGAGTAAGACTTTCCTCCAGGACTACTGATTAGAACCTTTTTGCATATATCACATTCCAGCTCTCAAGACAACAGAAAGCACTCAATAATTTGCCACTAATTAGACAACTACAGAGGACACAAGAATGGCTACAATGGGAAATTGCCCATGTTGTTACGGTTAAAGCCTAGGATAGAAGTCTAGTTTGAGACATGACACAAAAAGCTTCAACTAATACATGTTATATTGATACTAAATTAGATTACAAACCATTTCATTACAATAGTTACTGCATTTAGGTTTATTAATGGGAATATGTATTGATCCACAATGGAAATCAGATGAGAAACATTTTGAAATCGTGTACATCTCTTCAATAAATAATCCTGCAATTTCTGACAATAAACTAAATTTTAAAACATTCTGCTTTATAGTCTTAAGCTCTTTTAGGTTAACTTTCAAAGTTCATTTTAATTATTGTAGCTTAAGAGTAACAGGAAAATTCAGGGCCTTTCATCTATTACTCACATGCATTTCTGCTATAACCATTGTGGATTCATTTGTTAATTTCTCTCAACTTGGATCCAGCTAATTTAGATCCATAATATGATTCTATGACACTATCATCACACCTCAGCTGATTGACAGTTATATGCACATGTACGCATTCAGATCAGCCCTTTGAATCTGCTCCACTATTCAATAATATCGTGGCTGATGTGAATTGTAATTTCAGCCCCATATTCTTGCCTATACCAAATTACCTTTCACCCCTTTGTTAATCAAAAATCTATTTAGCTGTCTTCCACCATCTTTTGAGTAAGAGTTCCAAAGACATGGCCTTCTGAGAGAAAAACAAATACACCACATCTCTTTCTTTCCTTTCACCCCTTTGTTAATCAAAAATCTATTTAGCTGTCTTCCACCATCTTTTGAGTAAGAGTTCCAAAGACATGGCCTTCTGAGAGAAAAACAAATACACCACATCTCTTTCTTTCCTTTCACCCTTTTGTTAATCAAAAATCTATCTAACTCTGCTTCCACCGTCTTTTGAAAAAAAATTCCAAAGACACATGGCTCTCTGGGAGAAAAACAAATATGCCTCATCTCCTTATTTTTAAATAGTGACACCCTAGTTCCAGATATTCCCACAAAAGGAAACATCCTCTATACTTGATAAAGTAAAATATCACATATTTAGTGCATTCTCTATAAAACAGAATTATTTTGTCAGCATGTAAGATTCACTCTTTGCTTCTGGGAATATTACATGGATGGCTCAGTACTTAGAAGAAAGAACATTGTGTGTAACGTGCATCTGGACATTGGATCCATGGCAAGATTATGCACTCCCTCCTGTTCCTAATGTACTTTTTAGTAATCCTCACTCTCCCTGCCTAACCCTGCAGCTGATGAAATTAATCATGTCTTTGCTATTAATTTTAGGATATTAGAAAAATGGGGCTAGCACTTGGTGATTGGAGTATACCAATTTGACACCAAGCTTTTTCATAAAAATTGAAGGATTACCCAAAGAACTATCAACCAGTAAGCCTGATATATTTGGAAACAAAATTGGAAAGTATGAATTAGGGTTAGAGAGAGTTGGTGTGGATTTGTGAGAAGATTTTTTAAAAACATATTTTACTAGAGTTTTTTGAGGAAATGTTTCTTGTTATCAATGGAAATGCTATGGATTATACATCTACATTTCACAAAGACTTTTGATACCATGTCACAAAAATCATTAGTCTACCATCTAGAATCATGCATGAAAAGGCAAGGTTCTGAGATAGATTGAAAATTGACTAAACTAGAAAAAGCAAAATTGATTGTGAATGGAACTGGATTGACATCTCAAGGTAATCAGTTGATATCGGTAAAAACATGCTGGCCCGTTGCTATTTATGTGCACATATATAGTTTGGGACTGGAAACAGAAACAAAGCTGTCTGAATTTACACCAAATTGCACTCAGAAACAGAAGGGGAAGACTTAATTGCCTCTTTGTGTCAGGGAGATTAGCAGGATAAAAATGTGCGGTTATGGGGATAGTGCCTGGGTAGAATTGTTTTCAATGCAGACTCAATAGGCCAAAAGGCCTCTTTTTTTCACTATAAAGATTATCAAAAGAGGATAATCATACACTGGGAAAATCATCTGACAAATGCTGAAGAGCGTAGGATTGTTTATTCTGCAGAAGAGAAAGTTGAATTTGAGATTCCCAAGAGAAAAGATGAATTGAAATCTGAATTCAGTTCCTCATCCCTCCTCCATATAGTGGCATTACTCATTTTCACTTCTCTCCTTTCAAAAACAAACTAGCCTCCATTTGAGAAGGCACTGGTCATTGTCAGCAAGCCAAGGAAATTAACAATCCTTTGTTAAATAGTTAATAGAAAACACTGTATTTTGAAAGGAATGAAATTTTTTGCTAATTTTAATTTTTATAACAGCAGCAAAGTTGTTGGACTACACATAGCTTTACTTTAGTGCCAAAGCCTAAGCTCTGGAATTCCATCTGTAAACTTTTCCATCTCTTTAACTCTCTTTTCTTCTTTAGGATGGTGCTTAAAATATTCCTCATTAACCAAGCTTTAGGTTATCTTCCTTAATCCTGTTCCTACTTACATGGATTAATGTCAAAATCCAATTCATAATGTTCTTATAAAGTGCCTTGGGATGTTTCATCATATAAAAGGTGCTATGTAAATACAAGTTCTTACTGTTTTGTCCGCAGCTAGTACAATTAACTAAAGGCTATCTATCTTAAACATTTTTGTAATTACATATAATTGGAAGTACTGGATAAATTCCTGTGTTTAGAACCAGCACCACTACTGGTGCATCTTCTGTTCTTCCAGACCTTCCAATATATATCTAAGCAAAATTCCAACTATATAATTTGCAGGTACTCTTTGAGTGCAATTTCCATGCTGTATGTTACATAGTTATTCATTCAATTGCATTCTGTCATTTGTAGTGATCTTTAATGTGAAGAATCTTTGTAAGAGGACTTTCTGAAGTCTGGTGTCTGCTGGTCGGACAGTTTCTGTGGACGTTTTTGTGTGCTGATCATCAGAAAATAAATTATTCATTTTCCTTGTATTGATCAGTTTTTTCAAAAAAAAACAATGAATAAAGGCTCTACAGCAAAGTCGTGATGGAACAATGAGAGAATCAATGGGCTGCCACAGGATAAGGTTCTGCTGCCTGGGGAGCAGTGCAATATGCTCCAGAATGCCACTTGCTCATTATAGTGTGCTGCACTGCTCAATCTGACCCTGTGAAGGGGAAATCCATTGGAGAATGGAGACAGTGAGGCAGCTCCACAAGGCACAATATACAAGTGATGAGTTATAATCATGCTTTCCAACTTCATAAATCTCCTCAAAACCTACCTCAAAACTACATTTGTACATCTCTCTAATTCGTGGACTATTTCTTGGGATCCTTTTTTGCCCTGGGTGAGGATGTGAATGCAGAAGTGAGAAAACTTCTGGGAAGCAGGGAGATCAGGGAAGATTTGATTCCCCATCCTTTCTGCTCAGCATCTAAGGCATGGCTTGAAATTCAGGAGAAGGGTGATGTGTATAAAATATTCTGGATGAGGCTGTCCTGTCACTTTTATATCAAGAAATTACCTCTGAAATAAAGTTTGCAGCCCTTCCCATCTCTCACAAGTTATTCCCACGCCTTGCATTGATGAAAAACATGAAGCACTTGCTGGCATGGTCATATTAACACAATTTGAATTTTGAACATGCATCAACTGAAGTGATATCATCTATGATGCCTGTTGTGTTTATGTTGCCTTATGAATGCTGTGCCTTGATGCCCACTCCTTGCTGCATTGGCATTGCTCACTCTGGTGTCTTGTTGGCCTTGATGATCTCCTTGTTCAGTGAGTGCTCTGACTGGTGGAACCATGGCTGGGCACCCTTTGGTTGTCACAGCTTCACCAAATGCCACGAGCATTGACAGAGGGGCAGAGAAGCTTCAGCCTTCACCAGGAGCACTCTGAGATGAGCCGGCATCTTGTCCACCAACATGATGCTGGTTTAAACCTCCCTGGTCACCATTGATGGATGGACACCTAACAAAGTGACGAAGTGCGTCATCCATCCCTCACACTGACAGTAACTTGCTGATGTCACTGCCTGTGTAAGGGTTTGCAGGATGGAACACAACCATAATCTCTAACTCTGTCGCTGGAGCTGCTTCTCCAGGAGAGCTGTCACAGTATCAATGAAGGAGGCTGTGTGGTCAGAGCTCTGGATTGATGTAGTGTTCATGCTCCACATGGACTCCTCCGAGAGACTATGGCATGCAGACCTTCAGGGGTCTCTGTCAGATCCTGCTCTACATTCCACTGGACATCCAGCATCTGCCGTCTGATAGATGACTCCGAAGGCTGATCATTGGCCTCACGTTCAGCATTGTCCTGTTCTCCAGCAATCCTCTGACTGCCGATGCCTGGGCACTCTCTGCCCTGTCAGTTCCTCACATGAGTGCGATGTGCCCTCGCCATTGTGCACTACCAACTGATCTGATGCACGTGTCAGTGTCTGTGCTGGTGCTTGGTATGGAGAGAGGATTTGATGTGGGTATATCTATCCATGGCTCTGCCTCAGGGATTGTGGCACATTGTGAGGATGGCAGATCTGAGGAAGGAAGTGAAGATGCAGTTGCTAACATCATTACAAAGTGACTTGTATGTGCACAAGAGTTGCTTATCCCAATGAACAACTGCCTCACTGAGGCATTGTGATTGGGTGATTAATGGGGACTCTCAATTTGAACTTGTGATTGGAGATGCTACAAACCATACCATCCCACAAACTGAGGATGTCATATTGAGCACTTACTACTTCAACAAGAGTGCATAGAGACTCATCACAGAAGTGGGGGAAGGGTGCTCAACAACAATGCCCTCCCACCTGGCATGTTCAGCGAGCTTTCAGGCTGTGGCTCCTGCCACCAAGAAAATCTTTAACTCCCTTGTGGACAGCTCCCCAAAGTTCCTCACCAACTCCTGCCAGCCTTCAGGAAGATGCCTGCATTGGTTTTAAACCCCTCTCTGAGTCCCCATTACCCCTGGCAACCGCCATGGTCAGGCCCCAGCTGGCAGCGCTGTCAAAGGCATGTATTGCACTGGCCAACACTCAAAAGACCAGCCAGTGTGAAATTAAATGTTTTTGAAAAACTAAACCTCTTGATGTAGTCCTTTGTTTATTTAATAGAATATTGATTTGGAGATGCTTGTGAATCACTTTTGTGATGACAGCAAGGCCACTCAGTTCACAGCATCTTGGAGCATGGGAAAAACATGGATCCTTGTGCAATATGATTTTCAGGAGACCTGGAGCATCTTTAAATACAGTTGTAAGATGATACTCATTCCACTGCAGCGTACATCAGTCTTTGCACCAGGTTAATTGTGAAGCTAGGATCTCATTGCACTGACACATTTTCCACACTGATAAGCTCCTGAAGATTGAGGTCCTCAATCAGAGACTGCCTTTGCTCACACACCAGGACATTTCCTATTCAAAGCAAGATCATCATTCTTCCCCTGTGCATATTCTCCAGTAATGTGTGACATCCTGTGGCTGATGTCAAAACAATACATGTAACTTCTGCAGTTAAAGCCCTCGAGCCAAACATGAAAGAGTTTGATGATGAGCTTATTAAAGTGAGATTGCTGAGCTTTCTTGGCATTTTGCTCAACTGCACAATTTTAAATACCTTGTCTTTTTTCTTAAATCTTAGTTTATATTAACATTTCTCTGAATTTAACCTGGGTTTTTAATCCAATTCCCTACCTAGAAATTCAAAGAACAAAGAACAAAGAAAATTACAGACCCTTCAGCCCTCCATGCCTGCACCAACCATGTTACCCATATGAATTAAAACTCCCTAAACTTCTGGGGACCATATCCGTCTATTCCCATCCCTACACAGCAGTCCTGTGGGAAAGTCAGCATATACACATGTGAGATGTGGAAAGGCTTGGGAGTAGTTGTAATAGATCCTTCAATTGAATAGTCTGCTAATGTTCAATGTCTGCATTCACAAATGAAGAATTGGTACTCGGCTGGAGTAGTTGTAGGTGAGGATTTTAAAGAATAGCATCTGGTTCATTCTCTAGAAATTGTAGAAATGTAGAAAATAAGAGCAGGAGCAGGCCATTCAGCCCTTCGAGCTTTCTCTGCCATTCATGATAATCAAGGCCGATCATCCAACTCAGTAACCTGTTCCTACTTGCCCCCATATCCTTTGACCTCTTTAGTCTCAAGAACTATATCTAAGTCCTTCTTGAAGATGTATACTTCAGCCTGAACTGCTTTCTGTGATAGAGAATTCTGCAGACTCTCAACTTTCTAGGTGAAGAAATGTCTCTTCGTCTCAGTCTTAAATAGTTTACTCCGTATTCTTAGACTATGACACTTGGTTTGGGACTCCTGCCAGCGGGAACATCTTTCCTGCCTCTACTCTGTCTAGTCCTGTTAGAATTTTATAGGTTTCTGCAAGTTCCTCTCTCATCCTTCTGAGCTCAAACAAATTTAATCCTAAACAACTTAATCTCTCCTCTTACATCAGTCTCATAAACCTTCATTACAATCCCTCTGTAACAAGAACATCCTTCCTCAGATAAGGAGACCAAAACGGCACATAATTTTCACTAATGGCCTTTATAATTACGGCAAGACATCCCTGTTCCTGTACTCAAATGTTCTTGCTATGTAGACCAATATACCAATTGCCTTCTTTAATGCTTGCTGCACCTGCATGCTTACTTTCAACAACTGTTCTCCGGAGCAGAGTTTTTGGAGAGTGGCTGGAGAGAATCCTGACTTGCAATTTCTGTCTTGTACTTTATTTGGTAGAGTGTTTATTTCGGCGCTCCGTAGCGGGAGATAGGCGCGGGGGGCTGCAGGGAAGGAAGCACGGGAGTATAAAAGGAAGGCCAAGGTAAGACAGCGGGCAGCGTCGGGAGCGGGCAGTGGAGTGAGACGGGAATTAGAGTGAGAACAACAAGGGCTTAAGCTCACTGGGCTTGGGCGAGCGCAGGCTTGGACACGGTGAGTAACGTGCTTCCTACCTAATCACCTTTAAAGGGGTATACAAAATGCCACGATACTTGGCCAAACGCGTCCACTGTGTACGCTGCCATATGTGGACCTTCTTGGAGGCATCACGTCTGCCGAAGGCCCACATATGCGCAAAATGTTTAGAACTGCAACGTTTACGAGCAAAGTTGAGACAGCTGGAGCTGCGCTTGGAGGACGTGTGTCTAGTGAGGGAAAATGAGGATACAATGAATAGGGAGGGCAGACCTGCAGGGACCCCAGGATCTAGTAGTAGGGATGGGCTGGGTACAGTTACAAGAAACAAGAACAAAAATCAAGGCACAAAGGCCATCTCTAAGGAGGATTCCCAGAAAACCAAGCGGGGGGTAAAAGCTGTGATGGAGAGGGCAGGTGAGGGGGGAACAGAATGCCACAGAGACCGGCGGGAAAGCAGGAGGTGAGATAGTGGTGGGGGATGGGATGGTTAAAGGGATCGATAGGAGATTCTGTGGGCAAAAGAGAGACTCCAGGATGGTAGTCTGCCTCCCTGGAGCAGGGGTCCAGGATGTATCAGAGAGGGTAGAGGGAATTTTGAAGGGAGAAGGGTCTAAGGCAAATTTAATAGTTCACGTAGGACAGAAAGATGTAGGAAGAAAGTGCAGGGGGGACTTACGTAGGCAGTTTAGGGAGTTGGGGGCTCAACTGAAAGGTAGGGCCTCCAGGGTGGCATTCTCTGGCCTGCTGCCTGTGCCCGGGACCGATTGGGGAAAAACAAATGAGACACTCCAACTAAAAGCATGGATGAGGGATTGGTGTAGGGCAAAAGGCTTCATATTCATTGATCATTGGGAGGTCTTCAGGAGGGAGGGTCACCTATTCAAGAGGGATAGGGAGCAGTTGACTGGGAGGGGAACACATATTTTAGCTGGGAGTTTAGCTGGAGTGTTTCAGAAGTGTTTAAACTAATAGGGAGGGAGGGTGGGGAGACAGCGGGAACTGGGAGTGGGAGAGAGAGGGATGATAGGGTAACACCAGTAGGTAGAAAGGAATATCCGAGAGCTGAGGGTCTTCAGTGCATGTGTTTTAATGCGAGGAGTGTGACTGGCAAAACAGATGAACTGAAGGCAATAATGTTCACGAGGAGTTTAGAAGTGATGGCGGTGACCGAGACGTGGTTGAAGGAGGGGCAAGACTGGCAATTGAATATTCCAGGGTATAAGTGTTTTAGGCGTGACAGAGTTGGTGTGAGGAGAGGCAGGGGAGTGGCTTTATTAGTTAAGGACAACGTCATAGCAGTGCAGAGGGAGGGAGGTATGGATGATTTAGGAATTGAGTCTCTATGGGTGGAGTTGAGGAATAGGAAGGGAGTGGTTACTCTGTTGGATGTTTACTACAGACCGCCCAACAGCCCGCGGGCCGCGGAAGAAGGGATATGCAGGGACATTTTAGATAAGTGTAGGAAAAATAGGGTGGTAGTAGTGGGAGATTTCAATTTTCCTGGAGTAGATTGGAGTGTGCCCAGAGCTGTAGGAGTGGACGGGGAGGAATTTGTACGGTGTGTTTTGGAAGGGTCCTTGGAGCAGTATGTGGATGGCCCGACTAGAGATGGGGCTATACTGGATTTGGTTCTGGGGAATGAGCCAGGCCAGGTGGTTGACGTCGAGGTAGGAGAGCAGGTGTCAAATAGTGATCACAACTCTGTCTGCTTTAGGATATTAATGGAAAAGGACGAGACTGGCCCAAAAGGGAGGGTATTTAACGGGGGGAGGGCTAGATACGGCCAGATTAGGCAAGATCTTAAAGATACCGACTGGGATAAGCTTTTTGAGGGCAGGTCGACGAGGTACATGTGGGAGGCTTTCAAGGGAAAACTAAACTCTCTGCAGGAAAGATACGTGCCGGCAAGGAGGAAGGATGGGAAAGGTAGGAGTAGAGAACCTTGGCTTACCAGGGAGATTGAGAACTTGATCAAGAAAAAGCGAGAGGCTTACATTAGATCTAGGCAACTAGGGACTGAGACAGCACTGGAAGCTTATAGAGAGTGTAGACGGGATCTTAAAAGGGGTATTAGAAAGGCAAAAAGGGGCCACGAGGTGGCGCTGGCAGGTAGGATTAAGGAAAATCCAAAGGCATTTTACACCTATGTAAGGAGCAAAAGGATGGTTGGAGGCAAGATTGGACCTCTCAGGGACAGAGGAGGGGATCTATGCTTAGAGCCTGAGGGAATGGGGGAGATCCTGAATGAATACTTTGCGTCGGTAGTCACGCAGGAGACTGGACAGATGTCTGTGCCTGATGTTGACAAAGTTGAAGATTGGTTGAGGGAAATAAGGATTACGAGGAAAGAGGTGTTGGGGCTGTTAGGCAGCTTAAAGACATATAAAGCTCCGGGGCCTGATGGCATTTACCCCATGCTGCTAAGGGAGTTGAGGGAAGACTTGGCTGGGCCTCTGACGCAAATCTTTGTCTCTTCCTTGGACACAGGTGAGGTCCCAGAGGACTGGAGGATCGCAAACGTAGTACCGTTGTTTAAAAAAGGTCAGAGGGATCACCCAGGGAACTATAGGCCGGTGAGCTTGACTTCAGTTATAGGTAAGCTAATGGAGAGGATCCTTAGGGACAGGATGTATGAGCATCTGGAGCGCTGCGATCTGATCAGGGATACGCAGCATGGCTTCGTCAAGGGGAAGTCTGGTCTTACAAATCTAGTGGAATTTTTTGAAGAAGTGACAAAAACAGTTGATGAAGGACATGCTGTTGATGTCGTCTACATGGATTTCAGTAAGGCGTTTGACAAGGTTCCTCATGGTAGACTGATAGAGAAGGTGAAGGCGCATGGGGTACAGGGTCGGGTATGTAGATGGGTCGAAAACTGGCTCGGAAGGAGGAGACAGAGGGTAGTAGTGGAAGGCTCTTTTTCCAGCTGGAAGCCGGTCACTAGTGGAGTGCCACAAGGCTCAGTACTAGGTCCTCTTCTATTTGTGGTCTACATAAACGACTTGGAAGTAGGGTTAGGTGGTGAGATCAGCAAATTTGCTGATGACACCAAGATGCTTGGATTGGCGGGTACAGAAGAGCAGTGTCAGGCAATACAACAGGACATAGACAGGTTGGTAGACTGGGCAGATAGATGGCAAATGGAATTTAATCCGGATAAATGCGACGTGATGCATTTTGGCCGGAAAAATGTAGAAGAGAGTTATAGGATAAAAGGTAAAACTATTCGGAGTATAGAGACGCAGAGAGACCTGGGGATGCAGGTTCACAAGTCTCTGAAGGTGTCCTCACAGGTGGAGAAGGTGATAAAGAAGGCGTATAGTATGTTAGCTTTCATAGAAAAGGGTATCGAATACAAGAGTAGGAGTTTGATGTTGCAGTTGTATAGAACTTTGGTTAGGCCTCACTTGGAATACTGCGCCCAGTTCTGGTCGCCGTACTATCGGAAAGATGTGGAGTCCTTGGAGAGAGTGCAGAGGAGGTTTACCAGGATGCTGCCTGGTATGGAAGGACTGTCCTATGAGGAACGATTAGATAGACTGGGGTTGTTTCCCTTGAAAGACGTCGGCTTAGAGGGGATCTCATAGAGGTGTATAAGATTATAAGGGGTATAGATAGAGTAAATGGAGGTAAACTTTTTCCACCTTCAGAAATGGATAGGACGAGGGGTCATGGCCATAGGGTGAGGGGGCTATGTATAAGACGAATATTAGAGGGCAGTTTTTCACACAAAGGGTAGTGGGGGGGTGGAATGCACTGCCGAGTAAGGTGGTGGGAGCAGGCACGCTGGGGCTGTTTAAGGGTCTCTTGGACAGCCACATGAGCGGTATGCAGATAGAGGGATACAGTAGGACTGTTTAACTACGGCTTTTTTTCCACAGGTAATTCGGTCCATACTTGACCAACATTGAGCATGCATTCGGCAGGTGGTGCGGGTACAGCTCTTGGATGTTGATTCATGGGTTGCCTAGTACCTCATGTCGTAAATGAGTGCTTTATGTGGACCATCTGAAGGGCACCATGACAGCTCAGAGACTATCGATGTGGCTGTGCAGACACTTGGAATTGGGCCGGTGTCTGCGGGAGTTGCGCGTTCTCCCCGTGGTTGCGTGGGTTTTCTCCGGGCGCTCCGGTTTCCTCCCACAACCCAAAAATTCGCTCTTAGGCTGATTGGGAAACAAATTGTCCCTATGGTGAAAATTTTCCATATTAGGAATAATATATATATTAATATATAGGAATATTAAAATAGGATAATGTATTTGCTACTATATAGTATGACGGCGGCGCGGGCTCGTTGGGCCGAAGGGCCTGTTTCCCGTGCTGTGTTGCTTTAAAAAAAAACTGGCGGCCCTTGACTCAACACGGGACACCTCTCCCGGCCTGGACACAGAAAGGATTGACAGCTCTTCCTCGATTCTGTGGGTGGTGGTGCATGGCCGGTCTTAGTTGTTGGAGTGATTTATTTGGTACAAGGACACCCAGGCCTTATTGCCTATTCCCCTCTTTCAATCTATAGCCATTTAGATGATAATCAGTCTTCCAGTTTCTGCTGCCAAAGTGAATAATATTTATCCACATTATACTGCATATGTGTTGCATCTGTCCATTCACTCAGCTGGTCCAAATTGCACTGATGGATCTCTGAATCCTTCTCAGAGATCACCCTCTCATCAGCTTTGTGTCATCTGCAAATTTGGAGATATTACATTTAGTTCCTTCATCTAAATCATTAATATATATTGTGAATAGCTGGGGTCCCAGCACTGATCCTTCCAGTACCCCACTTGTCACTGCCTACCATTTGGAAAATGACCTGTTTATTCCTACTATGGGTGGTATAGTAGCACAGTGGTTAGCACTGTTGCCTCACAGCGCCAAGGACTCGGGTTCGATTCCGACCTTAGGTTACTGTCTGTGTGGAGTTTGCACTTTCTCCCCATGTCTGCATGGGTTTCCTCTAGGCGCTTCAGTTTCCTCCAACAGTCCAAAGATATGCACGTTAGATAGAATGGCCATGCAAAATTGACCGTAGTCTTAGGGAATTAGCAGGATAAATATGTAGGATTACAGGTGGGATTGTGATTGGTGCAGACTCAATGGGCCGAATGGCCTTCTTCTGCAGTGTAGAGATTCTACGACTCTATTCTTTGTTTTCTGTCTGCCAATAGTTTTCTATCGATCTCAATACACTATCCCCAATCCTGTGCATTTTAATTTTCTATGCTAATCTAATTCTGTTGCCTGCTTGATGACAAGAGGGAATGAGCATTATACTTTCAGAGCTGGTAAAATGCATTCCTATTGTTAGAAAGAAAAATTAACTTTTGCAAATTTATTCACATTACTATGTCCCAATTACCTAATCTGCTATTACATCTGAAATACATTTTCTGTTAACTCACTGTTCTACAAAACACTTTAGTAAATCCTTTCTCCTTCTACCTAAGGCAGCTCTAAGGGGGAATCATAGAATCATAGAATTTCAGCGCCGAAGAGGCTCTTTGGCCCATTGAGTCCAAACTGACACATTAAAAACATCTAAACTCCCACTTTATCTCACCTGGCAGCACTTGGCTCAGAACCCTGAATGTTATGCTGTGCCAAGTGCTCATCCAGATACTTTTTAAAGGATATGAGGCAACCCGCCTCCATCACTCTTCCAGCGCATTCCAGGCCGTCACCATCCTCTGGGTAAAAAAGCTTTTCCTCACATCCCTCTAATCTCCTGCCTCTCACCCCATGTCCCCTTATAACTGACCCTTCAACTGAGTGGAACAGATGCTCCTTATCCACTGTCCATATCTCTCATAATCTTGTACGCCTTGATCAAGTCACCCCTCAGTCTTCTCTACTCCAACGAAAACAACTCAAGCCTATGCAACCTCTCTTAATTTGAATGTTCCATCTCAAGCAGCATCCTCGTGAATCTCCCCTGCACCCCCTCCAGTGCAATCACATTCTTTCCACAATATGGCAAACTGAACTGCACATAGTATGCTAGCTATGGCCTCACCAAAGTTTTATACAACTCCAACATGATTTCCCTGCTTTTGTAATATATGCCTTGATTAATAAAGGCAAGTATTCCATTTTTTTTTCACCATACTACTAACATGCCTTTCTGCTTTCAGAAATCTGTGGACAAACATGCCAAGGTTCCTTTCTTCCACAGAACCTCTGAGTGTTCTGCCAGTTGTTTTGTACTTGTCAAATTGCTTCTTCCAAAGTGTATTACCATACATTTTTCAGGATTAAATTCCATCTGACACTTATCTGTCTGTTTATGTCTTCTTGTAGCCTAAGACACTCTGCCAGACTGTTAACCATCTGGCCAATCTTTCTGTCATCTGCAAACATACTAATCCAGTCCCCCACATAATCATCAATCTCATTTACGTAAATGACAAATAATTGGGGGTCCAACACAGATCCCTGTGGTTTGCCACTGGGCACAGGCTTCTAATCGCTAAAGTAGCCTTTTGTCATAATCCTCTGTCTCCTACAACTGAATCAATTTTGAATCCACTTTATCAAATTATCCTGTACCCTGTGAATTCATCTTCTTTACAAGTCTCCCATGTGGGACCTTGTCAAAGGCTTTTCCGAAATCCATATAAACTATATCAGTTGCACTACCCTTGTCTACACACTTGGTCACCTCCTCAAAAAATTCAATCAAATTTGTTAGGCATGACCTCCCTCTGATGAAGCCATGCTGACTATCCGTGATCAAGCTTTGCCTCTCCAAGTGGAGATAGATGCCCTCCTTTACAGTTTCGCTAATAGTTTCCCTACCTCTGACATGTGACTCATTGGTCTATGGTTCCCTGATTTTTTCTCCACAACTTTTCCTAATAAGCAGAACAACATTAGCTTTTCTCCAGTCATATTGTACCTCCCCTATTACCAGAGAGGAATTGAAAATTTGAGTCAGAGTTCTTGCAATCTTTCCCATGCCTTCCACAGCAACCTAAGGCACAATTCATCTGGCCCTGGAAATTTATCCAATTTTAATGCTGCCAATACATCCGATACCTTGTCCTTCTCTATATCAATTTATGTGAAGTACTGGCATAGTTTTGCTCTCAGAGACATATTACCATTTTATTTAAAGGAATAATCACTTTGCTGAGTCAAATCCTGGGACTCCCTCTCAAACAGCAGTATGGGTGCACCATGGACTGCAGCAGTTGAGAAAGACAGCTTACTGCCACCTTCTTGAGGACAGTTAGAGATGGGGAATAAAAATGCTGGCCTTGTCAGTCATATCTATGACACGTGAAAGAATGAAAAAATCCAACAAAAACAAATATTTTCTTAATTAAGGCAATTGGAATATGTTATAACCGAAATCTGACATGGTGTTATTGATGCTGTATCAGTCATAATATTTAATTTGTATGAATGCTTGGAGAAAAAGTATTAAAAGTTATGTGAGGAAAGAACAGAGAAATGGGATTAGAGTTGATATTTCAGTATGGAGTTATTACTGCATAGTGCACTAAATAATTCTTTACTGTGTTGATTGCTAAAAATAGTCTGCATTTTCAATTTATTTTATCACAGAGGAATTTATGAGAGTGAATAAATGATTTGAAAGTGAGTGAATGGAATGAACAGTAGAATATAATTTTGTCATTACTTTGTCACATGTAAATTTTATTTATTATTGTCACAAGTAGGCTTACATTAACATTTCAACATAGAACATAGAACAATACAGCACAAACAGACCCTTCGGCCCACAAGTTGCGCCAATCACATCTACCAATCCACAGAGCTATCTATAACCCCATCCTATTCGTTTCCATATACTCATCCAGAAGTCTTTTAAAAGACCCCAGCGAGTTTGCCTCAACAACCTCCGACGGCAGCTGATTCCATTCACACACCACCTTCTGAGTGAAAAACTTACCCCTAACATCTCCTCTGTATTTGCTTCCTGCACCTTAAATCTGTGTCCTCTCGTAGTGACCATTTCAGCTCGGGGAAATAGTCTCTGAGAGTCCACCCTATCTATTCCTCTCAACATTTTATAAACCTCTATCAGGTCACCTCTCAACCTATGTCTCTCCAGGGAGAAGAGTCCCAGCTCCCTCAACCTATCTTCATAAGGCCTGCCTCCCAATCCAGGCAGAATCCTTGTAAATATCCTCTGCACTCTCTCAATAGCCTCTACATCCTTCCTATAGTGAGGCGACCAGAACTGCGCACAATACTCCAAGTGGGGTCTGACAAGAGTCTTATAGAGCTGCATCATTACCTCCTGACTCCTAAACTCTATTCCTCGATTGATGAAGGCCAGTACACCGTACGCCTTCTTGACCACTTCCTCAACCTGCGAGGCCGATTTAAGAGTCCTATGGACCCAGACCCCTAGATCCTTCTGCTCTACAACACAGCTAAGTCTTCTACCCCTTATATTGTACTCCTTCATCCCATTATTCCTGCCAAAATGGACTACTACACATTTATCTGCGTTGAAGTCCATCTGCCACTTCTCCGCCCGGTCTTACGTCCTGTCTATGTCCCGCTGCAACTTTTGGCATCCTTCCAGACCATCCACAACACCAACGACCTTTGTAATGTCGGCGAACTTACTAACCCATCCCTCCACTTTCTCATCCAGGTCATTTATGAAAATGACAAACAGCAGGGGTCCCAGAACAGATCCCTGGGGCACTCCCCTGGTTACCAACCTCCATGCAGAACAAGACCCATCCACAACCACTCTCTGCCTTCTGCCGGCAAGCCAGTTCTGGATCCACGAGGCCAAAGCCCCTTGGATCCCTGCCCTCTCACCTTCTCCAGAAGCCTTGCATGGGGTACCTTATCAAATGCCTTGCTAAAATCCATGTACACTATGTCCACCGCTCTTCCTTCGTCAATGTGTTCAGTCACATTTTCGAAGAACTCAACTAGGCTCATAAGGCATGACCTGCCCTTGACAAAACCATGCTAACTATTTCTAATCAGTCCAAACTTCTCCAAATGTTCATAAATCTTATCCCTCAGAAGCCTCTCCATCAGCTTACCAACCACTGTAGTCAGACTCACCGGTCGGTAATTTCCTGGACTATCCCTGTTCCCTTTCTTAAAGATAGGAACCACATCCGCAATCCTTCAATCCTCCGGAACCTCTCCCGTTTCCATGGACGACACAAATATCATCGCCAAGGGCTCTGCAACCACTTACCTCACCTCCCACAATAACCTGGGGTACATCCCATCCGGTCCTGGCGACTTGTCTATCTTGATAGAATTTAACAGGTCTAACACATCCTCTTTCTTAACATCCACATACTCAATCTTTTCCGTATGCCTCAAACCTGCAGTGCAATCTCCCAGTTCACTTTCCACCGTAAATACCGAGGCAAAGTACTCGTTAAGCACCTCTGCCATTTCTTCCGGATTCACACAGACTTTTCCCCCTTCACCTTTTATAGGCTTTTTCTGAGAGCAGAAAAAGCAAGAGGAAGCTCGGTAGAAGTGTTTAAAATCATGAAGATTTGGATGGAGTAAACAAGGAGAAACTGCTTCTAAGGACTGAATAGTCAACTGCCTGAGTACAAGGATTAAAGGTGATTGTGTGAAGAATTGGGTAATATTTCATATATTTCAATGAAGTTACTTTGAAAAATTCCCCAGTCACTGCAATCCAGCACCTGTTCATGTACACTGAGGGAGAATTTAGCATGGCCAATGCACTCAACCAGCATATCTTTCAGACTGTGAGAGGAAACCAGAGTATCCGGAGGAAACCCCTGCAGACATAAGGAGAACATGCAGACTCCACACAGACAGTGATCCAAGCCAGAAATCAAACCCAGATTCTTGTCGCTGTGAGGCAGCAGTGCTAACCACCGTGTCGCCTCTACTACGTACACCAAGTTTTACAACCACATTTTAACCTGCAATTCTGCTGCAAGTTTGAACAATGTTTGCTAAAAGGTATATAATTTACATTTGTCAGAGCCTCCTACAGACCTTTGGAAAGGGATAGAGCAGGGAAAGGAATCAACTGAGTCTACACCATAGACATTCTATGATTCTATGATTAATTTTAGCTTGTTGTTAGAATTTTCCTGCACACTATAAACCTTCCTAATTGTTTCCATAATTTTAAGTTGCTTTCCAATACATTTTGTTATGTGTATAGTTTGGCTGATATACTTCAATTTTAATTCACTGAATGAATTTTGAGACATTTTAATAGGACACTAAATAAAGTGTTTATTTTTGGTGAACAATGCCAAAAATTTAGAGGAATAATTAAGCAATTCAAGCATTGTGATCCAAACTCTGTATTTGCAGGGAACCATTACACTAATAATTGGTTTCTGGAGTTTATTTGTTCCTGCAATGTGGTAAGTGCTGGCAAGACATTTCTTGTTCATCTCTAGTTGCCATGAGAGCTTTATGAATCAGCTGTTTCACATTGGACTGGAGTCAGCTATGATCCAGACTGTGTAGGTTCTCTTCTCTGACGATATGAGTGAGCTAGTTGAGTATTTGTGATCATCATTGTTTCATAGTTACTTTGTCATGTTCTGAGCCATAAATTCCACCCCAGTTTGAGTCCAATTCTGGGGAAGGTAGATTTTGGAGAGACTTGGTTTCGGGAATGAAGTTATTGCAGTCATGTGAATAGTCAGGAAAATATGAAGTTCTTTTTCTTAGAGCAGAAAAAGCAAGAGGAAGCTCAGTAGAAGTGTTTAAAATCATGAAGATTTGGATGGAGTAAATAAGGAGAAACTGCTTCTAAGGACTGAATAGTCAACTGCCCGAGTACAAGGATTAAAGGTGATTGTATGAAGAATTGGGTAATATTTCATGCAGTAGTGATTAAAATTTGGAATGCAATGCTATAAAACCATGAGAAATAGGAATAGCAGTAGGCCATTCAGCCATTTGATCTGCTCCATTAATTAATAAGATCATGATTGATCTAACACTCACTAAGTCCACTTTTCTGCCTTATCTCTGTAACCCTTAATTCCTCTACTGATTGAGAACAATAAGTTTTCAATCTTTAAAATATCCAAGGACTTGGTCTCCACAGCTTCCAGGGCTAATGAATTTCAAAGATTCACCACTCTAAGAGAAGAAATTCTTCCTCATATCTGCCTTAAAGTGTGCACCCCTTTATTCTTTAACTATGCCCTCCAGTGCTGCACTCTCCAGTGAGTGGAAATATCCACCCAACATTTACCCTGTCCAATTCCCTAGGAAGCTTAATGTTTTAAATCATATCACCTCTCACTTTTCTGAATTGCAAGGCCCCAACCTATTTAATCTTTCTTCACATGGCAGGCCCTCCATACCAAGATCATCCCAGTAAACCTCTTTCATGCAGCCTCCAATGATGTATCTTTCCATAAATAAGGGGACCAGGACTGGACAGTTTTCTAAATGTGGCCTCACTGCTACTTTGCAGCAAAACCTCTTTACTTGTATACTCTAGCCCCCTTGAAATAAAAGCCAGCATTCTATTTGCCTTCCCTATTACCTTCTGCATTTGTATGCTAGCTTAACAAGGACTCTTAAATCCTTTATGCAGTCTCTCTCCTTTAAATAATAATCAGCTTTCTCATTCTTTCTTCCAAAATGAACAATCTCGCATTTTTCCACATTGAATTTCATTTGCTAATTTTTTTGCCCACTCACTTAATCTGTCAATGTCCTGCTGTAAACTACGTCTTCCTTACAACCTGCCTTCCCTCCCGTCCATTTAGGGTAGTGATCACAAATTTAATAGCAGTCTTCAAAAGGGAATTTAATACCTATTGGAAGGAGAGAAAAATTGCTGAGACATGGGGAAAATGCAAGTAAGTGGGACTAACTGTCACTTCCTTCCCAATAGCACTGTAGTTGTTCCTACAACACAGGGACTATAACATTTTAAGAAGGTGGCTTACCACTTTTTTTTATTGGGGATGGGGGCATTGCTGGCTGAACCAGCATTTATTGTCCTGTCCTGAGGGCACTTAACAGTCAACCATATTGCTGTGGATCTGGAGTCACATATAAGTCAGACTTTCTTCCCGAAAGGTCATTGAACCAGATAGGTTTCTACAATAGTTTCAGTCACCATTAGATTTTTAATTCCTTGGCAAATATGAATGGGTAATAAATATTGGTCTAACTGGGAACACTGGTATCACATGAACAAATAAATTTTTAAAAACCCTGACAAGGCTCAATGGGACTGCAATTTTCTATGATTCTATGTCCACTGATAATAGAACACATTGGGCAGAATTTTGCGACCTCTTTATGCCTGTTTTACGGCAGAAAAATGTTGTAAAATTGGGCACCAAATAGATAGTGTGAATGGCACCAGTTTTCACACCTGTTGAGATTTTATGACACCCAGATTTGGGTGAGAGGCTGATTAATTTATTTAAATATTGATTTTAATGTGTTTAGCGAGCCCAGCACCCAATTATCCAGGCTCACTTGCCTTAACGGCCTCCTAGGAGAGGTTGTCTCCAGCAAGAAAATCACCTGCCCACCATGAATGGCAAATAGTCCTAAGAGGCCAAGACAGGGATGTTCCTTGGGCAGTGCCAGACTGGTGGTGCCAAGCTGGTAACTGGGCAATGCCAGCCTCGCACCTATGCAATGCCCATGAGTCAGTGCCGGGAGCAGGGCCTGTGGGGTCAGTGCCAAGGTGCAGAGTCAGTGGAGAGGTAGACCAGGGGGGCAGAGCCAATGGGGTAGGCTGGGCTGGAGGGGGGCAACAGGGGGAGGGGGCCTGCTGCCACACTGCATGCGATTGGTGGGGAAAAGGGGAGATGACTTGTTGCATCTGGGGCCACAGGCCCTTGCAGTTGCAGGGTGGGGGGGTGACAAGGAGAGCTCGTTGAGGCTGTCTATACTGGCAGGAGCCTGACAGCTCTCTCCCTGTCTGGCAGACTCCTGCTCCTGTTAATGTGCATGTGCAGCATCAGAGATCTGCACATGTGCAATACTTCCCTCCATAACCTGTGTGGTGAGTTTTGCCCCACCCACAGCCTCTTTGGCTAAAAACTAGCCCAGCTTTTCAGAAACAGTGTGTATAAAATTGGATATGAAAACTTGCCCAAAAAAACAGACCTGAACTCTCCCATTTTCAGACTAGCTGCACACTTAGAAAAAGTCTCATAAAATTTCACATATTATATCAAAACTAGGAATAATCAATCAACAATCACCCAAATATAGTTAGTACACTTATAGAATGGCTTTGTTTCTGTATTATAGAACATAGAACATAGAACATTACAGCTCAGAACAGGCCCTTCAGCCCTCGATGTTGTGCTGACCCATTGAGAAAAAGCAATGACCCTCTAACCTAAACCATTCCCTTTTCATCCATAAACCTATCCACTGACCACTTAAACGCCCCCAAACATGGCACATCTACAACTGCTGCAGGCAGGGCATTCCATACCCTTACCACCCTCTGAGTAAAGAACCTACCCTTACCACCCTCTGGGTAAAGAACTTGGAGCAATTGTGATGATAAAGCTGAGGTTGGTGAATGGGGAACTGGGAAATTATTCATATCATATTCAGATGAGTTCTCCATGATCAAAAAGGCACTGCATTAGTACCCTCTCTCCACCTTCTTCTCTTTGCATAACTTTTCCTCCTCTTTAGCAGTACTTTGTTTAGCTGGTGACTTTTTGGCTCTCACTCCAGTATCTAAGAATTTCAGTCTGGAACCTTTGCTTCTTCTATTGACAAATGACACTACCTGCACTCACGATTTCACTTCCTCAGTATCCAACTGCTTTATGATCATAGGTAAAGAGTATTCAGCTCAATGCCCACTATTCTGGAAGCAATCATGATGTCTTCACTCTTCTACAGACTGCTGTGCCAGCTGCTGCTGAGCCACTGCCAAAAATCAAAGCTGGCAAGGTATGTGCGCAGGATGATTACATTAAAAGCCATATTATCACATAAAATGTGATAGACAGACTATTGCTGTATTGAAACAACACTTCCATTACCTGGATCGCTCCTCTGGAGTATTGTGTAGAGTGATGTGAAGATTCAGGATGCATGTTGCACAATCCCACCATTGTAGGTGGGATTAGTCCTTGTCACCTGCTAATCAGTGTCAAGATAAGGAATTGGAGAGGAGGGCACTAAGGCAGTACCTTTCTGATCACGTCTGAGCTTACATGATAGCATTCAGACTTTTGGTAGAAGTTGCTTGTGCTGTTGTTGAAGTGGAGACATCAACCTTTAGGTGCTGTATTAAAAATATACAGATGGAGTTGGGCACCACTCCCAGCCGGAAAGGATGGACTGCAAGTTCTGCATAGAGGCTGTGCCAAGTTGTTGCTGGACTCTTCCATACTCCCTAATATTGATCGAAGGTTTTCTGGCAGATTTCCCATTCACCAAATATTTTGTTATGCAAACCCATCAATGTTCTTCTGTCGACTACCGATTAAAATGCATAGTTAAATCCTCTGCCACAGAACCCATGTGCATCTTTGCCCTCTGGCAGGTTAGTTCCCTGCAGCTTGCTGTACCACATTTGTGCAGTTTCTCATCACATGCAGATGCTGCCTCAATCCATTCTCTAATATCTGCTCAGTGTCAGTATCTGAGCTGGTGGTTGCAAGCGTGAAATCTGTCAATAATGCTGTCACTATCATTATCTTTTTGCTGCTCCTAAACTACCTCAGTAACTTAGTGCCTTGGGTATCTGAAGGTTGAAAGGCACAAGAGTAATGTTATGGTGCTGGGAGAGGAAAAGGTAAGAAGAGAAGGCTGTAAATCAGCAGAGAGTGCGGGATTAGGAGAAGATAGGATGTGAAGAGGTGAATTAGGTATGAGGATACTGTCATCTTCAATGAATTCAGCTGCTCTGTTGGCCACAGCCTCGTCAGTGAACATCCCAAGAATGGTTAGCACCATCTCCTCCATGTGTGTCAGGGTATGTTGGTGCATCTCTAGCCCTCCAGTTAGTTCCCTCCCTCTGATTGTGTATAATTTTGTCCTGCAAGATAAAGGGTAGTGAGTGTTTATCAACATCATAAATTTAAGGTAATCGAAAATTGCATGTGTCTTAATCTGCAGGAAGTCCCGTTCCTCTGTCACCCCTGAGCTCTTTGACCATTGGCTCCCAGTCAAGAAATGTCTTCATTTTGAATTTTTCAAATCCCTCCGTGGTTTCTACCCTCCCTCTCTGTGTACTCTCCTCCTGCCCCATCACTCTGAGAAATCTACTCTCCCCTAATCCTGGTCTCTTGTACATTCACAACTGTAATCTCTCCACCATTAGTGACCATGCCTTCAGTTACTTGTTCTCCAAGCTTGGAATTGCATCTTTATACCTCTCTCTCTCTCTGCCAGTCATTTTCCTCCTTTAGGACACTTATTAAAATCTAGCTTTGTGAACAAGTTTATAAACTAAGCATACCTCCTCAGTGATATACTTTGTTTATAATGCTTTTGTAATTTGCCTTGTGATGCTTCATTCTGTTAAATGTGCTACATAAATGAAAGTTGTTGTTTTGGTCTTGTACAATCAGTTTGATGTGGTTGTCATGGTTGAATAGCTGGCAGAGAAGTAAGCTGTGAGTTGTGGATATGAGGTTTGGAGCAGAATGAGATGTGAGGGTGAGATGGAGCATAAGAATGTCGGCTATGAGTCCTGATCAGTAGAGGTTGTTGCTCAGTGAGTGACAGATTGAATTGAATATTAACTGATGATGCTGTTGGTAGGATATGACATTTGAATATCCATATCTTGGCCTTGGCACTCCTGCAAGATCACTGAACCTCCTGTGAGGCTTCTTGTACATCCAAGTCCTTGGAGTTATGCTCCTGCCATTGACCTCCATAGCTACCTTCCCCCAAGGCTTTCCGAGCCAGTGTCCAGAGGTTCTCATGGCCTTCTCTGAAACAGGGCATCTCTCCTACTGTCCACCTCCTCCACCAAGACCTTCAGTACAATGTAGAAAATTTGAATTGAAACCTACCATATTTCATCTTCATTGCTATTTTCCAACTGAGATTACTGCACAGATGCCAATACCTGCTCCAGCCACAATTCGCTACTCTTTAAAGAGGGGAGGCTAGCTTTAACTGATGCTAGCCACTCACAGTGTCATTCGTCTACCCAGGGGTCCAGTTAATCTACAGTCTACAAATCTACAAAGTTAGTGTTCCACCTGCATTGCAGTCAATGTTGTGGATTGAGCATGCATCACAATCCACAAGCCTGTTTTTTGGAGCAATCACAGTGTCACCGCCCCTCCACTGACTTTGTTCTATGAACACTGAATACAGTCATCAGCAAGATGGCGTTTCTCCCCATTTGCTATGATTTTTGTACAAAATATTCCTTTCAGCACTGAGGGTATCTTACAGCTTGCAGAATGTGCCCAGCATGATAACGTCTGCTTTCATGATCGCCTTTAGTACACGTGCTGTTTGAAAAGCAAATCTCTGGAAGCTATTAGTTTCAATTGCTCCAGGATGTATAATAAACGCAAAGAGAAAACCTGTTAAGCAAGCTATCTTTATAATTTCTCTTTAATAAAGAAACTTTTTCTATCCTTGGAGAAAAATATAACCCATATCAATCTTTTAATCTTGATTAGAAGTAATAAAATAAAACTGTTGGTGCCTTTCAAATGAACACTACTGAGAAGTTCCTGGATGCTTATAGCTTAGTCTGTTTGCCTTGATTTTATAAATAAGATACAGATGATATTTGTTTCTTTGTATATAAAGTTAAAAGGAAACTTTATTCATTTATTATTCACAACAGCAACTTGTATTCATGTTGCGCCTTTAATCAAATATCCTAAGACCTTTCCCAGGGCATTATAGAATATAATACAACACTGAGTCACACAAGGAGTTGTCAGGCACATCACTAAAGGTTTGGTCAAACTAGTAAGGAGTGGTTTAAAGGAGGAAAGCGAATGGAGAGGTGGAGAGTTTTATGGAGGGAATTTCAAAGCTTATGGCCCAGATAGTTGGCGGCACAGCTACCAATGGTGGGAAGATTAACATCAGAGATGTTCAAGAGGTCAGAGTTAAAGGAACATGCATATCTGAGACAGTTACAGGGCTGGAGGAGGTTACAGTGATAGAGTAGGTGAGGCATTGAGGAATCTGAAAACAAGAATGAAAATTTTACAGCTGAGGCAATCCTTCAACTGGAAGGTCAGTTTATTAAAGAGTCCCCCGTTAACTTTGTAAATAGGAAAATACTCCAATATCTGAGTATATTGAAACTAAGTCTCACAGTGTCATCAAAATAGGTTGGGATTGCTTTCTTGGGACAGAGGGGGCTGTGGGGGGATTTGACTGAGGTACACAAGTTGTGAGGAGCCAGGATAGAGTGGATGGGAAATAACTATTTCGCTGTGCAAAGAGGTCAATGAAGAGGAATAAATCTAAAGTGATTAATGGAAAGATTAGAGTGGAGATGAGAAAAATATTTTAATTCAGAGGATGAAGGTGTTTGCCTGAAAGGGTGGTAGAGGCAGAAACCTCAGTTCATTAAAAAGGTACCTGAATATGCACCTGAAGCCCTGTAACCTTCAAAGCTGTGAATCAAGAGCTTAAAATAGGAGTAGGCTGGTTAATGCATTTTTTGGCCAGCTCAGATGCGATGGGCTGAATGGTCATAAAACTCCATAATTTTATGGTTCCACACGTTCAAATGAAGGGTTTTAGTCCCCACTTCAGTGTTATGTGAAAAACCTTGCATGATATTCTGGCCTACCTGAGTCTTCATCTATTTCTCACTGAATTTCAGTAAAACTGTTAGTTTTAGTTCAGTACTTCAACTCTCTACATGAAAATTATTCTACATCTACCATGCCAACTCACCTAGTATTTGCCATGGGCAAACCTCGACGCAATTGCAAGGATTATAAAAAATAATGCTCTAAATGCCTGTTGAAAACTTCACCATATTGAAAAAAACACTCTCCATAAAAATCCATTCACTACATTTACATTCCTCCAATTAAATAATGCCTTATGATGATGAAAATTTCATTCAAGTGCATAACCTCTTACAACAACAATCATCAGAATTCATAATCCTACATCAAAGAGTCCATAGCCACTTGTAGCTGAAAATCAACCTTTGAAAAGGCAGCGTCTGATGAGCCAGGTGATTTTCCAAATCAAGCTACCCAATTCAGCAGTAAAAATCCAAGCCTTTGTTATTTTATTCCTCTTTATGTTTTAAAAGAGAAAACAAATAGTTGAACACAAAATTAAAAACAAAACTAAATGCTATAAGTGTTAGTGCATCACTGATTAAACATCATAGGATACAACAATTCTTGTCTGGTGAACATGGAATTCTGTCTTGAATGCAACTAATCAGAACTGAGCATTGTAAGTTGTTATGTTGCCTGATTATCTTCCAATATTTGCACAAAACATTTTGGATGCCCTATCATTATTTGAATAGGATTAAATAAATTGGAAAGAATAAATTGAATATAGCTGTGGAATAGCAAGCTGTAAATTTGGAGTGGTTTTTCTTTGTATTTTCTTCAATGTAAAATTCTCTGCATTTCTCATTCATACCAAAGACTTGAAGAAAAAAATCCCAGTCAGAAACCTAAAGGCAAAATAGTATGGATGCTGGAATCTGAAACAAAACAGAAAATGCTGGAAAATCTCAACAAGTCTGACAGTGTCTATGGAGAGAGAATAGAGCCAATGTTTTGAATGTGGAAGACCACAGATTTTCCAGCATTTTGTGTTTCCATTTAGAAACCTATCAGGTCAAAACATCTTCCGAGCAGTGACAATCACACTCAGCTCACTTTTATTTATTTACTGTAGAATACAGCCACACATTTCTCATCGATTTTCCACCTCGGGCTGGGAGGAAATAGTGCAGTTCTGCTGGTCAGGAATCTCCATGGGTGCAGCAGAGTCAGGGAAAGGCAGTAGACGCTGTAAAGCAGTTAAGCCCCAACCATTTTAAGAAACCAGGGAGAAGGTAAATGGGCTGGTTGGGGATGGAGACGGAGAATCGGTTTGGCGAAGTTTCAGCCGGGACGGAATTGAGAGAGAGTCAAGTGGGACAAGTCAGGAAGGCGTCAGGTGAGCAGAGGCTGGGGGTTGAATAGTCAGGGGAGTCAGGTGGTCGGTGAGTGGTGATAGAGGAGATAGTGGGAGAGAATAGAAAGCAGTCAGGTGGTCAGTGGAGGGTGGTTGTGAACTCAGCAGGGAGTATTGGGAGAGACTGGTGACGTTTGACAGCTAAAGAATATGGTGACTGATTTGTCACATAAAAAGGTCAACCACAAAATGAACATTGAGATTATTCAAGGACTTTAAATTAAATAATTTCTTGTAAAAGAACGCTTGCAAATCATCAGGAAAAATAAAAGAATGGTTGTTATCCCTAAAACTTTTGAACCAAGCCAAATTATAGTCTAACACAAATGTAATGCTGTCAATTGCAAAGAGGAACAGTGATGAGCAACATGTCCTACTGTCTTTTTGGCTATTGTGTATCTAGGAGGAAGCTTTCTTTAAAGGAAATGGGAAGTAAATAAGACCATAGGGTATAGGAGCAGAATTAGGCCATTTGGCCAATTGGATCTGCTCTACCATTCAATCATGGCTGATATGTTTCTCAATTCCACTCTCCCGTTTTCTACCCATTCCCTTACCAACCAAGAATCTATCTATCTCTGCCTTAAATGCACTCAATGATATTACCTCCACAGCTTCTGTTGCAATGAATTCCATAGATTCACCAACCTCTAGCTGAAGAAATTCCTCATCTCAGTTCTAAAGAGTCGTCTCTTTATTCTGAGACTGTGCCCCTGATCCTAGTCAATCCAACTCTTTCTATGTGATTGCAAAGTATACTGAGAATATTAAGTTTGATTCTGCTGTGAAAACTTTGCTGAGTCAGCAATCTATTTCCAGTGTTGGGAGAGGCATCCTTTTGATACTTGAAAGATGTGGTCCTTTATATTAAACTTCACAAAGAATTGATACTCAGAATGTGATTTTAGTTGTGAGAAGAAGTTCTAGTGATGGTTAAAAGCTGAATGACAATACTGTGTTTTCCTAAAGTTTGAAATGAATTTTGTTGTTTGAAAGAAGTTAGCATGATTGGTTTGGAGAATGCTTGTGGGGCAGAGCTTCTCAATATTTTAAGCTTACTTTTAAAAATCAAAAGAGGCAGAACAATTTGTAAAATTAAAGCTAGATGGCCCATAGAAGCTATAACCCTTCAAAGCTAGAGACTAGATAATTAAGCAAATAGCCTCAAAGAGAATTTGAAAAGCGTTGAAGTTTCAAATCAAACAATGTCAACTTACAAATAACATTTAAAGCTTTCAAATCGCTCTGCTAAGTATTCCAGACCACTGCTAATCTTTAAGATGTGTCTGGGATTATGCTCCTATACAAAGTTGAAAGATCATAAAGTTCTTAACTGGGAAGGGGAAGTTTAATGCCAAAAGAAAACACCTAAACCTAGAAAGACAGATTCTGAGAAAGCAGTTCAGCATGAATAAAGAAATGCTTTTGAAGCCGATTGTGGGCTCATAATTGCACCTGATATTTGGATCAGATGTATTAAGCCTACATCAAATAAGGCTTCTCCATTTCTTCAATAGCCCATTCATTTCCTATTTCTTACTCTATCACCAGCCTCTCTCATCCCCACTGTACACTGCAGTCTCTATTTACAATCTCCCTGCCACTTACTTCCTCACACTGCAGTCCAAGCTGTCTGATAACTGATGATTCATTTTCAATTCTTCCCATCTATTTTTGATGTCTAACCTTGTCTTAGGGAAGGAAAGCTCTATTTGACTGCAACTGGAAATCAAAACTTATAATGTAGTTCGTTCAATCACTGCAATAGAAGACTAGCACAACATATTAATTAATATATTAAAATATTAATGGTGATTTGGTGTTAGATGTTTGTCTTTATTGAGAAACCTGGGTGAAGAGCTAAGTTCCATGATGCATAACAGCACTGTAGCTGAAAAGAATAGAAGTAATTGTTAGGTAGAGCAAGTTTGCCAATATAATGGTGGAGAAAAAAGGGGAAGATTTGGAAAAGAATGAGACAACGTTTTAAAAGGACATACTTCCTAAGATATTAACTCCATTCTCATTCCCAAAGGGTGTATGGACAACATATATTCTATGAAGTCTTTAGTATACTGTATTTTGGTCAAGAATACCTCCTCAAAACTCAAAGGGAAACTGTATATCAGTTACTGCATGATAACCTAATGTTCTTTTTAGTCTATGAAAATCACTACCGCACTCAAGTTTTATGGTACCAACCCAAACCTTTTGAACTACGCACTGAATCTCCCATAATGTTAACATTGGGGTACATCTGGTAATGAAAATCTACGCATTAACATGAATCCCTTTCTTGAAGCAGCAGCAAACTCTGAAAGACTGCAGCACTTTGACAGCTCGCAGCAAACCCACTAATGTACAGAATCCTTTTTACACGTAGTTACACACAATCTGCACAATCTTCAGAGAGAGGAAGCTTTTCCTGTTGAGGAAACTCGCAAATAAACATGAACCATCACTCAAACTCCAGCTGTGATCCTGTTTAATCACACTTTGGTCATATTTTTCTTGAACTTTTAAGACAAACAAATTTCCCTTTTCTACATGAAACCAACATTTCTAATTGGGAAGCATCCATAACTTTCTGAGTTATGGCCAGCATTCCCAGTCTAAGTAGTGCACAATTAGTGCTGTGGGATGCTTTGCCCATAGGTCCATTAAAAGTGCAGGTACATTTCTTGCTGGAAACTAGTTGGTACCCGTGTTAAAACAGACACATGTCCATGCATTGATTCAGTTAATCTTTTATGATCCTTATCTGCAATATGTTTTAATGTGTGATGAAATGAGAAATGATACGTATTGATGGGGTTTCTGTGTAATAATTTTAACCATTTTGCTTTTTGTACATAGTCTTTAATTCTATATAAACATTGCAGAGAGTAAGTGTGGTGATGGATGATATATATTTATATATAATATATAAAACATAAAGCAGATGTCTGGTGTGATCTTCATATTTTTTATGGTTGGTGTTAGCAATGCTTCTGCCACTAGCTCAAACAGAATTTTTTAGGACACCAGACATAGAGTATATTTTATTTGAGCACACTACCATGATAGCTGCTGTCTTTTCCCTGAGTGCTCCTGTGAGATTTTTGCGCATGGAAGGACAGGATTTTAATGATGTTCCGCAGTAACAGTGAATGATTTTAAAACCAGCAGCTAGTTTCAGCATAAGCATATTGGAAAATCATCCAGTGGTGACAGGGGGCAGTGGTTGTGTCAGCTTCACTACAATGCTCTACATCATATTGAAATGTCTGCCCATTGGCTGTTGACACATTTGTGGAGACCTCAGCTGAATGTTAATTGCAATTCGTCTTTGCAAATCTTTTTGTTCTTTCAATTTTCAGATATCTTCCCTGCCACAATGGTGATTTTACTTTGAGTCAGGCACAACATCAATGATTTTTCACTGTATTTGGCTGAAAAGTTGCTCCTCAAAGCACAAGGTTCAGCTTGGAGCTGAGAGGCACCAAGGGGAATAGATATGACTGAATTTTAATGACAACAGTTCTCCATTGAGTTATATCCATTGCAATGCACTCATGTAGAAAATAAGGTGTGGGAATGGAGGAGCAGTTGAAAATGGATCATTTATTAATCTATCATAAATGGCCCTTTTTGCAGTTGGGGCTTTAAATGTTGGCTTCTCTAAAGCTGAATGCATTGTTGCTGAAAGATTGGCTACAATCCCAGTGGTTTGGAAAGGCACAAATATAATGCTACTATTCAGGTTTAATTTGATTTATTATTGTCACATGCATTGCGATATAGTGAAATGTATTGTTTCTTGCGTGCTGTACAAAGTATACTATTCATTAAGTATAAAGGGGAGAAGGAAAAGAGAGAGTGCAGAATATAACATTACAGTTACAGCTAGAGTGTAGAGAAAGATAAACTTAATATAAGATAGGTTCATTCAAAAGTCTGATGGCAACAGATTATGTCAGTTGGGTCATAATCTTAGACAGTTGTACCTTTTTCCCTATGTGAGAAAGTGGAAGAGAGTATATCCAGGGTGCCTGGGGTCCTTAATTATGCTGGCTATTTTCCCAAGGCATAAGGAAATGTAGATAGAATCAGTGGACAAGAGACTGGTTTGAATGATGGACTGGGCTTCGTTTATAATCCTTTGTAGCTTCTTGCGGCCTTGGTCGGAGCAGGAGCCATATCAAGCTCTGATACAACCAGAAAGGACACTTTCAATGGTGCATCTGTAAAACTATTCAAGAAAGGAGAGAGGTAGAAAACAGGAAACTGTAGGTCAATCAGCCTAATATCTGTCATTGAGAAAATGCCAGGGTCCATTATTAAGGAAGGAGGAGCAGGACACTTGAAAAACCATAGTACTATCAAGCAACATCAACATGGTGTTATGAAGGAAAAATTATGCTTGAGAAATTTATTTGAGGATGCAACAAGTAGGTTGGATAAAGATTTCCAGAAGATATTCGATACGGTGCTGCATAAACGGGCACAATATGAGATAAAAGCTCATGATCAAGGGATGACACAGGTCGAGTATTCTTTATCTGAAACCCTCGGGGTCAATTGCATTTTGAATTTCAAATCATTACATTTTCAGATACCACATATAACCTCATATTATAATAATCTAAACCTAGGCTAGCTATAGTCTAAAGCAAATGAAAACGGCTAGAAAAGTAAGATGTATCACTGAATAATAAATACAGCATACTTGAGAAGTTTTTTTGGATATGTTCACCAAAAAGATCGCAAGGCAAACCATGCAAACAAACAACTGAACTTCCCTTTTTAAAGGTCAATAGGTTTCAGAAACAGTGCAATTTTTGGATGTGTTCTGTTTTTGGATTTATGGATAAAGGAAACTTGACTATTAACTTAGATAGAGGATTGGCTAACTAGCAGGAAACAAAGGGTCAGGACAATGGATTAGATGGCAAACTATAACTAAAGAGGTTTCACTTGGATCAGTGCTAGGACCTCAACAATTTATAATCTATGTTAATGACTTGGATGAAGGACTGAGTGTATAGTAGCCAAATTTGCTGATAATACAAAGAGGTCAGGAAGTAAGTTCTGCGGACACAATATCCGCAAAAGGACATAAATTATGAAGTGAATGGACTAAACTTTGGCAGATGGAGAATCCATGTAAGAGTTTATTTGCTTTGGCAGAAAGGATATAAAGCAGCATAATATTTAAATGGAGAGAGTGCTGCGGTGAAGAGGAATCAGAGTGTCTTTGTACATGAATCACAAAAGCTACATGCAGGATGGCAAATGATTAATAAGGTAAGTGAAACATTGGCCTTTATCAGAAGGGTGATGGAATATAAAGAAGGGAAGTCTTGCTGCAGCTGTGCATTACATTAATGAGACCATATCCGGAATAATGTGTAACTTTGGTCTCCGTACTTAAGGAGGAATATTTTTGCATTGGAAATGGTTCAGAGAAAGTTCATGGGATGGCTTCCTGGGTTGAAGAAAATATTTGAGCAGGTTGGGCCTCACTGATGTTTAGAAGAATGAGAGATGATATTATTGGAGTACTTAAGAATCTGAGGGGACTAAAAATTTAGATGCTGAGAGAATGTTTCCTCTTGTGGGGTCTCTAGAACTATAGGGATTGTTTCAGAATAAAGGGTCTCCTCTTTAAGATGGAAATGAGGATGAAATGTTTTCTCCGAGAGTGATTAATATTTGGAATTCTCTGACCAGACAGCAGTGGAGATTGGGTCATTGAATATATTTACATCTGAATGAGGCAGATGTTTGATCTATAAAGGAATCAAGGATTATGATTCTGGGGGATAAGTGGATGTGGCTTCAGGCCAAAAAATTGAGCTAAGGCAATCAAATTAGCCAGAGTCTTGTTGAATGGCAGAGCATGTTCGAGGGGCCAAATGGCCGACTGCTGTTTTTATTGATTATGTTAACAAAGAGCAACATGGAAGGTGGAGGTTTCAATTCAAGGGACACTGGCAACAGTAGTAGAGAAAGAAGGAACTTGTTTGTTTATCTTTTTATTCTTTTGAAAATTCTCCAGAATGTTGCCTGAGCTTGTTGGTTGAATAACAATCTTTTAAACACCTCTTTCATGGCATCAAATCCTGGAATGGGACTTGAACCCAGGTCCTTCTGACAAAGAAGCAAGAGTGTTACCAACTGAGCCATAAAACCTCCATCAGCAAGGGAGCTGTTTGATTGGAATAGGCTCCACTTAAACCACGCACAAACCAGTTTCACTTAAACCATCCTTAGACCAATGTTGTGTAAAATTGAACAACTAAGGCGTAGTTAAACGTTAAACTAAAAAGTGGAATGGTTGTGGGGTGTTGGTTTAAGTATGGGGTCATTTATAATGTTAAAGGGAATGATCAAAGCCATCGAACAGTATAATGATTTTGATAAAGATAGGCAGAGTGTGGCAGGAAAGAACAAGATGATAGTGGATAATAGTGAAATTACTGCATTGGTGAATATGGTCAAGTCAGGAAAAAATTGTTGAAAGTTTAAATTAAAAATGTTTTATCGAAATGTATGAAGCATTCTTAACAAGACAGCTGACTCAAGACACAAAAGTAAGAAAAATAGCTTTAATCTAACAACTATCACAGAGATGTGGTTGCAAAATGGCCAAGGTTATGAATGAAAAATTCCCAAGTTACTGTCATTTTACGAAGACAGACAAACTGGAAAAAGGAGGCAAGTGGCCCTGATGGTAAAGGATGACAGAATGACAAAAGGAGAGTTATGAAGAACAATCTTGATTCAGAAGAACAGAAAGTAGGATCAGTATGGTTGGAGAAAATCCAATAGAGAAGTGATGTATATTTGGCTAACTAAAGAGCTTAGGGACAGGATTGAATTAATAGAAGAAACTTATCATAGTGCCAAGAAGAATTTGAAAGCCTGAGCATGAGATGAATTTTATATATTAGCAAAGAATGACCAAAACATTGACAAGCAGGGAAATGTAGAAAATGAGAGGAAACTGTGAAGAAATATTTTAAAAATTGGAAGTGTTATGTGTAGCATGAGTTAAAAAAGAAAAGAGTAGTTATAGGTCCCTTAGAGGCTGGCATGTGAGAAATTATAATGATGAATGTGAAGAGGCAGATGTTAAATAAATATTTTGAACCTGTCTTCACTGTTGAAGATATAAAAAGACATAGAAATAAGAAACAATGGGAAACCAAAAATCTAAGAAGAGTGAGGAATTTCAATCCTCTGGACCTGATGGCTTACATCCTACAGTTTTAAAAGAAATGGCTGCTGAGTCAGTAATGTATTGAGGGTGATCTTCCAAACTCCTTAGATTTTGGAACAGTCCCAGTTGATTTGAATGTAGTAAGTATAATATTATTCAAGAAAGGAGAAAAATAGACAGGGAATGACAGAAGAGTTAGCCTGACACTAGGCATTGAGAAAGTGCTAGAATCCGTTATCAAGGAAGTGATAAAAGGGCACTCAGAAAGTCACAATATGATTAGACAGGGTCAACATAACTTATAATAGGAAATCATGCCTGAGAAATCTATTGGAGCTTTTTTGAAGGTGTAACATGTAGGGTAGAGAATGGGGCACCAGTGAATGTAGTAAATTAAATTTTTGAAAGGCATTAGCAATGTGCCAGATGAAAGATTACTGAAAATGGGGCTGCTGGGGGAAGGTGGGAGGCTGGTTGAGAGTGGGCCTGGGCATGTTTGAGAAGCCAGCAATTGGACTGTTGGGGCTGGAGGGCTGGCAATGTGGGGGTCACAGGACTAGCCAGTGATCGAGCCAACAGACAGGGGCCACTGCGCATGTGCCTATCTCGGCGCTGACAGGTTAGTTCATGCGTAGTGGTTTGCTCACTTTATGAGATGAGGAAGAATTTTCTTCTACAGATTGTTTGGATGTTCTGTTATTGAGTATATTCAGAGCTGAGATTAATAGATCAATAGGTTATTGGGCTCTAAGAAAATCAAGGAAACTGGTGATAATGCTGAAAATTGGAGTTGAGGATGAAGATCAATGATGATCTTGTAGACTGAAAGGGTTTTATAGCCCACTTGTGCTCCTATTAGAGCAGTATGATGGCACAGTTGTTAGCATTGCTGCCTCAAAGCTCCAGGGACCCAGGTTTGATTCTTGGCTTGAGTCACCGTCTGTCCGGAGTCTGCATGTTCTTCCAGTGTCTGCGTGAGTTTCCTCCAGATGCTTCAGTTTTCTCCTACAGTCTAAAAGTTATGCTGGTTAGGTGGTTTGGCAATGTTAAATTCTCCCTCAGTATACCAAAACAGACATTGGACTGTGGTGACTAGGGAATTTTCACAGTACTTTCATTGTAATATTAATATAAGCTTATTTGTGTCACCAATAAAATAAATACTTCATGTTTTTTTAAATATTTTTAAGAACTATGCAATAATTGTAATTAATGATGACCCAATTTAAGTATTCAGTTTAAAAATCTTATAATTGTTTTTAATTATGTGTTGGAAATACAGTTCCTTCACCCCTCACCCTTCCCATTCATTCCCATTATACTATATATTTAACTAAACCATGCCCCATTTACCTCCAATGCCCTCCCAATATTCCCCGTGCCAACTCACCCAATATTCACCATGGATATACCTCAGGAGCCATGCTGTGAGGAAACAAAATAGAGTCCTAACTCTCTGTTATAGATGTCACTGTATAAAAAGACAGTTACTGATAAAAACCCATTTCATTCTTTTAAATTCCCTCACATGACTTAATTGCTGTAAGAATAAACATTTGTATTTATGCTCTGTATTAGAGACAGCTTAATAAACTCTTGAAGCTATTGTAGAAGGAATCAAGTAGTAATAATAGAGGGTGGTGAATCTGTGGAATTCATTGCCATAGAGGGCTGTAAACACCAGACCATTGTCTTTAAGACAGAGATAGATAAGTTCTTAATCAACAAGGGGGTCAAGAAGGCAGGAAAATAGGTCGAGAATCAAAGCAGCCATGATTGAATGACAGAGCAGACTCGATGGGCCGAATTGTCTAATTCTGCTCCTATGTCTTATGATATTATAATGATAGTCCTTAGGGTTATGTCAATACAAGTTATTGGGATTGCAAGAACCTGTTTTTTTTCAACTTAGGACTACAGCAGGCCATTTTTATTTTTCTTAAATTAAAGGAGATTTAAATACTTTAACAACGTGATAGTTCCATTGTCCTTATTCACTTTATATGAATATTTTCATCTATTCTTGAAAATTGTAAGCCACATAATATGGGAAATGGACCTGACTCCAGTGAAAATGGAGTTGGTTTAAACCTAGCACTTAGTTCAAATGGCCCTGCTGGTTTGGGGTTTCCCCCCATGCTTTCATCACATCTCGTCCTTTTCCCTACTGGCAAAAACAGGAGCTGGTGGAAATGGGGATGGGACTTCCAAATCCAGCTTTCTGGTGCCATTTTGTAGAAGGAAAATCTGGGCCGCAATATTTGCCCACTGCTGGATATTTAGATCCTTTATAGTAAAAGACCCAGAGCCCACAGAAACTTAAATGTACAAATTGGAATAACAATGATTCTCCTGGTAATGGCTTTTCCTCAAGTGAATGCACATTGAGAAGATCCCAGTTTTTATATTGGGCCAGTCTGAGTTAAATGACTGCTCTCGGATATGTAATACTAGCATTCACTGGATATTTAAAGTCCTGAAGAGGGGTGGCTACATAAATAGCTATATCAATAATTATCATGGCCCAACCATATTTCAGTCATTTAATGTACTCCAGAAAAGCTAGTGTCAGGATATTCACTCCACAATTTAATACCAGAGCTACATAATTAAAATCGGTGATTATGTTCACAATGGTAATAAGTAATAGTAAATCAGTTAAATCATCAGTAATTATAAATTGATATGCTCACATACATGGATGGTATATATCACAGGTAGCCATATGATATCACATTCATCTCCGTAAAGTAAATTACTTATTTAGGTTGTGGTCAGTGTTTTAATTGCATGTGTCTGTGTTTTACTGCTACCTCAAGTGTATTATCTAGAACCATAGAATCCCAACAGAGCAGAATGAGGCCATTCAGCCTATCAAATCTGCAGTGACTCTCCAAACAAGCATTTTACCCAGGCCCAACCTCCCTCCCCCATCCCATCCCATAATCCTGTGCATTTACTATGGCTAATCCACTTAACCTACACATCGTTAGACATTACGGGGCAGTTTAGCATGGTCAATCCACCTAACCTGCACATCTTTATAACCTTTAACCTTTATAACCTTTTATTGTCTTTATAATGCCGAATGCAGGCAATCATGTTTAACATCCTATAACAGGCATTCCTCAAAATGTTCAAAAAATTAGAAATGCATGGGGGATGGTAGAATTTAAATCCAAGAAATTATGATAAAATATTAAAAATCTGAATCTCAATGCCAACCTACTTCCAATCTGCTCACATTGACAATACAGAAAGTCAAATCATGCTCGGATGAAGGTTGGCTGTATTCCTTCTATTGAACTAACATTTTTAATTGAATCCTGCTTAAGCAAGTTTTCCAGATTTCTGGAAACCCAATAGATAAAGGAGGATTAGGACTCAGGAAGTAGATGCATTTTTGTTTACTGACTGGATTCAGTTTTCTGTTTTGTCCCCTCCTGTGATCAGATTTTGCCACTCACTCACCCCCCAACCCCCATCCCAATACTCCTCCTCCGTGAACTTGCTAATCTTCCCCTAGCTCTGACCTACATTCATGCTTTAGACCTGACTCCAGACCACGATCCGTCCCTTGACCTCCAGTACTCCTCCCTCTCATTTCCAATCTCTCTGTACCTCCTCTCCTCTCCGCAGCTTCTGCCTGGTGCAACGGCCATCTGCCACTGGGAAGCAGAGAAAAAAAGTGATTTATTTGCCACTAATTCAGCAGGACCCTTGAGAAACCCATGCATCTGAGCTTCCCAATCTAAAATATAGATCCATGCTCACTCCCTGCCTATGAGATAACATTAACTGGGGAAAGAGTAACAGTGTCACAATTGGTTCTAGTGTCCCAGGGCAAATTATCCAGCATTCTCATTCCTGATCACTATGTAACCCAACAAGTCACAAAGTAGTCATTGTGTTATTGTTGTACCAACTGCATCATTAAACCCTGTTCTGTCATAACAAATCATCCATTTCTATGGAAGAATGAGCTGAATGGTCCTCTTCTCTACTTTTTGTGATGAATAATCTGTCCTTGTTTGGACAGTGAGCTGTTGTCTGATGTTCATCTTTTTAAGATGAATCTAAATTAGTGGAAATTGCAATTTCTCCTGTGTACCTTCCAGTTTTTCCATCTCTTTCACTTTTTGAACAGAACACAGATGCTGCAAATAGGTCAGAGACAAGTCCAACTGTCTGGATATATTAAATTTGCAATTGGTACTAATCTATTTTTGTTTAAGACAATGCATGTTAGACAATCATTCCTCTGTCTGAAATATGATCATGAAGATCAGTCCTTGTGTTGTCTCCTCTGGGGAAAGCACTGTTCTGGATGCTGTGCAGCTACATTGTACCCATAAATTCATTCAGCGAAAACATGTTGATGATGATTCTGGCACGATGGGTAGAATATTCTGTTTATGAGGACTAAGCACAATGGCGGATAGTTCTGGTGGCATCCACACTACTGGGCAGAATGAGAGCAATGAGTGATTAATTTTGCACTTGGAAGCTTATTAATTATGCACTGGCCAATTCAGCTGGCAGGTCAGGAGCTAATTTGTCCGCCAACCCTCAACTGACAGGGTTGAAGGCTCAGTCGCTATGTTTAAATGCCAACACATACATCTCACTCCCTTCAGCCTACCTTTCTCCAGGAGATAGTCAAAAATGGCTGCCAAACAGAAGAACAAAGCTTGTAGTCTCTAGAAGAAGGCAGCACCCTGCTTCAGCCACCAGGTCATTGAGGCCTTGATGAGAGGAATGTGGGTGCAGAGGTATGTTCTGTGTCCTAGGGATGGTTGCAGGAAGCACACTAACCTCATGTCTCTGGCCTGGGAGGCTATCTCAGATCAGGCAGCTGGAAACTGTGCCTGAAATGCCATCCAGTGCAGAAAGTAAATGAACGTTGTCATCAGCTCCATTAGGTTAAATCATCTTTCAACTCCCTCCAGTATCAAACTCTCATTCAGACGTCATGTACTCATATGGCTTCTGTCTTCACAGATCTCACACATCCCATTAGTGGGAGAACTTTCATCAACACTCATTCTCTCATGTGGACTTCCACATCACTACCATTGAATTTCTCCTGTTGATGACACTGCAGCCTCTTGCCCTTCTTGGGAGGGCTCCCCACACACACACGCGCAGCACTTGTGGGCACTTACACATATGGACACACACACACACACACACACACACACACACACACACACACACACACACACACACCACACACACACACACACACACACACACACACACTGCATCTCTTCATACAGGCCATTGCAGACTGGGAAAGGTAGAGCCAATGTCATTGTCCTCACTGCTTCAAGGAGGCTGCAGCTGAGCTGGTTGGGAAGACAGGGATTGCTGTAGGGTGAAGGGAAAGTGGATTTCCCCAGCAATCTAGTACAGATCACAGCTTCATCATTGTACTCATGCTCACCAGTTGAAACTCCATTCTATATTTTCCAAGCAGTAGAAGTTCAAGGACCAGAAGGAAGACTCAGCCTCCTGAAGATATCCAAAGAGGAAGCTCTGGAAAACGGTCATAACACTCACCCATACTCTTTATCAGTGCAGACACACATTTCAGTAGGGCACAACTCTAGATCAGGCTTATTATGAGATGTTCCCCAGAAAGACACATCTCCACAGCAATCACAGGCATTGATAGCCTGAGTTTCTGACACTCGGAAAGTTGCTGGAGGGGCAGGCACTTACTCAGTCCCAGACAGATGATGACTCTCTCGACGTGGCTGCCAACTCACTGGTGGAGATGCAAAAACAGGCACCTGGATATCAGGCAGAGATTTGATAGTCACTCAGCAGACTAAGTCAAACAATGCAGGAGATGGTCCACGTTTTGTCTAATGTCATAGCTCCAACATACGAGTGCCTGTAGGTCACCTTTGGAATATTGGAGACCGCCATGAAGATCTTTATCAGCAGATCTTGCTGGATTTGTGCTTGGCCATGCACTCCACGGCCACACCTCCTGGTAAGTACCATCAAGATGTAGGCAACACTGGAACAAGTCACCTTGATCTCCTTCCAGGTGTTCTTTCTCTTCCAGGTGTCAGGCCAGGGTTCTTGGCCAGCCACAGGAAGGATGAGCACCAGCCAGATACCTTAAGGTCTTCCACTCAGGACACTCCAAAGATGCAGCCACTCACAGTCTCCTCTTCCTGTGACCACATCCACTCTAGCTGCTCAGATCACCAAGGGTCCTTCTGCCCCTCAGCAGGAGCCCCTAGTCAGAAGATGTCTGTCAAAGTTATCACACTCTTCAGAACATAGCAGTCAGCCTCTATCTCTACTGCAGATGTGGGAATTGCTGCAGTTAGAAAAATTAATACATTTTGATGACACTTTTTGGTTACAGGTTAATTGTCACTGTAAAAGAGATTGCACTTTTGATTGCATGTTTTGATCAACTTGAAAGCAATGTGAATTTGTACATTGGAATCCTCTTATATCAAGGTTTAGCCAGACAATGATCCCACTCATGTGTCACTATGAGATTAATGTGATGTCAGCCTCACTTGAATAATCTCTGCACCCTTGTCTCCTCAGTAGTAGTGGCAAGAGACAAAACATATACGGGAGGAGGGGATCCCTCAGCTTGTGTTCATTTGAATTGCTGGAGTGTTTGCATCATTAGATGGTGGAAAAAGCTTCAAGTTTTCTCTTGCATCACTCTTGCTCCTCAGTGGACTTTAATTCCCAGCACTGCAATGGCAACCAAAACAGAGATCATTGGTGACAGATGAGGCCAGAATGTGCAAGTGTGAATGAAAGACTTGCTCTCACTGTGAGAGGTTGGACATCTCTTGAGATAAAACAAAATGGCATTGAGGGCCAGGAGACATGTAGTCATAAACCCTCACTTTACTGTTCCTGGAACTTGTCAGCAATTAAAACATCATGGGCACATCCCATGTCTTCCTTCCTCCACGGTATCATCATACTCAACCTGACCCTCTGCAACCACTTGAAGTTCCTGAACCTTCAGATCTTTATCTTCTAATGAGCTCTCAGCCTCGTCCTGTTCATCCTCTGGCAAGGGATCACCCTTTGTGAAGGGCGCAATGCAATGATGATGTGTGAAACCCTTTTGGGAGTGTATTGCAGTGAGCCACCTAAGTGGTCCAAGCATCTGAAGCATATCTTCAGAAGCCCTATGCTCTGCTTGATAAAGGAGTGTATGGGGATGTGAGCAATGTTGTACCTCTCCTCATTGGAGTTGAAATTGCCTCAAAAAATAGTGAGGTTTGGAGATTCCCTTCAGGGTGAAACGGAAGCATTTCCTCCAGTTACCTTTGTTATATACACTGTATCTAGTGTTGGGTAAAGTTTCATTGAACATTTGAATCTCCTTTAATAATAGATCTTTCTATTATTAGAGCTTAATCTAACTTAGAACAGTAATTAAAGAAACCATATTACTCTGGGTAACACAACAACCTGAGAGTGGAGTTAAAGCTTTGCTTAAATGTCCTTCAGGGGATGGGGAAAGGTTGTTGGGTGACGTGGTGTTAGAAAGTAAATTGCAAGCCATAAAATTCAGTCTGAGGCATGGATGTGTACCTGAGGAATTGCTCAGTGAAGCTGCTGACAGAATTGTTGGTGTTTGTGAGGCAAAAGATTATTCTCGTATATCAAAGTGTAAGTGCAGACAGGAGTTTTTCATCTTTAATGCTCTGAGGCACTGGATGAAGCTGTCACTATCGTATGTCAAATTAATCTACCAAGGAGAAGAATGTTGAAATTTGAGCACTTTCCAGTGCTGAAATCTTCATTTTTGGATCAATCTATCTCTGTCCCATTTATTATTTCTTCCTGTGGAATCTAAAAACTGTTGAATCCACAGCTCTGACTGCATTCTTCTCGCTTCTTCTATCCAGGTTTACAAAATTTGAGCTTGATTCTATGTCATCATCACTTCTTCATTCATACTGCCATACTCTTCAACCTGTTAGTGACCTGTGTATTCAGTCTTGGCTCTTTCCTTACATCTCACTTATAAGGAGCAGAAAATGAGTGCAAGTTGTTCACTAAGTGCAACCTTGGCATTCTAGAAAGAAAAATAACAAAGCAGTCATGTTACTTATTCAGAATCTCCACAAGGATTAATTATTAATCAGAGGACATTTGTATTCTCAACTACTACACTGAGCTTGCAGGTCAAGTGTAGAAGCTAACGAGGTTCTGATTGAAATAAAATTTGAATGAAGATTGAAAAGCAGGGTCCAGACAAACCAAAGATAATTCTTCACTCTTCAGGTGGCTGTGATGGAGATTGCCTGTCTCTGCAAGATTTACTATGTTATTGCCAGCTGGTTTGAAATTCTCCTGAGTGACAATGGGAAATTAATAGGAATTTACTGTTTAAACAGTCTATCTTCAATGCACCCTCACGTGCAGTGAAACTTGGTGCACAAGAGACATTTTTTGAGGCGAAATAATCATTTCCCTTGTTGTTGTACACTTTTACAGGATTTTAAATAATGTTTCAATGATGACATTTACCAGTAGTTAATCATCCAGCAGAAAAACTGAGCCATGTCAGTGATGTTGTAGAAATGTTTTAGCATGCAAAAAGCAAATGATTTTACTTTAAGGATCAATTACATATTGAGAGGACACACAGGAAAGGAGACTTTGTTTGACATTTTGAAGTGGGTAGCAACACTTTTAAAATAATTTGTAAATATTTTTCAACTAAGTACTGTTAACTTATTGCTCTTGATGATACATAATTTGTTGGTATATAGCCTACTCTTCAGTTTAATGGTGTGTATTTATCCACCAGCTAAAGATGAGACAATTATATTGTCGGGTATATTCATTCCTTTGAATAGAAAAGACAGCACTGGTACGGAGTTTGAAATGAATTTTTTTAATTGAACAGAACTTAAAACTAATCATTACAAAAGCAAAAAGCTGGAGAGACTGGCTTTTCCACTACCAGCTCCCTGTACTGATCTTGGACACACTGAATTCAAAAACAAAGCTGAACTGCAAATACACAGCTGAAACTACAAAGTATGTCATTCATTATCTTGTTATTGAAATTGTTTTGCATATGCTGTCTCCAACTTGGAGAAACAGGCCTTGTAGATGTTATTTATGAAAAACTTTTTTAGTTTATGAAAAGCCTATTTTGCTTGCATTTTACCCTTCAGAAATGCAGTCAATTTCTAGCTAACTCTAGGTTAGCTAGAGTTTTAAAATGTAGTCAAGTGTTAGTTTTTTTTAAGCTTAGGAGAGTTAGTTACATTGGCAAAAATATCTTAAAATGAAGTCTATGCATAGGGTGAAGCAAACCATACACAGGATTCCTCAACAATATGATAGTACTTTTTATAATTCAGTGAATTGGATTACAATGGGAATAGTTCACTTGGGGTTTGCTGTATGTTGCTAGGTGTTGGGCAGATAAAGATACATTGGTTCATGGGCATACACTGCTTATGGCAATAGATACTAATGTTGAGAATAAGAAATAAATTGTGCATAAAGAACAAAACCAATGTCCTCCAGTGTAAAATAAAAACAAAATAAGATGGAAATACTCAACAAGTCAGATGGTATCCATTGAGAGAAAAACAAGTTTGGTGAAAGATCATAGATAAATACACACATCACTTCAGAAAAAGGAAAACCTATCTGGACAGTTACCCCTGCTTAAACCACATCCGTTAATAGGCAACAGGTGGTGCATATTACCTCCCACGCTATCCTACTCACCCCATCTAAAGGAGTTTGCAAGAGATGAGGAAATCTTAAGTTTATGACTAGTCAATGTAAAAATGTTAGCATCCACATTAATAAAAATCCCAGTAGTTCAACATCTTACCAAAGATGGTTGAAGTATGCAAGTTAGTACATCCTTTTTGAATCAGGAATTTTGGGGAATTTTAAGGCGAAGATTATTGCATCTTCTCGCACAGAAATTTGAAACAAATTAAGATAAATATTTAAGAAGAGAAAATGGGCAATAGAATTAGTTTTAGATTACCCTAGCAATAAGCCAACACAGACATAATGGGCCAAATAGTCTTACTTTACGCTGTAAACTTATTTGGTCTTGTGGTAACCAAAATCATACCTAGTTGGAGGAACGTATTGGAATGCCTTGGGCTTACTCTTGGGAACACAACTATTTCTAAATTACATCAATTACAGAATTAACACCTGCCGACAGTGCCAAGCTGATAATGAATTGGTCAAAAATCTACTCAATGAGTTAAACAAAATGCAAATCAGTTGATCATTGCAAAATGAGCATTAATGAAAATAAATGTCAAGTACTTCCTACTTGAAGGAAAATGAGAAACAAATGGAAAGTGTTAATTAGTTAAGGATGTAGTCGTAAAGATTTTTATAGATTCTGCTCAATTTGTCTATCCAATGAAAATCAATAATCTCGTTCTCCTCTGGCTGCTCCATTTTCCTCCCACAGTCAAAAAATGTGCAGGTTAGGTGGATTGGCCAGGCTAAATTGCCCCTTCGTGTCGGGATTAGCAGAGTAAATATGTGGGGTTACAGGGAAAGGGCCTGCAAGGGATTGTTTTTTGATACAGACTTAATGGACTGAATGGCCTCCTTCTGCACTATATGGATTCTTAATAACCAAAATCGAGGAATAATCAAACAGTATAAGTGCTCTGACAAAGGCTAATCTGCTCGAAATGTTGGCTGTATTCTCTACAGATTTTTTCAGCATTTTGTGTTTCCAGATTCCAGCATCTACACTATTTTGCCTTTATTGTATTATGTAGTGCCATTGTCTGGTCGCCCACTTGAGTACTGTGTTTAGTTCTGTTTGCTAAGTAATCAGATAATATATTATGGCACTGGAGGTTGGGGGAAAGAATGGCATGCAGCTGATCTCCAGTGTCAAAGGTCTGAGCCATGAGGAAAGAATGGAGAACTTGGGCTTTCCTGAGCCCAAGAGGAGACCTCTGAGAGGTAACCCCCTAGAGATATCTAATGTAGTAAATGGTACTGAAAAGTTAATCTAGAATATTGCTGAATTAAATTGTGGCAAAAGTTAATATTGGTAATAGGTAACTTTAGTTCTGCTCACCCTATACGCTGAGTTGTCAACATTTTTAGATAACACTGAGGTGAGAATAAAGCTGAAATCATTTAAAAAGCAATGACAAGCAACAATGTTAGTAGGTGTAGGTAGTTGATTTTCCTTGGATAGTGCAATAAGATTAAACAAAATAACTTTCTTTTTTGTTAGTATCTTGTGATTGCTGATATACATATGAGTTAGAAAAGTTGTCATATACAAACATTTTGAAAAAAATCTCCATTGGTCCTGCAAAGTACAGACCTTGAAATCTTTGAAGGAGGTCCTATGGTGCAGTAGATATTTCCCTGCCTCTGAACCAGAAGCTCAGGGTTTAAGTCCCATTTCAGGAGTCAATGGCCAAAGAGGCTGTGTCAATAATGTGGCCAAGCAGCTTAAGGATCATCCTGCATATCCTTGGATGGTAAAAGCAGGAAAGATTCCTGATCAGCCATATGATGGAAAGAAATTGGGGCCTCTGAAATTTACCTTGCAAGGATGTATGCTGTGATGTCTTCATCCCAGCTATTTGTCATTTAGCACTGCATGTCTGAATACCAGCACAAATGCCGATGATCTGAACTACCCAAGCTTCTCCCACACATTTCCCTATCAGTAATATTCATGTTGCATTCAGCTGGAGAAGACAGGATTAACAAAATAAATTCTGAGCCCCACTATCAGTGTGATACAGTCAACATATCTCTTTTGGGCTGTGAATGATGTGAGTTTGGTGACTTCTTATTTGCAGTTATTGTATTCACAGAAATACCTTCAAATTGTAGAACCCAAAACCATTAAAATTTGACTAGTTAACTATAACGATATATATTTCCATCAAGAACTACTTTCTGATTTCTCACTCAGACGTACTTTGAATGAGTCGCATTAATGTTCATTACTCCTACTTTTCTGTACTAACTCCAAAGTAAGAATCAGGGTTTATCTCATCTGTACTGTTTAATATTTCATATGTATTAATGAGATTCCCACTTGACCAGCTGCTCTTTGGTCATTACAGCTTAAGCTTCTTTAATTTATCTCCAATCTCATTTACTTTACACTTGGAAATATTCTTCTCACTATTTCTTTCCACTACAATCTTTCAATGGGAACAGAAAAGAGAAACTTTTGTTGAACCTTTCTAAATCTTTTAAGATGATTTTCTTCCTAACAAGCAAATGTGAAAGCACAGCAGAAACCCATTTCTGTAATATCAACATTTTAAACCATTCGAAAATTCAACTGTGCAAAATGACTTTGAATGCCATTGTCAGCACAATAATTTTTAGTTGATTTAATAAGTCACTAAGTGATTACTTAGTGTATATAAACATAAATGATCTCTTGTAATTTTTTTTGAAAAGGAAATAAAAAAACTATTATGTATAAAATACTAATCAAAGCTAAATTTTCCATTAGACTTATCAAAGAAAAACCTAACCAATATTTATCCTTCCACCAACACTACCAAACCAAATTATGTGGTAATTAATATCATTGCTGTTTATGGGAGTTTGCTGTGCACATTGGGTGCAAAGTGTTTTTTAATGTAAGGAAAGATGCTATAAAAATATTTTGTTTTCTATTTAAAGTAAAGAAGAAAAACCTGCATTTTTTTAATACTTTTCACAGCTTCGGGACATCTCGGAGCATTTTAAAGCCAATGAAGTATTTTCAAATTATAACCCCTGCTGTAATGTAGGAAATGCAATCTGCACACAATCAAGATCCCACAAACAGCAATGAGATCATAGCCAAATCTTTTCTTTTATCCCAAAGGTAAAATATTGCAGATGCTGGAAATCTGAAATAAAAACAAAATTTATGAAATAAAAACAGGTTCTAATCTATTTGAAACATTAAGTCTGACCAGCACTTTTTCCGATAAGTCTTGAGGGCAATGTCCTATCATTTAGTGCAGGACTTAGAAACAAATTTGCAATCATAAGTTCCATGAGGTATCACTGGTAGAGCCCACTGATTCACCTGGCCTGCCATCAAATCAAGACACTTTGAAAAGCCACCTCAGCACGCAAATGGCAAGCCAGGAAACAATCTTCATCTACTGGCATGTCCTTGCATCAAGCTGGCACCCCCACCATTATCCTGGCATCAAACTGATGCTATCCTAGCATCATGATGGCACCACTGTAGCATGACCCTCTCCCCCATGAGTGCTACACTCACCTCTGAATTTCCTGGGAGTACCGCTCGCCAGGTACACACCTTCCAAGATCAGATGTGCTTCCTGTTGTTCTGATGTCACGCTGCCGTGGATGGATGTTTTGACATGTGAGATGATTCTGGTGTTTAGGCCTGATAATTAAATGTTAATTTATTATAATGAGGTTCTGATATTGAACATTGGGAAACACGACGAGGGCGGTTAGGTGGGAGGAGGAGAGAGGTGGATGGAGGACAACTATTTCCTGCTTTGACATCATCATGAAACACAACTTTGGCCTTCTTGCATTATTTTCCTTTCCCATCACCGAACCCAGCCAATGTGAGCAGGAGCGGAAAATCCGAGCCTCTGTTTTTCTGGCCACTGATGCTGCCAAATCATCTGATTTCTAGTTTGCAATATGTTCTGTTTTAATCACTTTTATTGATGTTGATTGAGGGATAAAGATTGGCTAGGACACTGGCAAGAACTCCATTCGATCTTCTTTGAAATAGTGTCATAGGATCTTTTACATCCAGAAAAGAGAGCCAGGGTTTAATGCCTCATCTGAAAGATAGTGCCACTGACAGTGCAGCACTGATGGTTCAATCTATATTCTGTGACCAGTGAATGGTCAGTGACCAGACTGCTCCACTAAAGCAAGGCTGACACATTAGATTTATTAGTTTGCATCAGACACTGCTCTAGGGGCATAGTGCTTTGTTACGCTTCAAAACAAGGTTAAAATGCTGACTACATCTTAACTGTACCTAAAACTGACAAATGCAATCTGATTTACAAAATTCCCTTGCCACTCAATAATGAAAATCTGAGTGATCTTTAGCTGGGTTTGCTCACATTAGTTAGGTATTCTGGTCTGAAGGGGACAAGTTATCCCAAGCACAGCTCCATCTTAATAGCAAGTAGCAAAGATAACCAAGGTCCTATTATACAGACTGTAGTATCTTTCATTTTTACTGTTGTCAGCTCTCATTCCAACTGTCTTTCACTCTTTACAAATTTTATAAAGAAAACAGGGATTAGATATTCAAAGACATTGCCCCTGACTGACATTGTCTTGCTCAGTGTAAACGTGGAGAGAGCTGGAATAGAGGGCAATGTGCCAAACTGCAGTGCTGGTGCCCGTGCCTGACTCTCTGATCTGCATACCTTTTGTGCTGGGGCGGACACTCAAGATTCAAAGAAACGGATCTGTGTCTTTAGAAAGCATTGTTCTTGACATGCCATTAGCGTCTGCGGTTGTCAGGGGAAGGAGTGCAGATAAAAGCTTCTGCTTAAGCTCTGATCCATTGAAAAATTTGGCCAAAAGCCAGAGAGTGGCATCTGTTTTCTGCACAACACAATCAAAACCTAATTGTGGATGATCGCTACAGGAAGCCAAATTAAAGTATGCCATAGTACCAAAATATCACACTGACTGAAATTGATAATGCTGCAGTTGGTTGTGTGAATTAAGTTATAGGTACTAATGTCATAAAAGAAATGAACAGTCTCCTTCAAACCAGAAGTAAATGGAGCAATATCCCCTGGCTTGCTTCTGTCTGGGAGATGTATCCCTGCATTGAGCTGAACTGAGATTAACAGATCATATTTCCTGAAGAGAACGTGCTTTATTGCACATCAGCCGAAGTCTAACTGATGATTGTTGGGAAATGAAGAAATACCAGTGAGAGGAGCGTGCGTGGCGTTTTTGGTATCCTTGAAGTAGAAATGCTCTGTCAGGAAACATTAAAGGTAACTGGCTGGTTGCCAGACAGGCAGCCTGCTGCAGTGGGACGCGTAGTCTCCCAGTGCTGGAACACGCACACAAATCAGCCTGGACTCTGGGTAAGAGCAAAGAAGAGAAAGCATCAGTATTCTTATCAGGACTACCGATAATCTGCAGGCACAGAGTTTCCTCTTAAAATGCTGTTTTTATTTTTCTCCAACTTTAAATCGGACATAATGAACTAAATAAGATAGAGCATGCTAGGCACTTCATAAATGGAATTTTTATGCATCAGCTTTGGAAGGCATATCTCATTTTTTTAAAACAAAAATATTTGTTTCATTGGTGTTCTCTACCCAAGCTCTGTTCATATTGGTTCACACATGTGGATGTCCAGTGGTGAGGTGACCTGTGTGTGCAAAGAAGTCACTGACTGGCCGTACTAGGTCAATTACAGAATCAGAATGTGCTGGAAAATCTCAGCAGGTCTGACAGCATCTATCGCGAGAGAATACAGGCAACATCAGGGCATCTCTTTCTCAGAGTTGGAAGAGGGTGATAAGCAGGAGGCCATTTGATCCATTGAGTCTGCACCAACAACAATCCTTCCCAGGATCTATTCCCGTTATTTATCCCGCTAATTCCTGGGACACTTGGGGGCAATTTAGCAAGACCAATAAACCTAACCTGCTCATCTTTGGACACTGGGTGGAGCACCCACGTAGACACAGGGGGAATATGCAAACTTCACATAGACATTGGTCCAAGCCGGGAATCAAATTTAGGTCCCTGGAGCTGTGAGGCAGTAGTGCTAATCACTGTGCTACCGTGATGCCCATTCCGTTTGGGATCCACATCAACCTTTGTTGCGTCTGATCTCGTGACCCCAAAATCTATCCACAGTTGGAGAAGCCCTCATGCTTTGGTTGAATTTGCTGAAGTGAGTGTAGGTTTGGTTCAGTTGGTAGCACTCGCACCTTCAAGTAGGTGGACTGTAGGGCTAGAAACAAAGGTTGGGTTAATCTCTCAGTGCAGTTTTGTTGGGAGTGCTCTGCAGTTAAGGGTGATGTTTTCAGATTAGACCTTAAATATTTGGCCTGTTCAAGTAGATGTACATTGACAGTACTCAAAAACAAAAGCAACTGGAAGGGATGTACTCACTTAAAAGTGGCTGCGTATGGAGTAAAATATTGCTCAGCCTTTTCTAATATATTGCTAAAGGGGAACTTTAGCAAGGCCTGGGATAGGTAATAATGGTGTCATCAACCAGTATGTACCAATCGTTCTTTACAGAAATAAAAAGACTGAGAAATTCAAATAATGCAATGGATCATTGCACAGTGGGAATTCTTTTAACAGTCAAAGCATCTATTCATAGCATCTACTAACATACTCAAATAACAGGAAGAAGTTTATCATTTATATAATTAGATTAATCAGTGTGCATTTTGGTTTTCAGTAATTGGCAAAAATTAATTAAATCTGCATTTGAGGAAATGGGATGGAGGTTTTGTTGCAGAGGTTTCGCATGGAGGAAGGAGCACTTGCAGAAGGACAGACATTGAGGTAGGCATCTAACATGCAGTCTTGAGGGAGGCCCTTCAATTAATACTGGCCAGAAAGTTGGCCGCTTAAGAGCCTCAATTGGGGCAAAGGTGGGCAGCCGTCCTGTAAAATTACAGGCATGTTGAGGATAGGGGACGATGGCGGGAAGTCACCCAGGAAATTTTACAGCCTGCAAACAAGCCAGTGAGTGATAGCAAAATTTTGCCCATGGAATTTTGTTTGAAAAAAATGGCCTCAATAAAGTTCTTTGGGGCAGAAAATGTTCTTTAGGTAGGAAAGCTGCTGTTCTTACTTAGTCTAACCTATTTGTGACTCCAGTCTCACATTAAGGTAGTTGACTCTTATCTACCCTGGCCTGGCAAGCTTCTCAGTTGTATCTAACTACTACAAAAATTATCACATTGACCATGGTAGGACCACCAGCATATTTTTATGCCAATTAGGAATGGGCAATAAATATCAACTTTGCCTGTGGTGCCCTTATCCTGAGAACAAAAAGAGCCAATCTTTAGATTTCAGCCATGACTAACACCAATACTTCATTCAAATGGAATACAAAAAAACTGCTTTGTTCTTTGTCTTTGCATTTCAAACTTATATGTCTGAATGTCTTTAAAACTGATAGTGGATATGTAGCATCTGTTACTATGGAGATTTTGCTTTCATTCTTGTTTCTAATGGGTTGATCTTTGCTTTTTCAAGATCGATCATTTTTGGAGTATCCTCTAATCAATATTTCACTTCAAGCTTTTACTGTTGTTCAAAGTAGCTGTATCGCTGTAGGACAGAGAAATCTTAAGATGATCTTACATTCCTCTGGGGTAGCTGGTATCTGCTCTTCCACAATGACTTTCCTTATCCAACTCGATAATGTCATTCATTTGAACCATTTTAGGAGACAGTGACAGACTTACAAGTGGATTTTTTCTGAACCAATTCTGATATATTAAATATAATAAAAACCATGTGAGACTTTTGAAGAAAATGCTCAAAGATGTCATCATCATTCCTCAATTTTCCTCCTGACAGGCCCCAGCATATTCTGAAACTAGGTGGATTGACCATACTAAATTGCCCCTAAGTGTCAGGTGGACTAGCCTGAGCGAGGTTGTGGTTGGTGCAGGCTCGATGGGCCAAAAGGTGCTATATTCTGCTATATTTTGTAAATATCTTCCCTCCATTGTGGATTTCTATTAAACTGGGCCTTCTATCTTTCCAATGCTTTAGTCTTTCAAATGTTTATAAAGTTCTTCTCAGATAGAGATTAGTATACATAATGTACAACAATCTACACATTTTTCTCTTACACTTGCCAATAGTCTATCAAATCCATTATCTGCCGGTATGCATTCTTCAACATGTAGTTTTCACTTCTCATCCGCACCTCTTTTTGTTTTCCTGAGTATATCCTACTTCTTCTTACATAAACGGTCTTCTCCAGTCTAAGCATTAGCCTTTACCACATTTTCTGATCTTATTGGCTGATTTTTAAACTTTTCTTGTGTTTCTCACTGCATCTGTCTCTTGATTTCGAGTTGCTGCCTAAATGATGCATCATAGCATGAAACTGAAGTATTCCTTGATTGATTCATTTCAGAAGTTTAAGAAGAACAAACAACTTCATTTGGCTGCAACGCTTACAAATAAATATGCATACTAAATTATTAAGTGAATTGCAAACCTAGCTCAGTGTAGGTGTTTAAAAATAAGTCTGGAATTTATTTTGAAGGCTTGAATATATTTAAAATGTTTCCTGGTGGGTGCAGCAGCTGTTGACGAGGCATCACCATGACAATATTGATTAAAGTATTGCGCACATCGAGCATTCCATTACCACAATCTCCGTCTCCATCCATCTGATTACTAATTGTGTATTTTTGCCAAGGTTGAGATTCAACTACCTACAACTATTAAACTGGTCTTGCATATCTAATTATTTTCAAATTACTGCTGGAAAACTCCTTTTATCTTATTTTTCAAGCTAATTTTTTGCATAATTTTCACTCTTACTTTAAGTCAGTCTAGCTCTCCATTATTAGTATAAATAAACCTTGAGTTTTTGACACTATGGATGAGAATTAGCTGCGAATACCTGTTTGTTATTGTTTACTTAGAAATTTGTGGATCATCTGTATCTGTTCTTCTGTTTCATAATATATCAGAGATGTTAAAATATCGTATAATATAATCATATAATATATCACTTCGTTGCTAAGGGTCAGCTTTTTTTATGTAATAAAATTTAATATTATGGTAAAAAGAACTTCAAATCAGAGTTCAGTTACTGTCGGACAGGTAAACATTTATGGGAAATCTACCTGTATAATCAAAACTCTAATTCAGAAGGATCCAACATAAATTAACTTTTTATTTATTATTTTGTGTCTGCAATAAATGTGATTCCCGGACAGAGTTTAACTTGCATTAAATGCAGGACTTGCAAAATTTTATCTGTTTTATTTTAAGAAAGAAATCAAATCAGGATGAAAAAAAGCACTCTGTATTTTTCTCTCTCGGGTGTTTGCTCTCTCTCTCTCTCTCTCAATTTCCATTGCTCTCACACATGCCTCTGCCTTACAGGTATGAGTAGAATGTTTACATTTTCTAATTATCAACCCGATATAAGTGAGATAATTAAAAACATTTTTGTTTGTATGAAAATTCAATTCTAAAATATCATCAATTTAAAAAAGAAACAGCAACTGAATTTTGAAGTCTATACTAAACTCCCCCTGTGTTTTTTTTGGTAAATAGAATTCAATAATAGTAGCTTTCAACCATGCGATGGGCAGAGAAATAGTGGGGTAATGAAGCAAAGCAGATGGATTTTCATTCCTGATTTGAATTTAATTTTTAGGAAGTTGTTGTATATTGAAAACAAAAAAGCCACTTTAAGGATAACTGAGAGTTGGGGTGGGGCAGGGTAGGAAGGAAGTAGGCTTGTTCCCTTGTTGCCTTTGGCAGCTCTTCTTGAAGGAGGTGGTTGTCAAGGGTGGAGTTAAATGAATGACAGGTCAGCATAATGGTGGGATATGAGGTGAAAGGGTTTGTGTAGATGGTTCAGAGGATAAAGGGTAATGTTAGTGATAGACTGAGGATGCATTAGCAGAAGAGAGGTGAGGGGGATGGAACTCCAGTAATTGATTTGATTTGATTTTGATTTGAGCTTCCTGAACAAATTGACATTGGAGGAGTTGGCAGCATTAAAAGTGGATAAACCGCAGGGTGAGATGAATTGTGCCCTAGGTTGCTGTGGGAGGAAAGGGAGGTGATTGCAGCAGCTCTGACCCAAATTTTCAATGCCTCTCTGGCCATGGAAAAGGTGCCATATGACTGGAGAGCAGCTAACGTGCTTCTGCTATTTAAGAAAAGTTGTAGAGATAAACCAGGGAATTACAAACCAGTGAGTCTAGTGTCAGTGATAGGGAAACTATTAGAGAAACTTCTGAAGGAGAGCAACTATCTCTACTTGGAGAGGTAAAGCTCGATCAGGGATAATCAACATGCTTCGTCAGAGGGAGGTCATGCCTAACAAATTTGATTGAATTTTTAAGGAGGTGACCAAGTATGTAGACAAGAGTAGTATAGTTGATGTGGTTTATATGGATTTCAGCAAAGCCTTTGACAAGGTCCTACTTAGGGTACAGGGTAAAATGGATTCAGAATTGGCTAAGTTGTAAGAGACAGAGAACAATGCAAAAGGCTACTTTAGTGACTGGAAGCCAGTGTCCAGTGGCGTACCACAGGGATCTGTGTTGGGCCCTCTATTATTTGTCATTTATGTAGATGACATTGATGACCACGTGGGGAGTAGGATTAGTAAGTTTGCAGATGATATGAAGTTAACAGAGAGGTGTAGTGTCTTGGCAACAGGAAGATATAGATAGAATGATCAAATAGGCAATTAAGTGCAGATGGAGTTTAACTCTGAGAAGTGTGAGAGATATACTTTGAAGGAGTAATTTGGCAAGAAAGTACTCAATGAATGGTAGGGCACTAGGAAACTCTGTGGAACAAAAGAACAAGGTGTTTGTTCACAGATTTCTAAAAGCTGAAGGGCATGTTAGTAGGATAGTGAAAAAAACAAATGGGACACTTGCCTTTATCAATCGATGATGTGGAGATGTTAGCATGGACTGGGGTAAGCACAATAAAAAAATCTCACAACACCAGGTTGAAGTCCAACAGGTTCATTTGGCAACATAAGCTTTCAGAGTCTCAGGCTCATACTTCAGGTGAGTGAGGAGTTGTGTTCACAAACAGGACATATACAGACACAAACTCAATTTACAAGGTAATGGTTGGAATGCAAGTCTTTACAGGTAACAACTGTTAAAGTTACAGACAATGGGAGTGGAGAGAGGGTTAAGCACAGGTTTAAGAGATGTGTATTGTCTCCAGACAGGACAGTTAGTGAGATTTTGCAAGCCCAAGCAAGTCATGGGGTTACAAATAGTGTGACATGATGCCAAAATCTCAGTTGAGGCTGTCCTCATATGTGCAGAATTTGGCTATCAGTTTCTGCTCAGAGATTCTGCATTGTTGTGTGTCATGAAGGCTGCCTTGGAGAACGCTTACCCAAAGATCAGAGGCTGAAAGCTCATGATTGTTGAAGTGTTCCCTGACTGGAAGGGAGCACTCCTGCCTGATGATTCTCGAGCAGTGTTCATTCATCCTTTGTTGTAGCGTCAGCGTGATCTCCCCAATATACCAGGCCTTGGAACATCCTTTCCTGCAGCATATCAGGTAGACAAGATTGGCTGAGTCACAAGAATATGTACTATGTACCTGGTAGATGGTGTTCTTATGTGAAATGATGGCATCCCTGTCAATGATCCAGCATGTCTTGCAGGGATTGCTATGGCAGGGTTGTGCCACATTCCAACCTATTGGACTTTAACATGGCCTGGTGTTGTGAGACTTTTTACTTTATCAATCGAGACATAGGTGACAAAAGCAGGGAAGTCATGTTGGAATTGTATAAAACTTTGGTGAGGCCACAGCTAGAATACTGTGTGTAATTCTAGTCACTACATTGGTCAGAAGGATGTGATTGCATTGGAAGGGGTGCAGAGAAGATTCTACCAGGATGCTGCCTGAAATGAAGCATTTAAATTATAAAGAGAGGTTGGATAGACTTGGGTTGTTTTTGTCGGAACAGGGAAGACTGAGGGGCGATCTAATCAAGCTGCACAAAATTATGAGAGACATGGACAGAGTAGATAAGGAACAGTTGTTCCCCTTAGTTGAAGGGCCAGTCATGAGAGGACATAGGTTCAAGGTGAAAGACGGGAGGTTTAGGGGGATGTAAGAAAAACCTTTTTACCCAGAGCATGGTGGCAGTCTGGAATGCACTTCCTGGAAGGATGGTAAAGGTGGGGTGTTTCACATCCTTTAAAAAATATCTGGATGAGCAGTTGGCACATCACAACATTTAGGGATATAGGCTAAGTGCTAGCAAATGGGAGTAAGTGGGAGTTCAAATGTTTCTAATGTGCAGACTCGATTGGCCGAAGGGCCTGTACTGTGCTATATGATTCTATGATTGTGTCTGTTGACAGATCTAACAACCATGAATTCTACAAGTCAGCTGTTATAATATTGGCTGCAGTTATGGTGACATAAAGTTAATGTAGCATGCTTCACAGCTTATTATTCAATTTTGACTTTGGACAGATTCTTGATGAGGTTCATTCGAAAACACTGCAATGAAGGGCTCTCAATGCTAAAGGACTGTAAACATAACTGAAAAAAATTGTAAGGACCATGTGCCTAGCAAATAATGTAATGAATGCAGTCGTGTCAAATGCTTGGCAAAATATTGCATCAAACCTCATCAAAGTGGTGCTCTTTTTAAGAGCTTGTAAGCTTAAGTGTGATTTATTGGGAATACCACAAGGATGTACCTTTGTTTCAAATTGCATCATAAACTCTGAGGAACCCAGTATTGGTTTGGGTAGAGTAAAAAATGATAATGTGTCAAAATGCCATTCCAGAATTTGACCACCTGTAACATATTGTACAATGTATGATTTGGTGTACTTGTCAAAGATCAGTTCGGATACATTATGTAGAGGTTGTCTGGAAACTGAGGCATGACTCTATTTTGTAATGTTCCACTTATCCATTGTACCAGTGGGGTGGAATCTTATATCGTTTCCCGAGGCAGGTTTTGTGATACGGGACATTTAATCAGATGGGAGAGATGTGGGCACTTCTCCACATTTCCAACTTCATGTCAATTATTCCAGGATGGGAAGGGCCATGGACCTTGCTGCTGAGCTTTTGGTGTGACTCACTTGTTGCCATCAAGCATCCTTGGCCTGGATCACTCCTCAATCCAGGATCTTGGATGGGTGCATTATTGGCAACATCTCCTCGGGACACCACTGAGTACAGAAGAATTGCCGGCCTCTGATTGGCTAACAGCTTTTGGCAAGTGTGACTTCTGCCTCGGGAGTCCTTGATCCCAGGGGAAAGACCAATGCAGGAAATATAATTATCGAATGTTTCAAGAAATAGTGGAAGAGATTGCATGTAAATTTATTTTAAAAGTAATTAAGGCACCTAATTAATTAAGGCAGAGGTGTGCAGGTTAGGTTGATTGGCTATGCTAAATTGTCCCCAGTATGTAGGTCAACGTGATTAGTGGGGTAAATACATAGGGTTACAGGGATAGGGCCTGGATGGGATTCTCTGTTTGAAAGTTGGTGCAGACTCAATGGGCTGACTGGCATCCTTTTGCATTATAGGGATTCTATGATACCATGAAGTTAATTAGAATTAAAACTTGCACTGAAAAAGGATTGAATTTATATGGGAGAGATTTTTCTGGTTCTTTTCTGATAAAATGCAATGTAATTGATGTCCAGGATATTCTGTGCAACTACTCTGGATGTCCTGGCATTACTTCACTTGAATTGTGATGAGCTATATAATGTACCCAAGACTCAGACTGAATGGTAGGAATATTAGCAACAAAGGCAAGCTTGCACTAAAGAAAGCAGAAAAGGGTAGAAGGTAAAGGAAAAGAGTTTCTTATCAAAGAGGAATGATCTTTCATTTATACATAGTGCCTTTCATGACCTCAGAACATCTCAAAGTACATCACAGTCAATTAAATACTCAGAATTGTATTCTCAGTGTAATGTAGGAAACATGCAACCAATTTGTGCAAAAGGTATCAAAAACAGCAAAGTGGTATCTGTTTTAATGATACTGGCTAGGGATAAATATTAGTCAGGACAACTATCTTTCTTTGTGCTAGATATGACTTCAGCCTGCAAAGTGCTTTTCCCTGTTTCCATTAAATTCAATGTTACTTGGTCAAATGTTACCTTGAAGTACAGGGCAAGTTAAAATTGAACTGAATGGATTCAGCAGAAAGCACTTCACTAGCCTAACAAAAAGAAAGATGCTTGTTTTGTCCAATGCTTACCCTAAGTGGCCCTTACTCTTTTAAACTCCAGCAGATACATAGAATCACAGAATCGTAGAGGTTTACAGCATGAAAACAGGCCCTTCGGCCCAACTTGTCCATGCCGTCCTTTTTTTTAAAACCTCTAAACTAATCCCAATTGCCCACATTTGGTCTATATCCCTCTATACCCATTGTACCCATGTAACTATCTAAATGCTTAAGCTTAAGTTGCCAAACCTTTCTTCATAAGACAACCTTCCTATTTCCAGATATTAGTCCAGTAAACTTCTCTAAACTGATTCCAACATATTTACATCCTTCCTTAAATAAGGAGGCCAATACTATACATAGTAGTTTAGATATGGTCTCACCAATATCCTATATAACTGATGCATAACCTTCCTACTTTTATATTCAATTCCCCTTCAATAAACAGTAGCATTATATGTGTTTTCCTACTTACTTAACAAATCTTCACACACTGACTAAACCTATATATATATCCTTTTGTAACCTCCTTATGTCTTCTTCACAACTTCCCTACCTATCTTTGGTTTAACAATCATACCTTTAGTCCCTTCATCCCAGGTCATGTATCTAATTTATAAAAGATTGAGGCCACAACATTGATCCCTGTGGCACAACACAAATTATACCTTGCCAATCAGAAAATGATCCATTTATGCCTACTGTCTGTTTTTTATTTGTCATGATGAGGAGATGTCAGCGTTGGACTGCTTACCTTGTTTGTCAGCCAATGTTCAATCTATGTAAAAAATGCAATCCCCAACACCGTTAGCTTTTATTTTCTGCAATAACCTTTGTGCCTCCTGGAAATCTACATACAGCTCACACACTACTTCCCCTTTCTCCACAGCACGTTACTTCTTCAAAACATTCCAATAAATTGATCAAACCTGATTTCTCACTCACAAAACCCTATACAATCATGGTTAGGTACACTTAATGCAGATAGATTGATGAAGATGGGGTCAATTAGGTTTTCTCATTTGTTAGTTTTTTTGCCACCTGCTGGAGACCCATTCTCATAGAATGACTTTCGTCAATCAGTCAGCTTGAACCTTAGTGGTGTTACCAAGCTACCATGATGATGGACATTGAAGTCCCCTCAAAAGTACCTCACTGAAGTCCCCTCAAAAGTACCCTCACTACCCACAATGATTCTTTGAAGTTGCATTCACCTTGAAGGAAAAACTGATTTATTAGTTGAGGGATTACAATTGATGGTAATCAGCAGGAGGTTTCCTTGCCCATACTTGACCCAATGCCATGAGACTTCATGGAGTCCAAAGGTCTTCCAGGGCCACTCCTGACTGGATAACAACCTCTGCCAGTGAGACATGATTATACCCAAGAATGATATTGAAGGAGTAAAGCAATCTATATTAACGGCTAATTTCAATATTTCTATTACAGTTTATAAAGTGTTACAATATAATTAACACTTCGACTAAAAGAATGATTGTGTTAATTTATGTTGTTCTTAATTGATTGCGTTGGTAACAAAGATTGGGTTATATCATCAATCAAATTAACAGGCAACAGTTAGTGGAATTTAATGTTGGCGATTGTGGTCTCACTAATAAGAGAATCAGTGGGAGCCCAATGTTACCTCCATTGATGAAGGCCACCATCATCAATGGTGTGCAGCATTTAACTGACCAGCAGCAGGTCTTTCCTAGAATATGTGATCCCAGAGGCAGAAATCCTACCCCTCCAGAATTATTGGTTGATCAGAGGCCAACAGCTTATCATTGCCCGCCAGTGCCACAGGGACTGGTGGCAACTGCCAGTAATGCACTCACCAGAGGCATAGGGACACCAAAGCATCCAGCCATAGATAAGCGAGGGTGTGATGTGGATTATGGGGAAGGGCTTGATGGTTAGTTAGGGAATAAGAGTGTCAGGGGTAGCATTCAACCCCCTTCCCCATCCTGATGCCTGGTCCCTCGATCAAATACTGAGTTCCTTTGAATTTGTGACCGTCTTCTGAGAAACTGCAAACAAAGATGGGGTTTCCCACTATGTATCCTCCAGCTCAATTAAATGCCCTCTGCCTCCAAAGTTGCCGCTGGGTAATGAAAGATTTTGATTGAGTTAACATAGAGAAATTATTTCCACTTGCAGTAGGATTGATAATGAGAGGACAGAGATTTAACATAGTCGACAAAAGAAGCATAGAGCAAGAATGAAGAAATTATTTGATACAGGAAATTATGATAGGCTGAATAATGCCTGAAAGAAAATAGAAGCAGATTTAGTGGTAACTTTCAAAAAAGAGATTGGTTATATATTTGAAGTGCAAAGCTTTGTAGAGTTATGAAGAATGAGCAAGGGTGTGGGATGGTACATATTTGGGACTGTTGTTTTGTTATTGCACTGTAAGAGTCCAGTCACATGTATAGTTTATGATATCATTGGTTGCTTTGTGGGTTTTTGCCTAATATAGATCAAACCTATATACATTCAACAGCTTATCAATAAATCTATGCTGTTCTCATTCAAGCCATGTACCATCATTTTATGTTCTTTTATCCAAGTGGGCAGCACGATGGCATAATGGTTAGTACTACTGCTCACAGCACCAGATACCAGCCTCAGGTGACTGTGTGGAGTTTGCACATGCTTCTTGTGTCTGTGTGTGTTTCCTCTCTATGCCTCCTACATTCCAAAGATGTGCTGGTTACATAGACTGGCCATACTAAATTGCCTCTTGATGTCCCTTGGTGTTCCAATATGTATAGGTTAGGTGGATTTACCTTGGTGAATGTGCAGGATTACAGGATTTAGGGCGGAGAGAGGGCCTGGATAAGAGTCTGTTTCAGAGTCTCTGTCTGTAGTGAAGACGGCATTCAGCATGTTTGCTTTCATTGGTCAGAACATTGAATACAGGAATTGGGATGTCTTGTTGAAGTTGTACAAGATCTTGGTAAGGCCACACTTGGAATATTGTGTACAGATCTGGTCACCTTATTATAGAAAGGATATTATTAAAATAGAAAGAGTGCAGAAAAGATTGACTAGGATGCTATCAGGACTTGGAGGCTTGAGTTATAAAGAAAGGCTGGATAAACTGAGACTTCTCTGGTAGAATTTTTTGAGAAGATGACAAAAACGGTCGACGAAAGATAAGCCGTTGATATCGAATACATGGATTTCAGTAAGGTGTTTGACAAAGTCCCTCATGGGAGGTTGGTTGAAAAGGTCAAGGCTCATGGAATCCAAGGATAGGTATCTAGATGGATTAGTAACTGGCTTGGTAATAGGAGTCAGACAGTAATAGTGGAAGGGTGTTTTTCTAGCTGAAGGTCAGTCACTAGTGGTGTGCCTCAGGGCTCAGTACTGGGACCTCTTCTATTTGTAATATACATAAATGACTTGGAAGAGGGAGTAAATGATGTGATCAGCAAACTTGCAGATGACACTAAGATGGCTGGATTTGTGGACAATGAAGAGCAGTGTCTGGCAATACAGTAGGACATAGGCTGGTATACTGGGCAGATAAATGGCAGATGGAATTTAGTCCTGATAAATGTGAGGTGATGTATTTTGGGAGAAATAATGTAGGGGGGAGTTATATGACAAAGGGTAGACCTATTAAGAGTATAGAAATGCAGAGGGACCTGGGGGTGCAAGTGCACAAGTCTTTGAAGGTGGCAGTACAGGTGGAGAAGTTTATGAAGAAAGCTTATGGTGTGCTATCCTTTATAGGAAGGGGTATAGAGTACAAGAGCTGGTATTTGATGTTGCAGTTGTATAGAACATTGGTTAGACCTCATTTGGAGTACTGCGTCCAGTTCTGGTCGCCTTACTATCAGAAGGACATGGAGGACCTGGAGAGAGTGCAGAGGAGGTTTACCAGGATGCTGCCTGGTATGGAAGGTCTGGATTACAAGGATAGGTTGGGCAAATTGGGGCTATTTTCTTTAGAAAGACAGAGACTGAGAGGAGATCTAATAGAGGTGTATAAGATTATGAAGGATATAGATAAACAGTGGTAAGCTTTTTCCTAGATTGGAAACAAATATTACGGGGGGGCCACAAGCTTAGAGTGAGGGGGGGGCAAGGTATAATTTGGATGTTAGAGGGAGGTTTTTCACACAGAAGATTGTGGGGGTATAGAATGCACTGCCAAGTAAAGTGGTGGAGGCAGGCACGTTATTTAAGGGATAGGCACATGAGCAGAATAGAGATGGAGGGATATAGAAGACTCTTTTAAATAGGGATCAAGAGCCTTGGAATGTTCCTAGGAATCAATTGATTCCAGCGGATCTTCTAACATACTTTTCTGGCTCATTTGCTTTACTTTTGAGCTTCTGGGGATTCTCTTGAATGTGTGCATAAGGTGTGCATGTTATTGATGTTTTCTTCTTTTATTCCACAGGTGCTTCGGTCCGCCTTATTGTCCAACAAGAGGCATACACGCGATGGGTCGTGCGAGGGCTGCTCTTGGATTTTTCGAGAGTAGCCTAGTGCTTCACGTCGTTAGTGTATGCTTAACTGAATTTGGGCCAGTATCTGCGTGAGTTTGCGCATTCTCCCCGTGGTTGCGTAGCTTTTCTCCGGGTACTCTGGTTTCCTCCCACAACCCCAAAGATGTGCTCTTAGGCTGATTGGTGAAACAAATTGTCCCTAAATTGTCTCCCCAATCTGGTTTCCAAAGTGGATTTCCATAAACATAGACAAGGGTCATGGGTGGAAGAGGGAACTCATGCTGTTAAGATGGTAGCGCGGGCTCATTGGGCCGAAGAGCCTGTTTCCCATGCTGCGTTGTTCTTTGTTCTTTCTTCAGAGTGTAGGAGATAGGGAGCGATCTTATTGTGGTCTATAAAATAATGAGGGACATAGATCATTATGTAAAGGTAGAGGAGTCTAAAACTAGAGGACATAGGTTTAAGGTGAGAAGGGAAAGATATAAAAGGGTCTAGAGGGACAATTTTTTCAGACACAGGATTGTAAGTGTCTGAAATAAGCTGCCAGAAGTAATAGTAGAGGTGGATATAATTTGTCTTTTAAAAAGCAGTTATATAGGTAAAATGGGTAAGTGGATATCAGTCAAATGCAGACAATTGGGACTAGCTTAAGGGTTTAAAAAAGGGCAGCATGGACAAGTTGGGCTGAAGGGCCTGTTTCCATGCTGTAAACCTCTATGTCCCTATCTATAATTCTATGACAGTCAGTGCAAACTCAATGGGCTGAATGGCCTCCTTCTGCACTTTAGGGGTTCTATGAAATGCAGTATATAACATGGAACTAACTGGACTGCTGTTTCAAAGAGCTACTAGCATTTTGACCCATTAGAGATGTTCTTTACTTATATAATAAATTGTAATGGATGGTTTATTGTGAGAATCTACTAGAAGTACGTTTTGGCATTGCTATACTTGAAACTGGAACAGAGTGCAACTAGTAAACTAATTATCTAGTCAACTACAATCAGCTTCATACTTAAAAGGAGAGCATTCTTCATACTTGGCAAATTATTTCTCTGTTTAGAAATATATATTGCAATGAACTTAAATTAATTGAAAATGCAGGTAAGGTCTTCTCCAAAAAATGTTCAATCCAAAACATTGCAAGACAAGGAATGTTGGGCAGACCATAAATTATTTTTGTAGCTATTTGAGTCATCAGACACTGTAATGGAAATTATCAGACAGACTGGAAATTATACTTGCATGTTTCACACTAAACAAAATGTGGGAATGATTGATACAAGCTCATTGACCATTGCAAGCTTGTGCTCTGTGCAATGTATTGATTACGATGGATCTTCAAGTTGGATTTTTAATTTAAAAAAACACATAAAAACTAAATCAATACAATGTGAAATAGCAAAGTCTGAAATCATTTCAAAATATACAATTCTGGCGTAGGAGTGTGATTGGATCTGGTTCCAAATACAATTTCGCATGCTAACTCTGCTAAATAAGCTGCAAATGTATTCCTTTTTCACTGGTCTAGCTACATACCAATACAAATAGGCATTAACCTATTAACTCATGTAAGTAACATTTTATGCATTTAATAATGCATTTGCAAGTAAGATCTCTTGCATCAGTACATCCTGTGGTTCGTTGCAGAGTGAATTTATCTTTCATTTGCAACTACAAGATTAGTCTGAGGTTTGGCATAAATGTAAGTGAGATGTAAATAAAGGAATTCTCCAAATTTGTTTTTAACAAATTTGTTAGGCTTTGTTGGGAAGCGTGAAGGCACAAGAGAAAAATAAAAAAAGTCCCTGTTCCTTAAAGATGTCATATGAACATAAGAATTAGGAACAGGCCTAGGCCACTCAGGTCCTTGGGCCTGCTCGTCATTCAATAATATGATGACTGATATCTGATTGTGGTCTCAACGCCACATTTTGTTTACCTCCAACAACCCTTGGCAGTCAAGGATCTATCTAACTCTTTGCTTATTTTAATTCTGAACTTTGATAAAGAGTCATCTGGATTCAAAACATCAGCTCTTTTCTCTCCTTACAGATGCTGCCAGATCTGCTGAGATTTTCCAGCATTTTCTCTTTTGGTTTCAGATTCCAGCATCTGCAGTAATTTGCTTTCACCTGTCTAACTCTGCCTTTAAAATAATCAATGAATCTACCTCCACTGCTCTTTGGGGAAATGAATTCCAAAGATTCACGATCCTCTGAAAGAAATAAATTCTGAACTCTGTCTTAAATGGGAGGCCAGTACTTTTAAACTTTTAAACTTTTGTACAAGAATCACCGTAAAATTCCTACAGTGCAGAATAGGCCATTCAGCCTTTGTCCCCTCGTTCTAGTCTCTCACACAAGAGGAAGCATCCTCGCAGTATCCACACTGACAAGAACCCTCAGGCTCTTATATATTTCAATAAAATCCCCTCTCAATCTTCTAAATGTCAATGGAAATAGTCCAACAAGTACAAACAGTTCTTCAAAATTTTAGTTTGCATATTAACGACTTGAATGTATTATTTCATATAAAGGGCTAAACTTTGTCTTTTAAAAACAGATTTGTATTCATGGTCAATTGCTTTTTTCAATTTTTTAACTATTTGTCAACAAATTGACTTGTAAAGCTTTGGCATTTTGCCCTTTCTAAGCCTTCGTGCTCAAAAGAAAAACAGATCCATTAAAAAGGAACTAAGGAACAACATGAATGGAAGCTCCTGGGTTTTGGGTGATCAATGAAGTTAGGTTAACGGATTTCAATCTCAGTGAAGGAAAAAAAATCAAAGGTCCAGAATTAAGCTTTTCAAATTATGGAAGAAATTGTCTGTGAATGTATAAAAGTTTATCTGAAGGAAACAGGAGAAAAATAATCAAGTGAAGAATGTTTAATAAAATCTTTGATATTGGATGGTGTACTGAATTTTCATTCTGAGACTAGGAGAGCAAGCAAAATTGGGTAGATATTGAAAACAGGTAGGGGGAGGTCGAGAGAGTGGGGAAGGAGATGCAGATTGTGATGAGTGATTAATCCACAGACTTTGCTTCTGATTCAGACAGCATGTCAAATTTGTGCTGCCTGTTAATGTGCACGTTTGCTGCACGTAGCCAGCACAAAGTGCACCATCGAGTGGTTACACCTCAATCGGGGGGCCTAGGTTTCTGCAAGGTGGGCACCACTTAAAGCCAGCCTGACTAAAACCATCCTGCATTATTTAAAAGGGACAAAAACAGAAAATGCTGGAAAATCTCAGCAGGTCTGACAGCACCTGTGGAAAGAGAATAGAGACCCAATGTTTCAAGTCTGGATGACCCTTCATCAGAGCTAAGAGCAAAGAAAATCAGAAGAGATTTATGCTATGGAGTTGGGGGGAGAAGTGACTGTAACAGGACAAAGGGAATGTAAATAAAAATGAAAGCTAGAAAGATGCTAAAAGCCTTTCTATCCATCTTCATTTCCACTTCTCTTTATCCTCTGATAGCACACCCCCATCCTCAAAGTATAAATTTCTTCTGATTTTCTTTGCTCTTAGCTCTGATGAAGATTCATACACACTCAAAATGTTGGCTCTATTCTCTCTCCACAAATGCTGTCAGACCTGCTGAGATTTTCCAGCATTTTCTGATTCCAGCATTTGCAGTATTTTGCTTCGTATTTAAAGGGGAACTAGGCTCTGGCTATAGCAGATGCTAAAGCTGTTGGTGGAGGAGACACTGAACAGCAAGAAGAGTGAATTATGGTACAGCAGGATAAAAAAGTATGCTCCAAGGTTTGCTCAGGCTGCTGCCCAGGACGCCTAGATTGAGGACAGGGAGAGAACAGGAGATGTGACCCATCCATAAGGGGTCAGGAGATCCTGTACACTGGCAAAGCCAGTGGGACCAGACAGCAAGGGAGATCTGTTGGGACTGCAGTGATAATATAACTGGGTGAGAAGATCTCAGAACGGAATCCAGGCTCAAAAGACCATAACCTTTACTTTTTTTAATAAAACCTAGAGGAATAAAGTAACTAGAGCATTTATTAAACATGAAAAAAATTGGATTATGATATAATACTCCTTTAGTATATCCTTAGCTTAACTATTACATACAGATTTTAAGATGAACATAGATTGGATGCACTGTATAGACTTCCTGATGCTGGAAGTTGGCCATCATCTCTAATTGGAAAACCTTGCTAATTCGCTGCCTGAGAGAAAACTGTGTCTGATGTCTAACTGTGTCCAGTTTTCTGACCCAGAGTTAAGGCTACATCTGGGTCACATCCCACTTTGGAAGATTCATCCCACATTTCATGTCAGTTACCTTTAGTCAGATTCTCTCAGGTCATTAACTCTGATTCTTTCTACACGTGGAACACAGTGTCTGATAGTTAAAGTCTCCGCTTCCATTGCAGCAGAACACTATAATGCCATTGTGGCTGCAGGCACAAATAGTGTTCAAGGGGGCAGAAACACCAAATAGTGTTCAAGGGGATTTTCAGAGTGTCATTTCAGTCCAGGATATCTGTTCTCCGATCAATCAGTATAGGATTGCTGAGATGTCAGTCTGATGGAATGGCAGTGGCTCCATAGAGCACAAACCTGCTGTCCTGTCTCAGAATGACTGGTTTATCTTTTAAACTCTGATATTGCACCAGTGCCCTTCTTGTTGTCTGGTAGTCAAACTGCTGCCACCCATGAGGTTGAGGTGGTACAGGCTGAAGCCAGACCTGCTAGGCCCAGTGCTGTTTGAGATTGTCCTGCAGGGCCATCCACAGCTGTGTGGACTGAAAGTCAGTAGCCTTCTGTTAACCAAATACAGAGTTGGTATTGCATAGGAACAACAGAGAAGGGAATACAGAAGATAGGCACAAAAAATGCAAGTTTATTATATGTTTAATTTTTATGGAATATTGGATAGTTTGATATATAAATTTGATTTGCCAAAGCAGATGCTGTATTGTGTCAGTAACAAATCAGGGAAGATATGGTGTGACACTGTTATTGAGTGGGAAATTGAGGATAATTTTACTGGTATAGTACAGGGATGAATTGTTCATGGACAGTTTGGCAAAAAAGGACTGTCTAGATTGCCTCCTCTCTTCTCTTTCTCTTCCTGTGCTGCTTCAGTTACTTGTTACAGGGAGAATGAATAAAGGTGACACAGAGCGCAACTCGCTGCTGGAAGAAGGCAGAGGAGAAGAATGGATCTCCGCAGGTAGTCATCTTTGCCCACGCCATTCAGAGAGAAATTCACCTTTCAGAGCGAGGGACAGTGCATGAGACATTCAATGGAGGCCACCACTGAAACCTGTCACCTGCTGCAGCCACAATTACAATCTTAGAGCAGAGCTCCTTAAAAAGAATTTCTTAGAGCAGGCTTTTATCAGCTGTCCTTAAAATCTCTTTGTGGAGCTCGGTAGCAAATTTTGTATGAAAACACTTCTGTGAAGTATCTTGAGATGTTAAGGAAATCATATAAATACAAACTGTTGAAAGAAAGAATTGACAGAATATAGCAGAAATCTGTTTTAAAAAGTTTGTTTGAGTTTTCTTTAAAAGCCTTTTAAAAAAAATTGTGTTTCCCCATAAACTCCTAAAATTTATGAAAATATGTGCAAAAAAACCTTCCAACTTTGGAATTTATATCTGAATGGGAATGAAATGCAATGCTTGGATCGAGCATGTTGACCATGCACCTTATAACTTGACCTTCCCTATTTTTGCTTTCAGAAAGAGCTCGTGACTATCTGCATAAGACAGGACGGTACATTGTGATTGGTGGAATCATCTCACCAGTTCATGACTCCTATGGGAAACAGGTAAAACTGAGCATGATAGTTGTACTTTGGACTCTTGAAACACTGAAGTTAGTTTTACCTTTCAAAACACATGTAGCAACAAACATCACACACAAGTGTGAAGAACTGTTCTGGTGGAAAGAATAGCAAGATCATTTATCACTTGGAAGGTGCTGGTATACGTTGATCAGATCATCCCTTCTCTAAACTGAATGGAATACTGACAAAGTTTATACGACCTTTTCTCATAATTTAACCTGGCTGACACCAGGGTTTTGATTTGTTGGGAATCATACGCACAAGGTCAATTATGGCACAGTGCTTTTGGGTATTAATGCATGTGCTATCAGTCATATTAAAACTCTACCATTCTGCTTTAAGTCTTCTAAATATCAAATTGATTCCTTCATATAACCTCTGCAAAAATGATGAAGAGAAGACAATTTATTAATCGGGCGTATGGTAGTTATAGGCAACGTTTGTGATTACTTCAGTCTGCCGTTTCCTTACAATGTCCCATGTCCCTATTTAAAATAAATCCAAATACAGTGCAGTGGAAAAATCTGAACATTCAATGAAACTACAAACTGAGATTCTTCAGTAAAAATTATAAATAAACCTTCTATGTTTGTGCTGAACACAATTAAACCCACTAATTACTCCCTGCACGATACGTTTTAATTAAATCCAATAAAAGTCAGAAGTGTTATTGTCTGTATATTACAGTTCTGATGTAACACTCATGGGAAAAGTAGTAGGTCTGTCTGCCTGTCAAACCTGTTGTGTCAAGAATCTGTACATAGCTAAAACACTGCAGATGCAGGAAATCAGTCAGAAATAAAAACGGAAAGTGCTGGAAATACTCAGCAGGTCTGGCACCATCTGTGAAGAGAGACCTGTTTCTCCCACTAAGCTGCTTCCAGAACTGCTGAGTATTTTCAGCATTTAGCTGTGCTTATTTGACTGACTCGAGACTTCACCCTCCATCTACTTGTTCGCATTACATTAAAAATACAAATTGATAGTGATCAAAATATTTGATATTTAGTACACTGATTGTCATGTTGTATCAATTAATAATTATTGGCTTTTCATTAGCACTTCATACCTTGTAATTATTTGAATTGGTAATAGCATCTGCACACTGGAAAAAAATACTTGAATATTGTTGAAAAGAGGCATGTAGCTGACGCAAAAATCACTTTCATGCTGATATGCATTTCCCTGAGATTATTCACTAAAACATGCCAGCAGAAGATGCAGTGCTCTCCTGTAATGCAGGTTAATCGCTACACATGCATGCTCATCACGCTTCACTTGATACTCCAAACTCTGCACCAGGAACAGAAAAACGTCCCATCCAGCTCCAGGGACTGCACCTTTGGAGTGGTGAGAATCCGTTAGTTGGACATCAGTCTACATCTCTTGGCCCACCCTGCTGTGTGGTGAGGCTATCTCTCTTGCAAGCAAAGATGAACAGCAAAATAAACTCCAGATGAGGATGAAGAGTTGCTCTCAGTTTGGCTCTATCACCTAGACTTGAGAGGAATGTGCTGGAATGCACATTTCCCTCCCATGCCTCCACTATGTGTGGTACATGACACAATGAGGAATCTGGGCTCATATGAAACACGCATGCATCCAGTGATTGGGATACAGCCGCCTGAGGTACATGTGGTAACCTTGGTGACATTTGATGACACCACTCCCTAAATTGAACTTTCACCACAATCAGCACTAAAATAACTCATATTCACTCTTGTGGTTTGAAGAAGTTAATTTATCCACTTATAGCACTGAACTAAATCTTATTTTTGGATGCCTCAGCTACTGTCTGCTCCATTTTTTGACACCATACCTTCTTAGTCACCCAAGATGGCCTCAAATGGTCACTTTGTCATGAGACTATGTCCCTTTATTTTTGAAAAAATGATTTTCAGCTTTCAACAGACTGGAGATTTAACATGTGAACTAAGGCCCCATTCCAAGTGAAAGACGAACAAATAAGCTTCAGGGGAGTGTGAAGAGAAAGACTTTTCCTATAATCCAAACACCTGTTGATACTCATAACTAAGGAAGCAACAATGAAAAATGAAAACTACTAGGTACTGAAAACATGGTTGCTACAGTAAGACATACCCATGCCTCTATCTTCTCAAAAGACTAAAGAAATTTGGCATCTCCTATACAACTCTTATCTACTTTTACAGATGAACTATGGAAAGCATTATTTCTGGTTGTATCACAGCTTGGTATGGCTCCTGCTCTGTCCAAAACTACAAGAAACCACAAAGGGTTATGAACGAAGTCTAGTTTATCCATTCAGACCAACCTCCCATCCATTGACACTTTTTCTATACTTCCCAATGCCTCAGAAAAACAGCCAGCATAATAAAGAACCCCACACACCCTGGACGTATTCTTTTTCACCTTCAGCTGTTGGGAAAAAGATAAAAAATCTGAGGCCCACACCAACCAACTCAAGAACAGCCTTTTCCCTGCTGCCATCAAACTTTTGAATGGACCTACCTTGCATTAAGTCAATCTTTTTCTACACCCTAGCTATGACTGTAACACTACATTCTGCACCCTCTCCTTTCCTTGTCTATGTACGGTATGCTTTATCTGTATGGCCGCAAGAAACAATATGTTTCACTGTATGTTAATACATATGACAATATTAAATCAAATTAAATTAAAATATTTGATGGCAAAGGTTAGACAGTAACATTGAGAATGTGGTTACACACTGTTCCCTTAACCAGAAATAGCCTCCTTCAGCTCCTTTTCACCAATGGGAATGGCCTGGCTGTCTTTGGGTCAGGCTGCAAGTGAGACCATTTTTAGACACCACATTCCTGTTACTCATTGATACACATTCAAAGCAGTTTGATAGTTATGGGGTAAAGACACCAACTTCAGCTGCAACTACTGAGAAGCTGTGTCATTCCTTTATGGTTGCCTGAGATTATTGTCTCTGACAATGGAACAGCTTTCACCAGTGCAGAATTGCACCGGCCTGAATGACATCCGGCACATAAAGACTATCCCCCAGCATCCTTTGTCAAATGGTCTCACAGAAAGAGCTGTCCAGACCTTTAACACCAATATGAAGAAGTTGTCTGGAGTTAGTTTGGAGTCGCATCGTTCCAGAATCCTCTAAATTACCACACAACATCACAGACTACTCTAAGCTCCATGCATCAGAGCTGCTGATGAAACACCACTTCAATACACATCTGGAATTGATATTTCCCAACTTGGAAGGGAAAGGTGAGACAGAAACAAAGTGATTAGAAACTAAACTACAACATACACAATGGTGCTTGTACATTCCAGTTGGTTAACTCTGTGTATGTGCGTGACTTTGGAAATGAATTTTACTGGGCTTCAGGAGCCATCATTTCAGAAATTGGGCCATTGTTATTTAAGTTGAGGAAAAAGTAATGCATAGATACACGGATAACATCCAAGCAAGAGACAACCCAATGAACCTGTGAGTGACGTTTCACTGTAAACCTCAGTGTGCAGTCAAACTGCAGCTGTTATTCCTTCCATCGAGCTATCACATGCAGAACTGCCCAGTTGCAGCAATTCATCTTTTTCAAGATTTCATTGTTCCTGTTCCGGAATCTTCACCAGTGGCTTTGCATTGAGCATGCCCGCAATCACCTCATAGTCTTGATTTGTACATGAGGAGAAGTTAAAGGCAAGAGTTATCGCTAATATTGTGCGGCTTGCCTAAGCAACTTAAGGCGATGGAAATGGAATAATGAGAGTGGTTGCCCTTTTCTTCTGCCAAAGTGGCAGCGAAACAGTAAACATCTCAACATGTGTTCCCAATAAAGATTACCTTTTTGTGCACCAAACCTGCTCCTGCCTCAAATTATCACAGCAGGTATTTTTTTTTCCTTGATAGCTGTATCATTAAAAGCTAGAACAGTATGTTGCGTGGTAAGGAATTTTCATAGCAATGCGGAAACGCTGAAAAAGAGAGACACTTGGAATTTATTTAGCTGTGCAAATAAATAGAGAAGATGTTTCTGAAAACTTCTAATGTAAGCTCATGGATCAAATTGTTTTGCATAAAAAAAAGTGAACGAACCTTAGAAAGGGGCAGCCCATCATCCAACCCTCTGGGGAGCCCCAATTGCCTCCCCCTGCCTTCACTCCAGCCTGGTTGTCCCAATAGTTCCCCAGAAGTGGGACTAACTGTAAACCCTGCTGGACTGAAATACTCTAGCAATGTGGGAGAGGCTAGAGGGTCCAGAGAATTCAAACCCTGGCCCACTAATTACATTAAAATTAGATTTTAAAAATCTAGTGCTGGGAGATGCATTTGTGGCAGGTACGCATGTGTGAATCTGGCGCGTGCCCAGCCGTGAGATTCTCCCATTCGCTGAGCTAGAAAATTAGCATGGCGAGCTGAAAGCCATAGGTCTTCTACAAACCTGCTCTCACCACCCAACACTGTTCCCAAAATCCACAATAAGGCCTTAAGTAATGTGGACCACTTTCCATACCTTGGGAACCTACTGTCAGCAAGGGCAGCCATTGATGACAAGGGTGTGCACTATCTTCGGTGTGCCAATATAACCTTCGCCCGGCCATCTGAGGAAGAGATGTTGAAGACCAGGACCTCATCCTCACCTCTCTGTGTTAATAACTTTCTCTAAAATGCTGTAATTGTAGTCTTCTTATATCTAATTGAGGGATAAGTAGAACTGGAGGAATTAATTGATGAAAGGAAAAATACCTAAATTATAGGGTTGTCAATACTTCCATATGTAAAAAAATGAGGACTATCACTGAACTCTTTACGAAGTTCTTTAAGAGAGGAGAGATTGAGGACCATAACAAATAGTTTCATCCAAATATTTTTTGTCAGAATAATTCGAAACCTAGTGATTTGGTGCTTGCTAAGGGATACTAGTAGAGGTATCCCTCTACTAGTAGAAGGTTGGAAAATTGCGTAACTGCAGCAGTCAAAATCATGTTTTTCATTTTCTTGAGAGCCAAGTTTTGGTTTTCAGGGCTTGTTTTTTGGTTTCCAGGAGCTCCCTTTTCATTCTCATCAACTCATTTATTAGGTGATACTGTCACATGTTAATATTACCATCTGTATTTATGTTGAGGTATTTGGATTCACACAGAAGGCATGGTGGTTAGCATTTCTGCCTCACAGTGTCAAGGACCCGGGTTCGATTCCTGGATTGGGTTACTGTGTGTGTGGACTCTACACGTTCTCTCCATATCTGCGTGGGTTTCCTCTGGGTGCTCCGGTTTCCTCCCACAAACTGAAAGATGTGTTGGTTAGATGCATCAGCCATGCTAAATTCTCCTTCAGTGTACTTAAATTGGCGCCGCAATGTGTGATGACCAGAGAATTTTCACAGAAGTTTCATTGTAGTGTTAATGTAATACATTCTTTAAAAAAGCAGAATTAGAAGAATTCACCAATATCCTCAATAATCATCATTTCTCCATGAAACTTAGAACCACAACGCATAAAGAAAGCATTAAATTCCTAGACATCATAGCGTTTAAATTGATACAAGAAAACATATGAATAAGGACTAACAAAAGTTTTTTTCAAACTAACTGACACACAATTCTACTCACAAAAAAACAAACACTCCAAACATTCCTTCCATGGTTTGGTGAAGTCAGAGATTATGTATTTTCATTCACAAGCTGAAGATTTTAACCAGGCAGTTATTATCCTTTTTATGACATCTCACAGCTCAAACACAAATTAAATTTAACAATTAATCTAACATTGATATTGCTCTAGCATCAATTGCCATTTGTGAAAGTGCTCCACACTTTTACCACTTTTTGTGTGTAGAAAGGGTTTCCTAATTTCAGTTCTAAAAGACCAGGTTCTAAATTTTACATTATGCTCCCTCGCTAGTCCTGGACTCTGGAAATTAATTGATTATTGACATTTCCTTCATGGTAACAGTGACTACACTTCCTTTCATTTACTGTAAAGCATTTTGGGATGTCCTAAGATCATAAAAAATGGTAAAAATGCAAGTCATTTATTGCTGCTTGCGGTCTTATACGAAATGGTTGCATGTTTGTATCCAACACGATTACTGCACCCCAAGTGATTGACGGTATGGGAATCACTTTGAGCTGTTATAGCTTTTAACTACTAATTTTTCTAAGAAAATACAATTATTTGATAAATTATTCAATTAACGCTGTGTTCATTGCAATAGCATTCATTACATTTTCTCCATAAAGTAGCTCCAGAACTTGTGTAGCCTTAAACTAGACAGTCCACACATCCATTTACAAGGAATCATAATCTCTGTGACTTCAGCATTTCTTGGCTCCTAATTAGCCGATTTAAAATGGTTCTCTCTTTTTTCCCAGCCCCTCCCCATTCACAGCCCCTCCCCTTTCCACAGCTCCTTTCCCTTTCATAGTCCCTCCCCTTGTCACAGCGCCTCGCCTATTCACAGCACTTCTCTCTTTTCCCAGTTCCTCCCCTTTTCCCAGCCCCTCTCCCTTTTCCCAGACTCTCTCCCTTTTCCCTGCCTTCGTCACTTTCTCCAGCCTCACCCCATGTTCTCAGCCTCTCTTTATTTCCCAGCCTCTGAAGCCCTTCTCAGTCTCTCTCCATCCTTTCTCAATCCCTCTCTCCCCTGTCCCAGCCACTTCTACCTTTCCAATTCCAAGTCCCTTGATGAGGGCCTGAGTACCTTTGAACAGCAGATCCTAACCCCTCCACTGTTCAAAGGCACTTAGATCCTCATCGAGGGACTTGGAATTGGGAAGGCAGGGGTGGCTGAGACTCTTTGGGCTTCCTGCGTGATTGCAGCACGAGGCCCTGAAGTGGGCCTCCCTCCCTCCCCAACCGCTAAAATCCCCTCAAGATAGGGCATTAAATTCTGCCCGTTATGTGGGCTAAGGTGGTCTAAAAGAGTAAGAAACGTTAGTTGCAAAATGGATGACAGAAATGGAAATTATACTTCTGTTTGACTTCTACATTACTAACATAAAACTAAGGATGGAATTCTCCCATCCCATCCATGGTGGGTTAGGTGAAGGTGGAAGTGGAGAATTTAGTGGGAGATAAGACTGGAATTCTCTGACTTTGCTTACTGCTGGGATTCTCCAGTCTCACTCCAGTTTTGGCTGAACACCAAATTCTCCATTCTCATTGACAGCAAATGAGATCAGAGAACCCTGGCCAAAAAAAATCAGAAACCCACCAGCCTAAAATCACATGATCATTCTCCTCATGGCAGGTTAATGGTGGGTCAGTCTTCCTGCTGCTGGCTGCTGATGTGATTGGCATTTGCATCATTTGCAATCCAAGACTGTTCATTAATTGCCTGCTAGCATCCCATCAGGCTAACTAATCTTGCATCATGCTGGCATGAAATTACATTGGCCTGAAATTAATTGATAAAAGTGACCCCCTGTTCATCAGGGACTTTGAGGTGAGTGTAGAAAAGCCTATCAGCCATTGTGCTGTGCATTTTCTGATGCGTTGTACATCATGCTGCCAGAGCTGGTTGCTTCCTGCTTTCCATCACCGTGCCCAGCTGGTCTTCATGGACAGCACCGAGCTGCTGGACCCATTTACCATCTTGTGTCATTGAGTTGGATCAGTACTGGTGTTGGGAAGTACAGAGGTCTCCTTCCCCCTGGTATCACACACCAGTGTGTATATGGACAGCACTGTGCTGCGGGATTCATGCAGCCACTGCAATAAAGGTCCAAAGTTCGACTGGGTGGGAAAAGCGAGGTTTGGACCAGAGTCAGAGGGTGGCCTGATGAAGATCTTGGAGGGTACCGTGGAAGGAGGGCAGTGCAATGAGGAGAATTAGGTTGCGGGTTCACAATGGCAGGCAGGGAGCCAAAGAGGTGGATGAAGATGGTGAAAAACAGAAATCAGAGAGAAAATCCAAGGGAAGGAAAGCTGGGTGCATGGAAAACTCACAAACAAGGGGGTCAAAGAGATAGCACATGTATATTATTGGAAGAGAATGCACAAAGACTCCATGATATGGGGTGGAATCTGTTAGTGTGGCATATTCAGGATGGTTTTCATGAACATTTAACAGTTCAAGGCTACAGTGGTTGTCCATAGTCCTCTTTGGAAATAGGAACAATGTCTTGGCTCCTGTTTAAGTTCAGCAGCAGGCAAACAGGATTGAGAAGTTATAGGGCACAATCCAGTGAAACAAGAGCGAGACGTGTCTCCGTGAAACAGAGTACACAGCAGTCCCTCATTTCTGTTTGGAAAGTGAATCTGGCTTTCAGTTTATCTAGCTTATTTTCTAGAGATTGGACAAAAATTAACTGAATCAATGCATGGACAGGTTTCAGTTTGAACATGGATACCAACTAGTTTCCAGCAATAAATGTACACACGTTTTTAATGGAGCAATGGACAAAGCACCCGCAGCACTAATTGTGCACTGCTTAGACTGGGAATGCTGGCCATAACTCAGGAAGTTATGGATGTTTCCCAATTAGGAATGTTGGCTTCATATCGTAAAGGAAGATTTTACTTGTCTTAAGATTTTATCAACGGCAGAGCAAACCAGTAAAATCGCACGAGAGCGGGAAAATCAGGATCACGCCCAATTTCTTTTACGAGAAATTTACGAGAGCCGGATTTCCGTCAAGGTCAGCCTCGCATCAGAATTGGACGAGGAGCCGAATAATTTATTTAAATATATTGAAATACTTATTTGCATGTGTTTAGTGAGCTCAGCCTTGAAACACCAGGAGAGGTTCTCTCCTGGGTATGGAAATGGGGAACAGTTGTGTTGGCCTGACCAGTAGAACCAGTCTGTACTGATGCTTTGAAGAGCTATCCAATTAGCAAGCTAGTAACAAATAATTTTTGAAGGAGTATTATTTTTCACCTTTTATGCTTGAATGCACAATGTAAACTTCCCCTTACTGACCGAGTATTATTCATTGCAGAAATTTTATTTTGCTTCAGGACAGTATTATGTAAGAAATTATAATTCCAGGACATCAGGAATAAGCCTGACTTCTTTATGTATGAAATGTTTTTCTATTGCTGCTGTCATTCAACTACTTTGCCACTAGTTTATATTTCTCCAGTGAAGTTGTTCCATTTTGACAACTCTCTCCATTTTCATGGAAATCTCTATATTTAAGAAAAAAAGTAGTTCCAAACTTTTCTACATTTATTTACTTATTGATGTCACAAGTAGGCTTACATTAACACTGCAATGAAGTTACTGTGAAAACCCCTTAGTTGCCTCACTCCAGCGCCTATTCAGATATACTGAGGTAGAATTTAAAATCATAGTGCAGGGAGAGGCCCTTCTGCCCATCGAGTCTGCACCGAACACAATCGCACCCAGGTCCTATCCTCATATCTCTACATATTTTACCCATTAATCCCTCTAAGCTATGCATCTCAGAGCACTAAACGGCAATTTTTTTAGCATGGCCAGTCAACCTAACCTGCACATCTTTGGTCTGTGAGAGGAAACCAGAGCATCAAGAGGAGACCCACACAGACATGAGGCGAATGTACAAACTCCACATAGACAGTGACCCAGGCCTGGAATTGAATCCAGATCCCTGGAGCTGTGAAATAGCAGTACTAACCACTGTGTATCATGCCAATCTGGCCAATGCACCTAACTAGCACATCTTTCAGACTGCAGGACGAAACTAGAGCACCCAGAAAAATCTCACACAACACGGGGAAAATGGGCAGAATTTGGACAGACAGTGACCCAAGCCAGGAATTGAACCTAAGTCCCGGGAATTGTGAAGCAGCAGTCCCGCGTTCCAATGAGAGACCCCCTGTTACCATTGGTATTTTCTGGAGTATCCATGACCCTAATTTGCCACATATTATGTTATCAGTTTCAATCTGAATTGTTACTTCTGCAGGAATGTACTTCTACATTTTTTAAAAATTAATCTACGAATGGGCTGTCCAAACAAAGCTCAAGGTCCAAATGTGGCCTGGAGGAATTTGATCTGAAAAGATCTGGAAACCCATTTCCTACTTGGGCTTTTGAGGATTCTGTTTCCTTCTGTTGGAATTTGGTCGGCTAGGTCATTGCAAAACGCTTGCTTGATGATGCTATCTCATGATTCACTAATTGTGCAGCAATGCTGAGAGACCCCTTCAAAGTGACAAGTCCTGACAATCCAAGTAAGAAGAATCAGGATTGGTAAAATGTGACCCGGAATAAAGATTAGTGGGTTGAACAGTTTGGGTAGATCCACTATATTTCAGTAACGAAGAAGAAAAGGAACGATAAATCTATGTATGATAAGGAGTCTTTATTGAAAATGTTACATATTGCCACACATAAATAGATGTGGAAATAAGCAAGTTATAATAAATCATTGAAAAACACTTCAAATGAGATAAAGAGGTCAAAGTTATTATTTAACAAAAAGTGTTCATGTTCTGTACTCTTGGATGAATTTCCCAGTGATTATCTTTGCAATGAAATGACTTATGAATTCTTTGTTGGGAAGTTAGTCCATAAATCTCCATGTGTGTAGCACAATCACCATTCCATATAATACAATTGATAAGCTAGTAAATCAATAGATAGAAATGTGGTAATGAGAGATGTTCAGATATCTGCTAAACATAGTGATCACTGGCATGTCCTCACGAACCTCCGAGGATGTCCTTGGGGATATTCTACCTGAGGACACTATAACAACATTACTGATGGAGTCACTTTAACAAAAATTAGTATAATGCACATTTTGATATAAGGAGGCAAATTGTAGCTCTTTTCCACAGAAATGGCGAAGTTAGAAACAGAAAGATTTCAGAAAGCAGTTCTTCTTCCACAATGACTATTAAAGAAAGCAGGAATCTGCTGAAAATTAGATATTAATCTGTTAGTACAAATGATCACAGTACAGCCTGATCAATCAATCTCAACTTCAGCAGACTGCACATAGATATACTCAGCTAACTTGCAGAAACCTAATTTAACCTTGTTCTCAAGCATCATCTGTCAATAGTCTAATCCTGAGCTTTCTTTTGTACATGACTGTGATACTCAAGCCATGTTTAAACAAAGAATCTTCCATAAATAATTCTTTTCAAGCTAAAACAAAGTTTGGGGAAGTTTAAAGGGAAGAAGTAGCAGGCATACTGTACGCTCTTATTCACTGGGTGGCAGTGTTAACACTGTTGCTTTGTAGTGCCAGGGACCTGGGTTCGATTTCCAGCTTGGGTCACTGTTTGTCCACTGTCTGCACGTTCTCCTCGTGCCTGCATGGGTTTCCTCCGGGTACTCCGGTCTCCTGCCACAATCTGAAAGACGAGCTGGATAGGTGCATTGGCCATGTTAAATTTTTCTTACTATACCTGAACAGGTGCCAGAGTGTGGCAATTAGGGGATTTTCACAGTATCTTCATTACAGTGTTAATGTAAGCCTGCTTGTGACACTAATAAATAAAATACATGGATGTTGCAATCTTCGTAGAAACTGGAGAGATTCAAATGAGTGAATCATTAGCCATGTATCTAGGTAGAACTGCTGATTAGTTATTCTTAACCTCAACTCCCTTTCATCTTAGAAGTAAATGGACAATTTACAGCACAACTGTTTACATCCCCTATCTTCAACACCTTTCTGGAACTTTAAGAAACTCGGTGTCTACTCATTTGAAGTCAGAGACCGTTGCTTTTGCCTCCAAATGTAAATACCTTTCAATTTCTTTCCAACAAAACAAAGTAAGCTTTCCTTAACAATCAAACCACCTAGGTTTATTGTCAAGCAGACATCAAAACAAGTCATATGAACCCATTATTTAGCCTAAATTTAAGGCTACATTACCAAAATCTATTAATCTTCTGAACTTCATAATTGTATATAGGCACAATATTAATAATATGAAAAACACATGCTAACTCAGACATGGACAACCTAGGCTAGTGACTGAATTGCATGAGTGGCCCTCTTCACGTCAGTGGCACAAGATTAAAATTGGGCTTGTTCACTAACCATGACCCCATGAATAAGATTAAATACATTTAATACAGGCCAAGTATTTCATAACAAAATACAGACAACATTTAGTCATTCAAATATTAATAGAGAAATGGTAAAAACAAAATAAATATTTACAATTTATGCAGAAAATGTGCACAACTCTCGCAGTCAATGTTGTGTGCAATCAGCATGCACCTCACTTATAGAATCATATAATCCCTACAGTGCAGAAGAGGGCTATTCAGCCATCGAATCTACACCAGCCACAACCCCATACAGAAGTTTCTGTGAAAATCCCCTGGTTGCCACACTCCGGCACCTGTTCAGGTACAGTGAGGGAAAATTTACCCTGATAATCTGCTGACACTAGGATCAATTTACTATGGCCAATTAATCTAACCAGCACATCTTTGGACTGTGGAAGGAAATCGGAGCACCCAGGGGATAACCACGCAGACATGGGGAGGATGTGCAAACTTCACATAGACACTGACCAAGGCCAGAATTGAACCCATGTTCCTAACACTGTGAGGCAGCAGTGCTAATCAGTGTGCCCTTGCTTTATGTGCATTTCACTTCCGTTATACTGGCAAGAAAGAAACTACGTGGAAGGAAATCAGCGGAATCAAGTAACCCTGCACATGGACATGGACCACACTCAGAAACCATACGTGGCCCCATGTCGCAGGTTACCCACCACTGTGCTAACTATTTATTTACACTGGATGTCCACACAGAATTTGTTTATGAGATGTCAGCATCCACTGCATCTATTTTACCTTGTAATACACAAGTAAAATCTGCAAAGTATCAGCCAAAGGTGCATTAAGTGACAAGGACTCTACTACCCCAACAGTGAGGGCAAACTATGACTTTGGAACAGAATGAGACATGCTCTAAGGTATTGAGATTGGTGAAAAAGCAGCAGTCATACCAGTTCACATGGACTTTCATAAATAACTGTGCACCATCAAGAAGAACAACCATAAAGTAAAGGCAAGTGGCCAAAGTGCTACTCCTCACACTGCAGCTAACCATTAGCATGAATAAGCCAAGAAGAGAATGGATTAACAATATGGTCACAATTCTCCTGTTTTTGTTCTAAGTGTTCCTACTTATGAGAAATCCAGAGTGTTTCTCATTGGCAGTAATTCAGTCACCTTTACAATGTAAATATGTTCAAATGTGAAATATGTTGGCCAGCCTGACGCCACAGAAGGTGGCCATGGTGACATGATGGCACATTCAATGGGACAGTATGGCTCTTTACCATAGGGAGAAGTGTCACATGTCAGTACTATCTGAACAGGTGCTGGACTGTGGTGACTAGGGGATTTCACTGCAGTATTAATGTAAGCCTATTTATGACACTAATTGAATTTAAAACAGGGATCAGAGTGCCAGATCTCTCTATTCACACATGCAGGCACTAAAGGGACCTAACCAGGAGTTGGGTAGCCCAGGATGGGATGAGAGGTTGACCTCAGTTCCATCCCTCAGACTAGGAGGCGGGAGGGCGGGGAGGAGGTGTTCATGGCTGAATTGCTCGTTCTTGTCCTAGGGAAAGTGAAGATCACTCTTGATAAGGTGATCTGAAGCTGATTTCAGTTAAAAGTAAAAACAAAGTATTGCAGGGGTGATGGAAATTGAAACAAAACAGAAAATGCTGGAAAATCTCAGCAGGCCTGATAGCATTTATGAAGAGAGAATAGAGCCAACATTTTGAGTCTGGATGATTCTTCATCATAGCTGATTTTTCTTCACAATGATGTGTAAGGAATTACAAATCTCAGCTTTCACAATGGTGCTGTTTCACTCTTAATGGGAAGATCAACATGGAATAACCAATATATAATAATACTGTTACTAGCAATGCTTTCTTCATTAAAAGCTTTGACAAAGGGCCATACAGACTCAAAGCATTGATGCTATTCTCTCTCTGCAGATGTTGTCAGACCTGCTGAGATTTTCCAGCATTTTCTGATTCAATTAAAAATCTTTATTTTTGTCTGTATGCTGTGAAATCTTTGAAGTGACCTGATCATTTTAATATCCATATGAAACTGGGCATCTGGAAGTCTTCAAAATCACAACAGCTCTCTTGCCATTGCTCTCTATCTCAGAAACCACAGGTGTGAATAGATCCCTTTGAAGTGCTTTGATTGACAGGAGATTATCCAGCCCAATAATGACACTTCAATGACCAATTATGATTATTTATCAGGTTCCTGCCCACAGTGATCAGGAACTTGATTGGGGTCAGCACAGCGGACAAAGAGATTCACGGCAGGTTTGATGCCTGGTGAGAATCCTATTGCCTAATACCCGATTCAATAGGCCAGTGTGACTTCTGCTGGGGGTATCGACCACGGAGAATTGTCCTTTTGATATCCTCCAGTTTCATCCTCAGAAACCTCCTCAATTTACAAAAGTGTTTCCAAATCCCAATCCTTCCTCCCCACTCCCAACACCCACACTGATGGTTCAATTTGTAGGTGTTCAGGAGAGATCAGGAGAGATCAAACCCTGTATGGTTTATGCTGAGTGGGGAGCTGCTACAGTTGGAGGTGTAAACGCTGATCTCTATGAAGTAATCTCGGCTGGAAATGTCCACACGAGCAGACAATGGCAGAGGAAGGAATTTGGCTCTGCCTTTGATCATATTGATATAGTTTTTTCCCACTCATTGATAATGGCTCACCTGGGAAGAATGAAAGAACGACCAATGATGGAGGATGCAGAGTGAACTGTGCCTCAAGAATGTGTCAATACTTCTGAGAGACAGGAAGTCTTGAGGAAATAAACAAATCTAATAGTTAGATTGTGTAGCCTAGAAAGAGCTTTCCTAACATTTACCCCAGTTTGTAAATGAGAAAAATGCAGACCTGGTACATGAGCCATTTTAATATTGGTGTGTTCCATAGCTGTGCTGATTGGTGTGAAATAAGCTTTTGTGTATCAAGTCTTAATTATTGTTCAAATCATTTCCCTACCAATTTGTTCATGTAAGGCAAACAAATAAACACCAGAGGTGTGAACATTGTCACAGCTTGTGCTGTTTCCCTAATAGACCTTTTGCAAGCTGCAATGAACTGGTGCCAGGCAGACAAGATACTGGCACTTTACTTTAATTCATTTGCTTAAAACTGTGAAAATAATGGTAAAAGCTGTTGAATATTACACTTTGCACTGCAGCTAAATGGTGGCTTGCACTATACTATAACCAGTACGTTGGGAGCTGTATTGTACTATCGAATTTTTAAAGACCAGCATTTACTCATCATTCCCAACTCCCCTTGAGAAGGTGGTGGTAAGTTGTCTTCTTGAAATGTTGCAGTCTAGAAGGTGTAGGTACATCTGCAGTGCTGTTAAGGAGGGAGTTCCAGGAATTTGGCCTTGCGTCGATTAGGGTTGCCAGCTCTTTTCCAGCAGATGTTGGCAGTAGGTACGTTACTGAAAGCTCCAAGAACAGACATCAAACAACACTCCCTGAATGACAACACAGAAAGGTAGCAGAGTGGCATGAGAACTATTTAAAAAGCAAGCTGCATTATGTTTCAAAGCTCCCTTCACTTCCCCTCACTTCCTCCAATTCTCTTTTGCTTACCCCAGCCAATTCTCTACTTCCCACCAGCACTTCCCCATTTCCCCCACCACTTTTCACTGCATACTTTACCCTTTCCTCCCCATTGCTTCACACCGTGTACTTCCCCACAGCCCTTCTGCCACTTCTCACCCCACATTTCCCACTTCTCACCTGTATTTCTCCATATCCCCTCCCTGCCACTTCCCAACCTGCACTTCCCCATTTCTCATCCTGCACTTCCTCACTTCCCATCCTCTACACTTCCCGACATCTCACCCGATACTTGTAAAATGATGTATAATGATGGGGAACTTGTTCATACTAGTGCCCTTCTCAGTGGTACAGCTCCAGGTGCAGTGGATTTTTGGAATTACCTACCCCAACGATTGTTGCTGCTCAGTCATTGAGTATATTCAGGACTGAGATTGATAGGTTTTTAGTCATTACAAGTATCAATGGATATGAGATAGTGCAAGAAAAGGGAGTTGAGGGAGTTCAGCTATGTTCTTATTGAATGGCAGAGCAGGTTCGAGGATATGGCCTACTTGTGCTCTTATTTCTCATGTTCACACAATATAATGCTTCTTTTTATTGTGCACAGTTGTGAGTTCACATTATAGCAGGATGGTGAGGCAATAGAGAGAGTACACATATTCTCTAGCATGCTGCATGACGTGAATGAGTTTTTTCAAAAAATTGGGCCTGTTTTCATTAAAATATAAAAAATTAGGAGTTGATTTACTTCAGAGATTTAATATTATGAAGAGAAGGGACATTAGATTGATAAAATAACTTTCACTTTGGATATGGGCTGGAGACTGGTGGTTTTGTGCTTACTTTCTATTATTTATCTCACTCACTTCATCTTTCGAATGGCTTCATGGCAGGCTAAGCTGAAGAGTTAACAGAGAATGCATTTTTGACCTTTATCGCAGCCGCACAGTCATCTTAGTCTCCAAGGAGCAATAATTGGCTGGATAGAACTTTTGCCACTCAATCTGGTTGGCCAACAGCTCGTAGTCCCAGCACTGCTCATGGTAGCAGTGGTCAGGACTGGGATAACAAGAAGTCTCCAGAATCTAAGTCCTGGTGTCCAGGACCAGATATGTATGGAAAGATCTCATGGTGAGGAGAGAAGATGAAGCCAGAGGGAGTCAGGAAAGAGGATATGGAGCAGATCTTGGCGCGGGGGGGGGGGGGGGGGGGGGGGGGGGGTGTTGCATCTGATGTGGTAAGGCAGCCTTTGAGGGAGGCATACATTCCTCTTTCCTACCCAAGATCTAAGTGGGGGTGATCTAGTGAGTTTTCCCCTGTGTCTAAATCCTGCCACCAGCCTGAAAATTGAGGCTGGGTGAAGCAGACAATAATTAGCTACTTACAGGCCACAATTGAAGTAAAGATGATGGGCTGTTTTTGGCCTTGCTTACCCTATGTAAAACAGCAGAAAGGTGGCAGGCTGGGAGGGGAGCCAGGTGGAGGTTCTTACAGAATATTCTGCCTGAGAATCATACACTGTATCCTGTTTGTATAACTATTGTGTCATATACTGGATTATAACCAAACCATAGTGGCCTATACTGCACTGTAACCATTGCATTAGGATAAACCATTGGCTTACTGGAAGCATTTTTCCTCTTAGTCAGCAGATGCAAAAGTTCAAATCCTTAGACAAATCTGGAAAGTGGACATAAAGGCTGGAAACCTACACCTTGCTTACCATTGACCTCAGGCTGGAGTTTCCAGTCTCGCCCAAACAAGGCTGTAAAATCCCATCCAGTGACTCTGTATTTTGTTTTGACGTTCAGTTCATGATAGATTGTCTCTCTATTTCATATGAGTTGCAGGAGCCCATAATTCAGTCCACTATAAGAGATGAATCACACTGTGACTGATTTCTGTTCAAAGATTATGGGGAAAAAGCAGGATTAGGCTATTGAAGCCATGATCATAATGAATGTTACAGTAGGCTCAAAGGGCCAAATAGCCTCTTCCTGCTCCTATCTTCTACATTTCTATAAATATGGTTTAGATTTAGAAAGACTTAATCAGCCTTTCCTTTCACTGAAGAATGAGTGCAAAGTTGCACCACATAAACACAGTGGCTGTAAGAGTAGGTCAGGGGTTAGGAATACTGCAGTGAGTAACTCCCCAAAGCCTATCTACCCATGCCTGGATGGGTGCAGCTCCAACAACACTCAAGAAACTTGACACCATCCAGGACAAGCAACTCACTTGATTGGCACCACATCTACAAACATCCGCTTCCTCCATCAGTAGCAGCAGTGTATACTATCTACAAGATGCACTACAGCAATTCATCAAAAATCCTTAGAGAGCACCTTCCAAACCCGCAACCAGTTCCATCTAGAAGGACAAGGGCAGCAGATACATGGAAACACCACAAGCTGCAAGTTCCCCTCCAAGCCACTCACCATCCTGATTTGGAAATATATCACCATTCTTTTGCAGTCGCTGGGTCAAAATCCTGGAATTCCCTCCCTAATGTCATTGTGGGTCAATCCACAGAACATGGAAAACCGCGATTCAAGAAGGCAGCTCACCACCACCTTCTCAAGGACAATAAATGCTGATTAGCCACAAACAGATAAAAAAATTTTTGCATGGTGCTATAACCATTCATTGTGATCTGAGCTGTAGAGTTAACATACAGTTACAATCAATATAATCTATGCAGTAATGTAACCAATTATCATTACCTTCACTGAACTAAAAAAAAATCTGAGTTCAATGAGATGTGGATGAACTAAAACAAATGGCTATTAAGAATAGCTCTCTCATTTACATTATTTGGATGTTTTATACATCTCACATAACAGTAATCAAGTTTTAAGAGTTTTTTTGTCGGTACAGTAATTCTTCAGATGATGTATCTTTATTAATATTTAATTCTTTCCGCTTTTTTTCCAGGGCCTTGTGTCTAGTCGACACCGCCTCACAATGTGCCAGCTGGCTGTTCAGTCCTCTGATTGGATCAGGTAATTGGTTTATTCAGCCCTATCTCTCTGTTTATCTCTCTCGCTCTCTCTCCCCATTTTCCCACAGATTTACTTAGAATTCATGTTTTCATGGATACCGGTTGGAATATGAAGAAGTGCTTTGTAAAATTATGACTTAACATTTACAAACTAGGATTGTTACAACTATCTTGATTTACATGCAGTCCACTGAGAAATCTATGAACCTCTGCTGAAAATGTAACAATGTGGAAATGTATTTTATTTGCGGGGTGTGGGGTGGCGGTGTGGGGTCATTCATAAACCAGATTCAGGAGAAAATTCTTTACTTAGAGAGTGTTAAGAATGTGGAAGTCCCTACCACATGGATTGGTTGTGGCAAATAGTGTAAATAGATGTAATGTATGTTAAAGGGGAGCTAGAGGTACAAGTGAATAAATGATGATGCTAATAGACTTAGAAAAGGAAGGTCAAGTAATGCATAACCAATTGTACCATAAGGTCTGCTTTTGCGTTGTACGTTTTTTTTCCATTAATTTAGACCCACGCCTATTTGCCCTTGGGAAGGTGGTGGTGAGCTGCCTTCTCCAACTGCAGTAAGCCCTGAGATGTCGATACATCCACAGTGCTTTTAGGGAGAGAATTCCAGGACTTTGACCTAGCAGTGAACAAGTGGCAATCTATTTTCAAGTCAGGATTGTGAATGACTTGGAGGGGAACCTCCAAGTGTGGAATTCTAAGCTATCTGCTGTTTTTGTCCTTTTAGATAGTAGTGGTTGTGTGTTTGGAAGCTGCATAAGGAACCTTGGTGAGTTCCTGCAGTGCATCTTGTGTGTTTGATGTTATACAAATGGCTGTCACTGTTCTTTTGTGATGGAGGGGTCTGAATGTTAGTGAAAGAGTTAGCATTAAGTGGACTGCTCTGTCCTGGCTGGTGTTGAGCTTCTTGGGTGTTGTTGCAGTTTCGCAGATCCAGGCAAGTAGAGAGTATTGATGAAACACCAGAAGTTGGTTGGGTCTGGGACATTACCCTGAGGAACACAGCAGTAATGTCCTGGAGCTGAGATGATTGACCTCCAACCATCACAACCATCTTCTATTGTGCTAGCTATGACTCCAAACAGTGGGATTACTTCCCCCCGATTCCCATTCGTTCCAGTTTTCCTAGGGCTCCTTGATGCCATGCCCATGGAGGATATCCTCAATATGAAGATGGAACTTTTTCTCCACAAGGATTGTGTGGTTGTCACTCCTATGATACTGTCATGGACAGATGTATCTGCCACAGAGAGATTGGTGAAGATGATGACAAGTATGTTTTTCCCACTTGTAGGTTCCTTCATCACTTGCTGCGCTCCCAATCTAGCAGCTATATTCTCTGGTATTTTGTTATGTAAGATGGCTGATTTAGTTCAATTTACACAGGAAGCAATGCAGGAACATGATTTCATACATTCTTATTTGAGACTTTATTGATCAATCAATTTACGAATCATAGATTAATGAATTATTAAATAGCCCCAGTGCTGAGTAAACAGTGAAGATGGCACATGTGATCACAGGACTGAATGCACAAGGTTGAGTTTTTATTACCTCGCACGTTTCAATTGAAACAATTGTCTGACATAATCTAGCACTGAGCTTTCTCTTGGGAGATGAAGCAGCAGTTTTGTCTGTGGAGCTGTAGTGACCATCTCTGGAAACAACTGCTAGGATTGTGATGCAACTGTTAATGGGCTGCATACATCAGCAGGAGCTCAAAGTTATTAATTCCTCTTAAAGGGGAAGTATGTTATAGCTGGAGCAGCAAATGGATGTGATCTGCAGAACAGTGAAGAGATCAGAGAGATGCTGTTGTAGAGCTTCTAATGGAGGAGCTGGAAATAAGGAGAGATGTTCTGCATCTGCAACGGGTCATAAGGCCCTCCAGGCAAATACTGAGATGGCAATGGGGTCAGATGCCATGGAGGTTTATGTCAGGTCTTGGATGTAAGAAATTGACTTACCTCACATAAATGGTAAAGATTACAGAATATATTTTCCAGATGTCAGCTGGAATTCTCCAATTATTCATGCTGGCAGAATCTTCTGGTGTCACCAATGGTACACTCAGCTGTGGATTTTCCAGTGGTATGAGAAGCAGTCAATAGGAAGTCTCATTAACAGCAATAGGACAAGAAGATTCCACCGTCGGCAAATGGGGTCTGCCTCCCACCATGAGAAACATGCTGCGAGGAGGCCAATGAAACCTTGCCCGCCTATCATATATAATTAAATGTGCCAGTGGCCTCAAATACTGTTTAGTTGACCATATCCTCTTGACACACATACTAACAATCTCCATCAATCACAACTCATACCTAATATTCATGCACCCAAACACTCACAGTAAACTTAACACCACATCTCACAGCTTATACACACTTCTCACCATTCAACCATGACAGCCGAACACATTGCATTCGCTGACACATATCCCTCTATCTTACAGGACTAGATTGTGCGCAATCCAGGGGGTAGCAGGAACTAACCAACAGGAACAAGCATGTCTGCATGTCCTAATCTCTTTGGAGAAGATGATGCTGATCATTATTTAGAAGGCCATGGCTGAGGCCGCGGTACTTTGAGAAGGTAGTATCCTCAGGTATAATCCTCTTTTGCATATTTGTCTTCCACGCGGAGGTGGTGCAATCTGCAGCTGGATCTTCTGTTTCTGATCAAGGGCATCCTCCAAGACCATTGGCAGACTCCTCCACTGCAAGTCAGCAGCCTTTCATTAGCTAAGCTGCAGCTACTGGTGAACACTGCATAGGAACATGAGGATAGGCTTTAATCTGAATTGCAAGTGTGTGAACGTTCCCATTTCCCATTCTGCCCACCTGAAATGATCAATCTTTGTCCAACTGTAGCTAGTTCTGTACTTTGTCTCTTATAATGGTTGGGTTTAAACTACTCAAACTGATTGCATAGAAACATATGAACACTGCAAATTACAGGACCAAACAAAGGCTTTTTCAGTCCATCTGCCAGTCACACAATTCAGAAACAAAATACTTGATACACTGCTAATGACAGTATTTAAATCACACTTTTCACACCTTCCAGATATTCAAAATCAGATCATACCTATTGAAATACCTTTTAAAGTGGAGGAAAACTCAGCAGCCAATTATCACCCAACAAGATCCCAGAATCAGAAATGAGATAAATGATCAAAAAACAGATGTTGACGAAGGGATAAATATTGCCTTGAAACTGAGAACTCCTCTGCTCCTAAAGTACCATGGAACCCTCTATATCCAGTGAAGGATAATTCACCAGATTTCTGTCCAGCCCCTCTTACAAGTAAATTACGGTCTTAACCACCTTCTGGGATGTGTGTGTGTGTATATACGTATATAGATCTATATTAGGCAGGAGAGTGATGTGACTTTAAACCTAGCATAAAACATTCAGATTTGGGCACCATACATGGAAAGATAGGCTGCTAATTTATTGCATCATCCAATTACTCAGGAAATAATTGATTCAACTTACATAGGCAGGCACAATATACCTGAAGTGATTTAAAGATTATTCCAATTAATATATGAATTTCCAACTCATCTGTTTGTAGTGTCTAAGTTGACAAACTTTGGATCTAACATGATTTAATAACACAACCTAAAACACGTTTAACAGGTTTTCTATGCAATTTATACTCCAATTATTAATTACTTTGTTATCTAATCAGAATAATTTCAATAAACATATGAACACTTAAAGAGGAAGAAAAATTTACTAGGGGTGTATTTTATGCAAATGTTCAAAAAGTAACACCAATGACTTAAACCTGAATTAATAATTTATTTGATTTATTATTGTCACATGTATTAACAAACAGTGAAAAGTATTTTTTTGCATGCTATAACATACCATTCGTAGAGAAGGAAACGAGAGAGTGCAGAATGTAGTGTTATAATCATAGCTAGGATGTAAAGAAAAATCAACTTAATGGAAGCAAGTCCATCAAAAGTCTGACAGCAGCAGGGAAGAAGCTGTTCTTGAGTTCTTGGTACAAGACCGCAAACTTGTATTTTTTTCCCGAAGGAAGATGGTGGAAGAAAGAATGTCTGGGGTGTGTGGCATTCTTAATTATGCTGGCTGCTTTGCCAAGGCAGCAGGAAGTATAGACAGAGTCAGTGGATGGGAGGCTGATTTGCATGATGGATTGGGCTACATTCACAACCTTTTGTAGTTCCTTGCAGTCTTGTGCAGAGCAAGAGCCATATCAAGCTGTGATGCACCCAGAAAGAATGCTTTCAATGATGTACTTGTAAAAGTTGGTGAGAGTTGTAGCTGACATGCTAAATTTCCTTGTCTTCTGAGAAAGTAGGGGCATTGGTGGGCTTTTTTAACTGTAACATTGGCATAGAGAGACCAGGACAAGTTGTTGGTGATCTGGACATTTAAGAACTTGAAGCTGTCAACCCTTTCTACTTCATCCCCATTGTTGTAGACATGAGCATGTTCTCCTTCATGCTTTATGAAGTCGATGACAAACTCCTTCATTTTGTTGACATTGAGGAAGAGATTATTGTTTCCTCATCAGTCCACCAGATTCTCTATCTCATTCCTGTACTGTGTATCATCATTGTTTGAGATGTGACCCACTACACTGGTGGTGACAGCAAACTTTTCTTGCCCTCTGTTTCTCAGCCTCTGTTTCTCCCCGTCTGTTTGGCGCCCTCAATTTCCCACCTTCTGATTCCCGCCTCCTGTTTCTCACCATCCCCTTTTTGCCCCCCCATTTATCATTCCCTGATTCTAGCCCCCTCTTTCTCCCCCTCTGTTTCTCCCCCTCCATTTCTTGCACCTTGTCTCTTGCCCACTGTTTCTCGGCTCCTGTTTCTCGCCCTCTGTTTTGAAGCAAATTGGAGGGGAATTCAGTCATAAGTGTATAAGAAGCATAGTATGGGGCGGAGAATATAGCTTTGTGGGGCACTGGTGTTGAGGATGATTGTGGAGGAAGTGTTGTTGCCTACAATGACTGATGTCAATTTGGTTCATTCAAACTAGCACGCTCTTGAGCTGTTCCAAGTCATTTCACATTTGTTTGGGGTCCTAATTCCAGGACAAGGCCTGCTACCAGCCTTGCAACTGCCTGATTGGCCTTCCAGAAAAGAGACACTATAGGTCTCCTGCTCGCTGTCCAGTCAAGATCCCTGATGCCACAAGCAGACATCACTCAATGTCTCAGCTTACTAGATGGGGTTCTTGCCTCAGTATCAGAGAATTGTAGCTTTATGCTTCCAATCCAACATTTAAAGTAATACTTTACAATAGAATGAAGGTTGCATTGTTGAAGTGTTGTCTGTTAGGTTAGTTGTTACAGCAATGCCAAGTCTGCCTGCCTCGGTGGATGTTTGAAGTACTATGACACCATTATAAAAAGTATGTGGAATTCTTCTGGTGTCTCCTGACTCATCGTCCCTCAACCATCACCAAAAGAAAGTTATTCTGTCGTTCATTTCATATGGTATGAGCAATTGGGTGGCACATTTGCCTATATAGCAAGTGCTTGCACTTCAAAGTAATTCAATACCCGAACAAAACTTTGGCACACTTTATGGGCATGATAAGACAAAATTTGCGTAGATTCTCTTTACTCCTGACATAAGTTGAAACCTGTTGATGCTTCCTTATGAGAATGTGTGTACAATGTGATTGGGAAAGATCACCTGTGTGTGCCAAGTGTAATGAGATCATGAGCTTTTGATGCATGATTATTTCATTGTATTTAATACGCAGAGAATATATTTGCATTATGTTTCTAGCAAGTTCAAGCAAAAATTGTGATCCTTCCGTCTCTGGGATCGCTTAGGCAACTCTGACCAGATACAAAGCGTGCCAGGCAGTGCAACCAGTATGTCTTTCAAATCAATACAATAGAATTATTGTTAAAAATGAACAGTAAGATCAACATCACTATAGATACCATCTTGTTGGGGTTCTGGAAACTCATTTAAACAGAGACACATTCACAAAAGCCAACATTCTGTGGAATAACTTCCCTTCTGTATTTTCCCGGAACAACATCCCACCATTCACTACAATCGTGGATTCAAAGTCATCAGATTGTTTTTATATTTTCAAGTAAAACCAGAGATATTTTTCGAAGCAAAGAGTCAGTAAATAACATCATGAATGTAAAATAAACCAAAAAGCCTGCATTTTGCTTAGCTTGCATGAGGTAATTATTGCTAGGAAGAATTTCATTATATTTTTAGAAATCTAACTTAACAGTTCTCAGTTTTCAGCAGCAATGGGATATGAAGTTAAAACTATACCAGCGCTTGTTTTGTCCAGCACCACACAGAATTATTGAACAGCAGCACCCAAGCCAGAAACATAGATTTGGATTAGTCACACGATGTCTGGCTCTCAGCAGACTGGAATAAGGACATGTATGTAAAGGATTCAGTAGTTAATTATTGTACAAGTCCAGTTAAGTCATTGTGATGCATGTTCAATTATCTGACTTGCAATTATTTGTCTGGCCTGAGCAATTAAAAACCAGCAAAACAGTGACTTTCATGCACTCAGGTCATGAATATTCCAATTATTCATCCTATAAGCAACTGGGAATAATAATAGTGCTTATTGTATATTGAAGATTTTGAATTGCTTTTTGAAATGCATTTTCCAGGATGGAACCAGTGGTGTCTGCAATATCTCACAGTTTGCCTCCCACAATTGCTAATCACTGAAAGTCTGTATTCAAAGAGGATTAATTACAATGAATTCTCTCTTTCAAAGGCAAAGCAAGCACATGGCTTCACCAAGAGTGCAAGCTTCCCCAGGGTATTGGTTGCTATTGATTGTGCACACACAGCACTTTGTGGGCATTACCTGTCAATTCTGTCCTACATTGCAGCTGAAAAGGATTCCGTTTATTTCAATGTTCAGCTGGAATGGAACCCGACATACACAGAGATCCGTGCAGTTTAATGTCTGGTTTCCTAGCAACCATATATATTGCCTTCATTTTGCTACAATTGACTGTATTTGACCTACCATGGCATAACAGAGGTTACAGAGTGACGGGGCTTTGTACTGTTGCTGTCGCATACACCATGTTAACAGTAGACCATTAGCATATTGAAACAATACTTCCATTATCTGAATCAAACTACTGATATGCTAAATTCATCTACAAGCTCACCGTCTGGTGAGCTGGAACCTGCACTATGCTTGCTCCCATCCTAACTGCACCCTCCTTGTACTCAGTGACTTACCACATTCAAACCATGCCTGTATGTGATTATCTGACCTGGTGGTTGTGAGTGAGGATGTGACTCTTCTTCATCATCTCTTGCTGTTTCTGCATTGCCTAACAGATTGCATCTCTTGAGAATCTGAAAGGAAAAAAGGACAAGAGTAAGATTGTGTTGATGGGAGAATGTATGTACACAGCTACAGCTTGTAAATGAGAAGAGAGTGTTGGATGAGGAGAGAAGAGGATGTGAGAAGGGGATTAGATATGAAGATTCCAATGCCAGTTTTCAAGTCTGTGAATGGTAACATAGTGATTATTAGAGACTGTTAATATTGAGCGATGGGTAGGTGGTGATTCAAGCACTGCATGAAGTACTATAGTTGGTAGGATGTGGTATTAAAAATGCAGTCTTGCTACTGACTATTCATGTGAGATTAGTGAACCTCTTGCAATACTGCATCCAGGCTCTCTGGCTTGATTTCTGTCATTAACCTCCATGGATATCTCTCAGTACCTTGACTCTATGATTCTGCACAATTTCCTGCAGATATAAGACATCACTCTTTCCTTTCCACCTTCTTCACCAAGGCTTCCATTGCAGTATTGAACAAAAGAAGTGTGGCTTCTCTCTCACGTTGTGCCATTCTTCCCTGTTTCCCATGTAAGAAGAGAAGGACTGGGTTAGGCACAGTAAGGAGTCTCACAACATCAGGTTAAAGTCCAACAGGTTTATTTGGAATCACAAGTTTTCAGAGCACTGCTCCTTCCTCACATGATGAAGGGGTAGTGCTCTGAAAGCTTGTGACTCCAAATAAACCTGTTGGACTTTAACCTGGTCTTGTGAGATACACTTTCAGCATGCTTGTCAGCACCTGCTCCAGCTACAGCGCACTTCTCTTTTAAGAACTACAGGCTAGCTTTAAGAAATGCTAACCAGTTAGTTTTAAGAAGTGATAGCAAGGTACAGTTGTGGTCCCCCACTATGCAACTGAGCAGTGTACATTGTGGTGATTGCTAGCAGCATACATCAGTCATTCAAGTAGGCAAATAGCATGAGTTTGCTGAGCTGTCTGCATACACTGAATGGGTGAGGGTTAATCCTGCATTCCGATCAGCATGCTTGCTTGTTGGCACTGTTGAATTTGGCCCCTGTGATGTGATTAGTTCAATACACTGCTGTACAAAATGGGAAGTTAGTACTCCAGTTCATTGCAGCATTGAATATGGGGTGTGTGTGCGTGCATGTATTCTACTCACCCAGCCTTGTAACCTCTCACAAAATGATCTCAGCCAGGACATTTTACACTCAGTGAAGCACAAAACAGTCATTAGACACAGAGAAACTTCTGGGTGGCAACCTTAAATAAATGTCCTTTAGTTTGATCGAAAGAATGTATTACACATACTGGAGGAAGCCTCAAAATAAATCAATAGAGAAGACAAAAGAGACAAAGGATGCAATTCTCCCTTTTCCAATCTTGCCTGCAGCTAGGATTCTCCAGTCCCACTGCTGTAAATGGAGATTTGGCTAAGAGCCAAATTCTCCATTCTGGCTGGCAGCAGGAGCGGGATGTACAATATCTGAGAATTCTGACCAAAGTGCAGCGGTGAGTGGCTCTAGCCGTACCTGTCCTGCTGATCAGAATGGCAGGGATCTGCACCAGATCCAGCACTTAGAGACTCATTAATTACAAACTGCGGTGATAGGTATAGCGTGATGATACAATTGTGAGACTGCACATTGAGTTACATTTATGTGTACTGATTAAACTGACAGGCTTTCTCCTGACAGGCAACGTAGCAGTTGACCTAAGCAGGTATTTGTAAAGGGTTCTGAAATTCAGAAACACTTTTGCCTTGTAGTGACTTTTTCTGCATGTGCAAACACGGAGTGATTGATTTTCTTTGTCATCCTGAAAGATTATTCTAGATGGCAGATATGCCATCTTGCAGCTAAATGCACATTTCAGGATTGCTACATTTCATACTGACTTCTATAAGGGAAAATAGTTTTAAAACTGATTTCAAAATGTTACAAGGAGATCTGTTAACACAATAAAAAAGAGACCAAACTCTAATTGTTTTTTGCATGCTTGGTGAATTTTGGAGCGGGTATAGAAGTAATTCTCTAGAATGGTTCCAGGGATAAGGGAATAATTATACTGATGATTGGAGAAGATTAAGTCAGAGAAGGTTAAGAGCACAGTTTGAAATTACAAAGGGATTAGAATAAATAAAGAAAAATATTTCTAGTGGCTGAAGGGTAGTAGATAAGCAGAGGACAGAGATTTAAAGTGATTGGCCAGAGAACCAAAGGTAACATGAGGAAAAATGGTAAAAATTTGTTATGAACTGTTGGATACAGATTCAATTGCAGATTTCGGAAGGGGAATTGGATAAATACTGAAGGAGAAGAAATCATGGGAATTATGGGGAAAGAACCAGGCAGTAGAACTAACTCAATTGCTGTTCAAAAGAGGCCAACATGGATTTATTGGGCTGAATGGCTTTCTTCTGTGCTGTTCTGCTCTGTGATTCAGTGATTCTCCTCTTGTCCTTGTAAGTTTGCTATTTCAAGTGACGTTGCACTTCCTTCCATTGAATCTGCAGAATATACTAAATTAGGATGTCTTGAAAACAAAATCAGGGATCTAGTATGAAAGGAGGCCATTCAGCCAGTCCTTTCTTGTTGGCTCTCTACAAGAGTAACTCAGCTTATTCCAGTCCCATGTCCTTTCCCATAGCCCAACAATTTCTTTTCTCTTCAGATCATTTTCTCATTCCTTTTGCAAACCATGATCTGCCTTTTCCACATCACCAGGCAGTGCATTATTCATAGAACAAAGAACAAAGAACAAAGAACAACACAGCACGGGAAACAGGCCCTTCGGCCCAACGAGCCCGCGCCGCCATCCTAACGTCTTAATGACATATAGAGACCAATATAGGGACAATTTGTTACCCAATCAGCCTAAGAGCACATTTTTTGGGATGTGGGAGGAAACATCTTCACTGTTCACTGTGAGAAAGATTTTTCCTCACTTTATCTTTGGTCCTGCATTGCTGGCCCCTCTGGCCTCCCATCACAATAACATTTAGAGTGCCATTAAGATGTAAGGTTATCCTATTTTCTATACAGCAAGTGAAAAGCTGATTGAATCAAAGTATTTCACAGAGAATTTCACAGTAGCTTCATTGCAGTGTTAATGTAAGTCTCACTGTAAGTAGTAAATAAATGCCTATTTATTTTCACTCAGGAAGGTCATCTGCCTATGGTGACCAGCAGAGTTAACCTAGCTTTCAACTTGTCAATTAGATTTTGCACATCTAATCCAGTCAGGTGGTCAGCATTTTTAATTACACATGCGGTGTCAACGGCTGCATAATTTACTAATCATTTTCAACAACCGTGAAAATTTGTCACATGAGGTGACCTTGCTTGATAAATAATTGAACATAGAAATCATAGCTAAGAATACGAGCAGAGTTTGAACACAGTGGATTAATGACTCACTGTGAGTTCTAAGCTGCTGTCATGGAATTACAACCAGACATAAATAAACGGTGCAGTTTTCTCGCACGCACCTTTCAGTTTTAAATTAGTAGGAAATATTATCTTGTACATTTTATGTCTTAACGTATGCCAGGAAGAAAAGACATAATTATATAATACTTTATCATATTGCACATACTATGGAATCATAGAATCTACACTGCAGAAGGAGGCCATTTGGCCCATCAAGCCTGCACTGATAACAATCCCACCCAGGTCCTGTCCTATCCCTGTAACCCTACATAACCCCACATATTTACCCTCCTAATCCCCCTGACACTAAGGAACAATTTCGTATGGCAAATCAGTCTAACCCGCACATCTTTGGACTGTGTGTACAACTGGAACATCTGGAGGAAACCCATGCAGACATAGGGAGAATATGTAAACATCACACTGTCACTCAAGGTCAGAATTGAACTCAGGTCCCTGGCACTTTGAAATAGCAGTGCCATCATAGCACCCAACCACTGTCTCAGTGATGGGGTGCAGCAGCACCTGTATCTAAATGCAGAAGATGCTGTGTGCATGTCATGAGATGAAGTACTGGTAGTTTTGTTTGAGAGCGTGATGCTAATTAGGATGCAGGCTGAACTTGCTGATGTGATTCAGAGTGCACAGGATTTACTGCAGCTGGTGGTCGGGCTCACAGTTTAAGATCTCATCTGCAGGATGACACCTCAGACATGCAGCATTCCTTCAGCATTGCACTGGTTATCAATTTAGATTGTGGAGGGAGCCAGCCTATCTTCTTAAAGGTTAAAATTAATATGTGAAAAGCAGCATCTCTTTTCCAAATTCACTGCAAGAGGCTACATTCTTTCCCAAAACTTACAAAGTGTGCACCAGCAAAGCAAAAGAAAAATCACTGCACAGTGTGCAATACTTCTGAATAATACCCTTAGTTTAAAATTTGCTTAAAAATACTGCCAAGAATTATAGTGAGCTAGAAAAGGCTTCCCTGCTGTGGAACACTTTGAGTGCATTGTTTTTATGGATAAGACTGTGTAGGGCCTTGCACAGTGTCACTGACAATCAGTAAGTTGGACAAGAAACTTCAAAATAAACTCTATTTGTTAAATTCAGAAACTCAAGCTCACAATTTACCTCGACCTTCTATATTCAGATAACTGCTATGTTAAGGCAGATTGTGATAGCTTTCATCATACCTGCTATCATTGCAGGATTCAGATAAGGAGGATCATGTTGTTACACACTGGGATGTGTGTGACCATAAGACACCAGGGAAAATAGTTACTGAGGACCCATTACCTTGACAAGATAAAACTTCATAAATGGGTGGGATGGGAGTAATCCCTATATTTCTGTCGATAGGTTCTAAACACATTGCCATGGTATCTCAACAGAGAAGGGGAGTCTAAGATTGGGGAGCCAGCATTGAAGGGGATTTCAACAGGGAGAGTAATGATATCTGGAGTGTGATGATCACGATTAGAGAGTAAAGGCTATCACTAGAGGCTCATGGTGGCAGACATGGAAGGATAATATTCTCTGTAGGAAAAGAACCAGTGGTCAAGTGTGACCTATGTGGCTTTAACATGGGGTCCAGAGGAACACAGCTGGCTACACATTCAGTTCTGGTTGAGGTCAGATATGTGTCTCAAATAGGGTCCGATTCTCCCATCCCGACGCGACATTTTTTGGTGCGTCAGTTTGGGAGATGTGTGTGTTGACCATTTCGTGGGAGATGTGCATTTGTTCCTGAATGCCTGCAATGTCTCCGACTGCCAGAGAGCAGCGCAGTTGAGGCCACATTGGAAACTGGAGAGAGGACCAAGTAAGTGATTTTAATTTGTTTTTAATCTTATTTAAATGTCATTATTGGGCCTGGGACTGAATTCTGTGGAGCTGATAACATCTCCCACCTCGAAGGGTATTTCACTCAAGTGGGATTTAGAGCACCTCCCTACATGCAGGGAACTAGCAGAAGATCTTGCTGGAGTGAAGGGCAGGCAAGCAGGGTGCCCAGGGGGGTCGGACAGTGGGGCTGGTGTCCCCTGGACATAAGCACCTTGGCAGTGCCAGTCTGTGCCCCCGGCATTGCCCAAGGGACAGATGCCCATGCCAAGGGGGAGGGGCCTATCATGGGCAGGGCCTAGGGGGCGACCTGTGGGGTGGGGGATGTCCTTACTGAGTCTCTGCATTGGGATTTGATTGGGGCTAGAGAGAGGCCGGCAATGTAAGTGGGTTTGGGGGTTGGTCTACCTCCCATGGGGAGGGTCTGCGTAGTGGAGGCAGGGGTTGGAAATCGTCACTGCTGGGGGACGCAATGGCTTGAATATCGGAGTGCTCTACGTTGATGGCAGTTCGAAGCTAGCGCAGGAGTGGCAATGGGACACAATCGTGCTGTGGTGTGGGCTGGAGGGGCAGCAGTGTGGGAGCCTTAGGCAAATAGGAGTCAAACAGTTTGGGGCCATTGCGCATGAGCAGAGATTCGGAATTGTGAGACTCTGATGTGAAAAGATCCCACCTCCAAGCTCTTAATGATATTCATGATTGTGACCTCTGCATTGTACAGACTGTGAGAGATTTTAAGTCTGAACTCCCACTGAAAAAAAATGTGATTTATAGCATTTTCCTGCAAATTCAGCACTTGGAATTTTTTTGGGAGAATAGGGCCCATAATCTCTCAGTAAACGTTATTTTCAAACAATGAACCCAGATTATTATTTCACCAATCTCTGTGTTTGTTTGGTTTGGTTATGTCTAAATGAAGAAATTAACATTCTTCATCTGCCATTAATGCTGTGCAAGAGGGAGCTCATTAAAAACATGAGTCCTGTTTTGTCTCCAGTCAAGATGTGTGGTGTGCAATTTTCATTTGCCCTTTCATTCCACAGAATGCTTATTACGTTCCTGAAAAATCTGTCCTGCTCCTTCTGCCACATGAATTTGTTGTTTAACCTGCTTTGAATTGTCACTCAATTTAATTATTAAATTAAACAGTAAATATAAAGATTGTGAACGTGAAATTTGATAAAACCCTAAAAAAGGCGCGGAATCATGATATGTGATTAACTTGTGACTGTAGCTTCTGAGGGAGACAGCGTGTAAGCTCTGTGCTGCTTGGTTATTTAAGTGATTATAGCATTAAATAATGCCCACAATCAGGAGCCCTGACCCACCTTCCCTTACAGTCCTGACATCTCCCTTGCAGTGTAGACCACCCTCCCTCCAAACCCCCACCCCCACCCCTGGCAGGCTGACCAATACCACTCCAACCCCAATGGCCAGCCTCGATTGCTAGCCTCTCTCCAACTGTCACTCAATCCGAATGTAGAATGGCAGCAGGACTCCCCTACCGATTGCCCCAAGAGGCCCTATCCCCCCCCATTAGACTCTGCCCCCATTAGATTACACCCCCTTGGCAGTGCCCAATACCTGGTGAGCAGTGTCAAGATGCCACTGGGCACTGGCACTTTGCCACTTGGGCAGCGCCAGGGCCCAGGGGGCATCCCCTGGCTGTCAACCCTCTTGGGGGCAGCAATTGCCCCCCTTCTCTCCAGCAGAGTTGGGCTGCCAGCTCCCCGCAAGTGAGGAGAGACAAGCGAGCCCAGAGACTTCAGTCCTATCATTAGATACTAATGATATCTAAGTGTCTTAAAATTATAATTTACATAACTTATTCAGCTCCACACTAATTACAGATGCAGAGCTGATGGTGCTGGAAATCTGGCTAGAGGGGGAGGTGGAATATCCAGGCAGGCAGAAGGACGGTTGTGTCGAGGCTGGCCCACACATAGTCAGGGAAGTGAGGAGTGATTGGACCATGTGCAGGGTGCACAGCCGGCGATGAGCGTTGCAGTTCCAGTGATTGAACTGGCCAGCGATCGAAAGGCTGGCAGTGCGGGGCTCCTGTGCTTATGACGATCTTCTTGCTGACAGATCGGCACATGAACAAATACCTGCTCAGCTATACTGACTGCCAGTGTCTCCAGTGGAATAGGCCTCGGCCACTGATTTTCAACAGGCTTCACACTGTGCATTCTGCAGTGCACAGAGTATAGGAGATGCATTTTGAAACACCTGCTGAAAAGAACAGTGGGATTAATTCCAGTTAGTACACACATTCAAAACTTAGAATATTTTGGGGAGAATCGCACCCCCCCCCCCCGTCTATGTTTACTTTATCAATCCATTTTAGTATTTTATTTACCTTGATCAGATCCCCTCCCATCCTTTTAAACACCAGCCAGTACAAGCCCAAACTGTTTAATCTGTCCTCAAATGTCAACTCTTTCATCCCCAGAATCAATCTGATGAACCTCCTCTGAACTGCCAGAACCCACAGAAGGGACAAACTACTGTGATGGTGAATGCCTCAGCTTCCAGCATAAAGAGGAGTCACCAGCCTGCCTGCTATTGCAAGGGAAGCTCAGAATGATGTCTTAGAAGCTTATCTTGCTGCTATGTGAGATCAGACTGTTCTCATACATACTGAACTCGTCCCTGAATGCTGACAGCGTACCTGCAGATACCAGTGTTCAAAGAGTGTCACAGTAGTCCAGCAATCTGTACTCTAACATATTATAAGGATTGCTGCAATGGCAGAGACTCTGCAGTGCCATTCACAATATCCTCTCACAGAATGATACAATTCACCCTACTATTAAATGTCATTCTGCCATTCAGCTTGCACAATGATGGTGTCCCTATCTCTGGACCAGAGGCCCCGGGTTCAGGACCACTGCTAAGGTTTACTGGTCACGAAAGGAGCACTCATTATGCAGTTCAGTGGGCTGAGAATTTGCTCAGGAATCCTCAAAGGGAAATAAAATGTACAGATACGCTAAAGAAAAATTGAGCTTTCCTTTCAGCCAACCAACTCAGAGTGGTGCTCAAAATGTTAAGACCAAAGCAGGATCAAAGCTGCTTGAGGTCATCCTGCAAGGCCACCTCTTCCTCTGGTCTGCCACCAGCCACACTACAGGCAGAACAGTATAAGAGCAATAAGATAGGTAAAGGGGCATGGAAGCACTGCAGTGTGGGGATTTACAAAGAGTAATAAGATTGTTGTTGTCTACCCATTGTTGTCGATGAGGGCCTCAACACCATTAGTCATTTTGTGGCTGGATATGGTATGTCCAAGATGACTGAACAGGCCAATTTGAGCACGGAATGTCCTGGCACATGTTGGACAAACTTGTGTAGACACTGTAGCTGTTGCACTGGTGGCTCTGGATTTATGGAACTATTGACATGATTTTCACCGTTCGCCAACTTCAGGAGAAGTGTCAGGAGCAGAATTGTGGATGATAAGGTAACATTTATATGTACGATGGCAACACTTGATTTATAAATTTGGAATTTTTACATTTTATGGCTTTTATTATTGTGGACAAGCTGTGATAGTCAGTGACAAAGGGAAGATACATGTGGAACTGTTGGTTACTGGGGCATAGAGGTTACATTCACTGGTACTAGAGTTAGATCAGACAACTGCAGACAGCCTGTCCAAAAGTGGGTGTACTGACTTTCCTTCCTCCCCCTCTGATCAAATACCTGCAGCAAGAGTTCTGTCCACAAGATAGCAAGGCTGTGCAGCAGGCCATGATGAATCCTGGCACGTCATGCCAAATACAGCAGGACTATTCAAGTTGCCAAAGCAGTGGAGGTGTCTCTTAAGCTCTGCTTGATGACGTTTCCTGTGACAGCCTGGCCATTACTTACACACGCTGCCCATGCACATTTGTGGGTTGCCCACCAGAGACAGGAACCATGTCATGAATTTATTTGCTCCTGTTGTCTCTGGGTGAAACAGATTGTATTCACATTCAACACTCCCATCCCTGGCCTGTTTCACTGCTTCTTAATGAGAGAATGTTTTGAAGTATTAAAAAAGGCAAGTTCAAGTCTGCCTTAGATATTCTGTGAGATTCAGCAGTTCTGGTGACTGCTGTAAGCAATCCCCATGGCTTGTATTCAGGAATTGCCAACCATCCCAATATCTAATCAGATGATTTTGTAATTCAGGGGATTTGAACTGGGTGTGTTTCTTTCCAATCTTTAATTCAGCATCCAGTTCTTAACTGTCTTCATTTTACAGACAGCAGATAAATGTACAAATGACAGTTAGAATAGAAACACACTAAGCAGCATAAACTTTTATCTTTTTGTTTCTTCTGATCATAGAAAGTGAATTTCCCTTCTTCCTATCCTGGGACCAAATGGATATTTCATTCAGTAGGGGTGGATGTTCACTGGGATACCTAAACTCACACTCATTTTCTAACTCACGCAAACACTTTGGGCTGAATTTTTCGAGCACTGCAAAGGAGTTGGAAAATAACCTGCCGATTAGCTACCCATCAAGTTCCATCCTTGAACGGTCACAAGAATGATTCCAGGAATGAAGATTTTATCATATGAGGAGCGTTTGAGGAGTCTGGGTCTATACTTGATGGAGTTTAGAAGGGTGAGGGGCGATCTAATTGAAACTTACAGAATACTGAGAGGCCTCATAAAATGGAGAGGGAGAGGATGTTTTCACAAGTGGGAGAGACTAGAACTTGATGGCACAATCTCAGAAAGAAGGGACATTCCTTTAAAACTGAGATGAGGATTTTTTTCAGCCAGAGGGTGTGAATGTATGGAACACATTGCCACGGAGGGCTGTGGAGGCCAGATCATTAAGTGTCTTTAAGAAAGAGGTAGTTAGGTTCTTGATTAATAAGGGGATCAAGGATTATGGGGAAAAGGCCGGGAGGATAGAGGTAAGAATCACATCAGCCATGATTGAATAGCGGAACAGACTCAATGGGCCGACAATATCTTAATGTCTTATGGACTTACCAGAGATGGGATCAATAGGCAGCAGCTACCTGCACAGCAGGGACAAAAACCAATTAGGCCCATTAATGGAGCAAGTGGGAGGATTGCCCCTTGAGCTCTTTCCAAAGGCAGACAGGCTGCCTCTGTGTTTGAAGCCTGAAAGGCAACTGGAGAAGGTCAACCGACACCAGGGCACCATCGATGCTTCCACACACTCACCCAGCACTAATTGCCTGGAATGTGGTGGCCAGAGCAACAGTTTCAGGCCACCTGTGATTTTCAATATTCTTCAATGCACCTCTATTTGAGGTGCCAACATGGCCATCATCCTACCTCAGTATTTCTCTCACACTGGGATTGCCAGCAAAACATCTCTTGTAGGACCAGTCAGTTCAGTTGTCTAGATGGCTAACTTTGGTTTGGAATAATGCCAACAGCGTGGGCTTTAATTCCTGTTCCGGCTAAGATACACTTGGGATCTGTCTCATCACCTGCCTCAGAAATAAAATCACACTATAAGCCAAGGTTCAGTTCATAGTCAGAGATATTATTGAAGACAAAGAACAGAGGATATAGAAAAACGTAACATAATGTTATGTTACATAATGTTATCATAACATAATGGGCAGCACAGTGGTTAGCACTGCTGCTTCATAGCGTCAGGGGCCTGGGCTCAATTCTGGCCTCAGGTCACTATCTGTGTGGAGTTAGCACACTTTGTGTCGGTGTGGGTTTCCTTCAGGTGCTCTGGTTTCCTCCCACAATCCAAAGATGTGTGGGTTAGGTTGATTGGCCATGCTAAATTAACAATAGTTTTAGGGGGATTAGCAGGATAAATATGAGAGGTTATGGGAATAGGGTCTGGGTAGGATTGTGGTCGGTACAGACTCGATGGACTGAATAGCCTCTTCCTTGCACTATAGGGATTCTATGATTCTATTCTGTGATTAGACAAAGTCAGCATGGCTTTGTTAAAAGGAAACTATATTTGATACATTTATTTGAGTTTTTGAGGATGTAGCTCAAAGAACATCCAGACTTGAAATGTTGGCTCTATTCTCTCTCCACAGATGCTGTCAAATCTGCTGGGATTTTCCAACAATTTCTGTTTTTGTTTCAGATTCCAGCAGTATTTTGCTTTTAGCCTTAGGTCCAGCTTTGGCAAGTGTTTTGAGAAGTGTTTCTATAAAATGCAATGTTACACACGTTCATGCTCAGAAATTACAGAAAGCTGAGAGTTATTTTATCAACCGACTACAGTGGGGAGCATAATTTGTCGTGCCAGCAGATAGATTGCCTTGATTAATGCCACATCTATTTCTTTTCTTACAATGCCTGTAAGCTGCATTGTGGTAACAATCTATTATGTATGTTAAGTATTATCAATGTTATCACGTAGAAATACATTCTGATGCCTCAAGAAAATGATACATATTGATAAAGACAAAATTACTTGAAAGAGAGATCAGAAGAAGGATCCGATAAAGGCACAGTGAGGGATTTAGCATTGCAGTGACAAAGAAAGCTGCGAATTCTCACTGAAAGAAATAAATTCTTAATGCCTTGGAATCAGCGATGATTTAGTGAGCGAATAAAGATCTTACTCAATATTAGTAGGATCTCGGTCATTCTATATATTCTGGAAGGAATTTCCTGACTTCACCCATAGCTGGGAATCTCCAGTCCTGCTGCAATAAACAGAGATTTGGCTGAGAGCCTAATTCCCTGTTCTCACTGGCAGCAGCAGTGGGCATGAACGGGCAGAGAATTCTGACCTGGATATTTTTGGGTACAGGTCGTGCACAAGGCCAAACAAAAGCTGCCAAAAAACACAATGATAAAAAGGAGTGTATGAAGAGAGAGACTGAGGGATTCTGAATTTTCTAAATACACGGATAGAGTGGAATTCTCCCAACCTGCTCACAGTGGGTTTGGTGGCTGACAAGTACAGAGAATTATCTGGGAGCCAAAAAGACAGAAACCCCACGGCGTAAAATCACATTTCAATTCTCCCAGTGGGGGGTTAATGACAGGTCAGTCCTCCATTGGCAGGTGGCATGAATGCCATTTGCATCTCATCAATGCTCATTGAAACAGCTGCCCACCATCAGGCCTTCCGAGCTTGTGTCACGCCAGTGGAAAATCACATCAGTATCATATCTGATTGCATAAGATAGCCTTCAGTTCACCAGACACTTTGAGGTGAGTGCAACAAAGCCTTTTTGCCATAGTGTTGTGCTGCTGCTGATGTGTTATTCACCACTCTGTCGGAGCAGACTGGTTCCTACCCTCCATCTCTATGCCCAGTTAATCTTCATGAACAGCACCAAGCTGCTGGACCTAATGGTTGGTGGGACAGACGCCCATCCCCCACACTTCATCTCAAAATGGGAGAAGTCCGCCCACAGAGTACAAAAGCCAGGAAGTTATGTTGAAACTGTATAAAGCAGGAGTATTAGGTTCAATTCTGGGTGCCACAGTTTCGAAAGAACATAACTGTTTTGGAGAAGGCACAGAAGTTCCAGGGATGAGAGATTGCCGCCAAGAGAACAGACTGAAAAAGCTGGAGTCGTTCTCTTTAGAGCAAAAACAGTGAAGAGGAGATTTGCTAAAGGAGCTTAAAATCAAAGAAGGGTTTAAGTAGAGCAAATAAAAATAAATTATTTCCAGTGACTGAAGGGTCAGTAAGCAAAGGCACAGATTTAAGGTGATCAGCAAAGAAATCTGGGGTAATATAGGAAAATTCTTCTTACTCACAAATAGTTAGGAATGCACTGTCTGATTAGCTGGCGGATACAGGGAGGAATTATACAAATACTTGAAAGAGAGAAAATTGGAAAGATTGTGAGGTAAGGAGCAAGCTAGTGGAATTAACTGGGTTGCTGTTTAAAAGAGCCAACACAGATTTGATGGGCCAAAAAGCTTTCTCCTGTATTGTACTATTCTGACAGTGATAAGGTATTAATATATAATGCACCAACACCGAAGTGATAAACAATCGTGAAATGTATTAAAGCATGTGGGGATACTGACCTCTTTTCTTGAATTCCTATGGTGCACTCCATTCTGCTCATTTTTAAAACAAACCCTGTTTTTCATTTATTCAAAGATAAGCTTTCCTTGTTAGTATTTGATTCTGCAGAATTAAAGCGTTGTTTTGAGATGTTTGGTAAATTGCTAAAATATTATCTAATATTGAACCATTTCTTTTCTGGAATAATCCCATCTAACCTGGCTGTTCTAATCAGTCAACTTTAAGACGTTGTCCTCATTACAAAATCTTTCCATAGAACATGAATTGAGTGACAACTGATTAACCCATCAGTGCCACAGTCCCAGGATAATCTATTGTGGCGTCCCAGCCCTTAATAAATTTACTACCTTAGTGCCATCTGCGCTCCCGATATGCTACTTTCCTGCCTTCCTGATGTCTCTGCTGCTTTGATGTTGCAGCAATTTATTTCTTTGGAAATTTTTTTAGCTACGTAATGACACCAGGGAACGTGTGAAATTTACTAGAAATATTTGTCCTGGAGAAATTTGATGAATTGAAGGATTTTCTTTATCCCTGAAAATCAAAAATATATTGTACAATACCCCTGGCACTCCTAGAAATTGAAAAACATCTTATCTAAAATGGTGCATGTTTAAAATCAGGCTTGCTGATTTGTGTGCTTAAATTCCCAGATTGAGGACACTCTGCCTCAGTTTCTGAACCAAGATGCCAAATTGTAGAATTGTTCCATACTATCAAGAGGACTGCATTCAGTGCCAATCTTGTAATGAATTAAACAGCAACTAAATACAACTATAGGTCATTATTCCAATAAACTGCATAAATTGTACAATAAAAATCTTGGCTGATACCTCATTGTAATATTGCGAAAGTATATGTTGCATCATTTTATATGTTGTCTTTTGAATGAGATGTGACTAAAGGATCGATCTCCCTTGGCCAGACGAACAGAAAAGATCTCAAAACACTTTACAAAGATGCATGGCCAACATACATCTTTCAATCTATAGCATAAAGGAGATTAACTGGTCATGTATCTGACTATGGTTTGTGGGCTCGTGCGTACAAACTATGAATGATCTGTTTAGCTTCATGATCGTATATAGAGTTCAAAAGTAATTAATTGGCTCTGAATCATTTTGGCACATTTTGAGATGTGAAAGTCACTTTATGAATTGAGATACTTTCTTGAGCAGAGGCACAATGTTTAAGAATAGAATGCAAAGTGGAGCAACCACTTGCATTTATATATCTAACAAAAAAATTCTCCAAACTCACATTGCAAATAAAAATAAATAAGGAAACTGTCACCAAGCCATAGAGGGACCGAATAAGAGGAGAGGCATACAGCTTGGTCTCAAAAATGCGGTTTGAGAAAATCGTTAACACAGGGAAGAGATGGAGAGATTTAAGAAAGAATTTTCAGAAAACAGGGCCAAGACAACTGGAATTATGTCACTAATCTTGAGAATCCAGGACTGCATTTTAAAACAAGCAAAGTTCTTATAAAATCAGTTATCGTAGAATTCATGCAACAAGAAATGTTTCAGAAGAAAGGAAGTTATAAAATTGAGACAGTAAAAAAAGCTCATGTAATCCAGTTTCACCTGACATTATTGTATTCTCCATTGTTCATATTTCTTAATGTCAATTAATTCCTTATTTCTTTCATATCTAAAAATATCACTGGCATTCTTATCGATTGCTATTCTTGTTCTTCTTGTTTCACATTGACCTTATTAGAATTTTCTTGGTGAACCAATGTGATATGGTTACTTGTAGTTTCTATAGAGAGGACATTTAGTGCTTTTGAACACAATCAGCAAATGGTAAACTTTACAATCTGCAAGTGGTCTTCAATTTCATGCTCTATTAGCCATTATTCTGTCTGTTGAATTGTGGAATTTAATTTGTTTCTGAAATTAATCAGCAGATCAATGTTAAAGAAATTATTTCGCTTACTGCCTTCAAACATCAGCAACACTGATTTGAGTGTGTATCATGTACAGGAATTAAAGAACCAATCTATTTTGGGCAAAAGAATGTACTGCTAAATTCTCATATAAATCTCCATGTGATCTATAAATATTGTAATTTTTTATAGGAAGTACTTAAAGATACTACACACAAATTAGACAGAATGCTGCTGTAGCTCAATTAACAGCTGAACTGCAAGGATGGAGACAAATTACCTTAGATTTTAATCATGCACAGAGTCCAATATGTGTAGACAATGTGTTGGAAACATTATGGCTATCAGGATGTATAGTACATGTCATATTCAAACATTCTGTGATTTCAATAGTAAGAACATTGAAAACATGCAATGAGTAAAGGCCTCAACCAACCACCCGCTAAGCCCTGTTCCCAGCTGGCTCTGCTCCTAGGCCCCACCCCATCAGCACTGCCCCTAAGCCTCACCCCCAGACCCCTGCCCCTAGGCCCCGCTCCCTTGGCAATGCTAAGGATCCCCTTGGCATGTGCACTTTGTCCCTTGGGCAGTGCCGGGGCACAGACTGGCATCACCAGGGTGCCAATGTCCAGGGGTACCGCCCCCCGCTGCCCGACACCAGTAGACTTTGATTGCCCCCCCTTCACTTCAGCAGGGCCTCCCACTAATTCCCTGAAAATGGGGAGCTACTCTAAACCCAGCTGGATTGAATTTGTACTGGTAGGATGGGAGATGCTGTCAGACTCAGAGAATTCAGTCCCGGCCCGATAATTGCATTCAAATCACATTAAAAATAGATTAAAATGACTTACCTGATGTTCCCGCTGGTTTCCTGTATGATCCCGACTGCGCCAGATATCCTGCAATGGGAGGCATTTGTGCATCAGGAACACATGCGCAAATCCCATAGATTGGTGCATACACACATCTCCTGACCCGACCCACCAAAAAATTAGCAGGTCAGAATGGAAGAATCACCCTCAATATCTCTTTAAATGCAACTTTGGAACAAATCTTACATTCATAACACAGAATATGGACACAACTCTGATAAGATGAAGGACTTTGCAGATGAACTGAAATATTTTTGGAGATTCAGCAGAGATTATGATTGGCCAATTGTAGCAATCACTCCAAAATAATGTAAGGACGTCTACATCTGTCAAAGGTGGACTCTTTGGTGTTGGGAATAAAGCCTTAGATTGTAATTTAATGATTTCTTTTACACAAAAATTGTGTTCCGATCTGAATAAATGATGACTACAAGTAAATACTTAATGCAAATGTCATACATTAGAAGATAGCCTTTCCAGCAAGTCTGGATTCAACACTGCCTGACTATATTTTAAGATTTATTATAATTGCACATTTAAGTTATTTTAATGAGCCAGTAAAATGTCACTTGATATTGCAACTGTTTGTATGACTGAATGAAAATGCTTCTTAAAAAATTACATTATACATTTCTGTAGTTATCTAAAATAATGAATTCAGTTGAGTTGAGCACATGATAAAATGAACCTTTTTGGAATCATATATTTGTTATATTGATACATTCATCTTTTTTTTAAATCAAAAATAGCATCAAGTGGAAAATAAGCCCCATTGTACAAAATTAAAAGGAAAACATTCAGCTAGATTAAAGTTCTTTAAAAACTATTATTTGATCTGTAACATAATTCCATACGCTGGTTTAAAACTGAATTGAGCATTGCCAGTGGACAACTGGGAAATTATTAAGATAACTCAGAAGCAATGAGTACTTTATATTAGAGGGCAGCACAATAGCACAATGGTTAGCACAGCTGTCTCAGTGCCAGGGACCCAGGTTTGATTCCTGGCTTAGGTCACTCTCTGTGAGGATTCTGCACGTTCTCTCCATGTCTGCATGGATATCCTCTGGGTGCTCTAGTTTCCACCTTCAGTATAAAAGATCTGCGGGTTAGATGCATTAGTCATTGCTAAATTCTCCCTCAGTGTACCTGAACAGGCGCCTGAGTGTGGCGACTAGAGGATTTTCACATTAACTTTATTGCAGTGTTAATATACGTCTAGTTGTGACACTAATGAATAAACTTAAAACTTTAAACTTCATATTAGTAATAATTGGAATTTGATGCTTAGTTTGGGTTCTGCCAAGATTACTCAGATCCAGACTTCATTGCTCCAATTCAGAGGTCCACTGAGGCTTTGGAATGGCTGAACTTGATATTAAGATAGTGTTTGACCAAGTATGGCTTTAAGGAACCTTAGTAAAACTGAAATCAATGGCAATTGGAGTGGAAAATGCTCCGCTGGCAGGAGACATACTTAGCACAAAGGAATACGATTGTGATTGTTAAGGTCAACGATCTTAGCCCAAAATTTTGGTGCAGGCGTTAGACAGGGCAGTGTCCAAGGCTCAACCACATCCAACTACTTCATCAATAATCTTCACTCAATCAAATGGTAAGAAATAGGGAGGACGTGGACAATATTCAAGCTTGGACTGATAAGCTGCAAGTAACATTCATGCTACACAATTATTAAGCAAAGACCATCTCCAACAAGAGTAAATTTAACCACATCCTCTTGACTTTCAATTGCATTACCATTGCTATATTCCCCATAATCAAATCAATTTTGTTTGATTAACATTGAACAAAAACTTAATTGGACCGGCCACATAAATACTTTGACCATAGAAATAGGTCAGAGATAAGGTATTCTGCACCAAGAAATTCACTTCCTAACCCTCTACAGCTTGCTCACCAACAACAAGGCACAAGCCAGAAGTGTGATGGAATACATTCCATTTGCTTGAATAAATGTAACTCAAATGACACTTAAGATGCTCAACACCATCCACATGAAAGTAGTCTACTTGATCAATACCCCATCCATCACCTTCAATATTGACTTCCCACTGGTTCATGGAGGCTGCAATGTGTGACATCTATCCAAGGATTCTTTCACAATTCTTCCAAATTGTTGGTCTTTATCACCCAGAAACATGCCAGGGGGAATGGAAAATCCCACTACACATTTGCTGATCCCCTTTATCTATCTTGCTTGTTCCATCCTCAAAGAAATCTAATAAATCTGCCAAACATGATTTTCCTTTCACAAAAACTATGCTGACTCTGCCTGATTGAATTACGATTTTCTAAATGTTCTGCTACTATCTCTATAATATTAGGAGAGGTGATGGTCTTGTGGTGTTATCGCTAGACAACTGATCCAGTAATTCAGCTAATGTTATGTGGACTTAGGTTCGAATCCCGCCAGAGCAGGTTATGAAGCCATTGTCAATTATTGGAAAAACCCATGTGGTTCACTAATATCCTTTAAGGAAGGAAATCTGCTGTCTTTACCTGGTCTGGCCAAATATAACACAGCAATGTGGTTGACTCTCAACTGCCCTCCAATGGCAGCTAGAAATGGGCAATAAATGTTGGCGATAAGTGCCAATGTCCCACAAATGAATTAAAAAGTAGATTCTAACATTTTAATGCAAGTCTTTGTTTCATTACCATTCCCCTTTGCCTAGCATCATGATACCTTTTATTATTCAATCATTCCTGCTTTCCACTTATTTCAGACCTATGGCTTTGTGCTTTTCCACCTACTTCCTTTCCTGCCTCTGTATTTGCTTAAAAATTGTTAAATCTCCAGTGCTAGTGAAAGTACAGGAACGTGAGATGTTAACTCTATTTTTTTCTCCATCAAACATGCTTTGCCCTGCCAAGCTTATTCTATTGTTGCAAATCCACAGGGCTCTTCTGCTCCATTTTACAGGCTTTTATTGATTTTCATTTTAGGCAGTTAAACTTGGAGCTGAAATTGAACCCACAATACAATTTGGCATTCAGCAATTGAGCCCATTACACTACATCTTCTCCGTGTCTATGGTAGAACCTTTTACAGTATAGCATGTTCCAGAAACCACAATAGTCCTTCAAACTTTGTGAATCTGGTGACTTTTTAGGGAGAGAAAATTTGTTTCTTTTAGATCTCCGCTAACTAGGCTAGCATTAGGATACTGGAAAGCTAAGCCCAGACAAGTCTTTAAAACCACAGCACCTATGCCCTGCAGAATAAACTGTTAACAACAAATATGATGACTAACGCAAAGGATTCACTCAGAGTTCCTGAAATAAATATTCTTATACAGCAGCTCTAGGGTACTGTCGCTTGGTGAAAATTTGTTGTATAAGATGTTATTCAGCCCTGCAGATCCACTGCGTGAATTCACTTTATACAACTATGTTGGCTAAGCTACTCTGTTCCTGTACAAATAGACAATGAAATAATGCATCAAATAGATCATAAGAAACAGCTTATTATTCATCCCAAGTAAAAACCTGCCAATCAGTTACTTCATATGAATAACAAAAAATTTAAAAAGTAAATCATATTCTGAGGCAGGCTCCTAGCTAGGTTTCGGTGCAGAGCACCAATAATAGTGACCCAAAAATCCGCAGGCCCACAGTTGTGCATTCCACAATTTTGCCAAAATACAACAGAAGGGGTGGCAAATCAATCAAGATCCAGTTACATCCCATTTATGGAAGAATATATGGTACTCCTGACAAGGCTCAATTATTTCAAAGAAATTCAGATCTGTTTTGTTTGGTCTTTGGACATGATTTATATCCCTTTGCTCATTTTCAGCCTTTGATTCACACATAGTCATGTGCTTGGGAAGTGACGCAGCAATTGAAGGTTGAGAAATCAGGAGAAGAGGATTATCTTTAGTAGAAATTAATTAGTTTTGATATTATATACACACATAACATCAACATATAAACAAATGAATTAATTTCACTTTATTTGCTTTATAATTGGCCCACACTAACTGATGGAGACACTACAGTCCAAAGGCTGTCTAAATCTCAGGATGTAGGATGTTTTTTGCCAATTTTTGTTCTTGATTTTAGCCAAACTGGCATTGTTTATCTGTGTGAGTCGGCACTGAGTGTGAGAAAGCTATTTATTTATGGGCACATGAGATTTGAGTGTGTTTTTGAACAACACTCAGTTGTATGCTGTTGCCTCAGGAGTCAATGGTTCCCTTCACATTCTGAGAATCATCCAACCAAGCACAAGGTTTAAATACAGACCTAGCCCATTTGGTTCTGTTGTTTCATGAATAAACTCAATGGATTAGATTGTACTTACTGGGAATAACAATCAGAAGGTCATTGACTTTTCATAGTACTGCAGCCAGATCGTTGGAGCTTGATGACTGGCATTGATCATGAAGACTACCCAGTTTTATTGCCTTTGTAATGACTGTCTGTTACAGCCCCTGAGGAAGGAAAAACTCCCACTGAAGACCATTGTTAATATTTACAGCAGAAAAGCAAAGGAAAAAGGAAGCACGGGAAATGTGGCACAGATAGGATCCTATTATCCATCAGGTCCAGGATGCACCCATATCCCACCATTCCCAACCATACAGATTGGATCCTTACCTCACCACTAACCCACACCTCCTGAACTCCAAGTGGCTCTGATACAGAATCCCTTCATTCTGAATTGGAAGCTTTCCCGTTCTCAATTTATACCCAACTGAGCTCTAAACAACAAGTTCAACGCTGAAAGTGCATTTCTACCAGGTGATTTCCAGTAAATCACTAAGGCCTTTGCCTTTAGAACAGGTTTTTCCTTGAATTGCTAAATTCAAGAATTCACTGGTACAAACGTACAAGTTTATTGGGAGTTCCCTCAGTTGTCTCATTACAAGATGTTCACCAGTTTTTCAGTATCATTTACACTCTCTCTCTCTTTCTCTTACATGATGTCACCAGTCTTCCTTGGTCTTGTCTCTGCCTTTACAGTCATTATTATACAGTATTTCAGAAAACACCCCCTTTACGTTCATTGGTTAGTTGAACACATTCATATTAGTCAGGACCTCTGATCATGTATTATTCATGAGTTAGTAGTGAGTACATGATAAATAGAGCAGCACATCTCAACCTGTTGTAACATTGTAACGTGATAAATGTAACATGTAACATGATAAATTCCCGGGACCTGATGAGGTGTGTCCCAGGACATTGTGGAAGGCTAGGGAGGAAATTGTGGGTCACCTAGCAGAGATATTTGAATCATTTGTGTGTTTGTTTAAAAAGGATTGCAGGGAAAAACCTATGAACTACAGAGCAGTAAGCCTCACATCTATGGTGGATAAGTTGTTGGAAGATATTTTGAGAGACAGGATGTACAGGCATTTGGAGACCCAAGGACTGATTAGGAGCAGTCAGCATAGCTTTGTAAGTGGAAAATCATGTCTCACAACTTTAATTGAGTTTTTTGAAGGGGTAACCAAGAAGATAGATGAGGGCAGTGGAGTTGATGTTGTCTGCATGGACTTTAGCAAGGCCTTTGATAAAGTACCACATGGTAAGTTATTGCATAAAGTTAAACTCACAGGAACCAGGGTGAGGTATCTAATTGGATACAAAATTGGCTTCTTGACAGAAGTCAGAGGGTGGTTATAGAGAGTTGTTTTTCAACTCGGAGGCCTGTGACCAGTGGTGTGCCTCAAGAATCAGTGCTGGGCCCGCTGTTACTTGTTATTTATATTAATGATTTGAATGAGAATATAGGAGGTATGGTTAATAAGTTTGCAGGTGACACCAAGATTAGTGGCATAGTGGACAATGAAGAAAGTTACCTCCAATTGCAATGGGATCTTGATTAATTGGGCCAGTGAGCTGATGAATGGCAGATGAAGCTTAATTTAGACAAATGTGAGGTGATGCATTTTGGTGGATTAAACCAGGCTTACTCATTTAATGGTAGGGTGTTGGGGAGAGTTACAGAACAAAGAGATCTAGGGGTACATATTCATAGCTCCTTAAAAATGGAGTCACAGGTAGACAGAGTGCTGAAGAAGACATTTGGCATGCTTGGTTTCATCAGTCAGAACATTGAATTCAGGAGTTGGGACATGGTGCTGAAATTTTACAAGACATTGGTAAGGCCACACTTGGAATTGTGCAATTCTGGTCACCCTATTATAGAAAGGGAATTATTAAACTAGTAAGAGTGCAGAAAAGATTTACTGGAATGCTACTGTGACTTAAGGAATTGAGTTATAAGGAGAGGTTAAATAGACTGGGACTTTTCTCTCTGGAACGTAGGAGACTGAGGGGTGACCTTATAAAAGTCTATAAAATAATGATGGGCAGAGAAAAGGTAAATAGTCAATATCCTTTCCCAAAGATAGGTGAGTCTAAAACTAGAGGGCAGAGGTTGAAGGTGAGAGGAGAGAGAGATACGAAAGTGTCGAGAGGGGAAATTTTTTCACACAGAGTGGTAAGTGCCTGGAACAAACTGCCAGAGATAGTAATAGAGGCAGGTACAATTTTATCTTTTAAAAGGCATTTAGATAGCTACTTGGGTTTAGAGGGATATGGGCCAAATGTAGGCAATTGGGATTAGCTTAGGGTTTTTTAAAAAAAGGATGGCATGGACAAGTTGGACTGAAGGGCCTGTTTCCATGCTGTAAACCTCTATGACCCCAGCACACGTGAAACTTGAAACTTCAGTAGGATTTATCCTGTGTAAAAATGTTAATACAAATATACCATTATAAAATGTTATTAAAAAAAGTAAGTAAAATAAAAGAATGACTCCCTACATATTAAGGAAATTGCATTCCAATAAACAGACATCTCCACCCCTTCAATTAGCTGAAGTCATATGATTTCTAGAAAAGGCATGATTGTAACAATCCAAGGTAAACTAATGATCTTTCTTTAAAAACAATACAATTCAGCTTAAAAATGCCCAAATAGTACAATGTTTTTTCAAATTTTAAAAGAAAATATGACACTTGAATAATTGTCTCTAACATATCTTGTAAGTAGTTACACATTGTTCTATTGTATGCCAGAGGCAGGGAGTACATGTTTCTCGAAGTACTGAATGAGATGCTGATTAAGCAGGTTGCTTTGTCCTGGATAGTGTTGAACTTCTTGACTGTTGTTGGAGCTGCATTCAGCCAGGCAAGTGGAAAGTATTGCATCGCACTCCTGACTTGTTATGGTGACATCTTCCATCACCTTAATGGTTAGGTGTAGGCTGATGGGCACTAATTGGCCAGATTAGGTTGTCCTGTTTTTTGTGGCCAAGATATGTCTGGGTAGTTTCCCACATTGACAAGTAAATGCCAGTGTTGTAGCTGTACTGGGACAGATTCCTTAAGGAGATGAATGGTTAGGATGCACAAGTCTATTGTGCTAGGATATTGTCAGAGCCCATAGCCTTTTCAGTATTGAATGTTCTTAGCTGTTTTTGTGGAGTTAGTCAGATTGGCTAAGACAGGCATCTCTGATGATTGGGAACTCAGAAGGAATCAAGATGAATAATCCACTTTTGTTTGTATGGATGGGAATGTGATGGGGAAGAAGAGCAGGTTTTCTGTTAATGAAGGATTGCATCCACAGTATGATTTGTTTGTTCTGGCAACTATATCTTTACTTCCTCATCATAAGTAAATGGCAATGAGTGGCTGAGAACTTGTACAGAATCCCATCTGCCTTCCTTACCACCATGACTGTTGGCCATGCTTAATATCTGTACAAAACTTGGTGTTGAGGCCTCTTTTGGGCAGCTTAAAGCATCGTTTTAAGGCTAATGTCTTCAACGTTTATTTTTACTGGTGAAATGAAGTTTTGAACAGCTTTTTCATGCTCTTTTATAAACTATATATTTTTTAAAGTTTCTAAAGTTTCTGAAGTTTTTTAGCACGGTGACACAGTTGTTAGCACTGCTGCTTCACAGCCTCAGGGGCCTGGCTTCAATTCTGGCCTTGGGTAATTGTTCAAGTTTGCATGTCCTCCCCGTGTCTGTGTGGGTTTCCTCTGGTTGCTCCGGTTTCCTCCCACAGTCCAAAGATATGTGGGTTAGGTGGATTGATCGTGCTAAATTGTCTCTTAGCGTGCCAGGATTTGTAGTTTCGGAGGATTAGCAGGGTAAATATATGGGGTTACAAGGATAGGATCTGGATAAAATACTCTGTCAGAGAGTTGGTGCAGACCTAATGCACTGAAAGATCCCCTTCTGCATTGTAGGGTTCTATAATTCTATTTTCAAAAGTTTACTCACTAGTTTTAGCCCGACAACAAGTAGAGTCTTTCTAAGACTTCCTCCCATTTCTCCCTGTTGAAGATGAATTGAACGCTATGCTTCTGTGCTGGCACAGAATCTATGACCGGCAGAATAAGAACTATGAGCCTTGTCTGACTTTCATCTACTGATCCAGCTAGGACTACTTCGCCATGGCCCCTCAGCAAAGCTGTGTTTTCCCCACAAAGCAACAAACAAATTGTACCATAGCCAAGTAACTGTGAGTTCAGCTCCTAAAAGAGATAATTAGGTGACTGAGAACTGGGTTTACTGACAAAATGAGTTCTGCCATAATATTCACCTTTTGGTAGCAAAATAAAATCATTCGCTGCCATGTAGCTCAGTTACATAGTTGCCGAGGCTTCATTTGGAGACCATTTCATAGAATGGTAGAGTGAAATCATCGAATCTCTGCAATGCAGAAGGAAGCCATTTGGCCCATCATGTCTGCACCAACTCCTCGACAGAGCATCTCACTCAGCCCTTATCTCCGTCACTCCACATATTTCCCCTACTAATTCCCCTAACATGTACATCTTGGGTCACTAAGGGTCAATTTAGCATAGCCAATTAACCTAACCTGTACATCTTTGGATTTGCTACTCCTTTTACTCTCGCACATTGCCCTAATTCATTCCAAACAATCATGTGTGTGACAAGAGTCTCACTGAAACAATTTTACTGTTTAAAATCACCATGGATGCACTGGGTCCAGTAAATCTTGTATCCTTTTAGTTCTTATCCCTCCGACAGTTTCAGGGTATCTGACATTGTAAACATCCAGATAATACTTTCTTGCTTTGGCAATGAGCCACTTATTGTTTTAAGAAGTTTTGAGAGGCTGAAGATACTCCCCATACCATCATATGGGAAACAACTCAGGTTCTGAATGACATCCCTTAATACAGATGAAGTGATTCTTAAATCCAATATCATTTGCATCCATTAGCCAGGATCATATTTATCAAAGGCATCTTCATGATCATAAAATGAGTTCTCCTCTGCTGGGTTAAATACATTAAGACCTCAACTTAAGATTCCTTCAATTAATGGTAATGGTGTGTTGAAGCAGAATTAGTGTCAGACCATGTAGTGACTGCCATTACCCTTCAGCAATCCTGGACTTCCACCCATATCCCCAGATGCTAGCCTTTCCAGGGACACCCCCAAACATAGAGGCAGTCTGGTGAAGGATTGAAGCAGGAAATCTGGTCATCCCAGCTCCGAAAGTAGCAACCCCTGACCTCCCCCCCCACGGCATGTTTTGTGGTGTCAGAGTCAGCCCTCCATTGGCTGACAGCAGAATTTTCCAGTCCCATCACTGTCAATGTGGTTTCCTGTTATTCACATTCTCTGTCAGTGGGGTGGGAGGTCACTGAACTGGAAGACCCTGCTAGAGGGAATGGCCATGAAATCCCACCCAGAGAGTTGTACTGCCTGGAAATGTCAACTCTGACTATCGCTCCACAGTTGCTGCCACACCTGCTGAGTTTTTTCAGCAGTTTAATTTTATTTCAGATTTCCTGTATCCATAGTATTTTAGTGTAGATGGAGGTTTGAAATGTCGCTATTTCCCAATGTTTTTTAGTACTCTGTATGCCTCATGGGTGGGAAATATTGTGCAGTCCAGCAATCATTGCATATGACATCCCTGCTGGACTCCAGCAATTTTCATTACACCACAATACGGAGTTATTTAGATTTAAAGTTAGTCAGGAAATTAGTTAAAAAAAGATTAAAAATCAGAATAATTTTGTAAATATAGAAGATTATCCATGTTTGTGATTCCATTGTTTGAATGCTTTGGGAAAGTAGCTATCAAGGACTTGGTGAAGGAAAGGAAAGAAGTCCTGAGAATCTAATTGGGAACTTATAAGGACATCATATATGGATTTCTCCCAAGGCAGTGTAAAAATGGTTTGGTTTCCTCCAGAAATAGTCAATGATTTATGCCAGCAGTGAAGTGAGAGTGACTGCCCTTGACATCAAGAAGCCCTGGCAATAACAAAGTCAATGGGAATTAGGAGGGAAGTTCTTCATTGTTTGGAGTCTTACCTAGCCCAAAAGAAAATGGTTATTGGAGGTCAGTTATCTTAGCCCCCGGATATTGCTACAGGAGTTCCTCAGCATGCTGTCTTAGACTTAACCATCTTCAGCTGTTTCATCAATGATCTTTCCTCCATCACACGGTCAGAATTGGCATTGTTTGCTGATGATTGTACAATGATCAGGACCAATTACAAATCATCAGATCTAAAACTGCCTGTGCCCTTGTCCAGGAAGAGCTGGACAACATTCAAGTTTGGGTTGATGAGTGACAAAGAACATTTGTGTCACACAAGTGCCAGGTAATGACCATCTCCAACAAGAGAGAATCTAAACACTTGATTTTCAGTGGCATTACCATTACTGAATCCCTGACTATCAACGTTCTGGATGTTATCATTGACCATAAAATGAACTGGACCAGTTTGGCTATCAGAGCAAGTCAGTAGCTTGGAATTCTGCAGCAAGTAACTCACCTCCTGACTCCTCAAAGCCTCTCCAGAAAACGCAAGTCAGGAATGTAATGCAATATTGTCCACTTTGGTAGGTGAATGCAGTTTCTAAAACACTGGAGAAGCTCAACACTATTTAAGGCAAAACAGCCTGCTTGATCGGCATCCCAACCAAGACCTTAAACACTTCCCCTTTCCACCAGTAGCACACCAGTAGCAGTGTGTGCTGTCTACTAGATGCACTACAACAATGTCCCAAGAATCCTTCAACGACAGCTTCCAAACTCTCTGTCACCTAAAAGGACAAGAGCAGCAGATGCATTGGAACACCAACATTTGCAAGTTTCCTGCCAAGTCATCAACTATCCTAACTTGGAACTATATAATTGTTTCTTCATTACCACAGAGTCAAATTCCTGGAACTGTCTTCGTAACAGCACTGTGGATGTAGAACATAGAACATAGAACATTACAGCACAGAACAGGCCCTTCGGCCTTCGATGTTGTGCCGACCAAAATAAAAAGCAATGCCCCTCCAAACTAAACCATTCCCTTCTCTTCCATATACTTATCAATTAACCTCTTAAACGCCACCAAACTTGGCGCATCTACAACAGCTGCAGGCAGGGCATTCCACTCCCTAATCACTCTTTGAGTAAAGAACCTACCTCTGATATCCGTCCTATGTACCTACACCACATGGACTGCAAGGGTTCGAGGAACTTGCTCACCATCACCTTTGCAAGGGAAATTAGGAATGGCCAGACATGCCAGGAATAAATAGATAAGCTAGCACCAGAGCAGAAGCCTCTTTGTACAAGGGCCACATTCTTGTCAAAAGGTGGGAATGGCTGTAAAGTTTTATAGAATAAAATGTTCCCAGCCAGCCTTGAGTGATACATGTCATCTTAATTAATCTGCAGTGCACTACTGCATTAACTAGAAGACTGATATCTATGCAGGCAGACCAGAATTTTTGAAGCTTTCCCCATAGAATAACAGTGAATCTTGGAGCTTTATCAAATAGCAATGTTTTCTAAAGTACAGCAGTAGGTGTGTGGTTTTACCTCATTGCCAGAGTAGATTTTAACTCATGGACAGCTGGCCAGGCACCCCTGCTGGCACGCGCATAAGGCCTCTTTTCCATGCCACAGGTGATATTCATGCCTGAGCAGGCATCTTTTAGATGATATATTCAGGCACTGAACAATGTTGAGAAGTCCAGATGTGATGTAGCTGGCAGAAAGGTAAGAGTGGGACAAGTTGTAAATCGCAGAGGCAAGAGAGCCCAGTGTGTCTGCAGCCTCCATTGCGTTCTGTGGATAGGGAAAGAAAATTCTTATTCCTTCTGGCCCCACAAAATTAATTCCTTACTTCCTTATTTAAGGGCCCAATCCTCTTCATCACTGAATGTAACTGAGTTTGCAGAGCATACACTGTGTGCATATTCTATCTGGCTGATCCTCAGAATTGAAATGAAGCCCTACATATATCTTAGTAATAAGGCTGCCAGTTGATTCAGGGAGCTTGTGAACTGCTCAGCAGACATCTGCAGTAAATTCGGTGCAGAATGGGGATTGAGCTGTTAGTTCACCACAGTCATGTTAAACCTGCTATCAGCCCCTTAATTCAGTTAATTCAGGTTAAAGTCAGCTCAATGTGTCCTGTCCAAGTTCTGTGTTAAGGTTTGATCACTCATTATGTTGACTGTGCGTTGTAGTCTTTGCAATGTCTTCCTATATAATACAGTACAGAGCTTAGCAGAAAATAATGAACATATTCACTTTCCAATGAAACACTGGCAAATTTAAAAAAAATCATAGAAATTGAATTTCACTGCTTCAATTTGCAGCCCCCATTCTTCCATCTTTGTCAAATCAATTGCTGTAAATGTTATTTGCGAAAATCGATCTCTGAGAAATTAGACTCCACTGGGATTTTATTAGAGCTGGCAATGTAACTGGAAACCACCTTTCAGCAGAGCTGAAAGCCACTATCCATTTCACTTCATTCAGTTCCTACAGAACTTCTGCAGAGCACAGCCAAAAACAATCATTTAATTATTGCTTTAAACTATTCTGGAATAAAGTCCTTGTGCAAACTAGCAATGGCTTGTGATAAGAATGCTATTAACTGATCAAAGCAATAGATGAGAGAAAACACGATGCTGGTATAAAGTAAGACATTTTTAATGATTTTTAGTTAATTGATTGCATATTCAAATATAATTTGCATTTATTAGCATCGTTACCAATATGCAATATTCAGCTGACTTTGATTTGTTTTTATTAATTTAATGTACAATATATGTAATATAAACAAGCAAGAAGCTGTGAGAAGCCACTTATTTTCCATTTGTGACAATGTCACCATGAATATTGTCATCCCACTGCCTAAAAGAAGGCTAATCACTCGCTTGGTCACTGTGACTTTACTATTTTTCACAGAAACCTTCCTTTAGACTCCTAGATTATTACCAGTTGGTGCATGTAGATTATGTGTTTACAGGCAAGAGAAATGCAAGACTTTTGTTACATTAGTCCATAGTGGATTTGTACCCAGATCCCCATGATGAAATGATGATATACTAACTCACTAATGTGGTTCAAATTTAGTTATTGTTACATAGAATTATTTACAGCACAAGAACAGTCATCTTGCCCAACTGGTCTGTGCTGGAGTTTGTGCTCCACATGAGCCACCTCTCATTTCATCTCATCATAACTTATCAGTAATACCTTTTTTCCTTTCTTCCTCATGCACTGACCTATCTTCCTCATAAATGTGTCTATGTTGCTCACTATTTCATGTGGTTCCATCTTTTAAGTTCTCTCCAGGTAAAAAAAATTCCTCCTAACATTCATTTTGAGGTGCCTATTTTTTTTTATTCTCTCATGGGATTTGAGCGCTGCTGGATAAAGGAGGCCATGTGGCCCATCATTCCTATATTAAGGAATCAAGCTCTCAGCAAGAATCAAATATAATCTTTGTTTCATCATTTTTTAACATTGCTGAGCATGCACTTTCTGTATATTTTCCACAAGGAGTGGTGAATGTACAAGGACAATCCCATAATGGAACAAGTGGCCCCATCACTGAGAAGCTTCAAGAACCATCTCCAGATTATTCCCATACAGATATTAATCTGTGATACCAACACAACTAAGCCAAAAACAGAAATAGAAATGCAACAGCACACAAATATTCAATAGGAACTCAATTCTATTGCAATATTTTACCTTGCTGAATTATTAAGTAACAGCAATTCCAAAATAAGAGGATGTTGGTTTAACACACATTAAATGTGCTATTCATATATAATACACACATCAAATCCAAACTAAAGGTCAGGAATAATGACCTACATGAATGTAATGTGCTAATGCAGTGTGTTGACTGTATTATGGCAAAATCTTAAAGCCAGAATTCGTGACAGGCAAATTAAGAATTCACATTTTGGCAAGCAAAGTATTTGATTCAGCATATTTATACACAGTTGAAATGTTAGTCTGCCATGTTTACAATAATATTTTGGGTAACTTTCAAATAACAAGTTTAGCTTTCATCAAATCATAGGATAGCTGTGTCATACAGCACAGAAGGAAGCCATATGGCCATCTCTACTGGTTCTATGCAAAAACTACCAATTAGTCTCATTGTTCTTTCTGCATATCCCTATCTTTTTTTCTGTTTATATCCAATTTCATTTTGAAAGTTACTGGGGTATATGCACTTCTCTGTTTCGGACAATGCATCCCATCTCGTAACAACTCAATGACTTTTAAAAAAGATCTCTTCATCTCCCGCCATGCTTCTTGACAATTGTTTTACCTTCATACAAAAAATTGTACATGTAATTTTTAATTTCCATACTTGTTTAGCTGGATCCAGGCAGGAAGAATCAAGTTAAATGTTTGCATGTTCTTGATTCCAACCCCAACAGATGCCTATTGCAGTTCCATATTTTGTCACTAGATGGTGTTGCTGCTATATATAAAGAACTTGAATCTAGGATCTTTAACCTGTTTTTCTAAACAAAACCAGTGAGCTATCATACTTCTGGTTGATCATTCACTGCTCAAGGCCAGGCCCATCTGTCCATGCAAGTGGGAACTTTGAGTATCCTGGTAACAAGTATCTTTGGAATCTGCCCAGTGTGGAACATGACCATATAACGCAGAAAGGTACAAGGTTTAGTCGCTAACCAATACAATGTTAGTTGATATCACATAGGATTGCTGTTGGCCTAAGTAATATATGTATGTAAGAGAGATGGGAATAGAATTGGACTTTGCTCCGGCTTCTTCATAGTTAATTTTCTGTTGTCTACTTCTCAAAATAAGTGGGTTTTGCCCGTGGGTTGCTTGTCTGACACAAGACTTGTATGAACTGCAGTTTCCTCCAGCTAAGCATTGGGAAGAGTAAAGCCATCAGTTTTAACCTCTGCCATAAATTTCATACTCATGCCACTGATTCCATCTCCCTGACTGATCCCCTGATTAGGCTGAACGAGACTATTTGTGACCTTGATGCTATATTCTACCTCAGTTCAAATTCCCAGCCATACGTCCTCATCGTCACAGGACCACCTACTTCTAGCTTGAACATTGCCCAATACCAACCCTAATTTAATTTGCATGCCTCACCCATGCCCTTCAAACTCAGATTCCAGGATTTCAATTCTAACCATCCTCTTCTCTGTAAACTTTAGCTCATCTAAAGATTCACTGCCTACATCCTATCTCATATCTAAATGCTGCTTACCCAGTACTGCCATAAATTAATTCAGGTCTTAAATTTACAATTATTATTCCCCAATTGATTTTGAGATTAATCTCCTTCTCCACTATATAAGGAAATTGCTGTGTCATTCTTTCCATGTTCATTCCCACCATTTGATCTGTCGCACTGAAATTGTGTGAGAATCCATGTTACTGTTCTTATCACCATGGTTATTCTCTCGATTTTATTTGCAACAAAACCTTTCCACAAAAGCCCGCGGAATAAATGCTGGCAAAGATAAAAAGGTGATAGGTTATTTTCTAAGGCTTGGTTTATTAGTCTTTCCTGTGATTCATTGTTTTGTAAATGTTGGTGCTGATGATGATGATGTGGACTGACCTTAAATTCACTGACTGCTGAATACTGATGGTTTGAAATTGAAAATAGGCTACCATATAATTTCCAGCCAGTGTAGTCATTGTAAAATGAATCATTCTCAGTCTAGGCTGTAGTCTCTCGCTCCTGCGGCTTGTTGATTGAGCACTAATGAAAACCTTTTCTTCACTGCACACTGAAATGAAAAGCCTTGAGAGGACAATTTAACTATTGGAACCAGAAGCAAATTCAATTGGAAAATGTGCAGGATATCTAGATCTCAGGTCTTTGTATCTCAGTCTTGTTTCCACATTCCCGTGCAAAATGTGTCCTGGCTGAAAACTGTTTTGAGATAGGACTGGGTGGGATTTTCCAGCCTGACTCATTCCGAAACTATAAAATCCTGCCCAAGGTCAATGGACTTTCCCATAGTCCGTCCCTCGCCTGCTCTGATTCCCACGGACAGTGAAGTTCCAGACAGCCTGTTTCTGGTCATTTAAACTTTGAAATATTTTTGAATGAGTTGAAAATAAGTATACAAATGGTACTATGTCATCTGGACTACACCAGAAGTAAAGGAACTAGAACTAGAACTAAGGGATCAGTGCTGGGATATTTGTTGTTTTGTTAAGTTTGTTAAGTTTATTTATTTATTAGTGTCACAAAAGGCTTATATTAACACTGCAATGAAGTCATTGTGAAAATCCTGTAGTTGCCACATTCCAGCACCTGTTCAACTAAACCTAACCAGCACATCTTTTGGACTGTGGGAGGAAAGTGGAACACCCCAAAGAAACCCGTGCAGACACAGGGAGAACATGCAGACATTGCACAAACAGTGGCTCAAGCTGGCAATCGAACCCAGGTTCCTGGTAATATGAGGCAACAGTGCTAATCACTGTGCCACCTTACTATACATAAATGATTTGGTGAAGAACGTAGGTGATCTGATTAATAAGTTGGTGGATGACCCAAAGATTGGGGGAGCTGTAGATGCTGAGGAGCATTGTGTGAAGAAACAGAAGGATATAAATAGGCTGGAGGCTTGGATGGAGACATGGCAGATGGAATTTAATCAGGACAAATGTGAGGTAATGTAATTTGGAAGATCTAATGCAGGAGAGAAGTATACACTGAATGGCAGAACCCTGAAAAACATTAACATACAAAAGGATCTAGGCGTACAAGTCCACAGTTCCCTAAAAGTGGCAACACAAGTGGATAAGGTGGCCAAGAAGGTGTATGGCAAGCTTGTGCACATTGATCGAGGCTTGGAGTATAAAAATTGGCAAGTCATGTTGCAGTTGTATAGAAATTTAGTTGGGCCACATTTGGAATACTGTCTACAATTCTGGTTGACATACCACCAGAAGGATGTAAAGATGAAGGATAAATATGGCAAGTTTAGGGAACCTTGGATAATGAGAGATATTGTGAGCCTAGTCAAAGAGAAAAAGAAGTATTTATCAAGGCTATGAGGTTGGGAAATCAAGAAGAAAGTGTGGAAAAGCTGTAAAGTAGAAAGAAACTTAAACGAAAAGTAAGAAGGAGTAAAAGGGGTCATGAAAAAGCATTGACCAGCAGGATTAAGGAAAATCTCAAAGCTTTATATACATATATATATATATAGAGCAAGAGGATAGCCAGGGAGAGGGTTGGCCCACTCAAGGACAAGGAAGGGAATCTATTTATGGAGCCAGAGGAAATGGGCACGGTATTAAATGAGTACTTTGCATCAGTATTCACTAAATAGAAGGATCTGGTGGATGATGAGTCTGGGAAAGGATGTGTAGATAGTTTGAGTCATGTTGTGATCAAAAAAGAGGAGATATTGGAGTTCTTGAGAAACATTAAGGTAGACAAGTTCCCAGGACCTGATGGGATATACCCCAGAATACTGAGACAAGCAAGGGAGGAAATTGCTGGGGCCTTGAGAGAAATCTTTGTATCCTTACTGGCTACAGAGGAGATCCCAGAAGATTGGAGAATAGCCAATATTGTCCCTTTGTTTGAAAAGGGTAGAAAGAATAATCTGGGTAATTACAGGCCAGTGAGCCTTACATCAGTGGTAGAGAAATTATTGGAAATGATTCTTCCAGACTTATTGGAAATAAGTGGATGTATTAGTGAGAGGCAATCTGGTTTTGCGAAGGGGAGATCATGTCTCATGAAGTTTGTTGAGTTTTTCAAGGAAGTGATGAAAATGATTGATGAGAGTAGGACAGTGGATGTGGTCTACATGGATTTTAGTAAGGCCTTTGACAAGGTCCCTCATGGCAAACTGGTGCAGGAGGTGAAGTCACATGGGATCAGAGGTAAGCTGGCAAGGTGGATACAAAATTGGCTCGGTCAAAGAAGACAGAGGGTAGTAATAGAAGGGTGTGTTTCTGAATGGAGGGCTGTGACAAGTGGTGTTCCTCAGGGATCAGTGCTGGAACATTTGCTGTTTGTAATATATGTAAAATGATTTGAAGGAAAATAATTAATAAGTTTGCGGGCAACATTAAGATTGGTGGATTTGCGGATAGCACTGAGGATACAGCAGGATATAGATCAGTTGGAGACTTGGGTGGAGAAATGGCAGATAGAGTTTAATCCAGACAAATGAGGTAATGCATTTTGGAAGGTCTAGTACAGATTGGAAATATATCATAAATGGCAGAACTCAAGAATATTGATAGGCAAAGGGATCTGGGTACACATGTCCCTGAAAGTGGCAATGCATGTGGAGAAGGTAGTCAAGAAGGCATACGGCATGTTTGCCTTGGTGTTGAGTTTAAGAATTGGCAAGTCATATTGCAGCTTTATAGATCGTTAATAAGGCCACACTTGACATATAGTGTTCAATTCTGATTGCCACACTAGGATATGGAGGCTTTGGAGAGGGTACAGAAAAGATTTACCAGGATGTTGCATTATGGAAGGCATTAGCTATGAGGAGAGGTTGGAGAAACTTGGTTTGTTCTCAGTGGAGAGACAGAGGTTGAGAGGAGACTTGACAGAATCTACAAGATTATGAGAGGCATGGACAAAGTGGATAGTCAGAAGCTTTTTCCCAGGCTGGATGAGTCAAGTACCAGGGGTATATGTTTAAGGTGCGAGGGATAAGGTTTAAAGGAGATGTACGAGGCAAAACTTTTACACAGAGTAGTGGGTGCCTGGAATTCATGGGATATGGGTGTTGCTGGCTGCCCATCACTAATTGCCCTTCAAAAGGTGATGGTGAACTGCCTTTTTGAATCGCTGCCGTTCATGTTCTGTGGATTGACCCAGCGACTGCGAAGGAATGATGATATACTTCCAAGTTAGGATAGTGAATGATTTGGAGAGGAACTTGCAGGTGATGGTCTTCCCATTTACCTGCTGATCTGGTTCTTCTAAGTGGAAGTGGTCGTGGGTTTGGAAGGTGCTGTCTAAGGATCTTTGACGAATTGCTGCAGTGCATCTTGTAGATCGTACACCCTGCTGCTACTGAGTATTGGTAGTGGAGGGATTGAATGTTTGTAGATGTGGTGCCAATCAAGTGGGCTGCTTTGTCCTGGATGGTCTCAACCTTCTTGAGTGTTATTGAAGCTACACCCATCCAGGCAAGTGGGGAGTATTCCATCACACTCTTGACTTGTGACTTGTAACGGTTGACAGGCTTTAAGGAGTCAGGAGTTAAGTTACATGCCGCAGTATTCCTAGCCTCTGACTTGCTCTTGTAGCCACTGTGTTTATGTGGTGAGTCCAGTACACGTAGTTTACATTTCAACTGCCTGAAATGTGCTGCCAGAGGAGGCGGTGGAAGCAAATACAGTAACAATGTTTCTGAGGCATCTTAACAGATACATAAATAGGCAGCTAATAGGGGGATATGACCGTGTAAAGGTAAAAGGTCTTTAGAAAGATGCCGTATGTTGGCGCAGGTTTGATGGGCCGAAGGGCCTATTCCTGTGCTGTGCTTTTTTTTGTTTTTTGTTGTAGAATCCTAGGAATCTGGATATGTCATTCCCCTACTCTCTTCAGATATTAAAACACGTAGAAGTAGTTGGATAGTGGTAACTATCTCTCTTCATCCTCCTCGAGTTACCTGTTATCTTTGACAGCATTAACTACAATATCCTCCCTTCAATGCCTCACCACTACTATCCAACTTGGAATACCCAAGTTGGTGGTACTGGCCCTGGTTTGAATCCTTTCCTATCTATCCAGTCACAGATGGAAATAGCTCTGCAATGTTTTCAGTTCATAAATTCATAAGATACTGGAGCAGAATTAGGCCATTTGGCCCATCGAATATGCTCTGCCATGCAATCTCGGTTGATATGCTCCTCGTCCCTATTTTCCTGCCTTTTCCTCATAACTTTTCAACCCATTAGCAGTTAAAAATCTGTCTAACTTCTTAAATTTACTTGCTGAGCCAGCATCCACCACTCTTTGGGGTACTGAATTCTACAGATTCACAACCCTTTGGGAGAAGTAGTTTCTCCTCAACTCTGTTCTAAGTTTGCTACTCCTTATTCCAAGACTATGACCTCTCATCCAAGAATGCCCCACCACTGGAAGCATCTATTCCACATCTACTTTATCCATACCTTCCACCATCTTGAATACCTCAAGTTGACTTCCCCTATTCTTCTAAATTCCAGAGAGTATAGGCTTTAACTGTTCAATGTCTCTTCATATGACAAACCCCTCATCTCTGGAATCAATCTAGTGAACCTTCCCTGAACTGTCTCCAATACCACTACATCTTTCCTCAACTACGGGAACCAAAACTGTGCACAATACACCAAGTGCAGCCTTGCCAATGCCTTGTATAGTTGCAACCATATTTCCTTACTTTTATATTCTATTGCTTTAGCTATATATGCCAACACTCCATTCACTTTCTTTATTATCTGCTGTACCAGCATGTAGATTCCCACTTCCACATCATTAACTCTGGAATCCATCAAGAATCTGCCCTTGGCCCCTTCCTATTTCCCACCTATGTGCTACCTCTTGGTGACATCATCCGAAAGACATAGTATCAGATCCACATTTTCAATGATGGCACCCATTTCTACCTTACCACCATCTCTCTCAATCTCTTCATTGCCTTTCACTATGCTGCTTGATTGAGCAGAAATTTCCTCCAATTAAATATTTGGAAGACTAAAGCTTTTGACTTTGGCTCCCATACACAAACCCTATTCCATTGCCAATGACTCCATTCCCTGTTCCTGGCCATTGTCTGATGTTGAACCAGACTGGTTGCAACCTTAGTGTCATATTTGACCTCAAGATGAGCTTCTGATCACATATCCTATCTTCTATCAAGATAACCTATTTCTACCATATAACACATTCCATTTCCACTGCTGCATCCCTCACCAATGGGTTTATTACCACCCAGCCTGATTATTCCTATGCTCTCTTTGCATACTCTATAAATGTGAGTTTATCCAACACTCTGCTACCTGTATTCTGCCTCCTATTCTCACACGCCAGCCTGGGCTCACCAATTGCCACCTGATCCAGCATCAACTGAATTTTTAAAAATCCCATACTTGTTTTCAAAACTCTCCAGGACTTTGTTTCTCCCTATCTCTGTCGTCAGGTGCAGTAACCCTCTAAGATTTCTACATTCCTGCAATTCTGGCTTCTTGATTTTAATCATTCCACGATTGATGTGGCTGTGCCTTCAGTTGCCAAGGCCCCCAGCTCTGGAATTTCCATCCTAAATCTCTCCAACTGCCTAACCTACTCGAACCTCATTTAAGATGTTCCTTAACCCTGACTCTCACAATATCACCTGATGTGTCATTATATTTCATAATCACTCCTGTGAAAGATTTTACCATCCTAAGGATGCTAAATAAATGGCCTTTTCACCTCCATTTACAACCACCTCATTAAATCCAGAGATCTTCTTGTTGTTTATTAAAAAGGTTGTGAAGTGAGCTTGGGACCACATCCATCATAGTTGAACCCTCACAATATGTAAAAGTTTCACAGCACAGAGTACCTCATAATTTATCTTTATGAACCATTAAATTGACAATCCAAATCACTGAAGTCACCAAGGCTGGTGATGGGAGATTAAAGAAAATATTGCACTGTTTAAATAGAAAGCATATAATATCAGAGTTAAGACATAGAGTTAGAGGGAGTTTTACCCATCAAATAATCGGTAATATCGTAGCCTGAGAAAGCGTGTTACTAACACAATGCAAAATTGGAGCAAGTGCTTCATTCATCATCTTGGTGAGCGTGCAAAACACACCTACAACCAAAAGAAAAGACACAAAAATAAAAAATTGACCCCTTCTTTAAGAATGTTTTCTTCTCCCAGATATAGAGAATATTTTTCAAATTGTCCTTTTTGCCCTTTGATAGAACACTAGGTAATTCTTGGCTCAGAACTTAAACTGACCTGAAGTGAGATACCTATTGATTGGTGATTAAGAAAGATCAATTGGTAAAATGGGAAAGTTCTGTTTACTAATGCTGCAGACACAGAATACGCAGTCACTGATACTGGTGTTCCATTCAGCTGCCAACATCAAAGATGGCACAGGTTGAAAAAATACAGAAGAGTACACAACATTGTTCTCACTCCATTCTGCTCAACACTCTCCCCTTCTCCCTTCATTATCCGACCTATTCACCCAAACCCTAACCACGTTGTTTGCCATCCTGTTCTCAAACTCTTACTCCCCACTCACTGTGTCTCTCCTGGCCCTTCCCCTTACCTTTCACTGCCACCCTCCTGACCTCTAGCCAAATTGCTCACTACCACATTCACTGACAGGCCCAAGAGGAAGTCAGAGAGTGGGAAGCGGTGAGTAGGGTGCAGTGGGTCAGTAGTGGTAAGAGGATGTGGGAGGTTGGGAGAGAGAGGGCGTGCGTGTTGGTGAGGGATGGCAGGGAGATGGTGAGGGGCTGGCTGGGAGCTGGTGAATGGGAGAAGGTGAAGGGCAGAGCAGGAGACAGTGAGTGGGAAATGAGGGGGTTGGAAGGGAAGGAGGCAGTGAGCAGATGGTGAAAGGCAGGGGGGGAGATAGGCAGTGTGTGAGAGGTAGAAAATGAGTACCCAACAATGACACCATCTATTGAGAAACTGCATATGTACCAGCAGATGCCAAGTGCTCACCACCACACTCACTGACAGGCCCAAGAGCAAGTCAGAGTGAGGAGGCAGGAGTTGTGGTTAATTGGGAAAGCAGAATAATCAACTCCACATTCTTCATGGAGATTGGAACAATCTTTTTAAGAGTGTAGTAACATTTAGGTAAGCATCATTTTTCACTTCATCCATCACATGTCACTTTTAGGCAATACCTTCTATTTATATGACACCTTTGACATAATAAAATATCCCAAGGTACTTCACATGAGCAATATGAATCAGAATATGACTCAAGGAGATATTAAGTCAGGTGACCAGAGGTTTGGCCAAAGAGGTCATTTTTGCAGACGGTTTTAAAGGGGAAGGTAGGGAGATAGACATTCTGAGAGCTTCAGGGACAAATTTAGAACCTTGGCAACTGAAAGCATGGCCACCAATGAACAATTAAAATCAAGATGCTCAAGAAGTCAGAATTAGAGAAGGCAATTTTTCATATAGTTGTGGGAATGGAGGACTTTTAAATGAAGACTTTTAAAATGTCTTGGCAGGGGGTGTGAGCATCACTAACAGCATTAGTTGCCCATTCATAATTGTCCTTGAATTGAGTAGGTTGCTAAATAACTCCAGCAGGCAGTTAAGAGTTAACTATATTGCCATGGGTCTAAGGTCAGAATGGCAGCTTTCCTTTCATAAAAGACATTAGCAAATGAGATGGATTTATAGATCAGTCAATAATTGCCACACAGTCATTATTACTGAGGCAAATTTTCAATTCCAGTTTTTTATTAATTCAGTTTAAGTTCTGATGGAACTTGTTATGGTGGAATTGGAACCCATGCTCCCAGAACATTAACCTGGTTTACTGGCCCAGTGATATTACCATGTCTCCCCAACCAGATTATAAACATTGGGGAGGTTAATAAACTAAAGTTAAAAGATGAAAAAGAAGGTTAAGAACATGGAGAGAATTGAAAATTTGAATGATAATTTTAAAATGAAGATAATGTTTGACTGGGAGCCAATGTACATCAATGATAGATGAATAGGACTTAAGGCAAGTTAAGGTAGAGACAGCAGAGTTTTGGATAACCAAAAGTGCATTGGAATAGTTGAGTCTGGAGGTAATGAAGGCAGGCAATGTTATAAAGGTAGAAGTAGGAGGCCCCAGTAATGAAATGAATATAAAGTCAGAAAGTTGTCTAAAAGTCAGATATGATACCAAAGTTGCAAACAGACCAGGTTATTCTCAGACTGTTGTCAGGGAGCAGGTTGAGTAAGTAGCAAGGAAACAGAGTTAGAGAGTAAGGAGCCAAAAACAGTGGCTTCCATCCTCTCAGTCTCCAATTGGAGGAATTTTCTGCTTATCCAGTATTGGATGTTGGATAAGCAGTTCAATCATTTAGCAACAGTGGAGAAATCGAGAAAGGTAGCAGTGATATTGAAGTGAGTGTCATCAGTGTAGATGTGAAAATCAACACTATGCTCATTGAGGAGCAGCCAGTAGGTGAGAAATAAGATTTGATTTGATTTATTATTGGCACATGTATTAACATACAGTGAAAATATTACTTCTTTCATGCTATACAGACAAAACATACAGTTCATAGAGAAGGAAAGGAAAGAGTGTAGAATGTAATGTTACTGTCATAGCTAGCATGTTGAGAAAGGTCAACTTAGTACAAAGTACTAAGTCTGAAAAAAGTCTGATAGCAGCAGGGAAGAAAGGTTCTTGAAGGATTGGTACATGACTTCAGACTTCTGTATTTTTTTTCCTGATGGAAGAGAGAATGCCTGTAGTGTGTGGGGTTTTTGATTCTGCTGGCTGCTCTTCCAAGGCAGTGGGAAGTGTAGACAGAATCAATGGATGGGAGGCTGGTTTGCACATTGGACTGTGCTTTGTCTATGACCCTTTGTAGTTTCTTGTGGTCTTGGACAGAGCAGAAGCATACTAAGCTGTGATACAACCAAAAAGAACGCTTTCTGTGGTGTATCTGTAAAAGTTGGAGAGAGTCATAGTGGACATGCCATATTTCCTTAGCCTCCTGAGAAAGTAGAGGCATTGATAGGTTTTCTTAATTATAACGTTAGTATGGAGGGACTAGTACAGTTTGGTGATCTGGATACCTAAAAATTTGAAGCTCTTGACCATTTCCACTTCGTCCAAAGATAACAGTTTGGGAACAGCAAGTAAAGCTATTGATACTCTGGCTATAAGTAGATAACAAAGAATGGAACCAGGTGGGAGCAACCCCACCCAGATGATGAGAGTGAGGAGGCTTTGGAGGAGGAGGATGTAGTGAACCGTGTCAAAACACAAGGTCAGGAGGATGAAAAGGAATGGTTTACGTTTATCACAATCACATTGTCATTTGTGGCTTTGATAAGAGGTGCTTCAGAATTGTGGCAGGGACAGAAATCTGGTGAGCGGATTCATTAATCGAGTCCTGGAAAAACTGGACACAGATTTTGGAGGCAACATGTCCAGTGACTTTGGAAAGGGAAGTTATAGATGGGGTGGTAGTTTACAAACATATTGAAGTCAAATTTTTTTTTGGCAGAGTGGCTGACAATGATAAATTTAAATTAAGGAAGGAGGGACAATACTTGAGAAGAGAGAATTGTTTGCAATATCGGCTAATATGGAGACCAGGAAGGGACCTTGAGTGACAGTGGTTTAGATGGGACAAGGGTGAGAGAACAGGAGGTGGGTCTTATTGACAGGATGAGCTCAGAAAGGGCATGAGGAGAGATGAAGGATAAATGAGAGGAAGATGAGAGTTGAGGTCTAGAATAGGGAAGAACCTTGGAAGAAGCCTGGTGGGAGGGTGAAAAGGAGAAACTTGGCAGAGACAGCTGCTACAACGTTCTCAAAGGCAAATAAGTCATGAACTCTTCCGACTTAATGTTGGAGATGAGGCTGGAAGAGACGAACAATATATCAGCTTTAAACATTGCCATAGGAGGTTTAATCATATTTTTAAAAAATTGCTTCTGTGTCATCAACTCAAGTAGTATTTTTATTTTTAAAAATGTAAACTAGCCTCTTTTGGCAAAGGTCAAAGCCATTGGATCATCAGAAGTATTTCAAGTGGAGGTGGATAAATCATCATTGAACAAGATAGGTGGAAAAACATTGGAGGCAGTCCAAAGGAGATTCGCCAGACTAATTCTTGCAATGGGAGGGTTGTCCTACTAAGAGACTAAATAGTCTGGGTCCATATTCCTTGGAGTTTAGAAGAGTGAGAGGTGATCCTATTCGAATATGTGATTCTGAGGAAGCTTGACAGTGCAGGTGGTGAAATGTTTTTGCTTGTGGGAGACTCAGTCAAGGGGACATAGCTACAAAATAAAGGGAGGTGTGTAGTAATTTCTTCTTGCAGAGGGTGGTGGATCTCTGGAATTCTCTGCTTCAAGGAGTGGTGAAGGCTGGATCATTAGAAGTATTTAAAGTATTGGTGGATAAAGATTTGATAGATCAGGAATAGAGGGTGATGGAGAAATGACATAGAAATGGAATTGAGGCTGGCAAAGATCAGTCATGATTGTATTGAATGGTGGGGCAGGCTTGAAGGACCTGGTGGCCTCGTCCTGCTCTATTTCTTGTGTGTTCTTGTGTTTATAGTAGCACATTGAAGGTAGCAAACAAAGCTGAACAACAATTTGGCCCTAATTAACCTTAAGATATGCTTATTTACAATACTTTCCCAAGGGAACAGTCAATCATATTTATCTTAAAATTAGACTTTGTACCTCAAATGATAGGCCAGATAAAAACAAATCCTCCCTGAGAACAGTCCCAAAACAGCCTCTTTGTGACCATCTGGAAAAGACTACCAAGACAGAAACATTCCTTACTGATTATATAATAATCCAATGCATGTTACACAATCTCACATCATTATCATTATTAAACCACATATCCTTCAACTTGCCATAGGCAACATCATATAAAATCCATTGGTATTCTATCAGGGCAACTGGTGTAAGCTGAATCTCCTGAAATACTACTTGACTTTGGAAGTTTTTGCTGCTTTTCAATTTAAAACAACATACTGGATTCATTACTCCTGGAGCTGAATTGTTTTATCAATATTAGAACAATGTTCTACTGGAGTTGATTATTTTTGAATAGATGATGAGCTGCAGTTGCTACTCTTTACTTTTTTGGAAAATGAATAACACTCTTCCCTGAATGCATTGTGATGTTAAATGGAGTATTAATTGTAATGTTAAACGAAAGCTCTTTCTACATTTTCAGGTATATGTACGTGATCCCATGACATGGTTCACACAAAAACAAAGAATTCTCTTGGTGTCCTGGAAAATATTCATTCCTTAATCAATAACACTAAATCCGATTGCTATTTATGAGACCTTGGGATGCTAAAATTAGTTGAAGAATTCTGCTACAAAACAATGGTGGCTAAGTTTCAAAAAAACAACCAAACAATCTTTGGGATATGCTGAGGATAGGAAAGGCACAGTATAAATATAATTGTCCAGCTGGATCAGCTGTCCTTTTCTAACATTAACTGTTACAGCCTGCTTTAACTTCATCTAAACCAATGTGCTATTGTTTATCAAAGTCATTTCAATTTAGATTTATTCATTTGTTCACTCTACAAAATGAGTTTTTTTGCAGTTTATTTTTAATTCCTTGGTTAAAGACATCGATGTTCATTTCTACACAACTCTATATCTTTAGTTGACTTTTCATAGAATCACAGAATTCCTACAGTACAGAAGGAGGCCATTTGGCCCAAGGACTCTGCACTGACAACAATCCCACCCAGGCCCTGTCCCCATAAACTTATCTATTTACCCCGGTAGCCGCCTGACACTAAGGGGTAATTTAGCATGACCAATCAACCTAACCTCCACATCTTTGGCGTGGGGAGGAAACCCATGCAGATACAGGAAAAATGTGCAAACTCCACTCAGACAGTGACCCAAAGCCAAAATTGAACCCAGGTCCCTGGCACTGTGAGGCAGCAGTACTAACAACTGTGCCACCGTGCCAACCTTTGTAGCTTCTTGCTGTAGAGCTACTGCCTGCTAGCTATAAAGTCATGCTGTGCCACTAACATATTGGGATAATTTTTCCCTTAGCCAAGTCACTTACTCTATGCCTGCCTCCCAGCAACCTTGCTAGATTTAGAATAAGCAAGGCAGAGGCTATCTACCCAGCATTCATGGATAGCCAATTTCGTTCATTATTGGAAGAGACGCCATCACTACTGGGATCTAAAGACTGGTGGCCAGATTCGTGGTTGATACCAGAGTCTACCAGTAACACAGGGGGCATCACACTTCCTCTCACCTGCTGAGATGTGATGACCAGAACATTTTCCCTCCACAATGATGATCTGACATCTGGGGTCATAAGAGATTTTTAACTCTTTACAATCCTGCAGAGAGCACCACCATTTTGAAGTGTCCTTGTGTTCTCCTGCCTGCTTCCGAAGCTCCGACCTTTCCTATAATTTTAAGACTCACCTGAGGAAGGAACAGCACTCTGAAAGCCTGTGATTCCAAATAAAACTGTTGGACTTTAATCTGGTGTGTGAGACTTCTTACTATTATTTAAAGAAAATTGGTTGAGCTTGTAACATGAAATGGGGTTGTTTTCCCTTGAAAGACGTCGGCTTAGAGGGGATCTAATAGAGGTGTATAAGATTATAAGGGGTATAGATAGAGTAAATGGTGGTAAACTTTTTCCACCTTCAGAAATGGATAGGACGAGGGGTCACGGCCTTAGGGTGAGGGGGCTACGTATAAGACGAATATTAGAGGGCGGTTTTTCACACAAAGGGTAGTGGGGGTGTGGAATGCACTGCTGAGTAAGGTGGTGGGAGCAGGCACGCTAGGGCTGTTTAAGGGTCTCTTAGACAGCCACATGAGCGATATGCAGATAGAGGGATATAGTAGGACTGTTTAACTATGACTTTTTTTTTCCCCCCACAGGTAATTCGGTCCAACTTGACCAACAAGGAGCATGCATTCGGCAGGTGGTGCGAGGACAGCTCTTGGATGTTGATTCATGGGTTGCCTGGTGCTTCATGTTGTAAATGAGTGCTTTATCTGGACCATCTGAAGGGCACCATGACAGCTCATTGACTATCGCTGTAGCTGTGCAGACACTTGGAATTGGGCCGGTGTCTGCGGGAGTTTGCGCGTTCTCCCCGTGGTTGCGTGGGTTTTCTCCGGGCGCTCCGGTTTCCTCCCACATCCCAAAACTTCGCTCTTAGGCTGATTGGGAAACAAATTGTCCCTACATTGAGATTCTTCCATATTAGGAATAACCTAAAATTAGAATAGGATAATGGAATTGTTACTATATAGTTATGACGGCGGCGCGGGCTCGTTGGGCCGAAGGGCCTGTTTCCCGTGCTGTGTTGCTCTAAAAAAAAAATAAATAAAATCAGAAAATGTTGGTCTGGCAGCATCTATGGAGAGAAATAGAGTTAACATTTCAAATCCAAATGAGTCCTCTACAGAACTGTAACATGGCTCATTTACGCTCACATTCATATGCAGGGACCTGTTCTTTACAAATGTAAGGAAAACGCTTGCAACTTTTCTGATTACTTGGAAGCTAGAAGAACCTATTACTTTTTCCATGGCAATGCCTTGGCCAGTCATAGTCAACTTACTAACCAATCAGGACCCTTTCCTCCTTTAGTATAAATTGTTGCAAATGTTTGAAATTTGGTATTCTTGTGTTTGTCCTGATGATCGGAAATCTTTCGCATCAGGTCTCTCTTTTCAGTAACATTCAAGTTTGGCACTACCAATAGATTATTCAGAATCCTGTTGGTCCTTTTAGCCTTTATCTACTTATATTCTCACTTGCAGAGAATAAAGATTTTTCTATTTGCCCACACTCTTAGTCTTCCGTATTCTCATTCCTTAATTTTCCTCCCAAAATGGGAAATGACACTTAGCCACAATAAATTACATTTGCCCCAGACTGTTGTCTTGAGGTTTCCTACAATCTTGCCTTGCTTTTTGCCTTATTCCTACTCCTAAGTCATTGGCAAATGACAAGACTGAAGCCACAATAGCTATGTCCAAATTGTCCATATAACAATAGGAGAAAGACTGGACTAGGCTATTTTTATATGTTAGTTTAAGAGGTAGGATCTTACCCACTCCATTGTGCTTACTTCAACTTCTAATTGGTACTATTGCTACACTAACCTTAGGAAAGGAGTAGAAAAGAAGAAAGATTTTTAATAATGAAATTTTGGTGATTGGAATGAAATGTTGTGTCAACCCCATGCAGACAGGCATTTGAAATGTAAGTTTCTCTTGTTGGAATTTATTATAAATACTACTTAATGTAACCTCTAAAGCAATTTCTAATGTGTCCACAGGGTGGATCCATGGGAGTGTTATCAGGATACTTGGCAAACAACCTGCAGTGTGCTGGAACACCACCGGGACTTAATGAAGGTAAGACTGCAAGATCTAGCTAGCTAAGGTTAATTAGAAGCCGAAAGGGTTGCTGATATCTTCCATCTATTGGGATTCATAAGCGAGTCTGTGGTCTGGCTAAGTGCCACCACAGCTAAAAAATGCACAAAACAAAACAAGAAGAAAAGGAGATAATGAAATGCTAGGGAAAATTAAAATATTTCTCATTTAGTCTTTGATGGGTTGATTAAATTAAAGGAGGAGTAAGTATTAGAAATAAATACTAACACCACAAACTGAAAATAGCAGTAAAGGTTTTGGAGTTGATTGATTCTCACAAGACTTAGTCTGGAAGTGGTTGTACATTACAGTGGGGTGGTAGGTGTTTCCAATTTGCTGTTTTACATTGCAAGTTGGATTCAGAGCTCCTATGTAAATACTCCTTTAACAATACATAATGTTACTCAGAAACCATAATTATGACTGTAAACTTCAAACAGTAGGCCTTGCATCTGACACCAGAATAAAAGAGTCTTGTAGGGAGGAAAGGGGTAGACATGATGAAAATGGAGATCCATCCTGTTTCTCATCATATTTCTACATCATGGACTTTCCTCTTGGAGTTTGCAAATGGAGCTATAGCTATTGTCTTTGTCAACGTCTATCCTGTCCTTTGACTTTGAAAGGCTATAGACAAAAGTAAATGTGTAGTATTCTGGAAGTTTAGCATGTCACCACACCTAGTACAGATGCAAATTTTAAAGCAAATTTTTCAAAAAGCAGATGCCAAAAGCTGGTTAAGAAGGCTGTAATGTATCATGTGGCTTGGCTATATTGAGCTCCAGAGACCGCTGAAACTCAAGGAAATACTGAGTAATAAATGGACAATCACAGCTATTTGCGAAGTTCAGCCATTCCTTTGTTAAGAATGAACCGTCAACAAAAAACTATAAAACGTCAGCTGATCTGTCTTTCTGCTTCACCATGGACAATGGAGACATCCAAACTCGATGGGTGTTAGATGAATATGAAATGGATCTCGTCAACCTTTCATTGTATTATGGATGTTAAAAGATCCCATGATACCATTTTGAAAAGAGCAGGGAACTTTCCTGATATCCTGTCTGATAATTTCCTTCAATCAACACCATCAAAAGTAAATGACTTGGTGATTTTTCTCAATGTTGTTTGTACAATCTTGCTGCTTGTGTTCTCCTGCATTGTAGCTTCCATACATGCATGGCACAGTGGTTAGCACTGCTGCCTCACAGTGCCAGGCGCACAAGTTCAATTCTTAGTTTGGGACACTGTCTGTGTGTAGACTTCACATCCTCCCTGTGTCTGCATGAGTTTCCTCCGGCTTCCTCCCACAGTCCAAAAGATGTGCTGGTTAGATGCATTGGCCATGCTAAATTTTCCCTCAGTGTACCCAAACAGGTGCTACAATGTGGTGACTAGGGGATTTTCACAGTTACTTCATTGCCGTGTTAATGTAAGTCTACTTGTGACAAAGAAATAAACTTTAACTTTAGAATGTTTTGTTGCCTTTGAAATGCATCAAAACGTACTGAGATTATGAAATGCATCATAAAAGTGCAAATTATTCCATATTTTAAATCACTTAGCCATCAGGCAAGATATTTTAATTAGAAATATAAATTCATAACTGTGAATCAGTAACATTCACTCCTTCAACAGTTTGCTAGCAAATTATGTGAACATCTGCATCCTTATTAAGTTGGAAGCAAATCTAAGTACAATGAATACTAAGAGGCCACCGTCCTGATGAGAAGTGTTTGGCAGGAGCAGGAGATGGGTGAGCAACAGCATCACATGGGATATGTTTGAGGAGATTTATAAAATCTTTTGTTTGCACATAAATGGGAAAGACTTTGTCCAATGCAAAGATAAATGCCCCAGCCAATCTCATTAGTAATGAGGATTTTGATTGCTGCAATCCTAGGGGTGCTGTTCAATGAGTGACAATTTCCCGGCCATTAGAAATGCCAGAATGACAAGCTTTTTGAAATTTATTTAATGGGATGTGCGGGTCACTGATTAGACCAGTATCTATTGCCCATCCCTAGTTGTTCTTCAGTAAGTGGTGCTGAGCTGCAGGAGGTGAGTTACTCATTTCAGAATTCCTAACCTTTGACCTGCTCTGATAACAACAGTATTTTTATGACTAACTCAGTTCAGTTTCTGGTCAATGGTTGTGTTGATGCTGGTGATTCAGCGATGGTAATGCCATTGAGTACTAGAAAGTGATGGTTAGATCCTCTCTTGTTGGAGAAGGACATTGCTTGGCAATGTGTGGCATGAATGTTACTTGGCACATTTGTCAGTCTAAGCCTGAATGTTGTCCAGGTCATGCTACATTCAGACATGGATGGCTTCAACATCGGAGGATTGCGTATGGTGCTGAATATTGTTAGGTCATTAGCAAGCATCCCCACTTCTGACCCTGTGATGGAAGAAAGGTCATTGATGAAGCTGCCAAGGATGGCCTGGCGTAAGACATTACCCTGAGGAACACCTGCAGTGATGTTCTGGAGCCGAGATGATTGACCTCCAACCACCACAGCCATCTCCCTTTGCACCGGGTATGATTCAACCAGCAGAGAGTTCCCCTCCTGATTCTGATTGACTCCAGTTTTACTAGGGCTCCTTGACGCTACGCGCAATCAAATGTGGCCTTGATGTTAAGGGTAGTCATTCTCAGCTCACCTTTGGCATTCAGCTCTATTGTTCATGTTTGGACCAAGGCTGTAATGAGGTCAGGAGCTGAGTGATTCTATTGGAACCCAAGTCTGAGCATCCATCAGCAGGTTATTGCTGAATAAGTGCCACCTGATGGCATTGTTGATGATCCCTTCCATCACTTTGCTAATGATAGATAGTAGACTGATGGGGTAGTAATTGGCCAGGTTGGATTTGTTCTGTTTCTTATGGACAGGACACACATGGGTAATATTTCACATTACCAGGTGGATGCCAGTGTTGGAGATGTACTGTAACAGCTTTGTTAAGGGTGCAGCAAGGCCTAGAAACAAGCCTTGAGTACTATTGCTGAAAGATTGTCAAATTTTTGCACTACCCCATCCCTCCTGCTGTTTCTTGATATCACACAAAGTGAATCAAAATGACTAAAGGCTTACATCTGTGATACAGGGGACTTCCTGAGGAAGCCAAAATGGATCATCAACTTGGTACTTTAGTTTGAAGATTATTACAGGTGCTTAGACTTTATCTTTTGCGAAGATGTTCTGGGCTTCTCCTTCAGTGAGGATAGGAGTATTTGAGGAGCCTCCTCCTCCAGTGACTTCTTAGTTGTCCACCACCATTCAATGCTGGATGTGGCAGGCTGCAGTATGTATGTCTGATCAATTGGTTGTATGGGATCACTTAGCATTGTCTATTATTTGCATGCCATACAATTTATGTCATTTGGCATGCAAGTATTCCTGTGTTACAACTTCACCAGGCTAACAACTCATTTTTTTGTATGGCTGGTGCTGCTCCTGACATGCCCTCTTGCACTCTCCATTGAAACAGGGTTGATCCCCCTGCTTGATGTAGTGGCAGAGTGGAGAATATGTCAGGCCGTGAGGTTGTATATTGTGGTTAAGTACAATCCTGCTGCTGCAAATGGCTCAGAGCACCTCATGGATGCCCAGTTACTAGATCAGTTCAAAGCCTATTCCATTTAGCACAGTGTTAATGCCATATAACATGATGGAGAGTATCTGCAATGTGAAGACTGGTGTTGTCTCCATAAAGACTGTGTACATGGTCACTCCTATAGAAGCTGTCACGGACAGATATATCTGCTTCAGGCAGGTTGGTGTGATCTCCCTTGATGTTGTTCTCCCTTGTTAGCTCCCTCCTGAGTACTGCAGTCCAGTTTAGCAGTTATCTCCTTTAGGACTCAGCCTACTTGGTCTATGGTGACACTACCGAACCACTCTTGATAGTGGACATTGAAGTCTTCCACCCAGATTACATTCTGCATCTTTGCCACCCTCAGTGCTTCCTCCAAGTGTTGTTCAACATGGAGGAGTATTGATTCACCAGCTGAGGAGGGAATGGTATATCATAATCAGCAGAGAGATTTCTTGCCCATGTTTGATTTGGTGCCTTGAGCCTTCATGGGTCCATAGGCGATATTGAAATCCCCCAAGGCAACTCACTCCCAACTGTATACCATTATACCACCACCACCTCTGCTGATTTGATTTATTATTGTCACATGTATTAGCATACAATGAAATGTATTGTTTCTTGCATGCTATACAGACAGAGCACATCATTCATAGAGAAGGAAATGAGAGAGCGCACAATGTAGTGTTACAGTCATAGCAAGGGTGTAGAGAAAGACCAACTTAATGCAAGGTAAGTCCATTCAAAAGCCTGACAGTAGCAGGGAAGAAGTTGTTTTTGAGTCAGTTGGTTTATGACCTCAGATTTTTCTACTTTTTTCCCAAAGGTGGAAGAGAGAATGTCTGGGGTGCTTGGAGTCCTTAATTATCCTGGCTGCATTGCCCAGGCAGCGGGAACTGTAGACAGAGTCAATAGATGGAAGACTGGTTTGCATGATGGATTGGGCTACATTTATGACCTTTTGTAGTTTCTTGCGGTCTTGGGCAGAGCAGGATCTGTGATACAGCCAGAAAGAATGCTTCTATGGTGCATCTGTAAAAATTAGTGGCATTTGTAGCTGACATGCCAAGTTTGCTTAGTCTTCCGAGAAAGTAGAGACACTGTTGGGCTTTCTTAAATATAGTGTCAACATGGGGGGACCAGAAAAGGTTATTAGTGATCTGGACAGCTAAAGACTTGAAGCTCTCGGCCCTTTCCACTTCTGGGTCTGTCCTGCAGGTGGGACCGGATATTCCCTGGAACACTGATTTTGTTCTTGGGACATTACCTTTAAATTTAAAAGTATTCATTTGTCACAAGTAGGCTTACATTAACGCTGTAATCAAGTTATTGTGAAAATCTCCCAGTCGCCACACTTCAACGCCTGTTGGGCTACACCGCGGGAGAATTTAGAATGGCCAATGCACCTGACCAGCACATTTTTCAGATTGTGGGAGTAAACTGGAGCACTGGGGGAAACATAAGCAGACATGGGGAAAATATGCAAACTCCACACAGACAGTGAACCGAGCCAAGAATGGAAAGCAGATCCCTGGCACTGTGAGGCAGCAATGCTAGGCACTGTGCCACCTTATGATTCCATGAAGTATGAATATGTCAGTCTGTTGTTTGACTAGCCTGCGAGACAGTTCTCCCAAATTTGGCACACGCCCCAGATGTTGATAAGCAGGACTCTGCAAGATCAAAACGGCAGGGTTTGCTGGTGTTGTTTCCAGTGCCTATGGGGGATGTTGGATGGTCCAACCCATTTCGTTCCTTTGTGTTTTCTTTGTAGTGGTTGAATAGAACCGAGTGACTTGCTTGGCCATTTCAGAGGCCAGTTGAGATTCAACCACATTATTGTGTCTAGAGTAACATGTAGGCCAGGTTTCTTTCCTGAAAGGACATTAGTGAACCAGGTGGGTTTTTGTGAAAATTGATAATGGTTTCAAGATCATCATTAGACTTTTAATTCCTGAAGAATTAAAGACCTGTCAAAGAAGGTCAATCTTATACGAAGCTGGATATGAGTCACGTGTGTCAGCAACTTGAAACAAATGACACTTCCTGAGGGTATATCATGATAAACACACACAGAGCAGCACAGTGACAGTAATTAGCATTGCTGCCTCACAGCACCAGGGAGCTGAGTTTGATTCTGGCCTCGGGTGACATGCTGCTAAAGAATAATCAGATTGCAGAATTCAAAGTTTCTCATTCATTGATATGAGCAAATAGGACAGTGAAAGGCTGTGCCTTGCATTTGATTTATGCTACTGTGGTTCCACAGACATTAGTAGCATTGCCTCTGCAGGCTTGCTTCAAAAGCTTTCCTTCGTTTGCAGGCAGTTAGGTAGTTTTGGAGGTGTCGAGGGCAGGCTAGAGGGAGTATCAGGATCATTTCTCCTTGTCACCAGATGTAAAGGTGCACTTTCACAGACTTCATTAATGAACAAAAAAGATATTTACTAATAAGAATTATACTGGCAGCATGGCTATAGCCAGCTCCCAAAATATCTCCACCTGGGAGTCTCTCTCACAACCCCTTACCTTAACCTTCCACTTTTAACATGGTTAATCCACCTAATTTGCATATCTTTGGACTAGAGGGAAAGTGGAACACCTGAAGGAAACCAACACAGACAAGGGGAGGATATACAATCTCCACACAGCCATCCAAAGCCAGAATCCTGGTGCTGTGAGGCAGCAATGCTAATTACTGTCACCATGCTGCTCTTTGTGCATGTTTATCATGATATACCCCGAGGAAGTGTCATCTGGTTTGAATTGCTGGCACACGTGATGCATATCCAGCATTCTGTAAAATTAACCTCCTGCCAGCCTTGCATCTAGGTCTTCAGTTCTCAGGATTGAATACTGTTAGATTACAATCGCTGCAATGCAGGCGGTTATATCCGGTTTCAAGACAGGAATTATAGGTGCTGTCTATTCCAAGAATTGAACTGGCTGGATAGTGCATAGCTCTTACAACCTGTTGAACTCCGTATGCACTTTCATGTGTGAGACATACACCACCCACCTTGCCCTAAAACATCAGGGAGTCACCTCGGGATTCACTTAAATCTTAGTTTGTAGCTCTCTGATTTTGATTGATTCATCACAGAAGATGCTCTTGTATTTTCTTATCAGTTCGGCCATTCTCCCTTCCCACACTTGAAATCTCAACCCAATTCAACATAATTTCTTTCAGCTTATCACAGCTGAGATGGCTCACCCGTCACTATTATCATCAGGAGCAGGATACTCTCTTATCCATGGTTTACAGTACCATTGTGGTGCCTTTCATTTTTATTGGTTCTCCTGTATAATTTCCAATTTGGCACAAGTGCTCAACCAAAGAGGACTCCCTCACTTAACTAAAATGTACACTTACCCAACATACTGTCTTTTATAACAATAAAACAGTTAGTCTCTGTAACCAACATGATTCAGGAGTGTGATTACCCTGTGCATTGGTAACAATCCTTTTTAAGCATTACTGACTGGTGGCCTTTTCTGCACTTTTTAAATTTTGATGTTGGCTGAAGGTGTTTTCCACTTTGTGGCTGCTCCAGCAGCTTTGATGCCATGGCTGGTTGCACATTGCTGCTTTAACTGGTGAATGGCACCACTTTGCATGCTCTGCGACTCCCATGCACCTTTTTCAGCGTTTTCGTGGCTGTGCTATCTCCATTGTTCACTTAAAATTTATCTCAACCTCTGCATGCAATAGTTGAATAATTGTTGTTCATGCTGCAGACTAACCTATTCCGTGTCATTTAAGGTGGCTCAAAAACCACAATACTCTGTGATTTTAATACTCAATTACCACTGATAATTGCTTCAGTTTAGCAATGTAAATCACAATCAATTTGCTCTGGATTCTTAGCTTCGAATTTAATTTGAATCTGTGGAGTATGACTGATGGTTAAGGTTGCAATTGTGCCTTCATTAAATCCATAAGCTCTCTAAATGATTTGGAGTCTGAGACTGTAAGACTGCGCATAAGGTTATATTTTTGAGTTCCACAAACACTTAGAATAATTACCATTCACCTCCTCCCCCCCATTTCATTTGCTTGAAAATAATACACAAGTATTATTATTTTCAATATATTCAATATATTGGGTGAGATTTTACAATCTTGCTCATCCTAAACCTATATAATCCTGCACAAGGTCAATGGACCTTCCCATTGTCCACTCCTCACCCGCTCTGATTCCAGTGACTGGCGAGTTGGTAAAGTTCCAGCCATTGTGTCTAGTCCTCTGTGGAGCAGTCAAATTCACCCAAAGAGATGCTTTCTGGTGAGTACTTTTTTTTTCAGTCTTTGAATAAAACAGGATACTCACAGATGTCAAGCCAGAGGTAGTGTCAGATAATTTATCCTCATCACCAGATGTTAAAACGCACTTTCATAGAATTTGTTAGTGAACACAAAAGGTATTTATTAATAGGAATTGTACAAAGGCAGCATAGCTCATCCACATCCCAGAGTGACTCTGCTTAGGAGCCTCTCTCTCCATGATGTGATTCCATACTGAATCCTTATTGGTCAACCAAACCAGCTGACCCTTACTGTGCTGTGTCACCACACTACCACAAATGGGATTTTCAATTTCAGCAGGAACATATATTTCAGATCAGTCATCAATTACACACACTTCTCTGATTATTTCTCCTATTGTCACATGTTAACTCTAGTTCATTCATTTAACTCCCTGCAGTTTTCCTCTAGGCATACAATATAGAACATAGAACACTACAGCACAAACAGGCCCTTCGGCCCACAAGTTGCACCGATCATATCTGTACCTACCAGGCCATAGGACTACCTGTAATTCCCAATCCCATTAAATCCCATGTACTCATTCAAAAAGACCCCAGCGAGTTTGCCTCTTACACCACCAACGGCAACCAATTCCACTCACTCATCACTCTCTGAGTGAAAAACTTACCCCTAACGTCTCCTCTGTATTTGCTTCCCAGCACCTTAAACCTGTGTCCTCTCGTAGCGACCATTACAGCCCTAGGAAATAGCCTCTGAGAATCCACCCTATCTATTCCTATCAACATTTTATAAACCTCTATCAGGTCACCTCTCAACCTTTGTCTCTCCAGGGAGAACAGTCCCAGCTTCCTCAACCTATCTTCATAAGGCATGCATCCCAATCCAGGCAACATCCTTGTAAATCTCCTCTACACTCTCTCAATTGCTTCCACATCCTTCCTGTAGTGAGGTGACCAGAACTGCGCACAGTACTCCAAGCGGGGTCTGACAAGGGACTTATAAAGTTGCAGCATTACCTCCCGACTCCTAAACTCAATCCCTCAATTGAGGGATTGAGTTTAGGTTCCAGGTCATTCTGTTCCAGATCATTCTGTTTTCTGGGTTTCCCCATTTCCCTTTACTTTTATTGTTCCTTTTTCAATGTTGTTCACATTAAGACATCTTCCAGTTGTGATGAAGGGATTGCATCTGGAACATCAATACGGTGGCACAGTGGGAGGGTGGTACATGAGACAGTAATTAGCATTACTGCTTCATAGCACAAGGAACTTGTGTTCAATTCCAGCCTCCGGTGATTGTCTGCGTGGAGTTTGTACAATCTTCCTATGTCTGCGTTGGTTTTTTCTGGGTGCTCCAGTTTCCTTCCACAGTCCAAAGATGTGCAGGTTAGGTGGATTGACCATGGTAAGTTGCTCCTTAGCGTCGGGGGGGATAGAAGGGTAAATACATGGAGTAACAAGGATAGGGCCTGGGTGGAATTGTAATCAGTGCAGACTCATAGAATCATAGAGGTTTAAAGCATGGAAACAGGCCTTTTGGCTCAACTTGTCAATGTTGCCCAGTTTTTATCACTAAGGTAGTGCGAATTGTCTGCATTTGTCCCATATCCCTCTATATTTATCTAACCCATGTAACTGTCTCAATGCTTTTTGAAAGACAAAATAGTACCCACCTCTACTACTGCCTCTTGGGCCAAACTCAATGGGCCAAATGGCCTCCTTCTGCGCTGTAGGGTTTCTATGATCCTATGATCAGTTTAGAACATAGAACATAGAACATTACAGCGCAGAACAGGCCCTTCAGCCTTCGATGTTGCGCTGACCAATTAAGAAAAAGCAATGACCCTCTAACCTAAACCATTCCCTTTTCGTCCATAAACTTATCTATTAACCTCTTAAACGCCACCAAACTTGGCGCATCTACAACTGCAGCAGGCAGGGCATTCCATATCCTTACCACCCTCTGGGTAAAGAACCTACCTCTGATATCCGTCCTATAACTACCACCCCTTAATTTAAAGCTATGTCCCCTCGTGCTAGCTTTCTCCATCCTAGGAAAAAGGCTATCACTGTCCACCCTATCTAAACCTCTAATCATCTTATATGTTTCGATCAGGTCCCCTCTTAGCCGCCTTCTTTCTAACGAAAACAACCTCAAATCCCTCAGCCTCTCCTCATAAGACCTGCCCTCCATACCAGGCAACATCCTGGTAAACCTCCTCTGTACCCTCTCCAATGCCTCCACATCTTTCTTATAATGTGGGGACCAGAACTGCACACAATACTCCAAGTGCGGCCGCACTAGAGTTTTGTACAGTTGCAACATGACGTTGCGGCTCCGAAATTCAATCCCCCTACCAATAAAAGCTAAGACTCCATATGCCTTCTTAACAACCTTATCGACTTCATTGCCAACTTTCAGGGATCTATGCACACATACACCAAGATCTCTCTGTTCTTCAACACTATTAAGAGTTCAACACTATTAAGAGTTTAACTGCTCTTTTCTCACAGATGCTGCTTGACCTGCTTAGTGTTTCCAGCATTTTCTGTGTTATTAATTAACAATCTCAAGTCTAGAAAAGGTGAGTGTGTGCCTTGAACTCACCCTCTATGTCACCAGTGATTATGTCATAAATACCATTGCTCCTGCTCTTCATTTGATGAGAATGTATTTTCCACATTCCACCCTTATTTTTATCTTTCAATAAGCATGAAATTGAGTTGAACCCAGCTGTAAAATTGTTGAATTCTACAGTGCAGGCAATAGCCACTCAGCCTGTCCATGCCTGTGTTAGCTTTTGGAATGAACAGTCTAGTTCTAAATTCCAGGATTTTTTTATACTTTATTCCAATTCAATCCAATCAAATCAAATCCAATTCAGAGTCCCAAGTTGAGACATTCCCGATCCTAGTTGACATGACAGGGCTCTCACCACCTGTCTTGGGCTTGATCTACATGATCCAAGCTAATTGGAGTAGGTGCATCTCCTCCTCCAAGGCTTGACCTCATTTGCATCTTAGCCAAAAGGCCGAGATGCAGCTTTTGAAGCAATTTTTTAATGAAGCTAAAATGTAACCTAATAACTTCAACCAAGTACAGCATGTCAACACTACACTTAATCTTAGCCAAAAGGCCGAGAAGTGTTCTATAACCCTTAAAATCCTTTCTCCGGCTAACAGAGACTCTAAAGTAGATCTCTAAATTGGGAGAGAAATCCATTTGTGTCATGCTGGTTTAAGTAGCATTGCTACAAACAGCACTGCACAGATGTCACTTTCCTAAGGGTACAGACACTGTCATAGGACGTATTTGAAATAGTTCTGCACAAAGTTTCCAGTTCTGAAAAGTCACAGACCTGAATCATTGGCCAGAATTTTATGGTCCCTCCCATCTGGTGGGATATTAGGCTTCAGCTGAGGTCAATAGCAATTTAAATGCCCTTCGCATCCACCAGGGGGAGACACACTGTGGCAAGACTGTAAAATACTGGCCATTACCTTTGTTTCACTCTGCAGAATCTACCAGGGCTTGCAGAGTATTGTCAGCATTTTTGGCTTCTAAGCTGGGCAATTTTTAACCCACTGATGCATTGAATCATGCTGGGAGATTTACCTTACCAAACCTTTCAGAGCATTTTTTGAAAAATTCCATGCTGTGAAGTAGTGTCAGTAAGATTAAGAAGGCGCCAACTCGTTTATTGTGGGCTGTTTAGTGACATTAGAGTTGAAAGATGATTATTGTGTGCAGGCATTCCATTTGGCTTCATGTTTAGTCTTGCAGAAATCAGCTGATGTGAAGTGCCTTGTGGGACGATGGTTTGGCTGCTGTTGACAGTTCCTTACTTGTGTGCTATTGAGAGACACAGACTCTCCTTATTCTGCAGTGGGGGCTCATTCAACAGCTTTAATTTCCATTTTGAAGGTATAAAGGAGCATAATAAATGTAATGTCTTTATTCTTTAATTGTCTAAAATCTCAGTAGTAACAACTCAATTGCTCAAGTCCATCATAGCTTATGTCTATTAATAATAAAAATAACAAGTTTATCGTGGTTAGCACTACTGCCTCACAGTGCCAGGGACCAGGTTTGATTTCTGGCTTGGGTCACTGCCCATGCAGAGTTTGTACTTTCTCCCCGTATCTGTATGAGTTTCCTCCGGCTGCTCCGGTTTCCTTCCACAGTCTGAAAGACGTGCTGGTTAAGTGCATTGGCCATGCTAACTTCTCCTTCAGTGCACCCAAACAGTCACCGAAGTGTGGTGACTAGGGGATTTTCACAGTAACTTCATTGCAGTGTTAATTGTCAGCCTACTTGTGACACTGTTAAACAAACTTAGTATTCTCATAACTTCTCATAGTAAATTCTCAGAATGCTCAAATATCTGAAATGGGTGAGTTGCCTTATGAGGAAAAGTAGAACAGGATAGGCATGTATCTGCTGGAGTTTAGAATTCATTGAATCATATATGGTCCTGAGAGGTCTTGGTAGGGTGGGTGTGAGGAGGATGTTTCCTCTTGTGGGAGAATCTGAAACTGTTTTAAATAAGGGACCACCTATTTAAAACAGAGATAAAGTGAACTTTTTTCTCTCAGTGGGTTGTGAGTCTTTGGAACACTTTCTCTGAAAAGCTGGAGGAAGCAGAGTCTTTAAATATTTTGAAGGCAGAAGTGGATAGTTCTCAGTAAGCAAGGGTGTGGTAGTCAAGATGCAGATTTGTTGTTACTGTCAGATCAGCCATAATGTTGTTAAATGGTGGAGCAGGCTCAAAGAACCAAGTGACCCACTACTGCTGCTTGTTCATATATATGTTTGTATAATGTAAAACTTCATCTGAAGGCCTGAGTGTTGGACTAATACTCTGATAATAATGGTCTTCCACTTGTCTTTCTCACCATGAGTGAAACAAAGCTCATTGTTTACTTTCAAATTCAATACAGCAAAAATCTTAAACTCTCACCAACAGGTAATTAAATATTTAACTATTACCACTTGCTGATGTAAAAAAAAACCTGATCATGGATGTTGCACTGCACAATGTTGTTTAAATAGATAATGCGCTGTTCATACCATATCTCTCAACTATCAGTTGACTTCTGTATTAAAATGCTGAGAAAAGAAAGCATTTGCATAATAGCACAAAACGTAACTTCCAGTTTTATTGCCACATGGAGAAGGCAGCTCACCACCACCTTCTTAAGAACATCTAGAAATGGGCAATAAATGCTGACCAGCTGGCGATGCCCATGTAGAACATAGAACATTACAGCGCAGAACAGGCCCTTCAGCCTTCGATGTTGCGCCGACCAATTCTGAAAAAGAAAAGCAATGACCCTCCAAACTAAACCATTCCCTTCTCTTCCATAAACTTATCAACTAACCTCTTAAACGCCACCAAACTTGGCGCATCTACAACTGCGCAGGCAGGGCATTCCACTCCCTAACCACCCTCTGGGTAAAGAACCTACCTCTGATATCCGTCCTATAACTATCACCCCTTAATTTAAAGCTGTGTCCCCTCGTGCTAGCTTTCTCCATCCTATGAAAAAGGCTATCACTGTCCACCCTATCTAAACCTCTAATCATCTTATATGTTTCGATAAGGTCTCCTCTTAGCCGCCTCCTTTCTAACGAAAACAACCTCAAATCCCTCAGCCTCTCTCATAAGACCTGCCCTCCATACCAGGCAACATCCTGGTAAACCTCCTCTGTACCCTCTCCAATGCCTCCACATCTTTCTTATAATGTGGCGACCAGAACTGCACACAATACTCCAAGTGCGGTCGCACTAGAGTTTGGTATAGTTGCAACACGATGCTGCGGCTCCTAAATTCAATCCCCCTGCCAATAAAAGCTAAGACTCCATATGCCTTCTTAACAACTTTATCCACTTGACTGCCTACTTTCAAGGATCTATTGACACATACACCAAGATCCTTCTGTTCCTCAACACTATTAAGAGCCCTACCATTAGCCCTATACTCTACACATTTATTGTTCCTGCAAAGTGCATTACCTCACACTTTTCCACATTAAACTCCATTTGCCACCTCTCGGCCCAGCTCTGCAACTTGTCCAAGTCTCTCTGCGAACTATAACACCCCTCTTCACTATCTACCACTCCTCCGACTTTGGTGTCATCCACAAATTTACTAATCCATCCTTCAATACCCTCATCCAGATCATTTATAAAAATTACAAACAGCAGGGGCCCCAAAACAGACCCCTGAAGGTACACCACTTGTCACCGAACTCCACGATGAATATCTCCCATCAACCACCACCCTCTGTCTTCTATCTGCTAGCCAATTCCTAACCGAATTAGCTAAATCACCGTCTATCCCATACATCTGCATTTTCTGCAGAAGTCTTCCATGGGCCACCTTATCAAACGCCTTACTAAAGTCCATATATACCACATCAACCGCCTTACCCCCAGCCACCTCCTTAGTCACTTTTTCAAAAAACTCAATGAGGTTAGTAAGGCACGACCTACCTTCACAAAACCATGCTGACTATCCCCAATCAATTCATTTCTCTCTAAATAACTATAAATCCTATCCCTAATAATTCTCTCCAATACTTTGCCCACAACAGAAGTAAGACTCACTGGCCTATAATTCCCTGGAAAGTCTCTCTTCCCCTTCTTGAACAATGGGACCACATTCGCTATCCTCCAGTTTTCCCGAACTATACCCGTAACCAACAACAACCTGAAGATCAGAGCCAGAGGCTCTGCAATCGCCTCTCTTGCCTCCCAGAGAATCCTAGGGTAAATCCCGTCCGGCCCAGGGACTTATCTAACTTCAAACCCTCAAGAATATCTAGCACATCCTCCTTATCTACTTCAATACTTTCCAGTTTGCAATCCTGTATCCCAGTGTTCTCCACAACTACATTTATATCTCCCTGCGTGAATACCGAAGAGAAATATTTGTTCAGTGCCTCTCCAATCTCTTCAGGCTCCACGCATAACTTCCCACTGCTGTCTTTGACTGGCCCTAATCTTGCCCTAACCAATCTTCTATTCTTAACATATCTAAAGAAAGCTTTAGGATTCTTCTTGATCCTATCAGCCAAAGTCTTCTCGTGTCCCCTCTTAGCTCTCCTCAACTCACTCTTTAGCTCCCTCCTGGCTAATCTATAGCTATCCATTGCACCAACTGAGCCTTCAAGCCTCATCCTGACATAAGCCTCTTTTTTCCTTTTAACCAGCAAATTAACTTTCTTCGTACACCATGGCTCCCTTACTCGACCATTTCCTCCTTGCCTGACGGGGACATACTTATCAAGGACTCGCAGCAGCTGCTCCTTGAATAAGCTCCACATTTCAGATGTTCCCAGTCCTTGTAGTTTACTACTCCAACCTATGCACCCTAATTCTCTCCTTATGGCCTCATAATTACCATTCCCCCAGCTATAACTACTGCCCCCAGCTTCATGCCTATCCCTATCCATCACTAAGGTGAACGTAACGGAATTGTGGTCACTATCACCAAAATGTTCACCAACTTCCAAGCCTAACACCTGGTCTGGCTCATTGCCCAGCACCAAATCCAATGTAGCCTCACCTCTAGTTGGCCTATCTACATACTGAGTCAAAAAGCCTTCCTGCACACTTTGTACAAAAACTGACCCCTCTAACGTACTAGAGCTATAGCTATTCCAATCAATATTAGTAAAGTTAAAGTCCCCCATAACAATTACCCTATTACTTTCACTCCTGTCCAGGATCGACTTTGCAATCCTTTCCTCTACCTCTCTAGAGCTTTTAGGAGGTCTATAAAAGACTCCCAACAGGGTGACCTCTCCTCTCCTGTTTCTAATCTCAGCCCATACTACCTCAACAGACAAGTCCTCATCAAACTTCTTTTCTGTCACTGTGATACAGTCTTTGACTAATAATGCCACTCCTCCCCCACTTCTACCTCCTTCTCTACTCCGACTGAAGCATTTGAACCCCGGAACCTGCAACAACCATTCCTGTCCCTGCTCTACCCAAGTCTCTGAAATGGCCACAACATCGAAGTTCCAGGTACTGGTCCAAGCTGCAAGTTCCTCCACCTTATTGCGAATACTTCTTGCATTAAAGTATACGCATTTCAAACCATGCCCTACTCCACCCGTACGCTGCTGTGTTTTACAGTTCTCCTCTTTGACCCCCCCTATTCTCGTCCCTCTTAGCAGCCCAACTACTCAGGATCCCACCCCTCCTCTGAATCAGTTTAAAGCCCCCTGCATAGCCTTTGCAAATTTTCCCTCCAAGATATTAGTTCCCCTCTGGTTCAGGTGTAGACCATCTCTCTTGTAGAGGTCCCACCTATCCCAGAATGAGTCCCAATTGTTCAGGAACCTGAACCCCTCCCTCCTGCACCATCCCCGCAGCCACGAGTTCAAACATTCCCTCTCTCTGTTCTTCTCTAAACTATCCCTTGGCACAGGCAAGAGTCCAGAGATAACCTATCTGCCAGTTTTGGCCCTAAGCTTCCACCCCAACTCCATAAATTTCTGTTTAATAACCCCTCCCTTTGTCCTACCTATATCATGTGTCCCTACATGAACTATGACTTGGGGCTGACTCCCCTCTCCCTTAAGAATGTTAAAAACCCACTCTGCGACGTCCTGGACCCCGGCCCCTGGGAGGCAACACACCACGCCCTGAGTCCCTTTTACTACTATTTACTCTCCTATCTGTCCCTCTAACTATGGAGTCCCCAATTACCAGGCCCAATCTCTTATTCCCCCTACCCACCTGAGCATCCCCAGCAGGATCTCCCCCAGAGACTTGCTCCCTTTGGCCATCTCCAGTTGATTCTTCCTCAACTGTAGCCTCAAGGACAGAAAATTTATTTTGGAGGGGAACAGCCCCAGGGGATTGTCTACCCGATTGCTTCTTACCCCTCTTCCTAATAGTTACCCAAGAATCACTTTTAGGAGTGACTATCTCTTTGTAACTCCTGCCAATATCCTCCTCAACCTCCTGAATTATCCTGAGTTCCTCTAATTCCAGCTCCAGCTCCTTAACACGATCCTCAAGGAGCTGCAAATGTGCACACTTCCTGCAGGTATAATCAGCAGGAACACTACTGATGTCCCTCACCTCATACATACTGCAGAAGGTGCAACGTACTGCCTGCACTGCCATCCCTGATACTTTAATTTCTAGGAGAGAAAAAAAAACTTCCCACACACTTTTATTATTAGGTTAGAGGAGGGGGGAGGGTGGGATACTCTACCTGTGTAGAGTATCGGGTTTCCTCTCTGTACTAATTTATAGGGTCAGAGAGAAAAACTACAACTACCGGCAAGCCTCCTAATGACGACTTCCGGTTTCCAGTTAGTTTAAATAAAAACGGCAAAAAACTACCACCGCTCGCTACTTTAACCAAAGAGAAAAAGTTAAAAATTACTTAACACTCAAACTTTACGCTCTCCCAAATCGCTGCCTCTCCGTGCTCAGTTGTCCCACAACTGAGTATAAAACTTGAGGCCATTCACTGTTGTTTATGTTTCAGGTGATACAGCAATTTCAGACCGGGGGATGATGCACAATTAAGTGGCATTCAAAAGCTGATGATTGCATTGTACTGCTCTGTCATTAGCTTTGCTAAGAAATGGCACCATGCTCTCTACCTTATCATTGACATGTACTGAACAACTAGAGTGTGGGCAATAGAAAGAAGCCAAACTGCTCACAGAATTTAATACTTAAATGCTTAAATTAATACAAAAAAACAAACCACAATACAGTATTGATTAAGGATCTGACATGAACAGAGGTCTACTCACTTAAATAACATTGTACCATATAATTTCAGCCCAATAAGCTTTACCGATGTGATAAATATTAATTGCTACCAGTCAACTCTCTGGCACCAAAAATCAACTATTACTCATTCCTTCAGGTATTAATGATCAGTGCTTTAAAAAGTGTTAAATTTAAAATTAGCTTCACTTCATCATCTTTTTTTCTTGTTTTTTCCTCTTGCTTTTAATCCAATTTTTCATGGCTATGCTTTATTTTTCTCTCTATACCTGGTTTGACAGTGAATTTACTTAGTCTAATTTACTTCCTTCTCAATCCTTGCTGTTCCTGGAAAAAACATCCTTTACAACAAAAAGTAATTAATCAGTTTTAAAGATGCTGGAAACTTCCTTACCCTAGTGGACTAAAGGCTCACATGATAGGTTATGATCTGAAAAGAAACTATGCCTGGAAAAATGTATTTAAAAGTTAGTTTTGGTTTGCGTTGAGAAGAGGACTACCTGCTTGTGAAGAGGACACATAACTTTTTGCAGCTCAGAGCCAGCCCACAGCAGGACATGAATACAAACTGCTCCTAAATTGCTCTACACGCTGAATTAGACTAACAGCAAATGTGTGTTTGTGTGTGTGGGTGTGTGTGTATGTGTGTGAGAGTGTCTGTGAGTGTGTGTACTGATACTTTGACCTATGGAATAGTGGGGCTAATTAAACTGTGCACTCCCTTGAATCCCAGTCATACCAAAATAGACTCCTGCGTTCTTACATCCAGGCTTAACGTCCAGTGTTTGCTGAACAAATGTCCAGTGTGCATTGAACAGCATAAGAAAAGAAATAGGTCCTGGAGTCTGTTCCATCATTCACTTCCATCATGGCTGATCTAATTTGCGTTCTGTAATACCCTTGCCTAAAATGACAATCTCATTTTTCATTTCAGATGAAGTAGCAGTTCGGGATCTGATTGCATTCACTTTTGTAAGGGGTGTTGGGGGTTGCGGAGAGGGGAATCACCCAGGATTTCAGTGCTGATCATCCAGTGACAACCACTAAAGGTTGGGAGAAAAGAAAGAGAGTCAGGTTTAGACAGATTCAAACATCTGACCATCATTCACTTTCTGGATTCACATTGAAATGAATTTCTAGAAAATAGTCAAGTATATCATATTACTGCTGGAAACCTGTAATAAAAATAGCAAACATCGGGTCAGTTGTAAAAGGAGACTACATTAGGATAACTTGTGTATCTGATGGAGAGTACATACTAAAAATTTGTCCTTTTTACTGTTGAGTATTTGCAAATTATCTGTTTTAATTTCAATGTTTCTTTAGTGCCACTGAATTAGGACTGAGCTCGTGCTGAATGTAAATACAAGGGAATCATGTTTTGGATTGTCTAATTTCAAACAAAATGAGGCCTGTTATCATCAGGCAACAAGATAGGCTGAGCTTTCAAGACAAGGTCCTTCAGTTCCTGTTACGCAGGAGATCTTGTGGCACAGTGGCCACCTCTGGACATGAAATTTCGAGTCCAATGTCTGGACTTCAATGAAGGAACTGATTCAACGGGCTGAGAATTGGCTCAGGAATCCTCCTCCCACTATTCCCCCGAAAGGGAAAAAAACGTGTGTGTGTGAAGATTTGCTTAAATTAAAAATTCCCTAACTACTATACAGCCACAGTTTCAATATATTGATATTCTGAAACTTAGCTCTAGAGGGCAGAACAAGTTGGAATTAAGGGAGAAACTGGTTTCCACCATCCAAATCCTATTCGCGAATGTTAAAATTTCAGTTCTACCTTCTCACAATTTTATTTCCTGCTGAATACCAGCGCAAAAATTTTACACCCCCCACAATGGGCAAGAGAGGGTCAGGGGCAGAAGTTAAATTGTCAAATTTAGGATTTCACAATCAGCCACAAACTTGCTTCTATTTTAACAGTGGGAGGTGCAGGGGCTCCCGAATTACTCAGTCCAGAAAGGTGTGTCGTAATTATAATATCCAAGTATTGGTGACTTCTTGGCAATAATTTGAATTTAATGCCACTGGTACATAATGCACAGTGACGCAGTGGTTAGCACTGCTGCTTCATAGCTCCAGGGACCTGGGTTCGACTCCCGGCTTGGGTCACTGTCTGTGTGGAGTTTGCATATTCTTCTTGTGTCTGAGTGGGTTTCCTCTGGTTTTCTCCCACAGTCCAAAGATGTACAGGTTAGTTTGATTGGCCGTGCTGATTTGCCCCTTAATGTCCCAGAATGCATAGGTTAAAGGGATTAGCAATGTAAATAGGGCATGCTGGGATTGTTGTCGGTGCAGATCTGATGGACTGAATGGCTTCCTTCTGCACTGTAGGGATTCTGTGATTCTATGTGTTTCCCAGAGCTTAGGAAATCCGACAGCTAAAAGGAGACAGCAGCAGCTAGAAGAAGCAGGGAAATGCTGCTTTAAGACAGAGGGTGAGGCACCTCAAGCAAATCTTCTCCCATGGTCAGTTGACCTTAATTCTCCTGCTCTGCTGATTACTGGCTTAATTCCCTCTATTCCTTTCTGCCCCACTATCTCCACTGGTCACCTAATTACTCGTTTGACCTCCCTCCCACACTCCTTCTCCACCTGCTGTCAACTGGTTAGCAAGAACTATCCCTAATGGTCCTCTGCTGTGGCCTCTATTGATGGTTTTTCAACTGGGCAGCCTGTCAATACTGTTAGCTGCTTGGCTAGGATGAAGCTAAAAGATGCTGTTGAGGTTGACAGGTTCAAAATGTCTGGGTTACCACCCATCACACAATTCCCACCTACTCTACGTATCAGGATCATTTAAGAAGAAATAGTAAAAATAGTACATCCACTTGGAGTATAAAATAGTCTTGTATGAAATCCTTCAGATGACTGAAGATAATTTCTGCTCAATGTTTTACATTAATTACTCATTATTTTGTGTCATTTTGACATCCACTCACATCTCAATTACCCATTTGCAAGAACTGTTCTATTTTAGTTTGAGTGCTATAATTTACAATGAAAGATATACAGTCTTCACTAGACTCGTTGAATGAATGAAAATCATATTTTCACATATAGCAAGTCATTTGTTCTGGTCTAATCAGAGTGCACATTTATTAGTGTTTTCATACATTTATGCCTTTGTCCTAATGCAATAGTCTTGCATTAGTTATAAAGTATGTGTTTATTTGAGTAAATAGTATCTACCTCAGTGTGTTAGCTTGGTGAAAATTTCATCTGTTCTTAAATTGACAGAAACTAACATTTTTCAATTTAAACATCCCCTCTTGTTATAGTATACTCATAAATAGACCACAGGGGTTGAAGATAGTGTTTGTAACTGTTTCCTCTCAGTCAGCCCGCCACTGCTGTTTATTGCCTTGGGATGCTCCCTTTGTGGTGAATTGATCTTTTTTTAAATTAATGCATTTATTCGCTTGCTACTTATCTGGTTTAATAGTAGTTGGTGACATGCCAGCATGAGTAATGTTGCTGGTGAGCTCTGGCAGAAAGTTCTGCCATTCTTCCCATCCTCTATTCCACGCAAGTTTGGAAATTGGTTGCCGTAAGTGGAAACTTGCTGTAAAGTGCTTCGCCAAATTCTTGCTCCTATTCAGGCTGGCAGGATCTTACAGTCCCATTGCCAACACACCTCCGCCGTGCGTTTCCTGGCAGCATGGGGTGTATTCAATGGGAAACTCCCTTGATAATGGTGGAATTATAAAATCCCACCATCATCAAATACGCCACAGAGTGGGAGAAAAGTTCTGTCCTTTGTTTCTTTCCATTTTTTTCTCCAATCAAAAACTAATCATTTAGGAGGCAAGCTTCTGAGACCATTGCCAATTGGCAGAATTCTCCCCAAAAAATTTCAAAGTGTCATAACTGTAAGAAAAATGGGGTGAACTTTGCCGGTCCCTTGTGCTTGCTCCTCACCACAATCCTCCCACACTAGTCATATTTTTTGGAAAATGGTGAATTGTGCACTGATACTGAGGGGTTGGGGCCAGAACATACTGGTGACCTGGAATGTTCAATAAATTTTGCCTTGAACAAATCAAAAAATGTGACCTTGTAGCCTTAATATAATTTTTTTTGAAAAGTAAAGATGGCAGAAAAATCGATCAATACTTAGTTCATAATCCTGGCAGTGCTAACTCCAGCCGTTAGCTAGTAGATTTTTCAAACCACTTATAAATAATTAATCGCTGGTTCTATTCTGAACCCTTAATGATGAAATGCCTCAAGATACAAAAACCTCAAAGTTAGCTCAGGGAAGTTTGTTTCTTGGCTGGGTGAGAAGCAACATTCAAAATAAAGACTAATCATGTGTAATTATTTGCCCACCCTCCAACTTAAAGAAATTAGACAGAAAATAAAAAGAGAACTATTGTCTCGATGCCAAACCATGACTAACCTTTTGAAAATTCACCAGCAGAATTAAACTTGCTTTTACTGAAAAAATTGTGAGGGAACAAGATTCAGATTTTTTAAATGTTGACAGACGATTCCAAGGCTAAAGCCACAAACACAAATTTGATAAACCTCAACGGAGACAATCTTCTTCGTGCAATGAAAGGGCAAGTGTTGGATCCTCCCACATGACTTTGGCACAGGCTCTGAAAATATTTTGTATCATATTAAATAATCTCTTTAAAATGAAGATAGATAAATATGTTTCACAGAGATTTCATAATCAGAAACATACAGATAAAAGTGGGCAAATTCTAAATGGATCACAGTTCCAGTCCAGTTTGGTCTATGGAAATTCATTCGTTGGGATACAAACTGACATGATTCATACACTTCCATGAGTAATCTTATATTTAACATGTTGAATTTATGAGATGCATACTTCAGAGGTCAGAGAAGAATTTTCAACTTGCTCCTCTTCGAACTTTTCCCTGTGGTTAACAATCTCCCCTAGGAAATAAACTGGAAAATATTGCCTCTACATTGTATAAGATTTTTTGAAATATGAAGATGAAAAGGAATTGAATGGTCTCTGCTTGTTCACAATTTCATCCTGTTAGTAATTCTATATTTGGGATTTTATGGCCTCGCTCATCTGGAAAATCCTGCCACTTTCTGTGGTCCATCCCTCACCCGCTCCGATACCCGATAAAATTTGCCCCTGTATGTTTCAGCAAATGCTGAATCCCTATGATTATTTAAATTTGTTCAAATAGTTCTATTAATAGATTATTTCAGTCATATCGTATTTTAATAGAGATTAGCAGACAGGAATCTAAATCATATGAAATATTCCACACCAGAGGTTTAGCTGCAGGTTTTAACTGTTTGACTGACCTGACTGAATTGGTCAAATTTTTCTGATTTGAATATTCTGGGCAGGCTCGTGTCTTCTCGTTGAGTTGGAGTTCTCCTGTTTGGGTGTGAGAAATGACTCACTGCTGATGGAATTAGATGCTCGCGCAGCACTAAAGGGCCTGGCAGGATCAGCGAACTCATGCTTTGTAGCCAGATGTCTAAGGAGGTCCTGCTGCAAAGCACAGAGCTGTCATGTTTTACAATGGAAGCCATGATGGACCATTAAGTCCCTGTGTGTGACTGAATGAATAAGAGCTTGAAAGATACAATCCAGGTGTAATGGAAGGAGATGTCAAGCCATCATTGGTAACTCCATGGAAGAGATTTTGTACCTGTGTTCGCTGCAAGCACAAAGTTTCAGAAGAGTTGAAAAATGAGTATCTTGCCAGCAAGATCTTGATTTCTGATGGGCATGGACTAGTTTGGCATCACATGCAATGTTCCCAGCCTTGTTTCGCCAGTGAGATCGGTTTTACACCCAGCAAAGGGGGCCAAGCTGATTTGCGTAGGATTGACTTAATTTAAATACTATCAGTGTATCCAGGACAGCATCTTCCGCCCTCCGGGATGTTTCCCCCTCGACGATGTGGGGTCACGCCAGTGAGAATCACTGCTGTCTCCACCAGCAGAGATCAGGCATAATGACCACACCGGGAGCATCGGAACCCATCAAAGCCCACCCCAGCCAAAGACTGAGTAAAACTTACACACAAAGCAGATCTGTTAAAAATAGGAAAAAAAAATACGGATTTAAAGATTAAAATATTGTTTTATACAAACTAAAGGAGCAAAAGGAAATTCAGAGCCTTATAGCACAGTGACAGAACAAATTTTTGTTCCTTAAATCCTGGCTCAATTCAGATCCAGGTCTGTGGAGCTTTTTTTTTACAACTTCTTTTAAAATTAGTAGCCTAAAGGTCAATGCCAGAATCTGATGAACTTTACGATCCAATGCAGCTTTAAGATTTAGCTGTGGGTAAGAAATGACAAGAGCCAGACCTATAAGTCGTGAGAATACCAGGTGTAGCTATTTCAGATCCAGTCAGAATCATAGAAAAATATGTAAAAGAAGGCCTTTTAGCCCATCAAGATTGCACCAATCACAATTCCATCCAGACCCTATCCTTATAACTGTATGCATTCTCTGTAACTTGTACCCCTGACACTAACAGCAATTTAGCATGGCCAATTCATCTAATCCACACATCTTTGGACTGTGGGAAGAAACCGGAGTGTCTGCAAGAAACATACACAGACACGGGGAGAATGCACAAATTCTACACAGACAGTGACCCAAACCAATAATCGAACCTGTGTCCCTGGCACTGTGAGGCAACAGTGCTAACCACTGAGCCACTGTGCTGCCATGGGATTCAGACTTTAAAATCAGATCATACAGCTGGAGTTAGGGCTCACAGCAAGTAGGAGGGCATCTGATCTAAGTCACCATCAGGTAGTGAAATTAAAAATTTACAGGGATTAAATCATTAAAAAAACACATTTAATTACATCCTTTCTCCAGAGACTTGTTTTTTTAGTAGCTTTCTCTTCAATGTTTTATTACTTGGGTATGCATGTGGCAAAATTACTCATTATGTTGGTCAAAATGCATCTAATTACGAATACCATAATATATAATTACATTGCAGAGGACACCGTATGAAATACTTTGCAGTTAATAGCCATCCATTACCTAATATGCAATGGTGCTTTGTGTATTTTAAAGGAAAATTAACTAAAATTGAAAATTAGGAAAATATGATAATCATGATAAAATAAAAATGAAAATATGCAGCAGATTTCAGCATTTTAAAAAGGACAGGCTAAAAATTCAGGTCTTTTCTAAAGGTCTATGTTTGGGCAGAATGCTGTCCTTCTGCTGACCTTCCATTTGGAATGACAAATGACCTCTGTTTGTGATTGTACCAAATCACTTGAACACAAGATGGATAGTGTCAATCTAGGTTCTGATCTAGAATTCCCTCCCAAAACTCTGCCCCCTTTCTTCATTTGAAACATTCCAGAAAACCTACCACTCAAGATTTTGATATTTGATAGGTAATGTTATCTGGCCTCCCTTCAGCTTTTTCTCACAGCAAGAGGCAGTATACTAGTCGCTGATGGCAGGATCTTCTGGTTGCACCACTGTCAGTGGTAATTCCAATTGAAGCCAATTGATTTGCGGAGTCTTTTTAATTATGTAGTCTACTCCTACTCTGAAGTTGTCTAATTTAATTAGTTGTTAATTGGCATTGAAATCAACTAAAAGTCTCCCGTGTTGTTGTATTAAAATTATCCAGCTAGTATTATTCAACAGCTTAAATTTTTTTCAAACAAAAACATCTTAGCGAAATCATAGAATCCTACAGTGAGAAGAAGGCCATTTGGCCCATCGAGTTTGCACAGACCACAATCCCACCCATGAACAGGATTTGACAATATCTCAATCACACTGCCATCTTTGCCTCAATAGAAAGTCATACATCAATGTGAACGAGGCAGCATAAATTCAAAGCAGTTCCATATGGTGTGCTGAGGGAGTCCATCTTATTCACTTTAACTTTGGCACTATGGCATAGGATTTGTGGCACTTTGTGGCTTTTGGCTAAGATTGAGTGTCAGATCAAGCCCAAGATGGAGTGCAATGCCTCATCTTGTCCGCTTGGACCTTGTTTGTCTCTCTTGTGGGGATCTTGAATTGGATTCAACTGGAATTTGAATTTTGTTTTTGGAGCAAGTGAGGAATGGATTTGCATTTGCCTAGTTTACTCTGAGCATCAGCTTTATAACTTTAAGAATGGAGAGAATTTTTTTTTAAATGATGTGGCATGGGACTCGGCCTTTTGGCCAAGATCAAGCTCAAGATCAGGCCTTTTCTTGTCATTATGTCCTTTAGGGAAGGAAGGACATAATGACAAGAAAAGGCATTGCGCCTGATCTTGAGCTTGATCTTGGCCAAAAGGCCGAGTCCCATGCCACATCATTTAAAAAAAAATTCTCTCCATTCTTAAAATTAGTTTGGACTTTGTATGATTCTCTTGTACAAACCATGAATTGGATTCAATTTCAGATTATTTTTGGAGGAAGCAAGGAGATGGATAAGGCTGGCTTGGCTCTCTCTGTACATTGGCTTTATAACTTTAAGAAAAGAGTAAATATATTTTTTAAAACTATCTAGTGTGGGTCTCTGTTCCAATTGTGAAGCCAACTTTAAAAAATGCTGACCCAGTTCTTTGTATTGTTGAGATACTTTGTAAACCTATACTGGAGGATTTCAACATTATAAGAATGTAGATGCAGCACGTTTGCTTGACAGCAGATTCTTAGTGTGTGGATAAGTTCCCATGTGTCTCCCTAGGCAGGCATAATACGACTCATAGTCCACAATTTAGACTGTTGTCACACTTTACACCTCCTGCAATATGATCGCCACTACATTGCTGCTAATTAATTTCTAATGGACCTTGTCTACCAAAAAGGAATTGATATCATCATTGCAAGGGAGCTGGCCCAGAACACCCAAGTAGTAAAATTATTGACGTGAAACAGAGGGTGGAATCTTGTTGTGACTGTAGAGGTCTTGTCTGCTGGTGAGAGACCCAGAATGCATCTTTTCGGGAAGGGTTCACTGAACCACATGTCAATCAGGCAGCGGCAAGGCCACCAGTCGGCCTTCTGTTAGATTCAAGAGCCTGGGGACAGAAATCCTTGGAAATTATATTTCCAAGTCAGACTGGTGAATGGCTTGGAGGGGAACTTGCAGGTGGTAATGTTCCCATGTATCTGTTGCTCTTGTCCTTTTAGATGCAAGTGGCCGTGGGTTTGGAAGGTGCTGTCTGAGGATCTTTTGTGAATTGCGGCACTACATCTTATAGATAGTACACACTGCTGCTATTCCTATCCATTCTGTCTCACTCACCTCATTGAAACCACAAAATCAAGATCAATATTTACCCACTCCCTTTTGAAATTTTTTTATGATGTTGCTTTCGTCATAGTTTCTGGTAGAACATTCCAAAGGCACTGCAACTGGACATGAGGATTGTGATATATAATCAACACACCCATTCATTAGGTTGCAGGCATCAAATTGAATTTCTGCTGTTTACTGTTTGCAATCATTGCTATGCACATAAGGGGCCTGATATTTCCAATGGATAATGATACTTAAAGTCATTCTACACTTCGCAGAGGGAATGTGTATTGAAGCTGCAAATAGTGATAAAAGTCCTATGAAAGTGAATCTGTGAAGAATGGTTCCATAGCTGAGGAATAGCTCACATCATGGTTTTCTGATAGTGATAAAGCAAAACACTGCAGATACTGGGAATTGGAAATAATAACAGAAAATATTGAAATTACACAGCAAGTCTGGCAGCATCTGTGAAGAGAGAAACAGAGTTAATGGGTGAAATCTTCTATTCCTACTTGTGGTGAGTTTTGGAAGTTTGAGGGGCATTTACTTAAGTGGGTGGTGGGTAAACCAAACTGCCTTCTACCTCCATCACTTCTGGGTGAGAACGTCCATGGTTGACCTTCTAGCCCCTTGGTTCTCATGCCCGTTTTCAGGTAAATCTGAACTCCATCTTGGGGATTGTTAGGGGGCATCTCATGATCGAAGGCAGCTAGTGCTTCATCTGGACCTCAGGGTGAGCAGTGTCCCACCTCTACCATCCTTGCTTCTGACCCGCCTCTCCCAGTAAGCCTCAGCCTCGTGGATCCCCTCTCCCCTCCTACCTCCCACATAATTTACCTGTATCCAGGTCCTTGGCGATTCTAACATTGTGAGGGATGTCCTTCCAGCAGTAGCCATCGCTTCCTCAGTGGCTTTGCAGGGCACAACAGCTACTGATCTCTCACTGGGTGACAAATCCTCCTCCAACCTGATGTAAAGCATTCCTCAACTTTTTCCCATCCACTGCCTGAACATGGAATGGACAACAAAAAAATACACTCAATTCGTTCTTTAATCTCAATAGTTTGTTAATTGATTATTTCAAAATGGCGGACGAGCTTGCGATTTTGCTTTCACTTGCTTTCGGTAATACCAGAGACTAGAGTGATGATATATACCAGTGGTAAGGAAGGACTGTAGAAAAAGAGTCTAAGGAAATAAAAAGCATATCAAATTGAAAGAAGATGCATACGAAGTGGTAAAGATTAGTGAGAACCTAGAAGATTGGGAAATCTTTAAAAGTCAGCTGAAAGCAATAATAAAAGCTATAAAGAAAAAAATGGATTATGAGAATAAACTAGCTCTGAATATAAAAACAGATAACAAAAGTTTCTACAAATATATAAAACGAAAAAGAGTGGTGAAAGTAAACATTGGTTCTTTAAAGGACGAGACAACTGTGCTGACGACTGTGTTATATGCCGCCCCACTTTGGGAAGAATCATAGCATGATTACACCCCGGACAGAGGCCCTCCAACCCGTAATGTCCATGCTGGCTCTCTGCAAAAGGAACTCACCTACTCCTTCCATCCACAGCTTCCAATTTGCGTATCCCTGCAAATGTTTTCTCCCCAGATAATTGTCCAATCCTCTCTTGAAAACCACGATTGAATCTGCCAAGCTCTCAGTCAGTGCATTCTAAATTCTAACCACTTGCTAATAATTTTTCTTCTTGTCACCATTGCTTATATTCCCAACCATCTTAAATCGCTATCCTCTGGTTCTCGATTCCTCCAGTAATGGGAACAAGATGTTTTTGAATCATGTTTCGTACCATATTTGGTTTACATACATATTGGCTAGTAGATTTACCAACCAGAATACTGTGGGATCAAGCTGCAAATGTATAACATATTGTGTGGAGCTCAATCATTTCACATAATTGCAACATAGTAAAGGAACTCTACTTTCTAATATTACAACATGCAATCTGCTACAGCAAATCTATCAGTGCTTGATTATTTTAGCCTTTTTCCCTTAAAGGAAGATGATTCAACTAAAATTAAATGTGATTGAACCATCCAATGAAGGCAAGGAGTTTGCTATCAAGCATTGATTTGCTTTTGTAATGTGGAAATTTCTCAAGGCCTGCCTGCCAAAATCTTTGTTTGTTCTATTGTGTTCGTAGATAGTCATGTTTTTCATCCAAAGCCTTTGTTTCGCCTGAAGGCTGTAGAATTAAAGCTGCTACTTTGACTCTATTTTGTTACTGGCATCTGTGTGAGCCAAGTACTGTACATGTTTTTGAAGATGTGTCACTAATGGTTGCTGTTTATTTATTGATTGAATCTTTAGCTCTCATTTCAGATTGAGTTTACATTATGCAGAAAGCAACAAATCCCATTTAGGAAATAAAAAATAGTTTGAAAATTACCTTTACAATAAACCTCTTCTGATCTGTGTTACGAATGTCAAAGGGAAAGAATTTAACATTATATTGCTTTATTGGATAACAATGCGATTAACCATGTCACTGATATTTAATTCTAGAACAAATCTGGGTAGAATCACAGGACTGGAAGTTTAAGAAGATGTTATTTTCAAATTATCCCATTCCATGAAGAAATGGCCCTTAATTTTTTCAGCGTGCTTTTCTATTTTTTTAAACCTAGGTAAAGGACTAAAGCAGAATGCCAACAAGGCCAAAAGGAGTAATATAAAATATGAAATAATGGGAGACCGGTGGCACAATGGTTAGCACTGCTGCCTCACAACTCCAGGGAACTAGGTTCAATTCACGACTTGGGTCACTGTCTATGTGGAGTTAGCACATTTTCTCCATTTCTATGTGGGTTTTCTGTGGGGGGGGAAAGATGTGTGGGTTAGGTTGATTGGCCATGCTAAATTGCCTCTTAATGTCCTGGGATGCATAGGATGGAGGGATTAGTGGTGTAAATATGTGGGGTGATGGTGATAGGGCCTGGGTGGGATTGTTGTCGGTGCAGACATGATGGGCTGAATGGCCTCCTTCTGCACTTCATGGATTCTATATGAGATAATGAATTATAATTTTGAACATTGGGAAATATGACTTAATCAAAATATGATGCAGTCAATCTTGATTTTAATTGAGTAAAATGCAGGGATGAAAGAGGAACACATAGGAAAGCTGAAATGGTCATCCAAGAAACACGAAAAGAAAGTTCAGAGGAGTAATGAATAGTGGGAACAGAGGGACAGAGACAGAGGTTGTCTTTCTGGCAATGTATTTTCCAGTGTTGTACATTGACTCTTTAATAAATACCTTTTAAAAAACAATGGATTTGGCTATTTGGTGTTTGTGGGATGTTGCTAATGTAGAATCACTACGGCATTTATCTACATGACAGCTGTTGCCACGCTCTTACCATAGCTCATTGTGTAAAACCTATTTCAATGATTTGACAAGGTACAATCAAACTGAACCTTTGCAGCCTATTACAAGAGGGAATAATTGAAATTTTGCTCTTAAAGTTAAAATTAGTACAAGTAAAGCATGTTAACAAGAGCTGTGAAATATAGTAATTTCATTTTTAAATGAAGTGCTAATTGGAAATAATAATGACAAGTGCCTCTGTTTACTGATGGAAGCTGTTATGAACTGCACTTAACTGAGAAGCTAATTAGTGACATTGTGAACCTGACAATAATAACCTGAGTGTTTTATTATTTCTTTCTGAATGTTCTCCCAGAGAGTGACGGGTTGCATTCTGTCCAATGTAAACTCCCCAGCTACACCTGTAATTGGACAGCCGCAGAATGGAAGGCGCTCTATCTACCAGAACTCCACAATCACAAACGACAAACCCACTGCAGGTAGGTCTCATCCATCATATGATGATTTAGTAAGGGGTGGTATAATGGGAAAGTAGCAGTAAAGACTAAGAGTGGCTTATCAAAGCATGGATTCAATGGGTGGAATACTCTAGCCAATCACGCCATCAGGAATCATGATCTGGATCCTCCATTACAGAAAGAATATTATTAAACTAGAAAGAGTACAGAAAAGATTTACCAGGATGCTACGGGGACTTGATGGTTTGAGTTATAAGAGGCTGCTTAGACTGGGACTTTTTTCCATAGAGCGTAGGAGGCTTACGGGTGATCTTATAGAGGTCTATAAAATAATGAGTTAGACAACATCATTTCCCAAAGGTAGGGGTGCCTAAAACTAGAGGGCACAGGTTTTAGGTAAGAGGGGAGAATATAAGAGAGTCCAGAAGAGTAAATATTTCACAGAGGGTGGTGAATGCCTGGAACAAGCTACCAGAGGGTACAATTTTGTCTTTTAAAAAACATTTAGACAGTTACATGAGTAAGATGAATCTGGAAGGATATAGGCCAAACATGGGCAATTGGGACTAGTGGTTAAAAAAAAGGGGCAGCATGGACAAGTTGGGCTGAAGCATCTGTTTCCATGCTATAAACCTCTATCATTTTATGACTCTATCCTCTATGGCAACAGCGGTGAGATGTGAACAGCTGGAGAATTCTGTCCAATATCAATGTTCTCTGTTATGGTTGCTTTTGCACAACAAATTAAATGTTGACAGGAATTACATTCATGCAGCAGAATAATACTATTCTGTTACATTCTGAGTAAGCAACTACAGCTTAATTATTGGACCTTTAAAGATCAGGATGGATCCAAGACTATATCGAGCACCTGCAAAGAAGGAACTGCTAAGAGTAAAAATAAAAAAAGTTTGCTTTGTTGGCAGGTGTTGGAAATCTGATACATAAGCAAAAAATGCTGAAAACAATCAGCAAATTAGATGGCATCTGCAGAAAGCAACATGAATTAATATTTTTGATTTGACTTACTTCCATGTTTATATCTCAGTCACTTGTCAATCTAAAAGTGCGTGTGCCAGAGCATTAATACTAACTTCTCCAATAATTCCTCTGACTTGCTCACTTGTGTACTTTCTCCCCCTCCATTTGGAGCAATGTAAAGAATTTGTTTAGCGCTTCCTTCATAAACTGCATAAGGTCAGCAAAATAAACTTACATTTTTATAATGTTTGTTATAATGATATAGAGGCATCAATCACACATAAGGGATTTAATAAACATGTTGTGGATTCATTTATTGAGACTAGGCACATGAGAACACTTACACAAAGGTAGAAAGCTTGAAGGCGTCACCAGCAGAGTTGTGAGTGTGCTCTGCTCAAAAGCAAAAGTGAAATGAAGACTGGATCACATGTCCAACTTTTCTAGTGATATCATGCTGCTACTTCTTAAAGCATGTTACAACATTATCCCTTTTTTAAAGGTACTTTCCCCCCTTCCAAAGAACTATAACTATTTATAATACGTTAACGTTTAGTTAATATTACATAAGTATGTGGAACTGAGAAATCTCTGAGTGTCTAAAATGTGAGCCAATCTATTGGTATGTCTGGATCTAGGAATGGTAATCTTCCTGTATGTATCTTTAATTGCTCTCAGTGATCTGTGCGATTGTCATTTGGGATGTTGTTCCAAGTTAGATTTGAGTCCTGGATGCATTGGAACTGTATGATGGTTGAGGAGTTAGGATGAATTAGATTTATCCTCAATTATGCCTCAGCATTGCTTCTTTGTGTGTAATGACTTCTTAGGGCATTGTTTTTGAACAAATCTTTGTATTCTTGATTCTCATGTATGTTTTGTGGGATCTGGATGCAAATTTTTGTCCAACTATAAACTTGACAATTCTATACCTGCATTTTTTATTGTGTGTGTGTTGGTCATTCTCTAGTTCCTGAGAGAGTAGAATGGGTATGAATAAGTAGGTTGATATATACTACTCTGCCAAGCATGAGCTGTGCTAGTGATGGAACAGTTGAACTTAAAGATGTTGCTGTCAGTTGTAACATTGCAATATGTAGATCTTGCTTGGTCTGTCTGTATTTGAGAATTAGGAATTTCACCATGCAAATCAGTTAGACATCTAGGGTAAAGAGCCAAAGGAGTAGTGTGATCAACATTCCACTTCTCATACATATCTTGAAATGCATTACCAATAAATTGCAGATCATTATACATAATGATGTTTGGAAAATAAATTGAAAATAGCTACTAACAGTGTACATGACAGTTGTACTTGAATACTATCCAATCATTGAATAATGAAGTATTTGGTAAAGTAGTTGATGGTGACAATGAAATAACTGCTCTGGTATGAAACATGTTTGATGCAATTTTGAACCCAGAATGGGTAAGAACTTAATGTGAAATGGGTGGTTCAGTGTGCAGACTTGGCATATGCTGTTGACATGCCTCACAATGCTTGATGATAAATTTAATGTCACCGTTCATATCAAATCAATAGGTTAACTCCCTTGCGGATTTTCTCTGCATAGAAAGGATTTGAACATCCGATTGTCCTTCTTGGTCCCAAATCTTTGTCCATTGGTCTCAAAATATCTTCAGAAATTGGAAAGATTTATTTTTAAATATCTGTTTATCATCTTTAAGTTATTTCAGATGAGGGAAAGAGCCTAAAGTAAGTGTTTGACTTCCTCGATACTCAATGGCTGAACTTGTAAACACAATGTGAATGTGAGATGTAGATAGTGAGCTGATGAGCTACTTCATAGATTAATGCTTTGCAGATTTTAATTAGTCAGAACAGGTGGAATTCTCCCAAAAAAATTCTAAGTGCTGAATTCCAGCAAAAACTTTTGTAAATATGCTCGGTAGCACAATGGTTAGCAAAGCTGCCTCACAGTGCCAGGGACCCAGGTTTGATTCCCACCCCTGGGTTACTGTCTGTGCAGAGTTTGCATGTTCTTCCTGTGTCTGTGTGGGTTTTCCCCAGGTGCTCCAGTTTCCTCCCAGAGTCCAAAGAAGTGCAGGTTAGGTGCATTAGCCATGCTAAATTCTCCCTCAGTGTATCTGAACAGGTGCTGGAGTGGGTCAACTAGGGGATTTATACAGTAACTTCATTGTAGTGTGACTGTAAGCTTACTTGTGACACTACTGAATAAACTTTAACTTTAAATCCTGCTGGTTTTTTTAGCGGGATTTTCAAAATGAATCTCCCACACTCTGTGCATCAAGGACAGGCCTAGTGTGAATCTCGATAGAAATCAGTGGGTGGGGCCTATTCCCACTGGAGAGGCCAGCGACATGGTGCTGTGTGGACCATTGCACATGCGCCAATGTATTGGCACCGAGGCTGGCACATATGCAGTAGTCCCACCCTGGCAATCTCTGGATCACTGGCCAAGCCCAAGACCCCGGCAACATGCAGCTCCAATCACTTCATGCCCCGATCACTGACATTCTGGATGTACCAGGCCAGCCCTCACCATTTCTCACCCCACCTTACTCCAGACCTCCTGGAGGGCCTCTATAGCCTCCCGTCACTCCAGCAGGTGAGGCTGCCAGCTTCCCGTTAGTAGGGAGCTGTTGGAAACCCCACTCGAGTGAAATACTCGGGGGGGAAGCAGGGGAATGGGTGGGTGGAGGCATAAGACGCTTCAATTCTAGGCTTGCCAATCATATTTAAATTAAGATTTAAATATGAAGATGAGCTCCATGCCAATATCTCCAATGCCACAGGAATTCCGATCATCAGAGAACGCAGAGGCCGTGATGCCCAGTGGGAAGCCTGCTAAATAGCCTCCGCTTATGTCTCCCAGCTCACTGCACTGCCAGAGCAGCACAATGGGCTGAGAGAATCACTTCCATATATTTATTTGAGTGAAGGGGTTAAAATTGCGCTGAGCTTCTTTATGAAGTGTGAATAAGCTGAAAGTCAAACTGCTAAGTAACATGCATCACAGAATAATTATATTCTGGGCAAAGTTCAGACTCTACATGTTGTGGTAATGGAGTTCTTGTTTATGATGACTGCATCCAAGAACATGTTTTTTTTTACATTTGGAGTGTCATTTTGAGGGATGTCACTTCTCAGAAGAGACAGGTAAAAGTGTTGGGAGAGGTTTCCACATCTGGAAGAGTAAAGCTCAGATATACAGCAGGGCGTGTGATTGTGCAATGGCTGGAATCTGGAATCTATCAAATTCAGTCCCATTGTCAAGTATGTTTGTCATTTATGATTTCATCTTTTGAGATTCTGTGAGAACGTAACCCCTGCAAACGGTGGGATTTTACTGTAAACGGAAAGCTTTAAAATATATTCCCACTGTTCAGCACTCACGACCATCTCCTCTCTCATGTCTCCGCATTAGCTTCTCATGGCAATTGGAGACACACCATTAATTTCACATGTGTGTATAATTAATAAGCCAAGTATTCAATGCCAAAAAACAATGGTACAGAACCTGGAAGATATTACTGCCTACGCCGTAAAAACATCTTAATGATGGAGAAAATCAAACCTTTCATGCCAAAGGAATGATGCTGCTGGTTAAATTAAAGATCTGAGATACTTTGATGTATTTTTAAGTGAACAATATACTAATACTCGGAGTTGCTTGGCTTTGTCCAAAATATTTCTAGACAACTGGTGCTTCTGAATGTTGGATTTCTGGTTTGGAGATGTTCCAGAATATCAGCACTTGTTAGTGTTGCTGCAGAACTTAATAACATATTTGACATTCTTGTCATTGAATTCTGTGCTGGTTATAGTTCTGGATTTTCAGTTTTTAGATGGTGCTGTTTTAACTGCATGTTAGTTCTGTATTTGCAGTATTTATTTCTCAGAGGAGAATGCTTCTGTAGGGGTGGTATTCCATTGCTGCAATTCTCACCTGTGGATGGCCCAGGGGCCACCTTTTGGTAACAGCACATTTTAGCCTAGTCCCATCTTTACCTGATTTTCGCAAATGTATTTTTTTGTCACTAGAATGGCTGTTCATTTTTATCACTGTCTAGACTGGGGCACTGAGGCCATTTTATTGCACTGGCTGACATCAGCCAATTCTGAACCTATGTTTTCTTGGCTGTGTGACTGTTCACTTTCCCACTGAGCTTATAAGGCAAGGGCAGTAGAACTGGTTCTTTATGATGCTGAATAAAATCCAGATTTCTTTTTGTAGCCAAATTTGGCCATGAAAAAATATTTAGCATAAATATCTAAACTGAATATAGTGGAGTTTCGAACACTCAATTGTAGTCAGACAATGTGAGAATATCCATGGCATACATTTCCCATGACTGGGATGTTTCCTCACCCCTGACTGTGTCTGTAATTGCAATGCTTTGACAGCGGTGTGATTAAATAACTGCTAATTACTACTGTAAATAAATTACAGCTTTACTTTGTTTTAAGTATTAGTTTAGATGAGATACATGGTATGAGAGGTTAGCAGCTATTAATTTACTAATAAAATCTCCAAGTAAAGATTCTTTATTAATATGCGGTTGTTTAAAACCTCCCCTCAAGCCAAAAATAGGCAGTCACTTTTGTAATTCCTTGTGCTAGACAAGAAAATAAAATCAATGATACTGATGCCAACTATGGGCATATCTTCACTGCCCCCCAGAGACCTGAGCTTGGGGTTAGCGGTGTCAAGGAGTGCATCACAAGCCACAACTATTGCCTCCTCAGCTACCTGCTTTGAACTAAAAGACCAATCGGAATCATGAATTCCCTTTGAGCTCTGGGCCTGGAACCCAACTGGGTACAGTTTATGCCAGATGAAGGGCACCATGCCAGATGAAGGCCTCACATGCCTCACTGACGCTGGTGTGACAGGCACCTTTTATAACCTAGATTCTAGTCCTGTCCTGAATCTAGTCCTGGGATTTACTTCCCTTATTCTTAAAAGGACCTGGCAGTAATTCCAGCAGAGATCAGAGCCTGTTTTTACTTCTTACACTGAGCTGAGGTACAGTTATTAATGCCTACAGAGCAGATTTAATCCTTTGTACCTGTAGTATGAGACAAAATTATCAGCAACTTGAAGAATGGTGAATTAATCAAGATGTAGAGATGCCGGCATTGGACTGGGATAAACACAGTAAGAAGTCTGACAACACTAGTTTTAAATCCAACTGATTTAATTAATCGTAAACTTACTGAATTAATCAAGATCACTTGGTATAGATTTCTAAATGTCAAACCATGCCCAACCAAATTTATAGAATTCTTTCAAAAACTAACAGTGAATAGGGATTTGAAGAGATGATGATAGTTTGTGTGCTGCTCTTTTCAAGTGATTTGAGTGACCCTTGACCCCACCTGACCTGGCTTGGCCCTATTCACTCCATGCACTCCATTTGAAATTAGCTGATCGATCACTCGAGGCAGGCTGGGTAACATTTGACGGAGGCCGGAGTAACACTGGAAGAATACTGGGCGCTGTACTGCAGAGTACCGAGGGGTGAGGCTAGTCCCAAGGTTACTATCAAACTAGATGCTGCTGAGGTGTGTGTGTCTCTGCGCTGGTGCAGGATGTGGGTGAGCATCATGATGGTTCTCGTATTTTGGGGTCCATGAATCCCTTTTCTGTGCTGTCCAGTTGATACTGGAGTTGAAGGCCTGGCTGGTGGACTCCCTCTGCTGCTTCCCAGATATGTTTGTGACAGAAAGGAGGAGTCATTAGTGCATGGCAGAGGCCTGAGAAACAGCAATGTTGTCTGGTGAATGTTACAGTACTGGATCCCCACTTGGTTTACCATCGTCGACCTCATCATCAACGCAGGAGCAGTTCACATCCTCCCCGACTCTGTTCTCAAAATCTGTGAACATCTTCAGCTCTGGCATCCCTCCACCAGTCTGGGATCTCTCTCTCTTGCTGTGTGCCACTTTTCCTGCATGAAAACAGGTGGAAAGAGTGTAAACAGGACCTATGCCATGAGAGGAGCGAGGTGATGAGGACAGGATTTGCAGGGGAGATGAAGGTGCATGTGAGAGAGCGAGCGGTGCTGTCCGTTGAGCTGGCAGTGAGTGAGATCCCTGTGGATGTGTGATGGGACTGTGAGGAAGTGAGTTGAGAGTAATTGGAAGTGTGACTTACCCTGGCACGACGGGGGAGATCAAACATCCGCTTTTTGTTTGGGGTGGTCATTCCAGAAGAGGAATGATCTTTTCTGCAGATCATTGGCACTGACCATCACTGCCAACCACTGTGGCCTCATCACCTTGCTGCTAAGTTTTCATTCTGAGTGCGGGCAGATGATGTCATGCCTGGCCTCTACAGCATCAAGGAGTCTCTCTAGGGAGGCGCAGCAAATTCTGGGGCAGATTTTCTGGCAGCCTTCACTTTCCAGCAATCAATGAAATGTGGCTGCTGCACACAGGCGTGACCTTTAAATGTGGCACCCTGATGATTGTAGTGCTGAGGTGATGGTGGGGTGGGCGAATCAGAGGCCACTCTGCTAGTGATATAACATGGAACCCGTAGATGAGAATGTTTGTGAGTAAGTGCTGCGTGAAACACCAGGGAAAGCACGATGGCATAGTGGCTAGCTCTGCTGCCTCACAGTGCCAGGGATCTGGGTTCAATTCCGGCCTTAGGTGACAGTCTGTGTGGAGTTTTCACAATCTCCCCATGTCCAGGTGCTCCAGTTTGTCCCACAGTCCAAAGAGGTGTGAGTTAGGTTGATTGGCCATGTTAAATTGACCCTATTGTCAGGAGGAGTAGAGAGTAAATATATGTGTGGTTATGAGAATAGGGCCCAGATGGGATTGTTGTCAGTGAAAACTCGATAGGCCAAGAAGCCTCCTTCTGCTCTGTAGAATCTATGATTCATGATTCTCTGAAAGTTGCCATTGCTGTCGGCTGGCTCAATGCCACTTTTCTCTCCACTTTGCTGATTTCTGAGAAAACCTCGCCCGCTAACTAGAAAAGTGCAAACTGGCAATGTGCACTCTAGGTGGCACTCTCACCCCACCATCACAGCCCTTATAAATCTCTGGCTACCAAATTAGGTCTAATGTTTGAAGCAATGTTGTCTGTTCTGCGAAAAAATAAAGTCAATGCCTCATTTAATACTTGTCCTTGTGCATGTGCAAGTTTTATTCTTGATTTTTTTTTTGCAATAAGCTTGACTTTTGCTTTATTTTTATGATCTGTGCCAGAGTGAGAGCTCTGTGCATCATCGAAATGCCCAAAGATTGATCAATTGAGGGCATAGTTCACCACTTTCATGTAGGAGTGTTGGAAGTGCTCCCATTATATTCATGAGTGTGCTATATTTATGCAAGATTCATTCACGAATTTTAAGTGATTGCAAGTCTTGAACAGTAATTCAATTAAATCTACTGAAACCATTCTAGAGCCCAAGGGTGTAGATTCTGGAGAAATCTCCTGTTTTATCTTTGAAAGTAGATTCTACAACAATGTATATTCTTAACTTTGTTTTCTGACACTGGATATCACTGTAATGAGAACTTCTATAAAGGCCACAGAGAAAGCAAGTCAGAGCAGGGGGAGGAAGAAACTCATCATTGGATCTAAATAGATGAGTGAAGTTGTTCAATCTGTCAGTTGCCAATTCTAACAGATATCTGAACTTCTAGAGAGAGTGTTTTTTTAAGTCCGCCTTTGAATAGGAAATACTTCCTATTTTGGATATTAATTCATCTGAAGATACCCCATCAGTACATTGACATCACTGTCTGAACAGTACAGTAACTAAACTGTAAAACCCAAGTCTCAAGCAACCTCCACCTTATATGTCAGAGATGTATGCCAATAATCAACAAACATTGAAATGTAATGCTGTTCATGGTTTCAACAAGCATTTATAAATAATTTGTGCCAAAGATGTTGCACTTTTCAAACAAAGACAAAGTAATGAAACACTATGGTAAATATGTTGTATTGTTCTAATATGATTTAGGGACTATATATTCATGTGTATCTATACATGAGTATCCAGAGTGCCACATCACTTATTGCTGCATTACAGTCTGTTTATTGAGTAACAGTGGATCAGTCCACAGCACACGGTTTGATCTGAGAAATACATTCGATGAAACTTCAGTATTTGCGTCTAAAAATCTGATTATTTCAAACTTCTGGGAGTCACATGAGATTACAAAGTGCAAGTTTTAAAATCATTATTAATATCTTCACCCTTGTAAATTTTGCAAGATTTTTAAAATTATCAATAGGAACATATGACAATCTGTCCAAACTGCGTAAGCATTATTGTCACATAATAATTTGTTGACTACATACCTCATACTGCACATTAGGCAGAAGGGGTGATCCTTAGGCTGGCTACTCTTCCAATCTCCAGGGCAGGTGCTGATAATGATAAGCTGCCAAATAACTAGGGAAAATGGAGCAGGAGAAAACAGTGAGGCAAACACAAAGAGAGATAGAACATATAAAGTTCAGCACAGTACAGGCCCTTCGGTTCTCAATGTTGTGCTGAGCTGTGTCCAAACCCAAGATCAAGTTATCCCATTGCCTATCATTCTGATGTGCTCCATGTGCCTATCCAATGACCGCTTGAAAGTTCCTAAAGTGTCCAACTCAACTATCACAGCACGCAGTGCATTCCACACCCCAACTAAGATCACAGTCTACTCTCAAAGTTCAGACATGTGTGATAAAGGGAATGAATTGTGGTGTTTACCATGGTATCCTTGTGTATGTGGTTCACTTTTCTCCCATGCCCCATCTTTATTACATAGCTGATTGGTTTTAAGTTATTTTTCTCAACATTAAGAGCTGTCCTACTGGTTCAGTTAAAAAACACAATGACATAAATTTGTTTTCAATAGTAATGCACAAAAGGCAACAATGAGTCTGTAGTCCATTTTCAATCCAACCCAATCCTATGCTTTACTGGGTCCAGCATGTGGTACCAATTCACAATACTTATTTTACATTTCTCACCCAGAATATATCTGTGCCCCATGCTTTTTAATATCACATGTAACAGGCATTTTCAAGGTTTGCTGTGATTCAAGAACAGAGGAAGGAAAAGCCAGTAAGGATACTACAACTATCCTCTGCTTTTAGAAAAGCCTGCCAATGTGCAAGTTCTCAAATGGGCCCTTGAGCATAATACTGAAAGACCCAGCCCATACTCAGCACAAGCTAGCAACTTCACAACAAGCAAAGAAGTAGGCACCTTCCTCAATGCTTCACCTTTTGTGGATCAGAACATTATCCCGCCATGGTACAGGGAAAATAATTCTCAATATATTTTAAGGTAATGCAAACCCAAACGATTATCCTTGACATTTGGGACAGAAATCTTCCTGAGTTGACCATATCTTTCATTTCCTGATAGCAGGTACTAAAATTCTTCTTGTAAGAGCCATTATTTGTTATTGAAAATATATTAGATTAAGATCTAAAGAAAGAATTTATTTAAAGTAGTCTCCTTAAAACTGGAGAAGTCTGCTACATCTATATATACTGATGTTCTGTAGACCTTTTGGAAATTAAATATTTTTGAATCTTTGAAATAACTGGTGTTGTTATTATCAGTTAAAAGTTCACCCATTAGTATTATTGTTGACAAGTTCTAAGTTCGACGCTCATGTTGCTTTTACTTTTGACTCTGCATAAGAAGGTCCCAGACTCAAGTCTCATGGGGATTGAATACTTCATCTGGGCCAATGCTGCCTAGTTAAAGGTGTGCTACTTCTCAGATGAGTCATTAAATTGAGCCCTTTGTGTGCTAGCTGTGGATGTGAGGCTCTCCTGACATTATTGATGAAAGGCCCAGAATTCTTGTGGTATCAGGTCAAACATTTTGGCTTCAACTGAAACCCAGTAAGAAGTCTGATAATACCAGATTTAAATCCAACCGATTTATTTGATAGTAAACTCACAAGCTTTTGACCTATGGCCTTCGTCAGGTGAAGGCCTGATGAAGGCCTTAGGTCAAAAGCTTATGAATTTACTATCAAATAGATCGGTTGGATTTAAATCTGATGTTGTCAGACTTCTTACCGTGTTTACCCCAGTCTAACGCCAGCATCTCCACATCTTCAACTGAAACCACCAGGAACAGTTAGTCTGGTCATTTCCTGCATATGGTACAGACTCAGGACAATTGAAGATTTATACAACAAAAGTGTCAGCGCGTCAAAAGGTATATATTGGGTTATGAAGTGTTTGGCAGTATTCATTGACTATCAGGAATTGAATAAATGCAAGTTCACTCTCTCCTGGGAGTTATAGTTTCCCCATTTTATTGAAACATGGCCAATCAGCTGCCTTTGTATTTGTGGATTTCTCATCTGTTTTCTACTGGATTTGTCTTGCAGTTCGAATCCTGGGGAAGGTAGGCGAAAGTCTGGGAAGGATCTGCTGTGTCCGTCCACATGTTGAGCGTTTCACCTTTGTGGGTAAGAACTTTTTCTCTTTATGGTAGAGTCCATTCTTTACCAAGGCCGTACTTTGACTTACAGAATTGATTTGTATATAATATTAAACAGCTTTAGTTAAAGCCTTTACATTATCTTATTATTTAAAGATGAGGAAAATGATTAAGAAGCCATGGTCATAATTTAAAAGTGACTGAATTGCTCTAAAATGACCACCTCATGTATTTGGCTGTGATGATTTCCCAGTGTCTAGAGCAGCATGCTAATGTCAGGAAAAAAAAGACCATATTGCTGATCTATTCAGATGGGTGAAGTGCTCAAACTGCCTACTGTTAGAAATAAATAGTATTTAATGGGATTAGAGTCATCTGTTTTATGTTTTCCTTCAGATACCCTTGAGTTCTTTTGGAAACTCATTTCAAGAGGGACAATTCTCCCAGTCAGCTGCACTGCTCAAGTAGCACAGGGGGTTGAGAGACATCAGCAGAAGCCATTTCATAGGTTTCCCGTTGGGAATTACAGCCTCCATGAGTCTCCCAGGCAAAGATTTCCAGTGTCATCGGCTCCACATCGGAAAACACCGCAGAGCTGATTACAATATGGAAATTCAAATTTCCATTTCATTCGTAGGCCCAAGACTGTATCCTCTGGGCCTGTTAGCATCTATCCCTTCACTCCTGTCAGGGGTGGTTCAGCCCAGTGGGATTTCCACTAATGGGAACCAGGGAAGCCAATCCTGCTGGTGAGAAGAGAGGTCAGAGTAAGGGGGCACTGCACCTTGAGTAGTGCCAACCTGTCCCCTGACACTACCAACTGGGCACCTTGGTACTGCTCAGTGGGCTTTGGGCAGTGCCTAGAGGAGGTGGAGCCCATTAGGGACACTAGGCCCATGGGGAGTGGACAGTCAGTGGGGATGAGGGGTTCCTGCTCTGCAGTGGGATCACAGTAGAAGTAGGGAGGACAATGATCAGGGCTGGCCATCAAGGTTATGGGGGGGTGGAATGCTGCTGCTGGGATCAGGACTGCCAGGAGATTGGGGCTCTCGGGACTGTCTTGGGCCGGGTTGGGACGGATATTGGGGCTGGTCTGGGGCAGTCCAGGAAGCTAGAATCGAAGTGTTTGGGGGGATGGTTGGAAAGCTACTGGCCAGCGATGAGGGAGTTGTGGGGCTGGTAAGCGATCTGGAGGCTGGCAATACAGGGCTACTGCGGATACATCAATCTCCCTTCTGATGGATCGGCACATGCGCAGTGATCTGCTCAACACTATGCTGCCAGCCTCCCCAGTTGGAATAGACCCACCCACTGATTTCCAGAGTGAATCATGTTAGGACACTCTGTGGGGAACAAGAGTGTCGAAGATTCATTCTGGAAATGACACAGAAAGGTGAGCAGGAATTACTCCGAGTTCTCACAAATTATGGACTTAGAATTTTTTGGGAGAATCCCGGTCACCATATAGCTTATTCTGGCACTGATGTTATTTCACTAGTATTCTTTTGATTTGTTCTTAAGATTTTGTTGTATGTGGCATTCCATAGATTATAGCCATAGGGAAAGCAGATGGAATTCTCGGGCAGTATCTTCCCAATCCCACAGAGGCTGGTTTAAAGGGAAGGCTAGGAGGAAAAATGGAATTGAGAATATTGGGCCAGGGAGCAGATACCTTCCTGCCCTGGTCACAGATCATCAATGGCAACGCCTATTCACCCAACAGTGGTGGGCAGCCATTAGTTAGCAATTAGGAGGTTAAAGAGGGGGAGGGGGAGCATTCCACTGCCATCATCCAGCAGGGGAACCTGCTGAAAACTGAGCTTGACAGCTCCATTGAGGAAACCTCCTTGTGACAGTGCAGATGACCATCAGACACTGAGACTCCATGTCCCAAAGGCCTCACCCACTGTCTAAACAATTCCTCTGGAGGGGCTTTCCCTCTGCTCTGAGAGACTGCTAGACTCCATCTTCATTATTATTTGATATTTGATGTATGCTCCAAGGACATCTCCACATTGTGGAACTCTCGCACTCCTCTTGCTGCCTGAATTGTATCTCTCCCAGTGGGATTGCGGCCATTTCCTCAGAGTGGGCTTGTAGCAACCCACCCACACATTTTAATTGGCCTCCAGGTGTGGCTTTTTAATTGGCCACCTCCATAAGATCTTATACATGAGCAGGACTCAGACTACTGTGGTCCAAACCAACATTTACTCCCGATAACAGAATGTTTTCAAAGATAGTAAGATTCCACGTGCAAGGCCATCCAGACAGGCCACCTATAGCTGGCTCCAGGTTCAATGATTCTTTACCATACATTTGCCAGCTCTTCAGACCTGTCAATTCTACCCAACTTTCTCGACCAGTTCTGAACAGTATTGCTGCATACAGTGCACATTTTCTAGAAACATCGGTCACTTCCTGCTGCTTTTACTTTCTATCACACTTTAGTAATTGACTCAAATTAAAAGAACAATAAATCAGAATTCAAGACAATTCAAGGAAAGCAGTGATAACATGTCTGTGGCCCTTATACATAGTGTGTTACGTGACAAGATGACTCCGGTGCTATAAAACAGCATACTCTCTGACTCACTGTGAACAACCCCACAGAGAATCCAGTGACAACTCATAATTTCTCTATAGAAGTCTGAAAATGTTGAATGCTGCTCATTTGCTGAATGATTGCCCTGGAGATGATTCAATGATATTGTAAAACAAGGCAATTCAGCACTCCGGAAGATGTGAGTCAAAGATTTGGCAATGAATCATGCAGATATGCTCCCGACCTTTTGACTGAGGCTCCTATTAAAATGCAAGCACTTGGACAATTTACAATCCATGTACTGATTCTTTATGCTCAGGTCACCAAATGAAATTTGTTTGCTGCAGTTTGCCATTTCCAAAAAGAATATCAACACTGTTCTTCGGGAAATAAAAGCCAGCCTGTTTTTCTCACAATGTGATATGATATCACAAAAAGTGATTGGAATTAATCCACGTTACTTTCCGGCTACTGAGTTCATGGAGCTTATACGTGCCAAAGGGGTTATAAAAAATTTACATCGTGCTATCATTTGAAATGATTGGAAAATCTCTGGACATGTTTCACCTTTATAACATGCCTTAGCAAGTAGGGTTAAATGGAACATAAAACAGTTAAAGGCTGTCAGGTTTGATCACTAAAAGTGCAACTTTTTGATTTAATCTCTGATTTCCAGTTACAAGAATACACTAGTTCAGGGAACTGCAGGTAATCAACCCATACAGCACACTAAACATTAAAAAAATCAAAATACTGTGGAGGCTGGAAATCTGAAATCAAAACAAAACGCTAGAACTCCTTTGGGTCTGGCAGCATCTGTGAAGAAAGAAACAGTTAGCATATGAAACTTTCTTTGCTTCATCACTGCCAGAACCGCGGTCCTGCCGGTGGATTAATAGTCAGTCTGCTTAAGGAACATGATTTGTTGCGGTTCTTCAAGGTGACCCCGAAATTCCCTGCCCCCTCCGAAATCACTGGGATCTGTCAGGATCCATCTCCCAATGTGGATAAAATGGCTCTTCATTGGGCCTTTCAGTGGCTCAGTTGACAAGCCAATGAGCAGCAATGCTGTTGAAATTCTCAGTTTATGTTATGCCATGGTGGCAGGAAAACACTTGCTGTCCCCAGCATGTTTCCAGTTCTTTTACCTCCCAGCCTAGCCCCAAAGGCCTGGAAAAATCCTGTCCATAATTGAAAAACAGGGAAAAGAATTCTTTTACTGAAAAATTTGGAGATTACCATGGGTAACGACTACAGCCCCCATTGCTTTTGCAGGCTTGACCTACTAAAATTTCAAAGCACCTTTGTGCTGGGGTAGAGGGTCAATTTGACTTGCAAAGCATGTCCAGCTATACCAGATAGATTAGTTATAGCAATAGTTCAGATACTGGCTGATAGGATTAGCTGGGATCTGTTAAAGAAATCCCATTAGCTGGGAACAATGAATGGACCAAGCTGACAAGTGCATTAAGAGTGCCCTGGAGTACTGTGTTCCCAGTATCCAGAATGTCCTGGCCTAGATATTAAATCCTGCAAAAGAGGATCGACCACTTTCAGTCTTCCCTTGTCAGGCAGGTTACCTTGAACAAACTCATCACCACATTGGGAAATCATACAACACAATTCATGATACTCAGTCCTTTAAAACTGAGCCAGGAAAGGTTGATTCAGGAGTCCAGTGGAAGTGTGTAGTTTCATTAGATAGTACCAGCAACAGATCCATTATATCAACAGAAGAATGAGGAGCAGTAGGAGTAAATCTGAGAGCTGACAGACAGTGAAGTCTGGGGAGCCAAGGAAGTGAAAGACACAACAGTGAGATCAGTACCGCTGAGGGATCCTGTCTGAGAGACAGCTTCTCTTGGTGAGCGCACTAGATCCACAAGGGGAAATATAACTACATGAATATTGTTCTCCTAATTACAGTTTATCAAAAAATCACATTCCTCTCTCTCCAGCTGTTGCTGTATGAACAGTAGTCATTTAACTGTTTTCAATTCCTATGTCTTTACTTCAGATGAAAATGCAAACCTGGGCACAGCCATGAGATATGAAGAGATTGGTGAGTGAAACATTTCCTACTGACTTGCCTTTTTATAGTAGATTGGTAGATTTTAGCTATTGGGAATGTTGCACAGATTTGGGTTTTAACTTCCTATGTATGATATTTTTGAGAGACAGTAACTTGATATTATCATCCTCTCTACACCATTTTCCATTGGGTAGAATAGACAGCAAGTTAGTGGTGTAAATAAGGCGATGTCACAAGTATTTGAGGTAGTGTACAATGTTGTAAGGGATGGTTTTAACTAGGGCTTAGAGAAAAGTAAAGATTCAAATGACAACATGAACATAAGCAATGTGGGTACAGTAGGTAGGAATGGTCCAATCTTTTAGCCATAAGCAGACAATGATTGTAAAGATTATACCTCCCCAGGACAGGCCATTAAAGGGGTTTTACAGTCTCTGGTTTGCATGGCCACTCCATTGTCATTGGCCAAATTCTTCCATCAGTTACATAACTGAAAACTCTGATCAGGGTTTGCTAGTTATGGCCCTATCTCCCATGTTTTGTTCAAATATTATTAATTCTGTGTAACACTGCACCATTTGAATGAATCCCTTCCCTCCCACTATGTAAAGTTTTATCCTGATGTTTGTCTTCTCATCACTCAGAGCTTCGCATTTTGTTGCTGTGTGGCAGCGACTTGCTGGAATCTTTCTGTATCCCAGGTCTATGGAATGAGGAAGATGTGAGTATCTCTTCCAGTTACAATCTGTTTCACTCTGTGTGTTCAAAGGGTTTATAAAAGGATAATAGTTACATTGTGGTAAAGATGCAGGATAGGTCTTGGCAATTTGTGCTGGAAAAATCTATTCTGGAATAAAATCATAATCATCACACCCTAAGAAAAATATATCAATAAAAATTCTGCCAACATGCAGGAAAATGAGTGTCCTGCACTTGATTCCATCTCTGATACCACAGCAAATGTTAAGAATTTCCCTGGGGGAAGCTTTGGGCATGAGCTCACTTTGTGTTATTCAGATGGTTCTCCATGATTGACTTATTATCACATTCACTGAGTTTATTAAAGCTGTTAAAAGTGATGTGGTTCTTTCATGGGGATTTTAACCAGTTGCCCAAGGAGCAGACATATCAGGAAAATAGAGAATGAGTTTCTTAAATGGTTCGAATCGACTTGGACCTCAATTCCACTTAGTTCTATCCTTTAAGCCACAAAACTGTTGGTAATGAGTCTGATCCCATTTTAGCTGCTCACTCTGAAGTAAATAAAGACAGTTTTCTCACTCCCTGTTATTGGCCGTAACTGTAAACATATTTTGAAATATCTTTTTCCAGATGGAGGTGATAGTGGGTGATTTTGGAATCGTGGTTGTCCCTCGAGAAAGTGTAGACACAGACAGGATCATGAATCAGTCCTCATTGCTCCGCAAGTACAAGGTCAGTGTCTAGCATTTTACTCGGGAAGGTTGTCAGCTATAATCATTAGCTTGACCTTTCTGAATGTTTTTTAAAAATATTTCATTGGGAGGTGACAGGGTATCATTTGCAGTCTTATTAACAATATTCAGACAACAAAAATTAGAAAAACATTCTTTTTGATACGAATAATGCAACTAGGAATTGACAGTAATTGAGGCCAATTCCCGCCATGACCTTGAAGCGCAGTGCAACAGGTTCTGTTTGTTTCCTGAGAAAGATAGGGCAAGAATTTTCAGATTGCAGCATTTCCCATCCTATACGAGACCCACCTCACCAGGCAAAAATCCATCTCAGAAAACTACTGATCAATCTGATTGACTGACAGCTCCATAGTGCCACTATCGCCAGGGGCTCAATAGCTAGGACTGGCACCATAAGTAGTAAGAACTCAGTAAGAATTTAGCAACACCAATTTTTAATCCAACCGATTTATTTGATAGTAAATCCGCGAGCTTTCAACACTCTGTGTCTTCCTCAGGCAAATGCAGTTTGCCTGAGGAAGACACAGAGTGTTGAAAGCTCGTGGTTTTACTATCAAATAAATCGGTTGGATTAAAAATTGGTGTTGCTAAATTTTTACTGAGTTCCTACCACCCCAATCCAACGCCGGCATCTTTACATCATGACCATAAGTAGTCCCAGCATCCAGGGCCAGATAGGTGCAGGTAATCTCATGGCAAAGAGGAGAGGTAAGGAAGCTGAGAGGGTGGTGAGGAGAGGCAGTGAGGGACCATGATGGAGAGACCATGGGGAGAGAGCACCCACAAACGATAGACCTTGTGAGGGGAGTGGTAGTCAGTATAGAAAGCTGTGAAAGAAGGACTGAATAAGATACTTTCCAGGCTTGTTCTCTGCTTTTCAATTCCTTCCATCAGCCTGGAAATTGAGGCTGGAAGAGAAACAGTTTTAAGTGGTCATTATTTGCCTTCTTAAGGACTCCTCAATTGGGCCAAGGGCAGGCTGGCTTTCCCTGTCCCACCATAAAATTGCAGATAATTTAGTGTGGAACGGAGGGTAATGGAAAGACCATCTGGGGAATTTTCCAGATTCCCCACCCCCAATCCCCACCTACACAACCCTTTCAGTGGACAGTATAAAATTTAGTCTATAAAGTTTGTCATGCTGGAAGTACTATTATTTTTATTGTTACATTACTTGTCATAACTTTGTGCAGCTAAAGACAACTTGTAATAAGGTCAATTCTCTCATCAATTTTACCATGGTGCTTGAAAGACATGATGAATCTCAGATTTTCTGGCATGATATATATACCATCATTCCGTTAGTCTATATCATGATGCACAAGGCATCATAACTCTATGAAACAGCCTTGTTGGGTTAGTGGGCTTTTCCCTATCTGTTATTTCATATTTGTGTGAGCTCCCATGTATAAAAATATTTCAGGTGATGACATGTCCTGAGACTAGGCTTAACTATATGTGGTGTGGTTAGGTTAAGTGAATGAGCAAAGACCTGGCAAATTGAGTACACTGAGGAAATTGTGAAATTATCTATTCTGGCAGGAAGAATAAAAACAAAGCAGGTTATATAAATGTTGAGAGAATTCAGAGCTCTGAGATGCAGAGGGATTTAAGTGTCCTAGAGTATGGGTGGCACCAGACAAGTATGCTGGTACAGCAAGGAATTACAAAAGCTAATACTAGGATGCTACCGGGACTTGATGGTTTGATTTATAAGGAGAGGCTGGATCGACTGGGATTTTGTCCTTGGAGCATAGGAGGTCCTTGTAGAGGTCTATAAAATAATGATGGGCATAGTCAACAACTTTTCCCAAAAGTAAGGGAGTTTAAAACTAGAGGGCAAAGGTTTAAGGTGAGAGGGGAAAAATACAAAAGTGTCCAGAGGGGCAATTTTTTTCACACAGAGAGTAGTGAGTGTCTGGAATGAGTTGCCAGAGACAGTAGTAGAGATGGGTACAATTTTATCTTTTAAAAAGCATTTCAACAGTTACATGGGTAAGATTGGTGTAGAGAGATACGGGCCAAACTCGGGTCCCACTTCCCCCCTCCAACTTCCATCTCAAAGTTCCCAGGTTGCAGTGCTGAACCCCACCCCCCAAAGGACCAGTGTGGAAAACTCCTGTTTTCACACTTTAATGACACTTTGCTATCTGATATATGATGAACTCCTTCTACATTTTGAAAGCCTCAGAAAAGCGTCCACTACAGAACCCTTCCTTTCTCTGATCAGCCATCATTTTCCCAGTGCTGAATAAGAATGTGCTTTTTAGTCAAATTATATTAGCTTTGTATGGTTGAGTTGTTCTTGGCTGGAATTGAATTGTGAATTAAACTTCATTTCAAGTCTTTAGTGATGTAGCAGAGCATTGCAAGATGGATCAGATCCAAGTCCTAGTATTGTAAGGACAGGTGCTTCAACCCTATCACATCAATCGAACTTATCATATCAAACAATCATTTTATGTTGCAACAACAACTACAGCAATAATAACAAACTCATAAATTCTTGGGCAGTTGTGTGGCTAAGTAATTTGCTTGTATCTGATTTGTGTGTGTCTAAGACAAATCATTTTTTTCCTCAAACAGGATAACATCCTTGCTGTAAAGGATGACATTAATCATCCCATGTCTGTTGTGAGTTCTACCAAGAGTAGGTATGTAATTTCCTTCTTATATCTGGATAGCAACTGACTAACTGTTATTAAAAATGCAGGCTTACTGATAGTTGACTCAGTTAGTCACTGAACTATACAAATTAATAAGATCTTAGAAACGATTCACAGTCTGAGATGAGTTGGCTTGGGGCTGAGGTTATGCCAAGGTCTAGATGTCTCTAGTTTAGTTTGAGGAAAATCATTCTATCCAAATTACTATTCAACAACCCTTGCGAGAAGTGTGGATACTGGATAAGGGCAGCATTAAGTTAAATTGTGATAAACCTACCACTCAACAGTTAATCATCTTTCAAACAGAAAATAGGGAGCCAATGACTGAATACCACCCTTCAAACTGAAATCAATAGCCAGAAGTGGGAGAGCTGTAGCAACAAGCTGACATCCTGCTCCCTCATTCACATTTTGCCAGGATTTCAACTCACTGCACCGACTCACTCCAGAGCTGTGAGTCATAATACGGGTTCATAAGTAGCTCTCTACTTAATTCTGTAATCACTTTTTATAGTCTACAGCAAGCTTGGGTTAATTTCAAAGGTGAATTTCAAAGAAAGAGTGTCCACAATATTACATTTTTGGGAACACTTTAACCTGAAGGGTTTTAAATTTAACTCCATCATTGAACAGAATTTTTCAGGTGATAGACACATATCTTGACTTTTCTATTTGCCTTGATAAAAAGGTTTGAAAGGGGTTGCCAATTCGTTATCACTCATTTTACAGGCACAAAAAGCCAAGAAGCAGTCCATGTTCTTCTACAATGAGGATTTCATAAATTATACTCTATTGAAGAAATAACAGCTCCAGAGTTGAAATTTGATTAGTAGTCAAGGGCCCATAAAGGAGGGCAAATTGCAAAATCTGGTTCTTATTCATTTGTCAGTGGGATTGGGTTCCATACTCAAGTTCAAAGGCCTAAGGTCCTGTTTCGAGTTGCTCTTGGATTACATAATCTAAAGGGGGTAGGAAAATAGAAGATAGAGCCCAAAAAGAGCTAACAATATTTTGCCTTATATAACTGCCTGAAGCACTGCCAACCCCTCCCTTAACCTCTTCTCCAGTGGCCATTTCCACTGTAATTGGTTTCTCAGGCCGACCATCATAGTTGGAATTCCACCCCTATTTCCAAGCGAGGTATAGCCTTGCTACCTCTAATGAACTGGATATCCAATGGAATCAAATCATGTCAGGCAGAGCAGCCTGTAGATATGATCCACTGAGTAGTATCTGGATATGCAGGGAAGAGAAACATCAACTTTTGCCTCTAGTTGGGAAGGAATTTGATGAGAGCAGAGACCTTTTGGAACAATGTCTTCAGCACATCACAGCCCAATATCAGTGATAGATATTAAAATGGTAGCAGATTTACAGCTCAATCATCTCCTGACGTCTGGAGATCACATCTTACAATGGGAAAGAAGGCAAGTAAATTGCCGAGGGGGGATTTCATCTCCTTCTATTTTACTTATACTTCCACACTCCTAAAAGATAATAAAGCAACTGTAAAGTAGATAAACAGATTGAGCCAACAAAATGATTTTGTTGTACAAATGCAATTGTGATTAACCGTTTGTATTTGCATTTTGACAGACTGGCTTTGCAACATGGTGATGGCCATGTGGTGGAATATTTGAACCAGCCTGTTATTGATTACATCCTGCAGAATCAGCTCTACATCAAGACATCTGGATAAAAAATTTCCAGCAAGGATCAGAAAGAACAGCTTACAGTTTCCCTCTCAGTAAAACTGTGCCACTGCTCTACTGCTTTACATATACAGAGCTTCTAGTGTCTGCCATTTCCACTCTACTATAAGAGCAGAAACTCTGCCGACAGAATGCACTGTATGAACTGCACAGAACTTCTCGCTGTCCATTCATCTCTCTTCCTCTGTGTGGCCCTCTAACTGACACTTGTGCTGACCTTCATATTATCGCAGGAGACCAAGTGTCGGTATAACTATTTCCATTTTTTTTATTAGAAGTAGAATCACGTACTTTTCTTTGTAGGAAATTTCTAACCTCTTCGAGCTGCTTTGCAACTTTGACACAACCAGGTCACCTGTCCGCTCTGGGCTTAGCGATTCAGGACTTGAAGTTAGTAGCATGCTTAGTTCAAAAAACTGCTTCAATGCCTCTGTGTTTAATAAATGTGATGAAGCTCAAAAAGTCAATTGTTCTCCAACAGGAATAAGTAAGAATTTGATGGCATTGCAGGTATTCTTGATGTCTCACAAAATACATAGCTTCTAAAATAGTCACCAATATCTTGACATAGCTGAGGAAAAATAAATTTGCACCAAAGTTCTGTTTGGAGAGGGAACATCACACTTGGTCACCTTTTCTCTAATTATATAGCATATAAAAATGAAAAGAAAAAAAGTAGATTTTTTTCACAATTTAAAAATAGTGCAATATTTTTGTCTGGTTTTCATTAGTGATTTCATGCAGAAACATCAAACAGTGTCAGATGTGAAATTTGAAACAAACTGTTTGAACTTACAAATTTCATTTCCATGTAACAGCAAAAAGCACTGAAAAATGATCAAATTGTCTGCTTAAATCAGATTGTTCTCCACTGTAACACAATACGTCATTGAACAAAACTCATTCATGTTTTGCAAGTAAATATGTTAGTATAATGTTGCAGCCACAAATATTCTTCAAGAATGTTAGGGAACAGGATGATGCACACTTAAACATTAAACTGCCATTTAAATAATAGCAAAATATTGACACTGAAAAGTCAAGTGCTGAAACTGAGAAGTCTACATTCTTTTTGGTAAAAGGTATTCCTTGACAATATTGGTTTTGGTTTAAAATTGTTAAGACTCAACTTCTTCTGTTTGTATTCCCTAAACTGACTAAATAATGCAAGCCAGCAAAATGTTTATCGCATAAGATCTCACTTACATTGAGAGTTGGCATGCATTTGACTCCCGGGGTCTGACTTTCATCTCTCTTTTATAGTATACTTACTTTAACTTTGTAAAATATGATTGTATTTCATTTGACACCCAAACTGTTATTTTTCACTATTTTGTACAATCCTGCTCATTCTCTTTAAGCTTTTTTGTGGAAAACACTTCTGTTTCTCTTTCTAAGCTTTGTCTCCTATGCTACTGGAAATGTTGTAATTATCCTCGGTCTTAGTCAAGTTCAATTTTGATATTAGTCCAACTTTATTTTCATGGAGATTAGGACCAACTTGAATGAATGATTGTCAGTTGAATGTGACTGGCCTCTTTAAACAAGAAATTCTGAATTTCATAAAAGGAATACTCTCTAAAAAGCAACAAAGTATAACAGGATAAGGAGGTGTGATTCTTGAGGTCATTTTCACTGATCACTGGCCAAGTTCCCTTCAGCTCAAACACAAGGGCAAGTAGGTCCTCTTTCCTCAGAAATCAAATTGTATAATGACCGATCACACATAGCTTCAAAACAAGTCAAATGTATACCTAGAAATTATGCCAAAGTGCAAAACATCAAATGAATAGTATCGTTTTCTTCAAAATGGCTACAAAGTTCATTTTGGAAACAATGGTTGATCCCAGTTGGTGTCATCTATCATTATTTTATCTTGGCAATGGCTTCATCAGACAACAGAGGTTAGCCCTTTAACAATTTATTTTTGGTCTGGACTTCAATATGTTAAACTCTTACCATCTAATCTGATACTGAAGCTGCTGTTCAGTCATGTCAAATAATTAAGTTTCACTGCTTACAACCCTCTCTCATTGAGTAAAAGTTTGCCTACTTTATTTGCAACTGATGTGGATTCCTATCAAGAATACCTGCTCTTTCATTAATAATTGCACAGAGCTGTCAGACATATCCTTTAATGTACAATTTGTGACTGATCTCTGTTCATTGTTGTCTAGTGTCTAACACCACTAGTAGTTTAACTTTTAATGTTGCACGCTCGTCTCTATGCACAGATAGGTGGATATCATGAAAGGATTCTTTATCACCTTCCAGTGTGTTTTCATTTTATCGTCATTCAGGAATAGTAAAGATTAGAAGTGAGGTGTATTGTCAATTTTGAAACTGTAAATGATCAAAGTGCATGGTTCCAGGGTTCTCTAGCTAGTGCTATTTTTATGAAAATAACTGTGATATAACAAAATAATCTGTCTGCTGCCATCCAATTGGCTGAGATGCATCTCATGAATTCCATATATTCTTTAAAAAACTCATTTTAATTCCATCACTTGAAGTTCTGCATTTTCAGTCATCTCAATGAAACGGCATATTTGCATAAAGCGTTTAAATTTGAATTGTACCATTGTCATTCTTGGACTGTAGTTTTTGAATTTGTGTTACAAACTAAGTACATAACCTCATCTCTCGTAGTTCCTTCCCAAATGCTTGAAATGTGTAATAAAGATAGAAAATGCTGGAAAAACTCAGCAGGTCTAGCAGCATCTGTGGAGGGAGTTAGCAGGGTGAGTTTCTCGTCTCATTGGCTATGGATACAAATCCCATTATGGCCAGACACTCCTGCAAGAGGGCCACAAATGGGACTTGCACTTAAGAGATCTCAGAATAAAATATTCCTCTCCCCTCCCTCTCTCTGATGGTGATATCATCAAGTTCACACCCAGTGAGGTCGTGAACCTGATTACTGTGGATTTAAGTAGATTCAAATACCTTTGAGCTTTGTCATGGTCACCAGTTGTGGTGACCATGCCAGGGATTCGCAAGTGTATACTCCCGGGTGGAGAGGGAATGGCTGGACTATGCCTATCAGTGCCAATTGTCAGGCTAGCACAGCTAAATTGGGACTGCCAAAGGGCCTGGGATGAGACTGATTGGGGCTTCCCATTATGTTGAGGGGGGGCAATAACTGGGGATGAGGGGAATGAGGAGGTTGGTTCTGATGCCCTGATGCTGGCAATAATGGAAGAGGGGGTTCTTTAACTTATATTTGGAATCAGCTTTCCTTTAAAAAGTGCCCTAATCTCTATGGAGCTAGCCTTACAGATATCTATAGGCCCTGCCCTCAGGTGCAAAATATACACAAACCCCACCTCCTCACTTTTTTTTTGACAAAGTGTCCAAAGATCTGGAGCGAAAACCTGGATACAAGTCAGTTTTCACTCAGAACCTGGTACTTTGTCATTTTTTTGGGAAATTTTGCCTAACATTTCAAGTCCAAAATTACTCTTCTTAGGAACTTGAAATGTGTTTCTGTTTCTGACTTGTACTGTTTAAGAATGCAGACTTCAGTTTTATAATTGATTTTTTTATATAAGCCTGAAATTCTAATCAGGAAATTAGAATTATTTTTAATGAGCTGATGTAAATGACTAGCAGTGCAGTATTAAGTAAAGTTGCTTTGGATTGGAAGGGTATTTCCATGAGTAAATAATGCACAATGGCGCTAGTTTAGTCAAGGAGCTGTAAACTGCTGCTACATCCTGGTCTGAGATATTTTTTCTCTATTCCTCCACAACACTCAGCCAATCATGTTCTGGGATATTAATCACGGTATTCCCATATATTAAACAACTGATTAAAAATTGTGATAACAGCAAATGTGAGAATCCCACCTGCATCCCCCAATAACAACCCCAACTCGAGTAAACATTCCGTGGTCAATGGAGGCATTTGTATTACTTACTTTTCGTAATGAAACACGCCTGATTCAGGAGTCTAAATCTTTTTGACTGTACATCTGATGATTGTGACGTTCTCCATGATGTGCTGATGTGATTGAAGTTTGTGTTGGTGTGAATTTAATGTGAGAAAATGTGCATCCAATGGATTATTCAGTAAAACTGCCCTGACACAGGCGTGTCCCTGTCACTTGAAGGATTTGTAAAATAGTGCGCACTGATTAAAAACTAACCATTTTCTTGGGTCTGATTCGCCACAGCATTTTGTGAGTACAACACATGTATACTATTATCACTTGTGTGTCAACTTTTGTGCATATGTGTATACTGGCAGGTAAAAGGGCAGAAATCATGTTATTGTAGTTATCGATGATCATCTTTATGATGTTTCACAAATGGTGCATTGAATGCATTTTGAAAGGATGTTCATCATTAAAAAGAGCTCACTGAGTGAGATAGCATCTCATTCTTTTTTGAACTAAGATTGGCTGAATCACCTTCCTTTTCCATTACTTTCTTATCATCATAATAAGGCTCACTATTGCACATTTATTGGGCCTCAGTTCTCAATTTATCATGTTTTATTTACACACTTTGTTGCAGGAATTTCACTGTTGTTCTTTTCCTATTCTGAACACAAATGCATGGTCCACAGATTGTTTTAGAATGTTATTTATTCTCTTGAACCTGTTTAAATCTTTAGTAAATAGTCAAGTGATGTGGCAACTTTTATGAAGAATATATAATTAATATTGTTGGGGATGGAGGCAGGGGGTTGGGTGGGAGGGTAAATAACTATCTTTGTCCAAAATTTGCCACAGAAAAGATTAAGGTGGCATTTATCATGCATGACTGAGAGTGCTGTGCACTGGAATTGTGAACTGTAATTGAATTAAAACAGCTGATTATTGCATTGTCTTGTGTTTTCCTTTTTATTCTCTTCTGATGTAGTGCCCCCATCCAATCACAAACTATAACCTTGATCTCCTTGAAATATTGGCCCATTCTGCAGCAAGCCATTGCTTCAATCTGATCATGTATCAGGTCATTTACAAATTGCCATCTGAACGTTTAGTGAGAGGACATGCACGAGCCACTAAGTGATCCCTTACCTGTAATTTCATGTATCTGAAAATGTAGTTAATTTTGCACATTCCTATTTCAGTGTATTATCTTTAATGTTCAAATGAAATTTCTCACTGGCTTTAGCAGGTTTGAAATTACTGGTATTTAAAATTATGTGATAAATTTAATAGTCAGGAATCAAATATTCTGTTTTGTGTATCATAAACTTTCAAACTATTTCTTAAAAATTGCTAATAAAATTCCTTGCTGAAAGAAACAGTGACTGTATTAGTCATTTTCAAGTATTCCAGTGCATTTAGACTGGAAAAGTGAGTGATTGAACTATGGATTTGGGCCCAATAGTCTTCTGATATTGATCAGATTATGGGACAGAGTGGGTACAAATGGAGCTTGTGTTGATTGCAGAGTTTCTAAATTGATGGGGATGGATTCCAATTGAGGTCAAGGAAGCAAATGCTGATTGGGGAGGTCTGATTGGTGAGTTGGCAGTAGACAAATCATGGTGGAGGTTTTACTGAGTAGTTTTTCAGGCTGAAGGAAACACTGCTGCACTCTTGGTCCACAAACAGTGCTGTAAAGGGAATTGATCATGGATTCAGCTTTTCTCACTTCCTCATTTATTGTGTCCCTCAGGACTTGGGAAACCCAGTCAATGCGAATTAAAAATAGAAAGACTTAGATGCCTTCCGGTTGATACATGTAGTGATTTGATTTTATTATATTTTTGAAACGTTGTACTGATGGCTATGTAAGAATGTTTTTCAGTGAGATCTAACTGAAGCTATATTACTTTCTGGAATAAGACTCCTTAAATTAAATAGCATACAGCATTTCAGAATAAGAATTATCATATATTACTTGCAAATCTTGTTAGCTTGACATCCGTCAAGATGAAATTGCTAGCATTGATCATTAAGGAGTTTATAACTGGGCATTTGGAAAAACTCAAGTTAATTAGGAAGAGTCAGTATGGTTTTGTGAAAGAGAAATCACATTCATCCAATTTACTAGAGTTCATTCATGGAGTAATATGTGCTGTAAATAAAGGGGAAGTGGTGCCTGTGGGTTTCCAAAAGGCATTTGATAAGGTGCCATATCAAAGGTTATTGCAGAAAATCAAAGCTCTTGGTGTAGAGGTTAATATATTAGCATAGCTAGAAGATTAACTAGTTAGCAGAAAATAGAGAGTAGACATAAATGGGTCTTTTTCTGATTGGCAAAATCTAATGAGTAATGTCTCACAGGAGTCTGTGCTGGGGGCCTCAGCTTTGTACAATTTATATCAATGATTCAGAAGAGGAAAGAGAAGGCATGGTAGCTAATTTTATAGATGACACAAAGATAGGTAGGAAAGAATTGTAACGTGGACATAAGGAAGATCCAGATATATATAGATATGTTGCGTGAGTGGACAAACATCTGGCAGGTGAAGGATAATGTGGGAAAATGTGAAGTTGTTCACATTGGCAGCAAGGACAGAGTATTACTTAAATGGAGAATGACTGCAGAGGAATCAGGGTGTTCTAATGCATGAATCACAAAACGTTAGCATGCAAATGCAGTAAGTAACTAAGGAGATTAATGAAATGCTATCCTTTATTACAAGAGGAATTGAATATAAAAGATACAGATTCCAGCATTCACAGTAATTTGCTTTTATATTTGTAGAAATAAGTTATACAGGACATTGGTGAGACCAAATCTTAATAGTATGTGTAGTTTTAAGGAAGGATATAAACGTTGGAGGCAGTTCAAAGGATGTTTACTAAATTGATATCAGGAATGCCTTCTCAGAAAAGATTGGACAGACTGGAATTGTTTCCATGGACTTTAGAAAAGTGAGGAGTGATTTGATTATTTTATTCATTCGTGGGATACGGGTATCGCTGGCTGGCCAGCATTTACTGTCCATCTCTAGTTAGAATCATAGAGGTTTACAGCATGGAAACAGGCCTTTTGGCCCAATTTGTCCATGCATCCCTTTTTATTTTTAACAACTAAGCTAGCCCTAATTGCCCATACTTGGCCCATATACCTTGATAGCCATCTTACTCATGTAACTGTCTAAATGCTTTTTAAATGACAGAATTAGACCCACCTCTACTACTATCTCTAACAGCTTGTTCCAGACACTCACCACCTTCTGAATGAAAGAATTTCCCCTCTCTCCCCTCTCACCTTAACCCTATGCCCTCTAGTTTTAGACTCCCCTACCTTTGGGAAAAGATATTGATTTTCTAACTGATCTACGCCCCTCATTATTTTATAGACCTCTATAAGATCACCCCTAAACCTTCTACATTCCAGAGAAAAAGGTCCTAGTCGATCCATCCTCTCCTTGTAACTCAAACAATAGTTGCTCTTGAGCAGATGGTGATTTGCTGGAGTCTATGCGCTGTGGATTAACCCACAATGACACAAGAGAGGGAACTCCAGGATTTTGACCCAGCAACTGTGAAGGAACAGCCGATATATTTCCAAGTCAGGACAGTGAATTGCTTGGCGGGCAACTCGCAGATGGTAGTGTTCCCATGTATCTGCTATCCTCTTGTTGGTTTCTTCACCACCTGCTGCAGACTCAGTCTAGCAGTTATATCCTTTAGGACACAACTAGCTCTATCAGTGGTGCTGCCAAGCCACTCTTAGTGGTGGACATTGAAATTCCCACCCAGAGTACATTTTGCACCCTTGTCACTCTCACTGCTTCTTCCAAGTATTGTTCAACATGAAAGAATACTGATTCATCAGCCAAAGGATGCATTCCATCAGGACCAGGAGACTTGTCTACCTTTAGCCTCATTAGCTTGCCCAACACAACCTCTTTTGTGATAATGATAGTTTTAGTCTACACCTGCTTTAGCCTTCCTATCATCAACTTTTGGCATGTTTATTTCTGTCTTCCACTGATGGTCATCAGTTGACTCTTAATTCCATGTTTTTTTGTATTGAATTCAAGTTCCACCATCTGTGACTTTGTTGAATGATGGAACAGATTCAAAAGGCCCAATAACCTTCTTTTGCTCTTGTTTTGCATGTTCATAATATGTTTAAAAAATACAGTGACAAATAGTACCAAAAGAAGTGAAGACGAAAGCAAATGATATTACATTGATCATGTATGTAATGTTGACAAATATCTCATTAATCTAGAATAATGTTGACTGATATTTATTGATCATGTATGTATAATGGGGATCGACACATGTTCTGATAAGGTATTGTAAAACTGCAAGTTCTTTCTGTCTTAATCAAGGATTTCAAACTGAATTACAATTGGTAACATTTTTATGCAGGAATGAATAAATTGATAATATTTGTTGAAGGAGGAATGTTGATCTAGGCATGGGTTGCAGTATGTTAAATAAGGTCTTTAATCTGCATTGTCAATCCAAACTGATAGCTGGGTCCTTTTAAAGTCTCATATGCATAACAGCAACTCCAACAATACAACTCAGTACTGCATTGTTTGAGGCCTTCATTTTGACCTCAAACAATGTTATGGAGCTCAAATCCTTACTCCAAAATGAGACTGCCACGAGGTCAAACCAACTGCAGTATTTGAATTGGGGAAGATGAATACTCATTAACTTTATAAAAAATGTGAATATTCATCAGGCAGTGTGTCCAAATGGAATGTGTTCAAGTGTACTGATAGGTTCATATCTTTTGTCTTAGATTCTGGTGATGTAGAAGGGACAAGTTCGGCCAGATGCCTTGATTACTAAGCAGATGGGCAAAGGACTAGCAGATGGATTTTAATGTGGATATGTTTGAATGATTATGGATTGGCATAGGAACCACAAAAATATGGACATGATAAATGTCTATGCATGTTAATTTTAAAGAGCAAAACGAGCTATGGATATGATTGGTCATTGAAAGCAATCAATCAATCAGTATAAATTTGTCTTTATTGAAACTTTGGGAACTGGGATACCTCGTAATATTTCTGACTATAAATGCAAGGCTGATTCCAAAAGAATCTGAATTAGTGGAGAAAAGTCAGAGTCAATCACAGTAAAGAAATATCAGATATTCATTTGCTTGTATGGCACGATGGCACAGTATAGCTGCCTCACATCATCAGGGATTCAGGCTTGATTCCCAGTTTGGGTCACTGTCTGTGTGGAGTTGTACATTCTCCACTGGCTGCATGGGTTGTGAGTACAAATCATGCTGTCAGCTGTAACATGTTGCCAGTTGATCCAATGACCTGCAGTCTAAATATAAAGGCAAGAGTTTAGAAGTGTTGATCATGTCAAAAGTTTATTTGAGGGGAAGCTAACAATATACCAAAGTGGCTCCTCTTAATGTCTTGCACTAGCTGAATTGCAAGTGATGCAATATTAGCATTCATTTTGAGAGAATTTTTTACACAGAGAGTAGTGGGTGCCTGGAATTCTTGCCGGAGGAAATAGTGAAAGTAGATACGATAGTGAGTTTTAAGGGGCATCTTGACAAATACATGAATAGGATGGGAATACAGGGGCCCCCAAAAGGGTAGGAGGTTTTAGTTCAGTCAGGCAGCATGGTTGGTGCAGACTTAGAGGGCTGAAGGGCACATTCCTGTGCTGTAATTTTCTTTGTTCATTGCTCTGACTAGAAAACAAAAGCAGGGACATACTGCTGAGGTTTTATAAGGCTCTGTTCAGATCACATTTGGAGTATTGCAAGCAATTTTGGGCCCCGTATCTAAGGAAATATGAGCTGGCCTTGGAGAGGTCCAGAGGAGGTTCATGAGAATAATCCCAGGAATGAAAAGCTTGACATATGAGAAGTGTTTGAGGACTCTGGCTCTGTACTCAATGGAGTTTAGAAGAATAAGGGGGGATTCTCATTGAAACTTACAGAATACTGAAAGGCCTGGATAGAAGATGTTTCTATTAGTAGATGAGATGAGGACCTGAGTGCACAGCCTCAGAGTGAAGAATGATCCTTTAGAACCGAGATGAGAAGAAATTTCTTCAGCCAGAGAGTAGTGAATCTATAGAAATCATTGCCACAGAAGGCTGTGGAGACTAGGTCGTTGAGTGTATTTAAGACAGAGATAGATAGATAGGTTCTTGATTGGTAAGGGGAATCAAAGGTTACAGATAAAGGTGGGAGAATGGGATTGAGAAACTTAATAGCCATGATTGAATGCTGGATCAGACACGATGAGCTGAACGGTCTAGTTCTGCTCCTATATCTTATGGTCTTATGGATTTCCTCTGGATGTTCAACTTCCTCCCACACTCCAAAGATGTGTGAATTAAGTGGATTGGCCATGATAAATTGTCCATTAGTGTCAAATTAGGAGTGTAAATATATGGGGTGACAGGGATAGGGGCTGGATGGTGTTATCATCTGTGCAGGTCTCCTTCTGTATGCAAGGATTCTATAATTCTATGTGTCAGATATCACATACCAATTTGGGACTTTGTGATAGGCAACCTAGGCAGATAAGTGGATGGTGTGAGTGGCCCACCTTCATCGCAGTGGGTTGCAAGACTGAAGTTCACTAAGCATGAATAATATTAAATGTATTTAATACACTGACAATTTCATAACATGTTATAGAAAATGCTTAATTATTCATATATTAATAGAATTGTCATCAACTTCAAATGGTAAAATCAGAAGAAATATTTACACTTTAATTGGATGCAGAGGGAGTGCTCTTACTGTGAATGTTTATGTGCAATCAGAACACACCTCATTTTATATGCCTTTGCTTTATGTGAAATCACTTCAATCACTCCAGTAGGAAAAGAACTACATGAATAGAAATCATCAAAATCTGGCAACCCTGGACAATGGTCAACCAAATGTCGGACAGGTCGCACACAGAAACCTGATGGGCTGTGTGCAGCTTATGGGCTACAAATTGCCTACCATAAGCACTTGAACTGTCCCAGGCATGGCTGAATGACAACATGATGCAGTTGGTCCCTTTTCACTTGATGCATCATTCAACTTTTGACCATTAACCTCAAAATGTACTAAACAAAGTCCATCCAAAGGGATTAATTTTTCCAGTGAGGATCAACTCCCCATATCAGGGCCAAAGTGGGAGCTGTCGGTAGACGACGAGAACCTGGGGAGATATTTTACTGATGAACAAGCATCTAGTGAAGCTGCCGTTCCATTGGGGAAGGCATCCCACAGACCAGGCTGATCACTGCTGAAACTGCAGCCTGATAGAGCGTACGTCTCAATGTTATGGCACCTTTAAATGAACGTGTGTTAAAGAGGAAGGGCCAGGCAGGCAGGCTCCAGTGAATGGCCAGGGTGAGGGATTGGGGAGGGGGTCACCTTCAACTAGCAATGCTATAGCTTGTGGAACAGCCTTTAATGAGCAAACACCCCGTTCCCCCCAACTGCAAACCCCACTGGGAAACCACCAGGGTTTCCTGCTCATCTTCCCACTTGGCATCAGGCACGACAGGGACAAAAAGTGGGAAATAGCCCTTTAATTTGGCACTTAAGTGGCTCACTGGGCTGCCATTTCACTTATTACCCAGCATTGGCAAAATGCCAATGGTCGTGGGCTCCCCCCCACCCCACAGCCTTCTCCTGCCATGTTACTTCCCATTTCCCAGCTAGTCATTTTATACAAAAATACAAGAAATTGAAGCAGGAGTAGACCAGCAGGCCCTTCAAACCTGCCCCACCATTCAATACAATCATAGCCTATCAATGCCAGCCTCAACACCTTTTCTGTACCATCTCCCCATTGCCTGCTATTCCTCGATTTACCAAATATTTATTGACTTCTGCTCTGAATGCTTCAAATATAGTAGTATTAGGAACATTCAACCCAAAGACATTTTAATATTTGACTGTTCTGAAGCACAGCTTTATGTGTAACAATGATTCGGGAATTAGGGAAGTATTTTAACATGGGTGTGCTGGGTAGTTTGTTGGGAACAGTGAGGAAAGGAACAAGCTGGTCAATCCCTCCAATCTCTGATACCATTCAATTAGATTAAGGCCTGTAACTTCTTGGCTCCTCAGCACTGAATTTGGAGGCACAGGCACCCTGAAATTATCCTGCCAAATCCCTCTTGGAGAGATTAAGGGTTTACACAGAAATTGCCCAGAAAGGCCAATCTTCCCTGGACAGTTGCATTACGAACCATCGAACAAAGCGATTTAAATCATTAACTTCGGACTGTTCTGCCAGTTTTAAACTCATTTTTAATCTGAAAGAAGCATAAAAGCATTTCTAACCTCAAATTTACTATTTTAAACATCCAGACTGAGCCTTGCAATACACAGACCCCATATCATTCAACCTCTCCCAAGGGGACTTTCCCATGCCCTCATAACTAAGAACACCAAACCCCTCACAGTATTCAGGGCAATCCCAGCTTGCCACCTGCATGGGATTCCCCATGCATCTCTTTAGCTCACATAGCACCGTGCCCCCTCCTACACCCCAGCCAGCCTGACCCTCACAAACCAATCAGATCTGATGCCCACTAGAATCATCCCCTGACCTGAATGACCCTCCCCCAACCAAACCAGCCCCCATGATCCCAAGAACATTGATCCTATACCAACCTGACTGCAAACACCCCATCCCCAACTCAACCCTGTATATGAAAAACACCACCTCACATGACTGCACCCCCCCCCCAAACCTTGACTCTGCCACCCCCATCCCAACTCACTGTACGAGACCCAGATATCCAGCTGCCATAAATAACTCTTCCGACCTGTTACCCCCCCCACCATACTCAAGCCTTAGACCTGAACACCTGACCCAACTCCCACCATACCCGACTCCTCCAACCCAACCTGACCCCAAACCTAATTCCACCATATTCAACTGCCTTGACCTGAATCCCTGACTCAACATCTCCCTATTTCCGACTTCCCCCACCCTACCCGCCACACCCAAACCCCCCCCATAGCCCACCCTTTATACCTGACCCTACACACCCAAACTCCCCCATAGGCCACCCTTCATACCTGACCCTTCTCACCCGGACCCTCCCATAGCCTACACCTCATACCTGATCCTTCTCACCTGAATCCTCTCATAGCCTACATCTCATACCTTAACCTACACACTTGAACCCCCCTCCACAGCCCACCCTTCATGCCTGACCCTGCGCACACCCTCCCATTACTCTCACCTCATACCTACAGCCTTATACCAACACCCCCAATTCCCAACTCCCTAACCCAACCCTGCATACCATGCCCCCCCCACCACCTGACCCCCTCCAACTTGACCTTGCATACCTGACCACACTTACCAAACTTTCCCCTTGTCCCTAAGTGCCAGGCTCAAACCCTCCTCCCCCATATCCATCATTCAACATCCCCCTCGACTTGAATGACACTACCGACTCAATCCCCTTCCAATGCCTTTGACCTCCCCCAACCGGACCTTTCTCATACCTGAACCCCTGACCCAAATGACGATGCCCACCCACAGTTTTCTGTAGAAAAATGATTCTATTACATATTTAAAAAATTTACTCATAACTTGGATCAAATACACATCAATTTGGCAATCTTCCCAATGGTGTCATGTTGTAAATAGTTAAGTGAAATGAAATAACTCGCTCAGGCATGTAGCAGAACTAAAGTAAGTTTAGAATTCACCCAGTCATACCGTACCTGACATTAGAATTCCACTGAGAGACACACAGGGTAATCACATATCCCTTCCAAGATTAGTATAAAAACCATGTTGATTGGGTTTTTTGTGAGCAAACGGAGGTGGATAATGGCTGTGACTCCCAGAGACTGTTCCTTTCCTGCCTATTGGAATCTGATTTGAGAGCAGAAGCACAACATGCATCCCAAAAATAGGCAGATATTTTAAAGATATGAAAATGAGGAAATGACATTCTATCACCACAATTCATGTCATTTCCACCTTAACAATACACATTTTGAAAGAAACTCGGTGGTTAATTAAAATCGGTGAAGTGACATATCCATCAATGTTCTGCACTAAAAACTTCCATTTCTTTCGAGTAGACCATAAAGATAGTGGCTTGAAGCCACTAGCAAAGGCCTTCTTTCAGTTTCCAGTACTGAGATTCAGTGGCATAATAGGGTCCTGACTACAGTTTTGACTTTAGTTGGGAGGTGTTGTGATTTATTTGCCAGGCCCAGGTAGTGGGAGAATGATCTGGGAGATGAGAAAACCCAGACATGAATGTTTATTTTAATATTTTCTTTGTGGGCCCAAGAGAGTTAGGATTGCCCATCTAATCCCAAGGGACCCCCCTCCCCAGCTCACTTCTTGCAAATGTCCAATCTCTGGCCATCACAGAACCAACCTCCCATCTATTGACTCTGTATGTACTTCCCGCTACTTTGGAAAAGCAGCCAGAATAATTAAGGATCCTTGGACATACTCTCTTCCACCTTTTTCCATCAGAAAAAAGATACAAAAGTCTGAGGTCACGTACCAACCGACTGAAGAACAGCTTCTTCCTTGTTGCTATCAGACTTTTGAATGGACCTACCTTGCACTAAATTGATCTTTCTCTACACCCTAACTATGACTGTAACACTACACTGCACTGTCTTCTTTCCTTCCCTATGTATGGTATGGTGTAGCACACAAGAAACAATACTTTTCACTGTAGAGTATTATATGTGACAATAATAAATCAGATCAGAACCATTCCTCCCATGAGCCCTCTTATACCTGACCTTGCTGCCTGCCAGCTGTCGTTCCTCACCTACTTTCCATGGGGACTAACAGTCATGCAGATGAAGCTAAGAAATTAAAATCCCTACCTTGGTGAGGTTGGGGAAGCTTTGCTACTAAATTCAGCGCTCCCCATCTCCCCCACTTGCACATAAAGTCAGGGCTAATATTGCAATTGTTCAGAAACCAGACTGTTACTAATCCTTTTACATTACAGTCACTGGATGCAATGCCAACTTGTAGAATTATATAGGCTACATAGCACAGAAATGGGCTAGTTGGGCCAAACTGACTGTACTGGTGTTTATTTATCACACAAACATCATTCCATTTCATCAGCTCAGTCTTTCAGCATTACTTTCTATTCCCTTTTCTTTCATGTATTCATTTAACTTATTCCCCACAATCTGAGGTGAGCGTCCCAGTTATACGGTAAATGGTGTAAGTAGCAGCTTGAAATATATAGAGCATGATTCTCCCGCTTACTGTTCTGCTGGGGTAATGTCAGTATCAGTGGGGGGGGCCTGTTAAGAGCGATTCGTGATCAGTGTCCAGCCAATCATGACTCTCCCAGATGATTTTTTTTTTAAGCATTATCAGCCTCATGTCAGAAATCAGCACGAGGCTGATTACCATATTGAAATTCACATTTCAGTATTATTAGTGAGCCCAGGATTGTATGGGCGGGCTCACTAATGTTTCTCTCATGCTCGGCAGCAGAGGTTCCCACCCATAAACGGGCACCAGATGTGATCACTCTGCTGGTGGGGACAGAGATCATTGAGAGCTTCTAGGATGTTGGGGGTGGGGGTTGCCCTCTGGGCAGTGCCAGCCTGGCATCCCAGCAGTGCCCACTGGGAACACAGGCACTGCCTACCAGGGATACTGGTACTGCCAACTGTGGTCTTGGCAATGCCAAGGAGTGGGCCTGAGGGGATGGTTCTACTGGGACAGGGCAGTGGGGAGGATCCATTGCAAACTCTGCATTAGGGATTGTTTGGGTTCAAAGGGAAGGAGCGATGGGGGCTGACCATGGGGAGAGGAAGTCAGGCTGGACATGGGGAGTCACAGAGGCCAGCAATCTGTGGGTGGGGAGTTGACAGAGACCAGTGACTGGGACAAAGGGTGTTGGGTAAAACTTTGGGAGGCCAATAATGGGGAGGTTTTTTTTGTTATTTCTGCAAACTGAGAAGATTAGCAGATGCGAGAGTGACAAGAAGGCAAGTTAGTTTGGAACGGCAGCTAGGAATGTATCAGAATCTCCTCAGAAAAGAAAGGGAAGTACTGAAGGGTGGGTGTTATGTCCAAAGGCCTAAATGTTCCCATTGTTACAAGGTGGTGCACTTTCTTGCAAATTATTGACAGTTACAGGGTAAACCTATGATCGGGATTCATTTTTAAACTAGCAGCATATATCACACATCTAACAAATAGAAAATCTGGCGCCAGATTCATCCAAATTGCTGCACCGCTATGCCAAATAATCAAGGCTTCCTAGAACAACATTAATTCAGAAAATAACCCTTTAAATATAAAGCAAAGATAAACTCTAAGTCAATTTAGCATCTAGTGGCACACTGTTAAATCAGTCTTTCATTGTCAGCAGATAGTGGCTACGGGCATTGTAAGCAAGTAAAGGGCTATACACAGGATAGAATTTATTACATGAATACAAATACATAAACAGGATTTATGATTTTCACTTTTACTCTCTGCAGAGAAACTAGCAGCTGCTTCAGGCATTGATAAGCAATATCTAAAGTTTGTTCTTAATCTGATGTGCAGGGGGGCATTTCCATTTCCATTTTTGAAAGGTGTGATTGGCAAAGGGAGCAGAAAATCCCATGGGAGACCAAAAACACAATGTATACCAGGGGGATTTCCCATAGTGATTGCCCCTGCCTACCCTACCCTCCACCAATGATGTAACAGGAATCCCAATGTTCAATACTGGGATCCCCATCATAATACATTTAAGTATAATTATCAGACCTCTATACCTGATGATTAAATGGGGGAATTATCTATTCATCTCGGCATGAGGGCCTACTGTGTGAATCACAACAAGTCTCCAATGTAAGCTGGGAACAGAACCTGCCAGAATGAGCCAGGTGAGTGCAGTGCTCAAGGGGGAGAAGTTAATGCTGGCACACAGCCAGAGACAAAGCCAGGGGACTGCCAAGGGACATTGCAGAGATAGTTCAGTGAATAATCACAGACTCATAGAATCCCTATAGTGAAGAAGAGACTATTCAGCTCATCAACTAAGTCTCTGAGTATTTTATCAAGGCCCTCTCCTCTGCCCTACTCCTGAAACCTCACATATTTACCATGGCTAATCCAACTAACATACACATCTTGGACACTAAGGATCAATTTAGCATGGTCATTGAACCTCTTTGAACTGTGGTAGGAAATTGGAGCACCCGGAGGAAACCCAGGGAGAATGTGAAAACTCCACAGAGACAGTGGTGGAATCAATCATGGGTCACTGATGCTGAGGCAGTAGTGTTAATCACCGTGCCACCATGTCACCCGGGAAGAGTGCCAGGAACAGTACTGGGGACAGTGCTGAGGGGATATACTGAGGTGGAGAGGTGTTCTGTGGGGATGACTGATCCATGGATGGAATTGTTCCATTGATGTTCTGTTTAGGAGGGGTAGCAACCCATGTAGGGGTTACTGTTTGAGGGGTTGTTTGGCAGGGGGGCAGCGGGATGGGGGCAGACTGGTGTTTGATGGGGGTTGTTCTATTTCTTAATTTTTTTTGTATTAGCCATCCTTTCAAAACGGAGCCCCAATCTTTTAAAACCTAAGTTGCCAGTGGTGTGAGCTCAATCAGAGTCCATCTCACCAGTATTATGTCATGGCTTCTATCCCCTTTTTGTCTATGAGCTGAACAATAGGATGGAAATAGCCTTTGGTTGTGCCAGCAACTTCCACGCCATTCCATGCCCGCTCTGCAAAAAAATAGGAAAAACCCATTTACATTGTATCTTTGGTTACAAATGTGCAGTCTACCTGCCTACCATTTTGTGGTCATAGTAGAACATTAATGCCTGAAAATGGATGAAACACGGTCCAATTTCTTCATCAAAGTCTTATATCACATCATGCCATCTTCCATTGTTTGTTGACGTTACCATCTGACTAAATGGGACTTGTTAAAGGGAGGAATTTAACCGTCTAAAACAGAGTTGACCTCCATCACTATATTGAGCAAACTGGTATGAAGCCAGTCCATCAAAGTGGAACCTGATCGTTTACTGTGTAACGTACCAGAATTAAAATAATTCAAACATGAAGCTTGTAAAAATGTCAAGGGCAATAAATAACCAGATGGCATTTTCAATTTGCAGCCTGAGATTCATAAAGGGTTCGTGAATCTCAGTGACAGGTGCAGAAGATTATGAAAGAATAAAATGGTTATAGAGTCATTGAAATTCTTCTTAAATAAATATTGTTCATAAATATGAAGATATTGCAGTGATTTTTATACAGCCAGTAATAAACTTCACTTTCCCCAGGGATCTCTGTGGTCATCATTTTGTTTCATTAATTTCTCATTTCACTGCTCCTGTGACAGAATTGACTGTGTAAAAGTTAACTGTCAGAAGCTCTGCACGATTTCACCCACGTGATTATTCTCTAATCTTGAGCTTGGATATTAACTATTGGTCATTCAACATACAACTAACATTGTGGCCAGACCTGACCTTCTCTACAGAAAAGAAGAAAGATAATTCAGATATTGGAAATCTGAAATAAATTTGACAATACTGCAAGTTCTCAGCAGTCATGATACAGAGATGCCGCTGTTGAACTGATAAGAAGTCTGACAGCACTGGTGTTGTGAGACTTCTTACAGTCCTCAGCAGATCATAGGCAAAGTTTCAGACTGGTCTCCTTATCAGAAGGTTATCTGTCTGGAGTGGAGATCCTCCAGCACAAAAGGTGCAGCATCCTCTTATAGCAGGGTAAGAAACTAAATGGGCACCTCCCACTTGCAGCATCCTCTCAGCAACTTCTAAGATTTTGAATTTAAAAAAATAGTCACAATAGCAGGATCACCATTGTGGATTTTTAAAAAATTATTTCCAATCAAAAAACAAGTTGGTCCAAAGTCCCTACAAGAAAGACATTACAGATCCAAGCTGACAAGACAGCCCACTCTTTTCTACCTTCAGCTTGATCATCATGATCCAAGCTGATAGGAGCAGGTATTACACCCTGGGTGTTGTGCTCGCCGCATAGTCTATTTTAACCCTTTTTACGGTGAACAAAGAATTGTCAGTAGATTTCTTGTTACTGCAACAATATTTATTTAAACACACAATCAATAATCACCCACCCAACCAACAATAATATCCTCTGCGTAGTCTGGTCCTTTGGTCTGGTCTGACACTCAGGCTCTGGTCTTCCTTCCCTCTTGGGTGTGATGGCTCTTCTCGTGCTGGTCGTTTCTAGCGATGATCTCCATTGTTGTAGCTCATTCGTGGGGCTCAGAGAAAGAGAGATTCTGGGGTTGTGCAGCACTCTTTATACCCCATTGGTTTTTGCACTCCTTTTGGCCATTGCCAATCACTTGACCAGAAATTGATCACCCTGATCAATAAATCTAATTGGGTGCTGCCACGTCAATTTCTGGGTGTGTCCCCAATGGCCATGACCTGGGCCATTTGATGGGCAACATGACAGCTCAGTGACTATTGCTGTGCTGTGCAGATACATGAATTTAGGCCCGTGTCTATGGGAGTTTGCGCATTCTCCCCGTGCTTGCGTGGGTTTTCTCCAGGTGCTCCGGTTTCCTCCCACATCCCAAAGATGTGCTCTTAGGCTAATTGGCAAAACAAATTCTCCCTAAAGTGTCTCAAATTTGGTTTTTAATCCATAGATCTATAAACATAGACAGGGATCACAGGTAGAGGTGGGAACATCGGGGTGGTGGTGCAAGCTCATTGGGCCAAAGGGCCTGTTTCCCGAGCTGTTTTGTTCTTTGTTCTTTGAATGTAAGTGTGGGGGACACGTAGAACACATACCTCCCTCCCATATAGGGGGTGAAGGCAAACAACCCTGTTTGACCAGACCCTTTGCCCTGGAGATGGTCCATATGCTGCATCTCTATCTTTTAGGCTGCAGCCTGCTGTTTTAGTTCTTGCCCAAATGTCCTAGAGTGTTTTATAAATCACCATTTTAGGTGGCCTATTTGGCCACAGTCCCTCTTGTTGATTCTGAATGTGAAGCATGATGGATCACAAACTCAAGACCAATGTCTGTCAGGAATTCCCAGTCACTCAACAGTCAAGCAAGGCCCAAGCATTGGGATGTATACGAATTCCTAAAACATATTTACATTCCAGAAGCTACAGACAGAAACACTCTACAAATACAAACAACTGCATATTCTAAATACCATTATTACAATAAGATAATTACAAACCAAAACATTCAATAAAGTATTCGCGAATCTGAGATACATTTCAATGGTAGGATTGCCAACTGTTCATTAGTACAAGTCACAAAATGGCAGACATCCTGTAAACATTGCTCTATTGAATTAGAGAGGACCATGGTTCAAGCCTGAACCTATATCCTGTCTCCGGGTGATCCTCTTTTTTCCATTGGCTGAATTGTGAGGATGACAAGATACACCGGGGTGAACAAAATCAGAATACCGCCGGGTATAACATTATGCAGACGAAGGGGTGGATTTGGATGTTTGAGCCCTAGTTGCAAAGATCATTCAACCATGAGATGACTTTAATTTCTTTAATTCTTCTTTTCACCTCTTGGATCTGCTGTATTACTTTGGTGAATGTTCTGTGAGCTGTAGCACATTTTACCTGAATCTGATTCAACTCTTCCGGCAAAGGTTTTAGACTTGTGTCACATTTCTCATAGTATTCCCCTAGAGTCTGTCAGAGCTCATCAGTGGTGTTTAAATCTACCCTCCCCTCTTGTGAATGTCTATTAGTTGAATGAGACCCATCCTGGCAAGTATGTCTGGTTTGATGCACAATGTGTTGTGCTATACTGATATTTTTTCAGAGAGATGGTGAGATAGTGTCTCCCTGCTCCCTTTAAGCAACCCCAGTTATGTCTGTGTCAGGCTACAAGCTTCTACTGAGCAATTTAGGCTAGTATTTGTTCTGATGCCACATAGTGCATGCTCATTTAAATAAAGTGGGCACGGGCATGCAATTATTTCATCAGTTTGCCGACGTCTGTCCATAATAGTGCCTATGAGTCTCCCTTCTTTCTCCACTGGTAAGATAAAACGTTGTCATATCCTATCGAGATATTCTCATAGATTTCCCTACATTTTCTACTTCAAAGGCCCTCAGCCAAACCAGTCGTCAGTGATTATGGGGAGCCTTAATATCATTCCCAGGACTTCCCTGGATTCCCTTTGCAGTCGTCATTGAGCCAGACTTTGTTCAACTATCGCATCTGGCAGCCAGATAACTTTGGGCGTTTCTTACCCATAAATAAGTGTTCCATCTGTTCGTCACCAATCCAAGATGGAATCTGTTCACTGTGTACCTACTCTAGGTTTTCTCTCAGTCGTTCTATCATCCATTGTCCATATGCACCACATAAAATCCGGTTCTGTTGTTGGTCATCATCCTCTAATTTTTCCCTGATAATTGAATTGATTGCCTTGCTGTGTCCTTCTGATGCAGCTACTATGTGACTGCTGGCTGTGTTTTCAGACTGTTCCCTTCAGGAACTCAGTGTCTATTAACCTGTTAGGTCAGAATCCTGAGTTTATTGTCCAGGTTGCCTAAATCAAGGGCATTGATAGTTGCTACCCTTGCCCTGTATGCTATGGCCATATCATTGATTGACTCTCTCTTGGATCTTTCCTGTCTTTCGCCCTTCCAATTTTCCGTCCTAACAGTCTGCGAGTCAAGTGGAGGTATAATTTCTTAAATCGGGGAGAGCACCATTCTGGCAGTTGGATCCAACATCCATCTCATGGTGGATGTTGTCATGCAGGATTTTCCCTGTGTGTTTCAGTATCAATCTGTTATGTGGTCCAGGGGTGTCTTCGGCCCAGTTCTTATTTCATACAATGCAAGGATCCCCTCTATTAATGTCCCAGGGCACTGCTGCCCAAACTCTAATACGTTTTTTGGGCCATTAGCTAAGCATCCAATTTCGGGGCATCCATTGTTTGAAAATCCCTACCAATGCCCTGTTACGGTGACGCTCAGGTAACATTCAGCTGAACTGCTATTTGTTTTTTTGTACATCACCCGCTGGTTGTTACAAACATTTTCCCACATCAGGAGGGGCAAACCATAAATAACCGGAATACCAAAACTTCACCTTGTTTGGAGTGTCCTGTGCTTATCCCGATGATGAGACTAATGAGATAGATCTTAAGTTGCATCTTTGTCTTTGTCCGTCATTGTCCTGAGGAGAGCAATGTCATTTCTGTTGTTATCGTGAATAATATCTGATGTATATGCATGTATTTGAACTATTCATGCCCCTTTTTTTTTAACACTATCAACAGCCGTGCGGTCAAGATGACCTGGATCTACCAATTGTCGTTTGCGTGTTGTAGTTTTATTTTAAATTCTAATTGTGAATTACCGCTGAGCAAATTTTTGTTCAGATTGATAAATGGACCAGTTATGGATGGTCGGAAAAAGCTTGTTTAACTGACCAGCAAAATCAAGGCAGCCTGTTTTATTTTAGCAGCAGTCACCATTATCCCTAAGGATTCCAATAGCATTGGAGTCGGTCTGTAACGATCTGAAGAGGCGTCCGTTCCATGAGTGCCTTGGAATTTGAAGGCGGAACGCATTTAAAATTTAGAACAAGTGCCTCTATGAATTTAAAATGCAGCCCAATCACTTTGATAATTTTAAAATTTAGCACAGTTATCTCGATGATTTAAAATTTAGCAGTCACCTTGATGGTTTTAAAATTTAGCACTGTCACCTTGATGATTTTAAAATTTAGCACAGTCACCTCGATGAATTTAAGTTTAGCACAGTCATCTCAATGATTTTAAGTTTGGCACAGTTGCCTCAATAATTTTAAGATTTAGCCCAGTCATCTCGATGATTTCTAAGTTTGACACAATTGCCTTAATGATTTATCTTAACTGAAGAAAGGTGACAAAGAGCGCCTGTGTAGATAACCCAGCCAATCATACAAGCAGGAACATGGACATTTTGGTTCACTTTACAGTGATTTCCCTATCGTACAGTAGTAGTGTCCAATGGGCCTGGCTTACCAAGCTGTCTTTAAGGCGGCCATCCAGCAGAAGATGGATTGGGATGTGTTCAGTGAGAACAGTTATTGAGTTTGTTCCAGTGACATAGGCAAAATGCTGCATGACCCAAAATACCACAAGCAGGTGTCATTTGCACCTGGAGAAGCTCTGTTTGACTGAGTCTAATATTCATGAGGCATAGGCCACTGCGCCTGATCTACCATGTCTTTCTTATAATAATATTGCTGCTATGTGTGATCGATGGCTGCAACCCCTAAGGCGCATGGGAGTCGACCTTGGGCCAAGGAATAGTAAGGCTGGCGCTGTGGAGAGGGCACGCTTTAAATCAGTTACTGCAGCTGTGTGCTGCACAGCCCACTTCCAGGTCACGTTTTTCTTTAGCAGTTCGGACAGTGGGGCAGCTTTGATGGCAAAGCCATCTATATGGTTCCGATAGTACTCGACTAGGAAAGGTTAGAGGGCACCCACATCTCGGGGCAGTGGGAGTGCACGGAGATACTCTTTTTTGTTTGATCTCCTTCTTCCCATAGGTAATCACTGTACCTAGGTATGTGACTTTGGGTTGCAAAGCCTTTGAGTGGAGCAGTGCATGCAATTCATTGAGCGATGTTACATGATCCTCTTTGGTGCTAGTCTACAACAATAAATCATCTACATATTGGACCAAGCACTCGGGTTGGGAAAACCTTCCTAGTCCAGTAGCTGGTCCCCTATGGAAGATGGAAGGGGAATTATGGAAACTCTATGGTAGGCAAGTCCAAGTGTATTGCTGTCTCTGGAAGGTAAAGGTGAACTTGTACTGGCAGGACCAATTTAAAGAGATGGACCTGAAACCATTACTGACATCCAGAACCGTGAAAAACTTGGCCTGGGCTTCCTGTCTCATCATGATGATGGGGCGTGTAGCAATCATGGAGCCATGAGTGGGGTAACCTCATTTAATTCCTGATAATCAGTCATTAACCTCCATGATCCATCTGCCTTTTTTACGTGCCATATCGGTGCTTTGTTTGTGGATGCCTCTCATTTCAACACCCTCTGCTACAATAGACTATCAATTACTTTGGCACCTCCCCTCTGTCTATCTGGGGAAATTGTATTGTCTCTGTAGTTTTGGGTCCGGCCCTTCAATTAACACCTCCCCAGGTATCTGGCCACAATTATGCTTATGCTGTGCAAACACCCCATTGTTTCTTTGAAGCACTTCCCTGATGGCAGGATCACTACTAACCATTAAGGATCAAACCAGAATTTCCCTATTGTGCTAACCCTATTAACATATATCCTGACTGGAATGATTGATGGCACTCTGCTAATCATAACCATCTGCCAAATGCATCAATTAGCTGGATCAATGAAAGATTACATTTATTCATGTGATCGGACCCAAGAATGTGTTCAGCATTTGGGACAAGGTTAACTAACACCACCGGGTGGTCACACGCCATGCTGCCTAAGCAGACTTGTACAGAGGCTGCAATGCGTCTCTCCTCTGTGTCCTATGAATCTATTGAATATAATTGTGCCCATAGTTGGCCAAGGAATGGCTGTCTTTAATTTTGATATATTCAGAGCCTCTGCTATCCCAAAGAAATTCGAAGAGGTGGCATCTTATTTCATTGATAATTAGCAGTTTCCCTATGTTTTCCCATCTGGTGCTACAGACTCTGGTTGGGTAGGCCAGACACTGTCAATCTAGGGTTCCATAGGCAGGGACAATTGGATACAGAGGTGGGCTAGCGTCACAGTGTGCATGGGGCGACCAGGACCTTCTTTCAACAGGCGGTGCTCGCTCGTATCTAGGAGCTGGCCTAACTGGTGGAGCCGGTGATCCTGGTGGTCTTGGGGACTGTGCATATGGTGGTGGGGGTGTCCTACAATCTTGGACAAAGTGTGCTGGCTGCCCGCAATTAGAACATGTCCCTCTATTTCTCTCCTGGGCTGCGATGTAAGACGGAGCGGTATCTCTCTGGTGTTGGGGATCCCCTCCACCCTCGTTTCTCCATACTTGACCCTGGTTAGTCCTCATTGGAAGCATTCTCACTTCCCTATCTGACCATGACATGGGGGGGTCCCTGAACTTCCTGTTCCCAGACTCGACCTAACCATCAGAGAACTCATGCTTCATTGTGTGTGGTCCCTTGGGGTCAAAATTAATGCAGACTTCCTTGCCTTCCTCTGTGATGTGTGATACTAATGTCCTGGCCCATTTGGATGAATCGGTTTCATTTAATCTAACCCGTACTAATTCTCCTTATACTCCCGTGAAGTGGATTCATAAATGATCAGCAAAGGCAGTCAGATATTCCCCTTTCCTCTGTTTACATTTATTTAACCCATCTACGGGATTCCCTTTATTAAACTCTACCACGGTCAATATTCCTTCCTTGATTTCATTTAAGGTTCTTTCACCAACATTTTGAGGGGCTGGCAGGGCAGACCATACAGATTTACTTAAGCACATCAACCTTCTCTTTCATCTAGCCCATGCATTATCTTCTGCTGCCTAACATCCTCAAAGAAACTGTGTGGGTCAGTCGATGGCTCAAAGTTGTGATTTTATTTGCAATTTCAGCCAATTGTGCTACTGTAAATGGGGCCATGTATGTAATAGCTGGGCTCTGAGACTCTTCTACTCAATATTCAGTCGTCACTGGATGAATTGGTACCAGAGATGAATCTGGGAGCGCAGTGGGAAAGATGATGGTGGACCCATTCCTTGGTTTGTTTAACATACAGCTTAGCGTTCTCCTTTAACTCTTCCCAATCTGTATTCTCTATCTCCTCATCTTCTATTGTCCCGAAGGTACACATAAATCTGTTTCGAGCCAATAATAGGGATTCCAGCTGTAAATTTTCTTGCTGGCATTTGGAGTGGTCAGCGATTGCCTATCACTGTTCCTTACTGGCTTGATGTAGCACTTTTATTGCTGCCTGCAGATCAGTGCAGTTAGCTTCCAATCGTGCTACCACCCACTCGGCTTCACCTTTTGTCAAGATGGCACACGAGGTATCTTGATAGGTTCTCTCATACTGGGTCTGAAAATTACCCACATGTAACAAATTTGCCTGATTTGTTCTTTTCAATTCATCTGCCTCTCTGTCCTTTTTTGGTTCTTAATTTGGTCTATTCTTTCCTGATGCTATTCCATTAGTTTCTCAATCTCCTCCTCCTTTTCCTCCTGTGTCCCTTTCAGTTCTTTACAAACTGTGTATATTTCCTTTTCTGTTCCTAGCAGCTAACCTAAGCAGCTCACAACGACAGTTGCTTTCTTAGACTTGTCTGCCCACTTTCCCTGAACTTTCATCAGATCATCCCAATATTTCTATCTGAGGGATCCCAGTCCCATCTCAGTATTCGCACAAAATCCTGCGCACTCGGGCCACCCTTTCTTCTTCTTAATGTATTCTCTGATTTTTCTTCCCCATATGGGATATTTCTCCATCTCTGTGCTCTTTCCTGCCATTCTATATTTTGATGATAAGGGATAGAGAGTTGATCAGACTATGGATATGGCTTTCAGCTATGTCCCAGTCCTAATCTCTCTAGATTCTAATGTAAACCAACGGAGTTTACTCTATCTTCCTTGTTAGTAACAACGCGTGCACAATAACAATTCCCGAAAGCAGTAGTTTGTCCAATAAGGAGTTTACACCTGTTGATACTGCATTTTAAATTAATATTCAATATAGACTTTTCATTTCCTTTGATTTACTTGAAATCCTGGCCATCACATAGGGCATTTGCTGTCTTAATTCAGGCTCAAGCTAAATCTCCAGGAGTATTAGGTTCTGTGGAATTCGATATCAGAGCAACAAAGTTACTTCTTGTTGATATCCCATCTGGGATACCAATTTGTTGTGCCTGCCACACAATCTGTTTTAACCTTTGTACGATGGACAAAGAATTGTGAGTAGACTTCTTGTTAGTAAGAACATAAGAAATAGGAGTATCTAGCCCTTTGAACCTGCCCTGCTATTCAATAAGATCATGGCTGATCTGAAGTGGATCAGTTCCACTTCCTCGCTTTCTCCCCATAACCCTTAATTCCCCGTCTATCGGAAATCTATCTACCCGTGACTTAAATACATTTAACAAGGTAGCCTTCATCACTTCAATGGGCAGAGAATTCCAGAGATTCACCACTCTTTGAGTGAAGAAGTTCCTCCTCAACTCCATTGTAAACTGCCCTCCCCCCCCCCTAATTTTGAGGCTGAACTCTCTAGTTCTGTTTTCCTTTCTAAGCAGGAAGAATCTCTTTATTTAAATATATTTACAAAGAACAAAGAACAAAACAGCATGGGAAACAGGCCCTTCGGCCCAACGAGCCCGCGCCGCCACCCCGTTGTTCCCACCTCTACCCGCGATCCCTGTCCCTGATTTATTTAAACATGCAATCAAAAATCACCCATCCAACCAACAATAAGTTATCTAACAGAAATACGAAAATTCAAGTCCATTACTAGACTTTGACTTAACTTTGCATGACTGGCAAGAACGCAAGCAGATATTGGCCTTTATCTCTGGTCTCTGTAGTCCTTTGCAAAGTCCAGTCCTTTGGTTCATTGGTTTGGTCTGACACTCTGGCTCTGGTCTGCCTTCTTTCTTGGGTATGGTGGCTCTCCTCATGCTGGTCATTGCTGGTGATGGTCACCATTGTTGTAGCTTGTTCATGAGGTCAGAGAGAGAGAGAGATTTTTGGTTGCACAGCATCCTTTATACCCGTTTGTTTTCACACCCTTTTTGTCCATTGCCAATCAATTGATCAGAACTAGATCACCCTGATTGATAAAGTCATAGAACATAGAACAGTACAACACAGTACAGGCCCTTTGGCTCTCGATGTTGTATCGAGCTTTGTCTGAAACCAAGATCAAGTTATCCACTCCCTACCATTGCCTATATTGCCTATCCGATAATCGCTTGAAAGTTCCTAAAGTGTCCGATTCCGTTATCACAGCTGGCAGTCAATTCCACACCCCAACCACTCTCTGAGTAAAGAACCTACCATGGACATCCCTCCTTTATTCCCATAATGAACCTTATAGTTATGCCCCCTCAATTGGGTGTTGCCACTCCAATCTGTGGATGTGTCAACGGTCAAGGGGCACATAGGACAACACCCTCCCCCCTCTCAGATAAGGGGTTAAGGTACCCCTATGTCTAGTAAACAACCCAGTTTGACCAGAAAGTCCCCTTTGTGCTGGAGATGGCCCATATCCTGTCGTCTTAGCTGCAACCTGTTTATCTCTGTCTTTTAGGCTGCAGCCTTCTGTTTTGCCCAAGTAAGTAAAATTTTACAACACCAATTTTAAATCCAACCAATTTATTTGATAGTAAATTCGCGAGCTTTCGACTCTATAGCTTTCGTCAGGCAAATGCAGTGTTCTGGTCTGCAATAGCACTCATATCCACATAGACAGTTACAGATTGCTGATTAGAATACGAATTCTTACATCTAACCTGCTATTCAAGTGTTAAAGTGGCTAACAATATGTGTGAAGGGAATCCTGAGCATTGGTTAGAGAATTGTGTATTTTCTCCAGACAGCACAGTAAGTGAGGTTTTTTGCTAACCCAGGCAAGTTACGGGGGTTACAGAGAGTGTGTCATGAAGCCAAGATCCCTATTAAGACCGTCCTCACGTGTGCGGAACTTAGCTATCAGTCTCTGCTCAGCAACTCTGCGCTGTCGTGTGTCACGAAGGCCCCCTTGAAGAACATTTACCTGCAGGTCGGAGGCCGAATGCCCATGACTGCTGAAGTGTTCGCCCACAGGAAGGGAACGGTCTCCATCAAGGACGGTCACCGAAAACCGACAGACAACCTCACGATGCTCCACTTCTCCAGCTTCCACCTTAGACACGTTAAAGAAGCCATTCCCTATGGACAAGCCCTCCGTATACACAGAATTTGCTCAGATGAGGAGGATCGTGACAGACACCTCCAGACGCTGAAGGATGCCCTCGTGAGAACAGGATATGGCGCTTGACTCGTCGATCAACAGTTCCGATGTGCCACAGCGATAAACCGCACTGACCTCCTTAGAAGACGAACACGGGACACGGTGGACAGAGTACCCTTTGTTGTCCAGTACTTCCCCGGAGCGGAGAAGCTACAACATCTTTTCCGGAGTCTTCAACATGTCATTGATGACGATGAACATCTCGCTAGGGCCATCCCCACCCCCCCACTTCTTGCTTTCAGACAACTGCACAACTTTAAACAGATCATTGTTCGCAGCAAACTACCCAACCTTCAAGAGAACAGTGACCACAATACCACACAACCCTGCCACAGCAACCTCTGCAAGACATGCCAGATCATAGACACGGACGACGTCATCAAACGTGAGGATACCATTCACCAGGTACACGGTACATACTCTTGCAACTTGGCCAACGTTGTCTACCTAATACGTTGCAAGAAAGGATGTCCCGACGCATGGTACATTGGGGAGACCATGCAGACACTACGACAGCAGATGAATGAGCATCGCTCAACAATCACCAGGCAAAACAGTTCCCCTCCTGTGGGCGAACACTTCAGCAGTCATGGGCATTCGGCCTCCGACCTGCGGGTAAATGTTCTTCAAGGGGGCTTTCGTGATACACGACAGCGCAGAGTCGCTGAGCAGAGACTGATAGCCAAGCTCCGCACACATGAGGACGGTCGTAACCGGGATCTTGGCTTCATGACACACTATCTGTAACCCCCGTAACTTGCCTGGGTTAGCAAAAAACCTCACTTACTGTGCTGTCTGGAGAAAATAGACAATTCTCTAACCAATGCTCAGGATTCCCTTCACACACATTGTTAGCCACTTTAACACTTGAATAGCAGATTAGATGTAAGGATTTGCATTCTAATCAGCAATCTGTAACTGTCTGTGTGGATATGAGTGCTATTGCAGACCAGAACACTGCATTTGCCTGACGAAAGCTATAGAATCGAAAGCTCGCGAATTTACTATCAAATAAATTGGTTGGATTTAAATTTGGTGTTGTAAAACTTTACTGAGTTTACCCCAGTCCAACGCCGGCATCTCTACATCTTGCCCAATTAACCCAGAGTGTTTTATAAATCGCCTTTTTAGGTGGCTGGGTGGCTACATACATTTGACCTGAGTTTCACCTTATCCAAAAAGGCCTAAGTGAAGTCTCATTGACTTTTATCAAGTGTAGGATAAAACTTCCACATTTGATCTTAGCCAAAAGGCTGAGATTGACAGCCCATGGGCGGGCTGTCTGCTAACCAGAGAGCACTGTTCGGTTTAATTAGTCACCACTCTTTGCAGATGACTAGTGCTTCTGCTTTGACCCTAAGTGTGTGAAAATGCATTTGGGGCAGCAATCCAACAGGGCTGGCTAGTGGTGCTAATTTTCATATCTACCCACCTCCATGCATGCCCCCATCTGTTAACCATTTCTCTCTCCCTAGATGCAACATGATTCTTTTCTGACTTGACATCCATCTATAGGCACCCTTGAGAGGAATCATAAGACGGTGGTGGGGGCAAACCTAACTGACTTATTGTCTCTCAGTGACTCAGACGTGCCAGTTATAGTGTCCCACTGCTGCCCTGGACAGACTGCACCATTTTGGATGGAGATATTTGAGGATGTTCAGCAGCATGACATTTTATCATGACTTCCAGTCATGTGATATCTGATGATGTCCAAAGATGTGCGGGTTAAGCAGTTTGGCCATGCCCTCTTACTGTCAGGGGGATTGAAGGGTAAATAAATGTATGGGGTTGCGGGGACAGGGCCCTAGTGGGATTGTTGTCGGGGCAGGCTCAATGGGCCAAGTAGCCTCCTTTTGCATGTGCCACTTGCCTGCAGTTTGTAACACTACTGCATTTTTATTATGAAGTTTCAGTTCCTGTAGTTTAGTTCATAGTTCTGTAGTAGTTGTTATTGTTGAGCAACAAGGTCATGAGGACCTTGAGGCTACCCGTGAAGCAAGTATACAGGCAGAGACCACGCGGACAGTAATCTGAAGTAAGATCTCTACTGTTCTCTGCAGCAGTCAGACACAGTGTCATGAAAATGGAGGTTACAATCACTGCTGTGGTGGGAAGATTAAAGAACCTCTCCTTCAAAGGAGAGGGTCACAGTAGCGGGCAAGTTCTAATTATCTTCTAAGCTGTGAGCTGCAATGCCTGGGAGATTTCTCTTCCACTTGGATGTTTCCCTGGCAATCCCTAAACATTAACCACTACATCCTGGCTGAAATCAGCAAACTCAGCGTATCACCTTAAAGACTTTCCCGAAATCTATGGCGTGACACTAAGCCCAAGTTCATATCTGCCACCTAAACAATCAGCACAGTATTTTAGAAATACAATAAAGTTGAAATCAAAATCCAGAACTGGGACTTTAAATACTTTTTATTTGACTAATGTAATGAAATGTACAGATAAAATTGTAGACAGAACAATCAATTGTTTCCAAATGAATGGCTTTACATGCTTCAAAGTAAAAAAAAAGTTTTCAAAGCATATATTAATACTGAAACGTTTAAATAAGGAATAAAGTCTTCACACAGAAAACACAAGTTAGATTTCAGCAGTGCAAATATAACTGTTTAATTATACATAAAAGGTGACGTTGCTACTTATCCATTACAAAACAAAAGTGAAAATACTACTCTGTTGCCAGTTATTTTAATATAATAGGTTGGAAAATAACTATTTTCATTAGATTGGCATTACAAAATCGGTCCAATAACATACCTATCATACCTTATTGTAAGAACTTTGATGTGATATACATGATTCTACTATGTTTTTAGCAAACAAACAACAGTTATTCAAATATTTTTTCTGAATAACTATACGTTTTTAACATGATTGAAATAAATGAAGAGTGTCCAGCTCTCCAGACTCAGTTTATAGCTAACAAAGCTTTTCACAAATCCACTGTCATGTAATAACATGATTGCATAACCAATTCTTTGTTTGTTTCAAAATAAATAAGGAAAGGTACGAAAATGTCAAGCATTTTAATACAATAGATTACATTATCCCAAATATAACCTGTGACTGAAATGTTCAACCAGCTGTCTACAAAAGGAAAAGCATTAGAGGAAAATAAGCTCTAGCCTTTCCTGACTTGATACAGAATATGGATGTTGGTGCCTGACAAACAAATGAGTGCATGAAAATAGATTCATGCAGCAATTTCTTATTTTTTCCTCTATACATAGAAACAGTGGCCCCAAATTGAGCAAAATCTTTTGGTGATGAAGCGCTTTGGGACATCACAAGTGTGTGACCAACTCTAAAACAATGCATGTCTTTCTTCATTCAATGTTACAGTTTCGTGGGGGTGCAGCTTACGAGGTCAAATCACTTTGATTTTATCATATCGTGTTCAGTCAGTTTTCTAGTAGCTATTAACCTCAAAGCAGCGAATCAACCAAGGGACAGAAATGCTTCTTCACAACATTTCAGGGTGGTTCCCGATGATGGGGATTGCGCAAAATGAATGGAATGTGCGAGCTTAATGCAGTGAAAGGCAATATTGTATCCAAGAACATTTCTAAACAGGACTGTTTCATGCATTCTTACATTAGCAAATCATAGTGAACAAAAATATTAGGGTCAACAATAAAGATATTGCATTCATGAAGTCAGCTACTAAATTTTAAAAATCATTTGGCGCAATCCCTTTGGACACGCATCACAGGAAATGGCCACAAATACACATTGCATTTTGTGGTGATTTCAGCCTTTTGAATAATTTATGAAAGACATAAGAGACAAACTTAACTCCAAAAAACTGCCATTCTGTATCAATTGAGAGATTTGACTCCAGAACCTATCCAACAGGCCCACTCCTGGTTTTAGTGGAGGTGGGATGATAGGCGGTTGTAGGGTATAGGTGCAATAAATTTTATAGCAAGCTGAGTAATTGATCCATAATTTTACATTTAACCCTGGTAGACAGGCATTCCTGTCTAGCTAAGAAACTAACAACTAAAGGAAAGTGAGAATTGTTGTATCAAAGAGGAAAGTGCAACTCCACTTAACTCCTGCATTCAGTACACATACATTTCCAACTCCCAGCAATAGTATAACCCTTCTGATCTCCCCATGGAGTCTCTGGTCTTGTCCCTAAGGTCCTGAATTGCTCAAATCACTGGTCTCAACCTCTGATCTCACAAGCCTCTAATCTTCCAATCCAATGCCGACCCTACAGTTCTACGAGCCTCCAATCATTCAACCACCCCTCCACCCTGGCCTCTGCTCTCCGCTCCTCCCCCGAGCCCCCGCAACATCAATAAATCCTGACCTCTGATCCCTCACCCTCCCTAAAACTTCTAGCTACAGCCTGTTGCCGAGAGCCTGTCAGCCAACCAGCCCTTCAGTCACTCGAGAACAGAGAAAATAAATACAGTAAAACCTGATGGATACTCAATCTTCCAGGTTTCTCAGCCCAAATCCAACTTTCCCATTCCCACCCCAATTCTGAATGAAAAACACAATTCCTAAAAACAGCACAAAAGGAGGTAACTCCATCCATTATGGCAATGCTGGCCCTTTAAAGATCTATAGTTAGTTACCGCTCTTTCCTGTGCCTCTGCAATTTCTTCTATTATGTTTAATAGTAATTGTGTTTCCTTTCCAAACTGAGACACTCAAGGAAGAATCTAATGGCAGGTGATGCCAAATGATTCAATATTGCTAAGGGAGGCTTAGCCCTGATCACTGGATTGCAACATAATAAAGACATTGTGAAAGCATCTACAATGTTGCTATCATATAATTTATGTCTCCATCCCGCCAACAAAACCTCCTGCTATTTCCTTGTTACTTGAACACTTTAATGTGTCACATTTTCAGTCATTCCATCCTTCCTTAAGGATAGCAGGAAGGATATCGCCAAAACCATCTGGCAGATATGGTACAGACAAAAGGTAATGTCAGCTGTTTGATGGTAAATACATGCTGTATCTTTTAGAACTTGGGACACATAAAAAACAGAAATCTCCTTCAAATTTATTGCAAGAGTTTTTTCAATCTGTGCTTCTGGAGAAAAGATGGCTTTGGATTTTTGGTTTTCAAACCTCCACAATTTTCTTCATGCTAGTCCAGGATTTGTTGTACATAGGTGAAAGATTGATTGCTAGGATTATTCTTCAACTTCATTATGGTTATATCACGAGTCAGAGATGAACTGGACATCTTTTTGCATCTTGTTATTCCAATGTTCCTAATAAAATTAGTGACCAAGCTTTGACGTAAGAGTTTTCAATCTATTTTTATCTAACATTGAGCCTCAAAATCTCTGGCAAAAACATGCACCAATTTTTCATAAACACATGATAACTGGTGAAAATAAATAAAATACAGACATCTGTGGTTGATTTTGCACATATTAAAGTTCTGATAAATAGAAACAAAATTCCTAAACAGAATTGAACTCCATAAAATAAGTGCATAGGTTTGAAACATGTATTACTAGAGACATAAATCTTGTCATTTTGTGATAGGCCAGAGCTCAGAGAGTTGCTTGAGAATTTAACCAGCGGGGAGTTACATATTCAAAAAGTGCATAAATCACTTTAAAGGACAATTATTTTCTACTCAACTTCACAAATATAAAAACCAAGCAAACTCATTGGACAACCATTGTCAATTAGAGCATTCAATCTATATTAAGTTTAAACAGTCACATATAAATCAAACAGTGCAGATACAGTGAAGCATTTTTGCCTCCTTTTCCTTTTTTATAATTTCTCCATCCCACTCTGATATTCTCCCTTGACAGAACTAAATTTCATTTGGCAATGGTTTCCCTGGGAACCAGCAGATCTCCATAATTCACTTAAGTGGCTATTCTTCACGTCAGTTTTTAAAAATGTTCTTTACTCCATCCTTAAAATTACAAAGCCAATGCTCAGAATGGAACGGGCAAATCTAAATCCATTCTTTGCTTGTTCCAAAAACCAAATTCAAAACCCAATTGAGACCAATTCATGACTTCCTCAAGAAAGACAAACAAGATCCAAGCTTACAAGATGAGGCACAGCACTCCATCTTCATAGAATCGCTATAGTACCAAGAGAGGCCATTTGACGCATCACAATCCCATCCAGGCCCTATTCCTACAACTCCACGCATTTATCCTGCTAACCCGCTTGACACTAGGTCAATTCAGCATGGTCAATCAACCTAATCCACATCTTTGGACTATTGGGGGGGGGGGTGAAATGGAGTACCAGGGGGAAATGCACACAGACATAAGGATAATGTGCAAACTCCAGATAGACGGTGACTCGAGGCCAGAATTGAATCTGATCCTGGTGCTATAAGGCAGCCGTGCTAAGCACTGTACCACTGTGCCACTTGGGCTTGATCCAACACTTGACTTGATACTAGATCTTTGCGAAAATACCAAGTCAGTTTAGACCATGAAAGCCGTTACTGTAATCCACTTTTTCTTGATTGCTAAGAGGCAATCAAGAATGGAACCTTGGCTGATTTCTTTTCCCTGCCCTCCACTCCAACTAGTCAATACTTTAGTTCATATCCACTATCAGGCAGCAGTTTTCTCATTTTATTTTGCTCTTGTTAATTTGCTGTTTCGTACTAGTTATCCTGATAATTCACCCAAAATAACTGCATATATCAGAGCAGCTAATTATATACAAATACTGTAAAGGACAGAAAAAGACCTGCATTAAACATGGCATATGTTGTCTTTATGTCACTGCAGAAGGAAACAGATTTCAAATATTAATGACAGTATCAGAACAAATGCAAAGGGATGGAAGTGAATCAATCTCGCTGTGAATTGTCATTTTTAAATAGAATTTTGTGAAGTCCTATAACAAGTCCAGTAATAGAACATAGAACATAGAACACTACAGCACACAACAGGCCCTTCGGCCTTCGATGTTGTGCCGACCAATATAAAAAGCAATGCCCCTCCAAACTAAACCATTCCCTTCTCTTCCATATACTTATCAACTAACCTCTTAAACGCCACCAAACTTGGCGCATCTACAACTGCTGCAGGCAGGCATTCCACTCCCGAACCACCCTTTGGGTAAAGAACCTGCCTCTGATATCCGTCCTATAACTATCACCCCTTAATTTAAAGCTGTGTCCCCTCGTGCTAGCTTTTTCCATCCTAGGAAAAAGGCTATCACTGTCCACCCTATCTAAACTTCTAATCATCTTATATGTTTCGATTAGGTCCCCTCTTAGCCGCCTCCTTTCTAACGAAAACAACCTCAAATCCCTCAGCCTCTCTTCATAAGACCTGCCCTCCATACCAGGCAACATCCTGGTAAACCTCCTCTGTACCCTCTCCAATGCCTCCACATCTTTCTTATAATGTGGGGACCAGAACTGCACACAATACGCCAAGTGCGGCCGCACTAGAGTTTTGTACAGTTGCAACATGACGTTGCGGCTCCGAAATTCAATCCCCCTACCAATAAAAGCTAAGACTCCATATGCCTTCTTAACAACCTTCTCAACTTGACTGCCTACTTTCAGGGATCTATGCACATACACACCAAGATCCCTCTGTTCATCAAGACTACTAAGAATCCTACCATTAGCCCTATACTCTACACATTTATTATTTCTGCCATAGTGCATTATCTCACACTTTTCCACATTAAACTCCATTTGCCACCTCTCGGCCCAGCTCTGCAACTTGTCCAAGTCTCTCTGCAAACTATAACACCCCTCTTCACTATCTACCACTCCACCGACTTTAGTGTCATCTGCAAATTTACTAATCCATCCTTCAATACCCTCATCCAGATCATTTATAAAAATTACAAACAGTAATGGTAAACTTGCAATGCTGCAGCATTTCATAAAGTTTAAAAATAGTTCACAATTATCTGGTCCAGTATTTCAATAACTAACTTCAATTTTGAAAGCAATTTAAGCATTTTGCTTCTTATTGCAACCCAGTTAGGCACAGGTGGGTATAGTGTGAAGTTAACACCATAGTAGACAATGCAATCTATGCAACAAATAATAAATAATAGAAAGGGCCTGGTGGCATCCAATTCAATCAAATTTGGATTTAAAAGTAATTATTTTTGCAAAGGCCGTTGCTATGTTCACATTTTATCTGTCTCTCTGATGCTAGCTAAATGTTGCATGGAATGTAATTTTTTTTATTGTGTTTTTCTCTTAAAAGTAAAATTGGTATTAATGGTACAGTTTCTATGGGAGGATGCAAAGGAATTAAGGTCTTTCGTAGGCTGCAGTGTTGAAGCATCCATGAGGTAAAGTGGCTTTGATGTCTTTTAGGTTTTGAATATCTCCAAGGATGTCCTGAATATTTTGGTCATAAGCTGCTATTGCTTCTCTTTGCTGTCTGGCAATTTCCTCCAAATTCCGCTGATTCAATGCGAGTTCTTTGGTCAAGAGATCTTTGGAGCTCTGCAGGGAATCCTCTACACGTTGTAAGTTATTAATGTTGAACTCGGCTGGGTTACCTGCAAAATAGAGAAGATATAAACAATGCTTTCATGATTAAAAAATGCATGAGATAAATATAGATATGGAATGGCGAGATTGGATAGATATGAGATAGGGACAGCTACAAATATTTCAGTAATAATGGTGGAGATTGTAAGATCGAGCTTTCACAGGAAAATCTTGTACAGTCTCTAGAAATCAGATGTTGAAACATATATTCTGAAGCTTTGACTTCTCACTTCATATGCACTGTCACGATCCTTTGCAAAAGATTAGCATTAAAAATTCACCCTTAAACTGATATGTACTTCAATTCCAAGCCTGTATAACTTGTATTGAATTAGAAACTTCCATATGCAGAGCAGCATAGAAGCAGCACAATGAATACTGTGCTTTAGTGCCAAGTGTGACTGAATGTCCCTAAATTCCCAATCCTGATCACAGCTGAAGCTGGCAAACACTTTCCTACATGGATGCAGAGAAAACCAAGGGAGACTCAACATCAAACCAGGTCATATTCTATGTGGCCTGGTGACCTGCATAGAATAGCATTGCCAAAGACCTGGAAACAGATTGCTCACTGGTTTATATGCAGGGACTAAGCCATAAAGAATGATGCCCTTAGGCTGAACAAAAACTCATCACTATGCAGTGTATTACATCTATATTACACAGCATTTTTATGAGTTACTGAATACCATTGGTTAGAGAGGCAAATGCTGTACCTACTGTCCGCCAGTAAATCATGTTCTCTTCTGTCAGTTAATAAATCATGCTGTATACTGTACATGTGCAAAGCAGTCATGATGTAGAGATGCCGGCATTGGACTGGGGTAAACACAGTAAGATGTCTGACAACACCAGGTTTAAGTCCAACCAATTTATTTCAGACCAGAACACCTCATTCACCTGACGAAGAGGACAGCCTCAAAAGCTTGTGTGAGTTTACTATCAAATAAATAGGTTGGACTTAAACCTTGTGTTGTCAGACTTCTTACTACGTGCAAAGCTCCATTTCAATTTATCCCATTTTCTACGTTAGTAACATAGTTGACATAGAGGTGGCATGGGGAGTGGCTGGGGGTTTGAGGGGTTGCAGGTGACAGGAGCTAAAAATAGGAAAACAACCAGGGGGAAGTCCCAGATAACTAAGGCAGAACCTTTAAATGGCCCACTTCAACATGCAATGATCCCTTTGGCCATGCCCAATCCTTTTCTGGGGGTTGGGTTTGACCTCATCCCACATTCACTCCCCAAGTCAGGAAAATTTTCAGCTCCAGCTACCCATCGCAATGTTGAAAATATGGTCCTTGGACTACTGGACTGTACTCTCATTAGACAGCAGCACTGATCTAGGATTTATAGCAGTGATGTCTTTTTGACAAAGTCTATATTAATTTAATAAAATCAAATTTCTCCGGATACTGGAATCTGAAACCAAAAGAGATACAGATGCTGCCAAACCTGCTGAGATTTTCCAGCACTTTTTCTCTTGGTTTATGATTAACTTTTTTGTTTCTAAACACCTGATGCAGAATGAGATTTCATTATATTTACAGCCATCAAACTCAATTCTTAACTCCGTCACACTCACCCATAGAAAGCAGTAACTTGGTTATCAAATCCATTGTGTTTTTTATGGAATCATTTGCATTTGCTATATTCATGTCAGCATCATTTATGTTGTCTGTAATCTGGAACAGTAAAGGCATGGGTAAGCTCACTATGTCATGTTATAGAATCATAGAATCCTACAGTGCAGAAAGTGGCCCTTTGATCCATCATGTCGACACTGACTACAATCCCACCCAGGCCCTATGCCCTAATCTCTACACACATTTACCCACTAATCTCTCTAACTTACGCATCCCAGGGCACTAAGGGACAATTTTAGCACGGCCAATCAACCTAACCGCATATCTTTGGACTATGGGAGGAAACTAGAGCACCCAGAGGAAACCCATGCAGACACAAGGAGAATGTGCAAATCCACACAGACAGTGACCTGAGCTAGAAATCAAACCCAAGTCCCTGGAGCTGTGAAGCAGCAGTGCTAACCACTGTGCTACTGTGCTGCTCTACAGCTTGCAGAGTGAAACAGCTCCAAACTGGATCTAAATTTCTCAATTTTAGCACTGGATGTGATGAGGGTGGTGTCATTGTCCTCAGTAACAATGAGACTCAAGAAAAGAAGAATAAATTTAGTTCCTGCTCTTAACCAATATCAGATATCCTGACTAAAAGAATATCCAGAACAGCCCTTTAGCAAGAATAGAACCAGGCTTAGCCATCCAGTGTTAGAAATCCTGTCAACATCTACTGCTCAGAAGTTATACGTGAATATTAAGAGGGAATGTCATCAACAACTGAATGATCTTCCATCTAGTATAAACCATTATCTTAGCCTAATGAAAGAAAAAGGTGAAAGAACTAAAGGGTGGTGCCCATAAGAGGCAAGGATCTCATGTATGCTTAGTGGCACAGGGCAAGGCTAAAATGTTTTACGAGTATTGGTGTTTACTAAAGAAGAATACGCTGACAAAACATTAGTAGAAGCAGAGATAATAAAAGTAATGGATAGGATGAAAATGATTGGCAAGAGATATTGGAAAGGCTAGCAATGCCGAAAGTGGATAAATTGCTTGTTCCAAGTATTTACACACTGGTTGCTATGGGAAGAAGGTATAGAGATAGTGGAACAGCTTCCAAGATTCCCTAGATAGGGATGATGTACCAGAGGACTGGACAGTGGCAAATGTGTTGCCTTCCTGTCCTTTGTTCAACAGAGGATGTTAGATCATTCCAAGTAACTACAGGACATTCATATTAACATGGATGTGGAAAAGTTCTGGAAACAAAAATCAGAGAAAATATTCATAGGCATCTGGATAGATTTGACTTGATTAAAGGAAGCCAACATGGATTGTAAAAGGCAGGTTGTGTTTGACTGATAGAATTTATTGATAAAGTAAGAGGGAAGGTTGATGAAGGGAATTCAGTGAATGCTGTCTATTTGGATTTTAAGAAAGCATTTCAGTAGATATCAAAGTTGGTTGATAATATTGAGGTTCATGGAATAGAAAGGTCAGTGTCAACTTGGAGAAGAAATGGGCTTAAGAAATAATTATTTTTAATATGGAGAATCATAGGCCATGGTAGTTCCCAAGAATTCAGTGCTGAGACCACCAGAAATTGAAATGCAAAATAAAATTTCAATATTTGCCAAACTTGAGCCTCTGCATTACTAGCCCAGGAACATTTCAACTATGGCACCATCTTGAATTGAGCTGGATTACTCTAAGGAGAAACTGGGCCAAATGGTTTCTTTCTGTGAGGTACTGACTGTGAGCTGGATACTTTGTATGGTAAGATTTCCAACTTCTCTAAAAAAAAATCTGTGGAGAATTAATCCGCTGCCTGGAACTTGGGATAGAATTACATTTGGATGTAGTGTGAAAGCAGGAAAAGAGGCCTGAGGCAGGAAGCAATGAAGGGGATGGAGCCAGATTGCAAAAGTTAGGAAGAGGGGACACCAGGGGATGCAGAGACTTCTGTAGAAATGGAGATGGGAAGAACCACAATCAAGAAAGAAGGCTCAAGAGAGAGACACACATCTTCTTGCCCATGGTCTGAGCAGACTGCGTTCCTTCTCCTTCCAATGCATTTGACCTGCTCCCACTGACCTTAAAATTGTGGCCAGATGAAAAGAGCTCTTAAGCCTCGAGTGGGACAAGATTGGATGGATCTCATTATGCATGCTTGGCTGTGAGCCAGATGAATAATAGGGCTAGCTCAGCAGGGGGATTCTGCATGCACATAGGAAACCAGAGTTCAGTTCCAGAGGATGGACTCAAATATATCAGAGAACACCTAACAGGCATGTAACACACTAGCAACAGAATTATTTCTTTGTACAGTATTTCTTAATTTTTGATTTTGATACACTTTGCTCTGATAAAATATTATTCCAGAATCACTCATTATTCTTTTATGACATTTGATCCTTTTTTTGCTTTCAAAATACTACACTTCATATAGCCACCCAATAATCTCCTTCTATTTATCCGGTACTGGAATACAAAGACTTATGGAGTATTACACTGTCCCTTTCTCAGATTTATGTTTATCTCTCAAGCAGTAACAAGTCACAGCCCCTCCAAGTGTCATAACACAGCAATTGGTCAAATCATAACAAGTGGACCTTTAGAGAGTTAATAGGCACAAGAATAAAACCTTACAGTACATTGGAGTAAATAAAACCACAAAGATCTCACCATGTCTGCCGCTGCTGTATCTCCACCCACAGATCTCTCTTTATTTATTACATCTGTCTGCAGCCTGTCCAGTTCCTCTATCATATCTTGCACCTCAGCATCCAGTGACCTGGCCTCAGTTAATGTAGCATCTGCATCGTCTAAAGACTTGACAGCATTCTGTTAATAGGATTGAAACAATAACAAAAGGTCACGTTGAAGGTTATTGTCAACATAAAAGTTAGAGATGATGTTGGACAGAACATTATTCAACCTGCAAGAAGTGACAGTATAAAACATGATAATATATTCGGGAAGATTTTGCTGTTGATAAATTATATAGTGCAGGAGAAATTAAAATTTTTGCATTTTGCTTTGGTCTATTGGTTTAGCATGCCCAGTCACAGGTTGTTTATTCATTTTTTCTAAAAAAAAGCTGAAGAAATGTATAGTAAGGAAAGATTTTAAAGGTAAGTGCTTGACATAAATGGTTAAATAGTTTAGACAATATGACGGTTCTTGCACTGCTCTAACCTTGGAAATGTCATTTATGAATTACAAATAGTCGGGGTTGAATAATGCAGATTGCAAGGTTTGATATCCTGGAGTTTTGCCAAATAACTTTAGGGTGCAAGTGAGATCTTTCAAAAAGTTTTTTCTTCGAAAAAAAAACTCTTTCCTGAAGAAATGATTTATGTCAGGATATAATTGCACAAGCTGAGATGACAATTGTTGGCAGTCAAATCAACCGTGAATGATATTAGCACTGCTTCTGGTGCTGCACCCTTACTCTATATCCACACAAACAAACTTTCCATCTGGGTAAACTGTCTTCTGTCAGTTTTGCATGAGTTTGTGAATACTGTCCATCAAAAGGAGCAAAAAGAGGCTCAGGCATAGTGTTCAGATCCTTACAATTCTGAGTGACAAAAATGCCTTCAGTCTCGCCGGAAATCTTTTGCCAGTAATTTTGAATCCATGAAATAAAGTTATTGACCCACTCCCCACAGAAAATAGTTGACCTCCATCTACTCTATCAAAACCTCTTATTATCTTGAAAGCCTCAATTTAGTCATCTCTTCTCTGCTCCATGGAGAACAGTCCTAATCTTTTCAACATCTCCTCATGACTAATCCTTGTCTAAAGAAAATAGTATTTAAAATATGTACAAATGGCAACAAGGAGGCCCATATAGATTTTTTTCTCCTTATAAGGACATTGATCCAGCTTTTATTTATTTCTTTCACAGTGCTGAACCTGAAAAATTACAGCAGCAGCAGTGGCAATGATTGCATGAGTGGAATATTCATTGTCCCTTTTAAGTTAGGATTTTTCAATGCAAGGCTACACAGCAAAATGAACCAATAAGGAGCCATCCAGTAATGGTCTGAAGAGTTGCAAAGCAAATTAATTGCTCATTAACATTTGATTTCACACTGTTTAATAGGGTTGAAAATTAATTGTAAATAATAGTACCTTCAGAACATTATTGGCAATAACATCTGCTTCCTTGGCTTTCCTTTTGGCATCACTGGCAGTTGTTTCTGCATTTCCCAATTCATCCTCAGCCTGCTTAGTCTTTGTGTTCGCACCATCAATGGTCCTAATGATACCAGGGATTTTTTTCAAAGCATTTTCAGCAGCTGTTTTATTGCTGATCACTCTGGCATTAAAATCTGCAATATTGAAACAAAGAGTAGACAATGAGATTAGGGTAATTCATATCATCACATTTCTTAGATCTAATTTGGTATGTTATTCAAAAGACACAGCAACATCACGAACGATGATATCTGTTGGGATTAAATATTCAATGTTTCCTCTACTTATTTTGGCTCCTGCTCTTAAATTACTTCTCGGTGTTTAGCAAGGTGAAAGACATTAGTGGTGGAGAATGAAACATCAGTGCCCTGATCTCTGTGAAGCCAGCCTTGCCCAATATAATGCAGATTTGTGAATGATATTTTGGGACAACCAGAAAATAAATTTACAAGAAAAATACAAGGGAAAAATGAACAAATGGCTATATGAAATAAGCTGCTCAGATCTCCTCATGTTGGATGAAACTGTTTTCATACAATTGCAATGCTTATTATTTTGTCCTAAAAGTATGATGGTTAATTACATACCTCTTAGATTAGTTAAGATACGATCAACTTGTTCAAATGTGTATGACCCCTTTCTAACAGCATCTTCAGCCAGGTATTTGGCAGCATTTGCTCTGGCATATAACATGTCAGCAGTCTGCAAACAGATGAAGCTTGTCAAAATGCTACAAGAAATCCAGAAAATTCTGTGCACATCTGAGGATCGACTACATGAACTTGCATTACTGGCACAAAACATCCCCTGACAGAAGTGTATTTAGGGATTTGACTTTGAGATCAGTATGGCCTAAGGTCCATCATTAACACCTCCTACCTCCTAGGCAGTGGATCCACTCTCCATCTACCTTTTCCCAAGGACAAAGCCTTGTGCAAGAGCATGGACCCTCTAGCGTCCATCTTTCAGTTCTATAATCTACAGGCTAATGCAGAATTGGGACAGTATCGCCATTGCAAAACAATTAATTCTCGTTTAGATACACTTGAGTAAAACTACAACTGATATCAAAAATTGTTGATGATTTGGGTTTGTGAAGGCACGTAGGTTATCGAATAGAGCAAGAAGTCTCATAACATCAGGTTAAAGTCCAACAGGCTTATTTGGAATCATGAGTTGCTACTTCATCAGGTGAGCACTGCTCCAAAGCTTGTGATTCCAAATACACCTGTTGAACTTTAACCTGGTGTTGTGACGCTTCTTACTGTGCCCACCCCAGTCCAATGCCAGATCTCCACATCATCAAATAGAATACTAACTCTGCAATTTTACCTCATGAATATGAAGGTTTTTGTTTATAGACACACAGGTATAGTGTCTTTATTCCTAGTGGGGTTGCCAGTTATATAGCAAGGCATGGGTTATATCACTATTGAATCACATGCAATAAAGTGCAATCTTGATTTTTCTTAAAGTGATACATTGAGCAACAAAATGACACGTCAATCTTCCAGAACTGTCTTTACCTATCACAGATAAGGTGAAGATCTTACCCTTTGATCTATTTCTCCATTCTCCAAAATCTTTCTGATGTTCCTCTGGAAATCTTTAACATCATTCTTCAATTTTTCGTATAATTTCAGTTTTTCATTCAGCTCAAATTCAATTGTACTCTTTTGGAGCTGGAGTTGATCTGCCTCATTCTGAGGGGCAAAAATAAGAATACACTTTGCATTTCAACTTTGTGCAACAAACATCCAGAGCATTTAGTACATATTGTACAGACAAAGCAAGACAAGATAGTGAAGATGAAAGAATTTCCATGAAAGGGTGACCATGGGGGCAATTCTCCCAGAAGTATTCTAAGTGTTGAATTTGCATAAAATCTAGAAAAAGCCCTGCTGGTCTTTTGGGCGGGAGTTTCAAAATGAATCTCCCACACTCTGTGAATCACAGAGTGCCCTAGCATGATTCATGTAAAAAATCAGGGGATAGAGCCTATTCCCACTGGAGAGGCTGGCAGCAAAGCACGTGTGCCGATTTGTCAGCACCAAGACATGCTATTGCATATGCTATTGCATGTGCAATAGCCCCGCACTGCTGGCCTCCCTTTTGCTTGTCAGCTCAATCACTGGCCAGCCCCGCAACTCCTGCATTGCTACCTCATTGAACCCCCCAAACCCCACCCCACCCATGACCCAATTGCTGCTCCCCAAGACATGTCTGAGCCAGCCTTCACCACCTCCTTCCCCGGCCCTCCTCGATTTCACCCCCCCTTCACCTCAGCAGCCCCGGTCTCCCAAACCTCCCCCCACTCCCCCGACCCCAGCAGCCCTGATCGCTGGCCTCCCTTCCTCTGTCACAGCTGAGTACAGAGTGGCAGCAGAACTCCCACCCCCACTGAGTCCCCAAAGAAGCCTAATGGGATGGGGCCTAATACTCCCATTGGGCCCCACCCCATTAGGCCCCACTCCCTTAACATTGCCAATGGCCAGTGTGCAGTGTCAAAGTGCCCCCTGGCACTTTGCTCCTTGGAGATGGTCTTAATGGCACCTTCGTCCCCCCCAGCAGGGTTAGGCTGCCTGCTCCCTGCAAGTGGGGAACTATTGTAATCTCCACTGGAGGGGGAAAGGCGAGCGGGCCCGGGTATTTCAGTCCCAGGCCCACTAATTAGATGTAAGATATATTAAAATTGCCAGTTGAATGATTTCTGGCGCACAGCTGGCAACACTGAAAATCCAGCACTCGGTTCCTCAGGGAGGCCATAGCACCCAGCAGGGAAGCCCCCTAAATGGCTTCCATTCGATTCTCCTGGTGCCTATGCTGCTAAAGCAGTGCAACGGGCTGAGAGAATGGCTCATATCTTTATAATTAACACTGCTACTTTGAAAAATGACTCAGTGCTCATCCTTGCAGTTCCATGTGCTGAAAAGGGGCAAAATAAAAGATTAAATAGGATCACAACTCCAAATAGATCAATTCAATGAACTCATTTTTAAATTATTGTTTTAAAAAAACCTAACACTTTTCATGAAGGAATGAACTCCTGCAAACACATTTAGCTTTTTGTTATGCAGTGACTGTCTCACCTGTCTAAAACTAGACAGTATTAAAGTGGGTTAGCAGGGCCTAATACTATCCTTGCCTGACAGCTATTATCTAACTGGATTCATCACACAGTAAAAAACTAAGTTCACAATCATTGTCAATGAATGGATATGAAATTATAATAAAAAGAGAAATTGTGAGTGCTTTCTTTAATTAGCCTTCCTGTGATTTTTGCACAATTTCCAAAGTTATCTGGTGCCAGGATGCTTGGAGATGGAAGGAACATAGGAATTAGGAGTGAGAATAGGCAATTCAGCCACTTGAGCCTGTTCTGCCATTCTGAATGATCATGGCTCCATCTCGTCCTAATTCCACTTCCCTGCCTTTTCCCCCATAGTCCTTCATCCCGCTTTTGATCATGTAGTTATCTATCTCTCTCTTGAATCCATTGATTGATTCTGCATTCACTGCAGAATCTCTGGGGTAGTGAGATCCATAGATTCACAACCCTCTGTGAGAAGTAGGTTCTCTTTAACTCTGTCTAGACCTTCTCTCCCTTACTCTTCAATTATCACCTCTTGCCCTAGACTGTTCCAGAAAGGGAAACATTTGGTTAACATTTACGTTGTCAATTCCATTGAGTATTTTATATACATCAATCAAATCCCCAGTGAGTACAGGTCCAACTACTCAACTGTTCCTCAAATGACAGAGAGTCCCTTTAAACCTGGAATCAATCTAGTGAGCCTCCTCTGAACAGTCTTCAATGCCACCACATCCTTCCTCAAAGAAGGTGACCAAAACTGAACACAATACTCCAAGTATGGTCTCACCAATGCCTTGCAACCACACTTCTCTACTTTTATATTCTAGACCCTTTGCAATAAATGCCAAGATTCCATTTGCCTCTCTTATAATAGATCTATACATGCACACCCACTTTCTGAGACTCATGTACAAGGACATCCACATGCCTCTGTATAGATGCCTTTTGAATCTGTTTCCCATTTAAATAGTAATTTTCCCTTTTATTTTTCAGACCAAAATGGATAATCTTGCATTTATCCACATTAAACTCCATCTGCCAGATTCTGGCCCATTCCCCTAACCTATTTTTAAACATTTAAATATCTATTTTTAAACATTTAATCTCCTCATCACAGCTTGTTTTCCCATGTATTTTCATGTCGTCAGCAAATTTCGCTATATTGTAGTCTGTCCTGCTAGTAGATCATTGATATAGATTGTAAGTAATTGTGGTCCAAGAACTGAACTCTGCAGGACCCCACTAATTACAGATCACCAACTGGAGAAAGATCTATTTATCCCAGCCCTCTGCTATCAGTCAGACAACCATCAATCTGGCCACTATTCTACCCCTAACCCTTGAGGATCTAATCTTTTGGATCAGTCTCTTATGTGGCACCTTATTAAATGCCTTCTGCAAGTTCACATGGACTACATACACAGGATCCCCGTTATCTACCTTGCTGATTAAATTATCAAAGAACTCTAGCATATTTGTCAAATAAGACTTGCCCTTCACAAAACCATGCCGACACAGATAAATTGAGCCTTGTTTTCCCAGATGTTCTCTTCTTTAATGATTGACTCCAGCAACTTTCCCACCACAGAATCAATAGTCTATAGTTACTTACTTTTTGCCTCTTTTCTTTCTTGAATAAGGTGTCACATCCACACGTTTCCAGTTCACTGGTACCTTTCCAGAAACCAGGGAATTTTGGAACACCATAACGAATGCATCCACTATCTCTGCTGTCACCTCCTTTGACACCCTGCGATGTAGGCCATCAAGTCCTGGGAACTTATCTACATTTAAACCCTTCAGTTTACTGAGTATCTTCTCCCTGGTTATAATCATTTCAAGATTCCACAGGTTGATGCAGCTCCATAAACTAATGGAACGAACTGCTCCCACATCCAACAACAGATTCTCAGATATCACTTACCTCAAGGACAGTTATATCAATCACTGGCAAGTTGTTCAGCTCAACAAAAATCCGCTCAGCCTTCTCACTAGCTTTCTCTGCTTTTGTGGTTATTCTGTTTGCTTGTTCATCTAGGTCGTCTGCTATATCTTTGATTTGCTTAGACCTAACAAAATGAAGTCTCTTAGAATCACGCAAATAAAATGACACATACAGTCCAGCATCCATTATCTGGATTTCAATTCTATACAAGAATTTTCGCAGAGCAATTCTTTATCCAAGATATTGCCTCATTAAATAGCCCATTAATTTATCTTATTCTTTAAATTCTAACTTTTTGTAGTGATCCAACAACAAATATTCCCTTTGTTATTTGCATTATGCTCAGGCTGACCAACTCTTGTGAAACAAAATAAGGAAGCTTAGTGGAGGAGTGACTGAAAGAGAGGGGCACTGAATGGAGGAAGGGTTGGTTAGGCATAAGAGTGAGGGGAGGGAGATCTCAAGAACATAACAGCAAGGGTTAAAATCACTTAAAATAAACAACTAGTCTTACTGAGTCATAACATTATCATCTCTCTCTTTCTCGCTCTCTTTTTCTCTGTTGGCTGGCTCACTCACTTGTAATCTTGCTTCAATTATTCAAGTTTATCCTGAGAGTCCTCTGATCTGACTCCACTGACTGCCCTGGAAATTCAGGCAAAAGGTGTCCCTTAACGAATATGGAACAGTCAAGATAAGGGATAATCCCTTAAAACATGAATCAATTGATTATTCTGACTCCACTTCTCTTTATTCCCATACTCAAGGCATTACTGTGACTCGCTTGACTTTGTACAAAGTTTTCAACTCCGTTTGGGATTCCTGCCACTGTCAGATAATAGAACTTTCATTATACTGTTTACAGTTCTTTTGCTGATAAAGAAACAATTGTAGCTACTCTTCCCTTAACAAAGCTTCATAATTAGTACATTTTCTATATGGCCCCTAGTGGATTTGTAAGAGAGCATGGATTATGTTACAGAACCATCAGTGCATGCTCATTAGTGATCAACATCATTCAACTCATTATAGTTCAGAGTTCTATAAGATGCTGTCTGTCTTGGCTCTATGAATTCTGATTGCAACCATTACCAAATCAGAAATGGATTTTTATTGCAATTGCAAAATCAATTTTGAATATTAATGGTTTCAGCTGAACTTGGAGATTTTTAGATTGAATTTTCACAGAGTGAGAATCGTTTAGGATCCCTTTAAAAATGGGGGGCTAATGCCAATTCTGAAATTCCTAATCCAGATCTCAGGATATCTTTCAAGGATGCAACTGGTTTGGGTTGTGAGTCTGCACTTTGCCCTTCCAACGTGATGGGTCCATTATGGGAATAGGCATCCTGGTCTTCTATAATTTTCATGGAGTCAGTCATAGCCTCATTATGTATTCTTGACTGAAAGTCATGAAATCCATTATGCTTTGAAACACCTGAGCCCCAGGGACACATTTCTTGATTGAGAGCTCTGGCTCTCTAATACATGCTGTCAATTTCACAATGTTCTGTTGCATAAGATAAAGTGGTCTCAATGTTTGCAGCTTCTGATACTTTAAAGAGTCTGAATGATTAATACTTTTATTGGCCTACAGTGAAAGGGAGATTTTTAAGAAGGTGGAAAGTTACCCATGAATAACTGTTTATTTAAAGTTTTAGTTGAATACATCCTACTATAGCACTCGTTGCTTTTATAAAGTGTACAGTGGCTGAATGGACATGGAAGATATTAGAGCTTGTTTGAGGGGCATATCTTGGCATAGAGGTATAAAATGCCATGGGATTGGCTGCGAGGCATAAAATGGCATGGATGAGGAGTGTGTGGGGAGTGAGGTGGTGTGAGGAGCGAGGGTTAGAGAGATTTTCTGGTGTTATTATGACTGGGTCTTTTAAACAACCTGCCATATACCCAGCATCTTCTGAACTCTTCCCTGGTCAGCTGGCCTGATTGCAACCCATACACCCGCTACCCCCACCATCAACCACACCCACACCCACAGAAAAGCCCATCCTTGCAGCCACTTGCTCCCAAGGTAGGCTGCGTCGGGAATTTGCCCAACTCCACTAGCCACCTTAAGAATATAAATCCAGCCCATTGTCTCTAATCAATAGACTTCTTACTGTCGTTCCATTCAAAACATGGAGAATACTTATATGAGATATAAAAAGGACAATATGTAATGCAAGCATTTAAATTAGTATTCTCAAATATTACCCATTGAAACTTGGCTCCCACTTACTGCTGATTTAGGAGATTGATGGACTTTGTGGTTTTCTGATCCTCTTTGATAACTTGAGTAATCAATTCCAGGGCTTCAAATGATGACTGGTTAGCAGTTTTAATGAACTGTGCGATGTCATCGGCATCTCTCACATGCCTGAATGAAGGAAAACAAAAAGAAAAGCTCTTACTATTTTGAGGTGAAGTTTGAGATGAAACTGAGAATGGAAAATACATTGGAAATTGAAATGTAAATTAAAAGACCACTCTTACTTTTCAGCCAGTCTCCGAGCCTCCTCCGCTAGACCTGCCAGGTCACTACCTCCAACAGGACCTGTTGGCAGAGATGGCTGTAAAAATAAATGGTCCATTTATTACACTTGACAACAAAACCTCAGCTATCCAAACATTAAAAGTTAACAAAATAAAACTGATCTCCTGAAAATGCTGTACTCCTCTTGCCCTGGATTTTGGCGATCCGCTATTATTTTGCCCAAATATTTATTCTACGTAAACATATTTTCCTCTAAGAGTTGCCTTGTATCAATGAGAGTGAAATCCCATTACCCCCTGAAACTAATCTACTGAAGTTAATTATGGCAACATCAGCTTAGATCAACAATCTCAACAGAGGACAGGGATTGAATTAGGTTACTATCCTGGTGTACACATTCAGTCTCACATTGAGCAGCACAACTTTTCATGAGCTACTGTGAAGCTTTAACATTGTTTTTGTAAAGTTCATTTATTAGTCACAAGTAGGCTTATTTTAATACTGCAATAAAGTTACTGTGAAATTCCCCTAGTCGCCATCCTCCAGCATCTGTTTGGATACACACTGAGGGAAAATTTAGCATGGCCAATGCACCTAACCAACAAGTCTTTTAGACTGTGGGAGGAAACCGGAGCACCTGGAGGAAATCTACACTCCACACTGACAGCGACCAAAGCCAGGAATCAAACCTGGATCCTTGGCGCTGTGAGGTAACGGTGCTAACCTCTGTGCCACTGTGCCATCCATGGTGAAAGTCAGCCTGGAACATTATGATATAAATTGACAATGCCTCCAAGATTTGTATTAACACCCACAGAGTTCAAATACATTTTCGTATTAGTTCTTGTTCTAGTTCTTATTACAAGGGACCATATCACAACCAAATAAGATATTGTATCATAAAATGGAACAGTGTCATACCAATGGGTTGTGTTATAACTTGTATATCTCTCAACCCTTATCATAGAGTTTGTGAAGTTTTAAAGGTTTAAAATGCCAGGATAGCCTTGAGTTGATTCACCATGCTGACAAATGTTTTTGTCTTCACTATAGCTCTTTCTATTTTGTATCTGTCAGAGCTATTGACTGAGTTTTTAACCAACAACTAATAAGAAAATCCTTTTTTGGCTCAAGAGGACTTACCATTTGGCCCAATTTTGTTCTACTTTCCTGGACCTTTGTCCTGACATTGTTTAGCAACCTCTCTGTATCTTGAATGCGATTGTTGTATGTTAGTGTTAACTTTCTAGTCCCATCAACACTTTTCCCAATGGTGTTCAGCTGATATGTCTCTGTTCCCAACTTCTCATTAAGGTTCTTCAATTGGTCAAGGTTGTTTTCATCATCGACTGTAGAAAGAATCACAAATGATTGAGGGCAAATACTGTACATTCTTCAAATTGTGCTTCTTGAAGATCCCCACACTCGTCACAACTGTCCCATCTAATCTGTCTTTTTTTTTACATTAGACCAGGAAGAACCCAGGTTCAATCTGTTTCAAGTTAGTTGCTCTCAGTACCTGTAAATTTTCAGGGGGGTAACCATCAGCCAGTGTGCCCGATCCCAGTTTCTATTCTTACTGGAAGGTGTCCAACCATAAATGTTAAGTGATTATTAGCATCGCACTTAACTTCTCCTGGCCAGATGGCTTGGTGAACCTGCCAGGGATTATATTTGAAGAATGCCTACTTGGATGAATTGCTGGAGAACAGTTAATATCATACAACCCATGAAATTTACAAGCAGGAAAAGGCTAGCCTGAAATATCGTGATTGAATACTTCCCTCTGCCCCACCCACCCCAATCACAAAGCAATGTTATCCCCCCACTTCTGACCCCAATGTTATTTCCTGGAAGGGACAAATAAACAAAAGGTTCAATAAAAAGAAAGAACAGAAAATGTCCTCTCCTTAAACAAAAGAAGAATCTGGAATACTACATTCCAACAAGCATTGCCTTTTGGAAAAGACTGGATAAAATTATGAATAAATCTGAAAGAACCCAGGATCTTCCAGAATTATTTTTACAGCCAATCTGAACAAATGAGAGTTTATCAGTCTCAACAATCTAACACTGACACTAAGTGAGACTACCCCAAAATGTACAATTACACTGGCTGATGGTTACTCCCCTGAAAGTTGACAGGACTGAGGTAATATTAATACCCTTGCTAATTGAGAGCAACTAATTTGAAACAGATTGAACCTGAGATCTTCCTAGTAATCCTGCACAGCTACTAAGAGATGGTCTAACAGTGGCCTGAAGCAGGTGTCTTCTCTGTTAAAGAGAGATCCTTAAGATTGGAATTGAAGAGGGGGAGATGCAAGGAAGTGAAAAGAAAATGAAGGGGGGAAAAGATCATTTTGGGGGCGATACTCCCAGCCCACCGCATTACTCTAGCAGTAAAGTTTCACAACACCAATTTTAAATCCAACCAATTTATTTGATAGTAAATTCGCGAGCTTTCGACACTATGGCCTTCGTCAGGCAAATACAGTGTTCTGGTCTGCAATAGCACTCATATCAACACAGACAGTCACAGATTGCTGATTAGAATGCGAATCCTTACATCTAACCTGCTATTCAAGTGTTAAAGTGGCTAACAATGTGTGTGAAGGGAATCCTGAGCATTGGTTAGAGAATTGTCTCCAGACAGCACAGTAAGTGAGATTTTTTGCTAACCCAGGCAAGTTACGGGAGTTACAGATAGTGTGTCATGAAGCCAAGATCCCTATTAAGACCGTCCCCATGTGTGCACAACTTGGCTATCAGTCTCTGCTCAGCGACTCTGCGCTGTCGTGTGTCACGAAGGCCCCCTTGAAGAACATTTACCCGCAGGTCGGACGCCGAATGCCCATGACTGCTGAAGTGTTCACGCACAGGAAGGGAACTGTTTTGCCTGGTGAATGTTGAGCGATGCTCATTCATCCGCTGTCGTAGCGTCTGCATGGTCTCCCCAATGTACCATGCTTCGGGACATCCTTTCTTGCAACGTATTAGGTAGACAACGTTGGCCGAGTTGCAAGAGTATGTACCGTGTACCTGGTGAATGGTATCCTCACGTTTGATGATGTCGTCCATGTCTATGATCTGGCATGTCTTGCAGATGTTGCTGTGGCAGGGTTGTGTGGTATTGTGGTCACTGTTCTCCTGAAGGTTGGGTAGTTTGCTGCGAACAATGATCTGTTTGAGGTTATGCGGTTGTCTGAAAGCAAGAAGTGGAGGGGGTGGGGATGGCCCGAGCAAGATGTTCATCGTCATCAATGATATGTTGAAGACTCTGGAGAAGATGTCGTAGCTTCTCTGCTCCGGGGAAGTACTGGACAACAAAGGGTACTCTGTCCACCGTGTCCCGTGTTCGTCTTCTGAGGAGATCAGTGCGGTTTATCGTTGTGGCACGTTGGAACTGTCGATCGATGAGTCGAGCGCCATATCCTGTTCTCACGAGGGAATCCTTCAGCGTCTGGAGGTGTCTGTCACGATCCTCCTCATCTGAGCAAATTCTGTGTATACGGAGGGCTTGTCCATAGGGAATGGCTTCTTTAACGTGTCTAGGTGGAAGCTGGAGAAGTGGAGCATTGTGAGGTTGTCTGTCGGTTTGCAGTACAGTGAGGTGCTGAGGTGACTGTCCTTGATGGAGATGCGTGTGTCCAAGAATGCAACTGATTCTGGAGAATAATCCATGGTGAGTCTGATGGTGGGATGGAATTTGTTGATATCATCATACAGTTGTTTCAATGATTGTTCACCATGAGTCCAAAGGAAAAAGATGTCATCAATGTATCTAGTATATAACATTGGTTGAAGATCTCGTGTGGTGAAGAAGTCTTGTTCGAACCTGTGCATGAAGATATTGGCATACTGAGGTGCAAATTTGGTCCCCATGGCTGTTCTGTGTGTCTGGATGAAAAACTGATTGTTGAAGGTGAAGACATTGTGGTCCAAGATGAAGCGGATGAGTTGTAAAATTGCATCCGGAAACTGGCAGTTGTTGGCACTGAGTACTGAGGCAGTTGCAGCAATACCATCCTCGTGGGGGATGTTGGTGTAGAGCGCCGAGACATCCATTGTGACAAGGAGTGTCCCTGGTTCAACTGCTCCATGTGTGCTGAGTTTCTGTAGGAAGTCCGTAGTGTGAAGACAAAAGCTGGGGGTTCTTTGTACAATGGGTTTCAGGATGCCCTCGATATAACCGGAGAGGTTCTCACACAGGGTCCCATTTGCTTGGTGCGTGAGGAGGTGCGTGAACACCAGATTCATCAACTGCACTTACAAGACAGTCCCGAACATCACCCAAGCACAAAGCAAGGCCATCCGTGCTCTCAAGACTAACTGCAACATTGTCATCAAACCAGCAGACAAAGGAGGCGCCACCGTCATACTGAACAGAACGGACTACTGTGAAGAAGTGTACCGACAACTAAACAATGTGAAACACTACAGACAGTTACCAGCAGATCCGACCAAAGAACACACTCGTCAACTCAACACTCTGATCAAAACCTTTGATCCGGACCTTCAGAACACCCTCCGGGCTCTCAATCCACGTACTCCCCGCATTGGAGATCTCTACTGCCTCCAAAGATACACAAGGCAAACATATCCGGCCGTACCATCATATCGGGCAATGGGACCCTGTGTGAGAACCTCTCCGGCTATATCGAGGGCATCCTGAAACCCGTTGTACAAAGAACCCTCAGCTTTTGTCTTCACACTACGGACTTCCTACAGAAACTCAGCACACATGGAGCAGTTGAACCAGGGACACTCCTTGTCACAATGGATGTCTCAGCACTCTACACCAACATCCCCCACGACGATAGTATTGCTGCAACTGCCTCAGTACTCAATGCCAACAGCTGCGAGTTTCCAGATTCAATTTTACAACTCATCCGCTTCATCTTGGACCACAATGTCTTCACCTTCAACAATCAGCTTTTCATCCAGATACATGGAACAGCCATGGGGACCAAATTTGCAACTCAGTATGTCAGCATCTTCATGCACAGGTTCGAACAAGATTTCTTCACCACACGAGATCTTCAACCAAGGTTATATACTAGATACATTGATGACATCTTTTTCCTTTGGACTCATGGTGAACAATCATTGAAACAACTGTATGATGATATCACCAAGTTCCATCCCACCATCAGACTCACCATGGACTATTCTCCAGAATCAGTTGCATTCTTGGACACACGCATCTCCATCAAGGACGGTCACCTCAGCACCTCACTGTACCGCAAACCGAGAGACAATCTCACGATGCTCCACTTCTCCAGCTTCCACCCTAGACACGTTAAAGAAGCCATTCCCTATGGACAAGCCCTCCGTATACACAGAATTTGCTCAGATGAGGAGGATCGTGACAGACACCTCCAGACTCTGAAGGATGCCCTCGTGAGAACAGGATATGGCGCTCGAATCATCGATCGACAGTTCCGACGTGCCACAGTGATAAACCGCACTGACCTCCTCAGAAGACGAACACGGGACACAGTGGACAGAGTACCCTTTGTTGTCCAGTACTTCCCCAGAGCAGAGAAGCTATGACATCTTCTCCGGAGTCTTCAACATATCATTGATGACGATGAACATCTCGCTAGGGCCATCCCCACCCCCCTACTTCTTGCTTTCAGACAACCGCACAACCTCAAACAGATCATTGTTCGCAGCAAACTACCCAAACTTCAGGAGAACAGTGACCACAATACCACACAACCCTGCCACAGCAACCTCTGCAAGACATGCCAGATCATAGACGTGGACGACATCATCAAACGTGAGGATACCATTCACCAGGTACACGGTACATACTCTTGCAACTCGGCCAACGTTGTCTACCTAATATGTTGCAAGAAAGGATGTCCCGAAGCATGGTACATTGGGGAGATCATGCAGACACTACGACAGCGGATGAATGAGCATCGCTCAACAATCACCAGGCAAAACAGTTCCCTTCCTGTGGGTGAACACTTCAGCAGTCATGGCATTCGGCCTCCGACCTGCGGGTAAATGTTCTTCAAGGGGGCTTTCGTGATACACGACAGCGCAGAGTCGCTGAACAGAGACTGATAGCCAAGCTCCGCACACATGAGGACGGTCTTAACAGGGATCTTGGCTTCATGACACACTATCTGTAACCCCCGTAACTTGCCTGGGTTAGCAAAAAATCTCACTTACTGTGCTGTCTGGAGAAAATACACAATTCTCTAACCAATGCTCAGGATTCCCTTCACACACATTGTTAGCCACTTTAACACTTGAATAGCAGGTTAGATGTAAGGATTTGCATTGTAATCAGCAATCTGTGATTGTCTGTGTTGATATGAGTGCTATTGCAGACCAGAACACTGCATTTGCCTGACGAAGGCCATAGTGTCGAAAGCTCGCGAATTTACTATCAAATAAATTGGTTGGATTTAAAATTGGTGTTGTGAAACTTTACTGAGTTTATCCCAGTCCAACGGCGTCATCTCTACATCATTACTCTAGCAGCACAGGGGGTTGGAAAACATAAGCAGAAGCCAAGTAACAGGCTTCCTGCTGGATTCTATGATCATCGCACTTCTCTGGCCATCAGATTTCTTGCACATCATCTTTGCGCCATAACTGACTAACATATTTAAATGCTAATTTAAATCCCATTAATGGGCCTCAGACTGAAGTCTCCATTAGCCACTCCAATCACCACTCCAGCGGGATTTACAACAGCTCCCCACTAAGGGGGAACTGGTGGCCTGACCCTGGGAGTTCAGGGCTGTAGCAAGAGGATGGCAGAAGGCAGTTAGGGCTGCAGGGATGGGGGGGTGCGGTCAGGGCAATGGGAGCTGCCAGGGTTGGGCGAGTGGGAGATCAAGGCAGGCCAGTGGGAATGCGGTAGGATTGGGGCTGGCCCAGAGACATCCAGGAAGCCTGTGACTGGGGTCTTGGGCATTCTATGTGGTAGTATTGGGGAAAGCAGGCCTGGCCAGTGATTGTGAGACTGGCAGTCTGGGGCTCCTGTGCATGTGCTGATCTCCACTCTGGTGGATCAGCACATGTGCAGTGGTTTACTCAGCATGCTACTGCCAGCCTCTCAAGTGGGAATAGGCCACACCACTTGACTTTTAATAATATTCATCTCGTGCATTCTGCAGTGTTTAGAGAGTGAGAGATTCAAAATCAAGAACCAAGGGGATTTACTCCAGTTTTTACATAAATTTGACACACAGAATTTTTTTAGAGAATTCCATACTTCATATTTTTGCTTTATATCACTCTTTAAAGTGTTATGGTACCAAGCTAAAATAAAAAAATTACTTTCAACTTCTTTAGCTTGAGTCATCATTTTGTTGAGGGACATTGATGCTTTTCTCAATCTTTCTTCAAAGTCCTTGTCATGTGATGGATTCCCATTTGTCTTCATTTTTGTGATTAAAATTTCCAGATCTCTAACCACACTCTTGTGTTTTAATACCTGAACGATAGACACACAACATGACATGAAAAGCACGCAGCAAGAAATCAAAGACAAATTCCAACAACTCAGGCAGTAAACACTCTTTACTTTCCAAAATTTTACATCGAGGAAATGGAGCTTCACACTCCTTTTAAACCTTGGAAAGGAGCTACAAAATATGGATCCTAACAGAATACAGCAAGGAAAACTTTAAGGAGATTGGGAACCTCACACCAGCAATGGCTTAAGTGATTGCATTAGGGTTCCAGAGGGTAACTCAATGACATTTGATAACCTAATTCACGGTCAAGCAATATTGATTTAAAGTACAATCGTCTTCACTTGTAAAGGATGCTTTTGTGCTTTCATTTCAAATCTCCAATTTTTGTAGCACCCTAGTTGCGAGGAAATTGTAAACGTGTGTAGGAAGTTCACAATTAGAATGTTGTTAGAAATAGTGAGGTTTTTGTTTGAAAAGTTAAGCTACAAATTAACTTCACTGTATTGTTCTATCTGAGAATGAAGAATGATGGAGAACATAGCTAAGTGTCATTTTAAGGTAAGTACTCAAAGCCTCAGGGCTTAAAATGCATTCAGTGAAATGTTAAAGTGAAATGAGAAGGATACGGGAGATCAGTTATGCAAATCCATGGGCTGTGATTTATTTCTCATGACTAGGCTATCCTGATAACATTGAGTGATTAAGTTAGCATGGGGGTGGGGGGTGATAGCTTCCTATGTTTCTTTGTGAATTGTTTCCTCTGTGACTCCAAGGAGAACAATTCCCAAAATTACAGTTCAACAAGAGATTTCAGATGTTAATGTCTCTGTTTTGTTTTACAAGATCTGTTTGCCTTATCCACTTCCACTTTTCAATCATGCTGTTTTGCACCCAGTGGTTTAGAGTTGAATATATTTTCACAGGCTTTGGCCACCTGTGCTAACACTGTCCAGATCACCACTGTTGAAATTTGAGTCAATTCAAACACTGAGGCATACAGATGGATAGGATTCTAGTTTCAACCAGTTTCTAAATGTATATGCTGTTCATTTGGTCAATGAAGTTTACAAACTGAGCATCAGTAATGACTAGTAATGCTTCACAAAACATATTTGCAAAATGAAGGTGACTGCCATATTAATATAACAACAACGTCACGCTTGTGAACAGATAATATACTGCCACTTACTGGAAGTATATTTAACTCACAGATATGCAATTATGTAGATGTTTTTAATGGATAGGCTAGGTGCCATCTTTTCACCACTTTTGGTGGCAATGTAGAGACAGGGATAATAGCAACATTTTGTGTTGTTAACACATGACTACATGGTCCCACAAGTAGTGTGCCTATAACTACAGTAATTGGCCATTGTCCATAACTTATTCACAAGGTTTTTTGAGAGTGAAATTGTACTGATAATACATGTATTCTCTCATTGATAAGTAATTCTTTTATCTAGTACTTTAACAAAGGCTTAACCCATTTAAGATTAGTTAATGCTTTTGTGACACAAACGCATTAACGTGTCTATTATTAATATCACACAATAATACTTCCACTTGGCAGCCCCAAATATCTAATATTTTCCAGCGTGAGTAGAAAAACAGTGTAATGCTGATTTAAGATAGAGGAAATTTGTATGCCTGATTTATATCAGTCTTAGACTACACCTTAGATTCCTCAATCTTTCATGCTTATTAAGAAAACCTCTATGTAAGTCTTCTGCCACTTATTTCTTCTCAGTGAGAACTACCCTGCATTGCCTGTCTCGTTAAATTGTTTTTTCAATCACATCACATTAAAAATTGAAAACGTCCGCCATTATCTTTTTTTGAACATGCTGTGTGTAATGCGTATAAATGATAGATTGATGCCTTCTTACAAGAAGAGGAGCTTCATGAACAGTTTAATGTAGTAATAAACTCAAATTCACTCACTGATTTTCCTTTGTTTGTGACAGATGTTTCTGTCCAATGTATGCTAATAAGATTAGCAGCAAGAATGGCGTAAAAATAGATATCATTTTCCGCACATCATTGAATAAGTGGAAATGAGGAAATTCTTTAAACAAAAGCTGACTTAACATTCTCTTAGGCAAGTGCAGTATTAATGTCTTCTTCAACTCTTGTGCAAATGGGGGTCAGATGCATACCTTGTTTTTTACTGTTTGATAACAGTTTGGGCACTCCTGACATCCTGTGGTGCTATTGTAATAGGTGTCTCCTGCACACTGGTTACACTTATCTCCAAAGACTCCTGACTTGCAATCACATGTTCCATCATTCCTGCACTGTAAGGACCAAGAACCGCTTGGGTCACAGTTGCATGCTGTAAGAATAACAACCATAACATGAAAATGTATGATAAGTTGTATTTTTTTTTAAAAAAATGACTATTGTTTAAATATTGAAACATATGAGTGGGATTTTCCAGTCCTTCCTATTGGCAAGATCTTCCAGTCCCACTGAAGGCACATCCCCACCATGGATTTTCCAGTGGCAGTGGCAGGATTCAATGGGAAATCCCATTGACAGTGGCCAATGGTAAGCCAGCTCCTGCCACTAAGAAACATGTTGCAGGGACACTGGATAATCCCATCCATACTATTCCATACAAACAATCCCAGTTTGATAATCCCAATGCATCAAATCCATTCGTGTATGGGGTTCAAGGAGGAGTGGGACTGCATTTCCTGCACAATGCTCAGGTGGGAGTACATTAGGAGATATTGGAGGCAAATTTGGTGGTGAGATCTTGTCTTGTCTTGATCTTCACGGAATTGTTACAGTGCAGGAAAGGACATTTGATACATCCTGTCTACACTCATCCTTTAGCACTTCATTCACTAATTTCTTTTAAGGAAAAAAATTTGCCACCTTTACCTAGTCTGTCTACATATGATTGCACAGAACTTAAGACATAGAAGGAGAAGTAGGCCATTCAGCCCATCAAGTCTACTTTGCCATTCAGTGGGATCATGTCTGATCTGATATGATAATCCTCAATGTTATTTTATCCCCACAATTTGATTCCCTTACTAATTAAAAATCTGTCTAACTCAGCCTTGACATACTTAACTCTATGGTAAGCAATTTCACAGATGCACTGCCCTCGGAATGAAGAAATTCCTCCTCATCTCTGTCTTAAATTGATGACTCTACACTGAGATTATGGCTTCTGGTCCTAGACTCTCCCACAAGGGAGACAACCTCTCAGCATCTACCCTGTCAAACCATCTGAGCATCCTACATATCTCAGTAAGATCACCCCTTATTCTTCTAAACTCCAATGAGTATAGGCCTGACCTATTTAACCTCTCCTCATAAGAAAATTGCTCCTTACCCAGGATCAATCTGGTGAACCTTCTTTGAACTGTTTCCATGTCATGATATCTTTCCTTAAATAAGGGGACCAAAGTGTTCATAATATTCCTGGTGCCGTCCAACTCATGCCTTGTATAGATTTAGCAAGACTTCCCTATTTTTATGTTCCATTCCCAGTGAAATAAAGGCCAATATTCCATTTGCTTTCCCAATTACCTGCTGAACTTGCATGCTAGTTTTTTTATAATTTATACAAAACAATCACATTTTGAGGACCTACAAATACACAGTGCCATGCGGCCCATTGAGTCTGCATTGACTACAATTCCATCCAGGCCTTATTCCCATAACCCGATATATTTACCCTGCTAATCCCCCGACACATGGGTCAATTTAGCATGGCCAATCAACATAACCTGCACATTTTTAGATTGTGTGAGGAAACCGGAGCACCCAGAGGAAACCCACGCAGATACGAGGAGAATATGCAAACTCCACAGACAAGGCCGAATTGAACCCGGGTCCCTAGCACTATGAGGCAGCAAGCTAACTGCTGTGCCACTGTGCCGCTACTTTCTGAACTCTTTCTCCACTTAAATAATATCCAGATCCTTTATTCTTCATACTAAAGCGCACGCCTTCACATTTTCCTCCATTATATTCCCATTCACTTAACCTGTCTACATTACTCTATAGACTTGTCTTCCCATCTATTTTTATGCTTTCCACAGAATTAGTAATAGTACATTCATTTCCCTTGTCCAAGTCATTTAGATATATTATAAATACTTCTGCCCCAGTACAGATTCCTGTGGCACTCTACCAGTTACAGATTGCCATCCTGAAAATGTCCCTCTTATCCCAACCGTTAATCTCCAACAGTTAGTCAGTCCTCTATCCGTGCTAAAATACTATCCCAACATCATGGGCTCTTAATTTATTAAGTAGCCTTTTGTGCAGTACCTTCTCGAATGCAATGTGGTTAACTTTTAAATGTTCTGAAATAAACTAGTAACTCAGCTGAAGGCAATTTGTATAAATGCTGTCCCAGCTAGCGATATCCACATCCTATGAATGAATAAAAGGAAAAGGACAGATTGTAACTTGCTTTAATGTTGAACTGGGTTTGCTTTGTGCAAAATTGCTTTGATGAAGTAGCAAACTTTGGGCAGAATTTTCCCGTCCCGCACACTGTGGAAATTTTGGCAGGCGGGACAGAAAATTTGGCGGACCATGTACAGGTCTGCTGACCTCGGGCAGAAAAATCCAATCTTTGGGTGCGTGCGGTCGGAAAATCTCACCTTTATGTTATAGAATATAAGCTAGCATACATACAATTCAAAGACAATCCTTACGTTTGCACTTTTCGGTAGGATTGGAGGCATGTGCATTTCCATAAAAGCGATCTTTACATCTCTCACAGTGATGTCCTGCAGTATTATACAGACAGTCCCGGCATTCTCCAGTCCATTGATCACAGATTCTAACCGAATTAGGATCAACATTGTTGTTGCATGAACAAGGTTGGCAGTGTCTGCCTGCCTGCGGGTTACCATAGTATCCTTCCTCACACATCTCACACCGTTTACCTAGGGAATTTGTACAGTAACATTAAGGAATGGAAATTTCATGTGTTTGAATCTCAAAATATGTATTAACTAAGCAAAAAGCAAATTTTATCATATCAACTATCAACAAACCAAAGCCCATCAATATTTTTCTCATATTGATAAACGCTGTCACGATAAATTAATTGTCAAAATAGGACCAGTTAATCCTTCAGCAATCTGTATAATAAGGTGCAAATGGAAAAGAGTTTGGCACCAGAACACTTTATAACGGCAGTAAATGGAAATGGCTCAATATAATTGAATTCTATATAGTGAAATGAATGGAAAGGACTTGGTCTGTTTGATTTCTACATAGTGATAATGACTAGATAGGCGTTTGATCTATAGAAATTCTCTCTAATGATAGTGGATAAAATAATTTGGTGGAATTCTACAGAATGGTGAAATTTAATAGCATGAATTAACAGTGAGCTTCAGTGGTGATCCGTGTTACGAACTATAATTGATGTAAAGTCCATGAATCCTTTTCAAATGGAAGTATATAATCACTTGATCTTTCTCCTCATTTGCTGTTTGTGAAACTGAACTGTGCACAAGCTGATTGCCAGTAATGGCAGTTCAAAGGTACATTGTAGTCTATTATTACAATTACGATGTTTATGATATTGTTATATGTTGGGAAAGTATCTTTAATTTTAAGTGAAATAAAAGGGGTCATTGAACTGTACTACAGTCTACCTGCCAGCAAACCTGAGTGATTTGTTTGTAGAGATTTGGGGGCCGGGGGGTTGTTGTTGGGGGGTGTGGATTATTTGGTATGGAATACAAAGTGTTTATACTTGGTGCCAATAGCCTGTTCTTTAACAATGGATACACTGTGAGTCTTCAAAGTTTCAGAAGTTTTCAGTATGTTGTAAACAGTTGTGCTTTAAACTATGTATTCACTTCCAAGAGAGAAGAGAATGGAGGTCTCTAGGATAGCTAATCAGTATTTGATTATGATGATTCATGATGACATGGAGATGGACTTTGAGAGGAGAAAGGTTTCTATGATATCCCTGAAACTCATAGACAAATTAGTCTGCCAAGATCCAGGAAAGGAAGAGCAGCTAGACGAATAAGATGTGATGGTTCACCATGTAGAAACGCAGGCGTGAGCTGACACTCAGACTGAAAGGATCAAAATCATGAGTCATTAAAACAACACTTATAACATCTGGTTTATAGCAACCAGTAGTTATAGAAAAAACAGACACATGTCAGGTTATAAATGAAGCATTGTGTATGTTAATTTACAAATGAAGTACAAATAAGAAAGATCTTTATTTGGACTGTGCATTGGGTTTCATTCCAATTATATTCAGATGAACTTTCAGGAAGGCAGATAATTGGAGTATAGATAATGAAGAGAATTTTAGATTATATGGATACATTTTAGGAATCTGTGCTGTGTAAGGCGAATAAATAATATTAGATCTAACCTTAGAAGTGCTGAATAGAGTATTTGTGCAAAAGTATCTTGCAGTGTTGTTTCTTTCTGCTGGTGTTATTTTTATGCTTAAAATTGATAGATTGCGCCTAAAACTTACCCATTGTTTTTGCCGGACAGCCCACACACACTACCTCTGTTGTTCCTGGTGTCACAATACAACCTGTACCACTTGGACAGGGACAAATCCGACAGCCACTTGGTTCAGAAGAATCAATGTAATAACCATGTGGGCAATTTCTGGGATGATCATTGGAGAAACAGGAACCTAGCAGCAACATGAAAAAGCACTTTATTAGTAGTAAAAATAATGACAGGACAAATAGGTACTGAATTCCTACCCAATATATATTGATTTTTGAAGGTGTTGATTAACACTGAGTCAACCATCATTTCTGGAATTATGTTCCATTATCTTACGGGATTTTTTTTATTGAATACTAACTTTGCATAAAACTTGTGTATTTTATACCTGTCCTCTTTTATCCTATATCCATTGCCATTTAAATATTTGCTTATATTTACCTCATCTATAATTATACCCTGAACAGTGTATCATATCTCCATTCAGTTTCTTTTAGCTCCAGGTTCCATTTACCTCCAGGTGCTTCGGTTTCCTCCCACAATCCAAAAATGAGCAGGTTAGGTGGGTTACATGCTAAATTGTCCCTTAATGTCCCAACACAGGTAGGTTAGGTGGAATAGCTATGGTAAATTACTTAGGATAGGACGGGGGAGGAGGAAGGTGAGCCTGGGTCAGGTGATCTTTTGGAGTAGGTGCAGACTTGGTGGGCCTCCTGCTACACCTTTGGAATTCTGTGGTTCTAAGTTCAGACATTTGAGCTTTTCTTGGTAACACAGGGACTGACATCTACTACAAAATTGTTAGCATTCCCACTGATCCAATCTTTAAGAGCCCAGAATGAATTAACTCCCTAATTGGGAGTGGAAGCTCTTCTGCTGGAGGCTCCGGCTTCATGGGGACGTTTAGATCTAGACCTTTCCCCTGTAGGGTGGAAATCTTGACTCTAAAGGCCAACAACTCTCCATTACCAGCAGTATCATGAGGAATGATAGTTGTTGCTGGTAATAATATTAGGGATCATTATTGGATTGCTGGAGAAATATAACTCAGGGCAGAATAGTGGACATGGTAAGGGAATCATGTCACTAGCAAAGAGGGGAGGAAGGATTGAAGGAAAGGTAGGACAGTGGATTTCAATGGAGCACTTCCTTGCTGTTGAGTCCCTCAATTGAGCACTGCATGTCTTCAAACAAGGTGTACACCACACCTCTAAATTCATCTGTTTGGTTAGTTTGGGGAGGGATAAGAGAGATGTGGGCATTAATTTTTTACCATCCAGTCTCTTAATGCCTGGAACCATCCTGGTCATTACTGTTAGGATCTTTTCTATCCTTTTCCTGATAGTGTGCCAGATTTGACTTATAGTCGACGAGACTGATCTATCATGTTCTGAGTTGTAGACCAATGCTCTGAAGATGTCCTTTATTGTGTGAGTTACCTGATTGATAATTACCTCATGTATGAAGCATGGAAAATACAGCTAGTAACTGATTTAGTTCTTAATATTTATGCCTCGGACATAAATATTATGCAATACCATAAGAAATCGCAAATTTGATCCATCAGTCAAATCCACCTTTGGTCAAAGTCATCAGGAAAAGCTGGCAAGGTTCATGATTAAATGTAATACAATGTTTCTCTTTCTGGTAATTTGCACCTAGGTAAGTCTGCACCTACTCCAAAAGATCACCTGACCCAGGCCCACCTTCCTCCTCCCCCGTCCTATCCTAAGTAATTTACCATAGCTATTCCACCTAACCTACCTGTGTTGGGACATTAAGGGACAATTTAGCATGTAACCCACCTAACCTGCTCATTTTTGGATTGTGGGAGGAAACCGAAGCACCTGGAGGTAAATGGAACCTGGAGCTAAAAGAAACTGAATGGAGATATGATACACTGTTCAGGGTATAATTATAGATGAGGTAAATATAAGCAAATATTTAAATGGCAATGGATATAGGATAAAAGAGGACAGGTATAAAATACACAAGTTTTATGCAAAGTTAGTATTCAATAAAAAAAATCCCGTAAGATAATGGAACATAATTCCAGAAATGATGGTTGACTCAGTGTTAATCAACACCTTCAAACTAGTAATTTCTACAAGATCACAGGAAACTTTTATTAAGCACTACCATCAAAACTGCCCACAGGAGTTGCTGAATGCAAGGGCATGAGAGACCTGCATTTATGATCAGCAGATTAAATCAAGGATGTTTCAGTGATGCATTTTTAATCTAAAATGTGGCACTTGCTGGAATCTAAAAGCACAGTAACAATTTAACTAATATTAATGCTCTGATGCCATCTTCCCAATATTGGACTTAGCTACTCTTGAGAGTTAGTGGGCAGGATTCTCCAGACTCGCTCACCCCGAAACTGGAAAATTCCACCCGAAATCAATAGACATCTTCATGATCCATCCCTCACCTGCTCCAAATCCCACCGAGGGCAGAAAGGTAAAATTTGCCTCAGTGTCTCTCAGTTTTTTCTTGATGTTCACTGATCAAATAGATCAACAGGAAAAAATTGACTGAAGAACAAGGGAATCAACTTTCACCAAAGCTGATTTTTAAAAGGAATATCCTTGGTGAGAGATGGACAATATGTTTACAAAATGTGTTTAGGTAACCTTTACCACTTTGTAAATACCTAATTCAGCACTGCGTATTACATCAAAATACATGGTGAAGTCCTGTTATTTCAAGACAGTTTGACTTTATCTTCCTGCACTGTTTTAGCACACCAGCCGAGTTGGAAAATGTCATGTTCATCTTGAGGAAAACAAGGTCCCAAAATGCAAGACGTGTGTGAAGATATAAATTATCATCATATTGTTCCCATTATGGGATCTAGTGAACTCACCTCACAAATAAATCCTTTAAAAACATGTAGCTTTGCAACAAATGATGGATGATTGATTCTGTTCAATACATGGATAATGCTTATAAAAATCACCAAAATAGAAAGATAATAAAGAAAGTGAACATCCCCACTTGTAACAGTTATTTTGGCTCAAAAGTAGTTACTGTGATCTAATGAGATACAGTATTCCATGCAAAGTTCTCCAGCAAAATTTATACTGCCATCTATTTTTATCAAGCATGCCACAAATCTTAATGAAACAGAGTGGTAAATCATGATCTGTAATTGAAGCCAATCTACCAACAAGCTCACCAGTTTCAGGGTCACAGTTATCACTAGAACCTTGACAGGTGCATGGTACACACTTGCTGAATCTTCCAAGCTTGCGATTTTGCCTTGTGTAGCCTCTTGCACATTTCTCACAGAATCGGCCCTCATAACCTGTTGGACATGTGCACTTCTCGACCCATTGAGCAGGGCTTCCAACACCAGGTCGGGCTGTATGGAGAATCACATTATCGATGTGTCCAGCACCTGTAATAGAAAGAATCTAAGTTACTTTCTGTGTATAGATGTTATGCAGACTGCAGTTGGATTAACTGAGTGGGAAAGAGTTGGAGTCAGCCACTGGGACTGCCAGGAGCCACGACAAGTATTCTTTACAGACCTACCTTAATGCAATGGGTTTTCGTCCCAGTTGTAATGAAGAAGTAAGGTCTCCCAATCTTACCCTTCAACACCCAAACATTCCCCATGCCCATCCATGCAAACTATGCCACCATCCCCCACCCATTCTATGGGCCCTTAACCCCAAGACAAGGTGTACCTCCCACTTTCCCCATCCATTCCTGTGATCTCCCTCCCATACAATCCATGGCAAGCTATGGTACTTCTATGACCATTCAATACATTGTATGGAAGAAATGAACCTTAGAATGACCAAAGGGTGTTTTAAAAAGCTTTTTATAAAGTCGTTTATTGATAACATTTCTCTTTCTTAAAAATAAACTCCTTTTTTCTACAAGCAAATACAAAAGTCAACCATGCTGAACCTTTCAAGTATCAATAGCAGAAACTGCAAGCATTTGAAACATCTTTATCTTGTGTAAGTAAAAATCACATCATTGACAGCATGAATCAGAGAGCCAGAAGTGTCCATCAATGTTTTGCCTGGAGCTCAGGTATTTCAACACTCTAATGAATTTTTAGGCTTGCATACCCAAGGTTTCAGTCTATAACTAAGAGCTGTTCCAGGAGCTAGTAAAGTAGTTCACTCATCTCAGCATCACACTCTCTTGAGCTGTCTGTATTGATGTCGAGACACATGCATGAGTTGCCAAAACAAGTGTGACCTTTGCAGCCTTTGAACATCAGCCAGGGTGTCTGCCTGCCAAACTGAAAGTCTTTGGAGCAACAGTCCTGACCATTCTACTCTATGCATGACAGACTTGGCCAGCATACTGTCCAAGTATGACAGTGCACTGTCAAGAAGCTCAACGACTTTCACTTGAGCTGCTTCAGGGAATCTCTATAAATTGAATTCCAGGACAAAATACCAGACACTGAGGGGCTCAGCCAAGCTAGCATACCAATCACCTACAACATATCACAATTGAGATGGCTGGTCAAGCAGCCAGAATGCTTGATCCCCGTTTACCAAAATGAATCCCCCACAGAAAAATTGGGTGAGATTTTCTAGTCGCATGTTTTCCAACAGTGGAGGCCACAGGATCAGCTGGTCCCATCAATGTCAAGGGTGTTCTGTGTGGCCTGCACCCTTCGCCATCAGGGAACCTGCTATGGGAAGGGGGAGATGATGGGGGGGCCAGGTCACCATAGGCAGGACTGGAAGATCCTGCCAATGAGAAGAGCCATAAAATTCTGCCTATTGAATCTGGAGAGTGATCTTATGACTGTCAAAGGGCATTATAAAGGTTTCACTAGGAGTTTTGACATTTACTTTGAGTCCTGGGAAAAGTTTGTCAAGGAATGCTACCTCTGATGAAATGAGATACATCCTCTTTGAAAAGCAATTGCGAGGCAGAAGGAAAACACAAAGAGAGGAAATCCATAGCCAGCAACGGACCCAAAACTCAGTCATCTGTGATCTCCTCTCCTATTTGCTGCACCTTCTGAGTACAAATGTGTTTTAGAAGTTATCTGCGTACGCAACATAACTCTACCAATTACCCCAGATGATTGACCGTTCTTCATCTCAAAGAACGGATAACAGATAATTCTTTTCTCACTTTATCTTACTTCTACCTTTTAATTTTTAACACTATCTTTCCTCTATTTCATTTATCTTTTAAAGAACCTGCATAAAGTCAACTTTCAGAAGACTTACTTTGCCTGCTGTATGTACCACGGATTTTGATGGCTTTCAGATTGCTCAGCACCCGCTGGAAGTCAAAGGAGGTCAGAAATGGCTTCCATCCATACTCCAAACCCTCATGGAGCCTACAAGCAAAATAAGGTTACTAATCTTTACATTTGAACGTCCACCATTGACTAATTAACAAAAACAAAATACAACAACATATTATAGTCCTTTGAAATGGCATAGTTTATGTTCTTGTGAAGAAGTTATCCGATAATGCAATCTGATAATGAGTTGGGTCTCAAATAGCCAATTAAACAATTAACTCCATTTATTCAATTATTTTCTTACCACAAAGTTGACTATGTCACTTCATTAGTGTAATCAATGCAAAATTTACATCCTTTCGATAGATGGGCAATACTCTTTGAATTTGATGCTGAAATATTCCCATTTAGTGCAGCTCAGGCCAGTGCTTCGTTGCTCAACAAGGGCATTAATTATAATGCATAATGTGCCCAAGCGATGGAATGAACCTACTCCATGATTGATACAAAAAGAATTCCACTCCTGGGTTAGCTGGAATGAAGATCTCTTGGATTCAGAACGTCTGCAATATCTACCTGTAGTTATATGTCTGCTTTGTCGTAGAAGGGATTGGGTTATTTTGTGCATTCACTTGAGCCGTCAGTGTTTGACTATCTCCTTCCAGTATCAGATCTTCTACAGATGGGTAGGCACCATTTCTTTCCACAAAGAATGTGAAGGAGAGATTCTGTCCATAACTCAATACTTGATTTCGCAGGAACTTGGCTAAAGATGAAAGAAACAGGTGGCATGAGTAATGGACTTCATTCCCAGCCAATCATTCTGCACAGCAAAGTTCCTTATCCTGAAACAGGCCAGAGTATGAGTTCTGCCTTAACATTTGCCAAATATTAATGATAAATTCACTTTAATCATTGTCTTCCTTAATTCTTGTAAAGGGATCAAGTTGTGGATCATTTATAATGGAGTAATGAAAGCAAATGGACAATTGTACTTTTGACTTGATCACTGGTTTCAGAATTTAACTCACATAATTAGTTTTTAAAAATTATATATTATAGTTCTTGTATACTTTCTCCACTCATGATGTTAACAAGGAAGACAGATGGAATAGCTGGTTAGTATCATTGTTATTGTAACTGTAACAGAGTAAATATGCCTACAATAAAGTCACAGACTAGTATCTGCTCAGGGTTGCAGAGCTATGCCAATGTCAGCGAGGGAACCAGAGTATGAAGATTTAAAAATATGGGGGGTAGCAGATTCTAACAATCTTCCAAGAGTTGTTGAAAAATTTAAAAATGACCAAACTTGAAAATCAAATTATTTCCATTAACAACATCAAATGTCACATAAATTAATTTTTTAAGGTAAGATTGTAAAGCACAACATTAGAATAGATAAATATCAGCAAAATACTTGTAAGTAGTAAGCTCAAGCAAAGTTGACAATCCAACTCTATAGTCCATGTTTACATTATGAAGTAATGAGTTTTAGAGGCAAAGACTTGCAAACACATGTAACTATGTAAAACAGTAAATTGCCAATTCTTAAAGAGGTTGCAAAATGGGTCAGAACATGTCACGTGTGAGATGGACATCCAAATGTTAAGTTACTGTGTCCTATTTAATATGGGCAGGTTATCAAAGAATGTATCAGCATTTTGACATAAATAAAATGAACCAGCAATAACAAAATTGTGGGGCTGATATGTGAAATAACCATCATTATTCTCAACTCACCCGAAGCAACAAAGAATATTGGGTAGTCATCAGTAGAGTGAACGATAAGGTCTCGTGATGATGATCTCATGAGAGGAAGGTCCCCACTCCTGCGGTATTGTGCTTTCCATCCTTCAGTACCTGCTTACAAGAACAAACCAATAAACCATACATGCCTTTATATAATTCATGGCAATTAACAGTCTAATTTTGTAAAAATATCCCAATTTAGCTGCAATTAGTAAGGTAAACTATTCTTTCTTTAAGCCAGAGAAAGACATTACCATGGAAATCATTATCTATAACATATTTGTTCAAACATTGAATGAGTTCAGACACAAATTATTTGTTCACTATCTTAATTTCATGAAGAGGGGTTTGATAGGACTGCGTTAAGCAGTTATGCAATATCATGACAGCAATTTTGAAACTATATAGTTTATTGATAATTCCATTGTGCTAAACTGTTGGCATTGCAATATCATTCTGGTGTTTGGTGGAATATTCCCGTTCTGAGATATTTCAGTTGGAGGTATCTTGCTTAGTAGCATTCTGACTAAAGTGATGATATTGATAGAGTGACTGCAATTTCGTAATGGCTACTCTTAACAGATACATCCATAAAGCATACACACTAACAAGCAGGACGGATTAAGGGGAACTAGTAGGTGCAGTATATTAGGATTTCCGGAAGGCATTCAATAAGGTGCCATAAACAAGTTAAGAGCTCATGATGTTGGGGTGATATATCAGCATCAGTAGAGGAGTGGCTACTTAATGGGAAACAAATAGATCATTTCAGATTGGCAAACTGTATCTACAACAAGGCATGCTACAACAATAAGTTCTGGGGCTTCAACTGTTTCTGATTTATTTCAATGGCTTGGATGAAGGGGCTGATTGTATTATAGCTGATCAAATAAAGATAGGGAGAAAACTCAGTTTTGAGGAGGACACAATGGGGTATTGATAGGTTAAGTGAGTTGGCAGATGGAGCATAATGTTGCAAAATGTGAAGATGTCTATTTTGTCCAGAAGAATAGAAAAGCAGAGCATTATTTAAATGGAGAGAGACTGCCAATGCTGTGGTACAAAGGGATTTATGTATCCTTGCACATGAATCAGGAAAAGTTAACATGCAGGTACATGAAGTAATTAGAAGGCCAATGGAATGTTGACTTTGATTGCAAAGGTAAAAGTAGAGAAGTCATGTTATAGCTGTGCTTGGCATTGGTGAGACCAAATGTAGAATACAGTTTTGGTCTCCTTAAGTAGACATATGTATGTACTACATTGGAAGCAGCTCAAAAAAGCTTAACTAGGATGGTTTCTGGAGTGAAAGCATTGTCTTATGAGGAAATCTTGAGCAGTTTCAGCCTATACTCATTGGTGTTCAAAAGAATGAGAGGTGACCTTATTGAAATATATTAGATTCTGACAATACTCAACAGGGTAGATGATGAGAGGATGGTTCCCCTTGTGGGGAAATATAGACCTGAGAAATACAACTTAAAAATAAGAGTCTCCCATTTAAGATGGTGGTGAGGAGGAATATCTTCTCTCAGAGAGTCATTAGTTTTTGGAGTTCTTCTTTCCAGAGAGCAGTGGGGACTGAGTCATTGAATATATTCAAAGCTGAGTTAGACAGATTTTTAATCTACAAATGAATCAAGGATTATCTGGTTATGTGTGGGTGAGATAACAGGGAGGATGGGAAATGGTGGGGGAGGACAGGTGGGGATGGTAGTAGACAGACAAATAGAATTAAGCCATAATCAGATTGGCCATGATGTTATAGAACAGGGTCAAGGGACCAAATAGTCTATTCCTGCTCTTTTATCTGATGATCTTTTGAAGATATCACAACAATATTAGTTTCTATTCTGTATTCTCTGTGATGGAAATTGTGTCTTTGATTCAATGAAGGGTTAAACATCTGGAATGATCTTTCAGCTCTTTGATTCTATCCCCTACTGTATGCAGTTATCATAGGAACATTTCCTTATCAAGTTCCTTTCCCTTTCCCCAATGCAAGTTTGAGCATAGATCAATCCAAAGCTGGGAATAGCTCTCCTCTCACATTCCATCTTAATATTTCCCATTCACCTGATGTAGGATTGATTCATTGCTGTGTAGAATTCTGTGGAAATGATTGCACTCAGGAATCTATTCCCTTGAACAATGAGCATTTACAAACTATTTGATCAGTAAAAGTAATCAGGACTGAGATTTGTAACAATCAAGAGGAACCCTGGACTGGCTAGTTTTTCCTTGTCCTAATCTAAGAGTTCTGAGTCCAATTGCAGCCTCTGATAATACTTTATATTTTTTACATACTTATACAGCATGTTGCATGATCTTCACAAGCAAATCATTCCAGGGATCTTTTCAATTAGGTTACTCAGCTGTTCTTTTCATACTCATTTTAAATTTTATGGAGTGGCCCACCATGAGTTCTGGCCCATGATCTCACAGTCATTCTCAAAGACATTTGAATTAAATTTCTTCCAGCCTCCTTTCACAATGAATAACATCTCATTCATTGCAGCCGAGTTGCTGCAGTACCTGAATCGAAGGTGGCGGTGATGCTATCCTTCTTGTAACCATCTCCCACCTTGCAGACTGATGAATGTCCAGAGCAGAAACATGCTGAGCAACCCATGGGGTTGTCTGAATGAAGATTATAATAACCCGGCTTGCAACTGTGGGAGAGAATAAAACATTTAGAATATATGATTCTTTTTTCTTTTTTTCCCCACCAGTTATTTTCCCCCGTGGGTACAGATACAATGTTCAGATACAATCTTTTAACTCAACAGCTGTAAATGTGAAATAAGAAAGTGATTGTTGACAAACAAAAAAAACGTGCAGCATGTCACAATCAGAACTTATTCCCATCACTAACTGCATTTTCCAGAACAAGTCAATGGATACCAACTAGGAGTGGGAGCCGAGGCAGAATTCTCACCTCTGTGACTGATATGTGCTTTTTAATGCTTCCAACACATACCAACTGTTAACACAGCACATACAGAGAATTGAATGCCATACATTTACATCCTGAACCATTACACAGGATGATTCATTCAACTCCTCTGCCCTGTGATCGGACAAGTTAAATTAGCAATGATGTCTTTCTTCTGGTGCTCTAGGTATTGCTACATTATACTGCCAATGCAAATAGCATCCTCCTTCTAAAGTATGCTCAGCATGATCTCATTGTAACGAACATCCTCTTCCAGCAGTAGGACAAATACTAAACTACAGAGAAGTACGCCAGATCAAAGCATCAGCCTTTCCTTTTTTAACTGGTCAAAGGTCCAAGTGATGTCTCCATCACTTGATCCCTGTGAGAAACTGATGCCTGTAAAATGGATCACAGATTTTGAAATCTTGAATGAACATCCACCTAGTGCTAAAACATTCCAAAGCCCAAAAATCCAAGATAGAAAAGACAAATGTCTTAGCATTAAGAAACAGATATCAAATGCAGTTCACAACCAATCAGGAAAATGTTTCAACATCTAACATCTAGATCAGTGGGATTAAATTAAGTCATCTATACTAGATTTCTGTGCTGAAAGCATTGACTTGAACATCGTTTGATGAAAACAATGCTGAAGTAAGTGTCCTCCTAGAGATAAGAACGAGCAGTCTCATTGACTGGCAGAATAAGCCAAAGCTACAATTCAAGAAGACAGCAAGGCTCAAGGTTAAAACAGAAAGGTAAATCCAGGAGATAAAGAACATGTGGTGGTAAGAGAAAGCAAACAATATGCTGACAGTCATGATATATGGAGTCTGTTTGAAGTTATGAGGACATCTATAGACCAAAGTCAAATGAACAAACTCTCCTTCACTCACAGGATTGTGTTTCTCATTTTAAGGATGGCAATGCCATCCGTCAACACTGGAAAGAACATTTCTAACAACTCCTTAACCATGAATCCACAGTGGCAGCTGATGATTGCCAGTCTATCCCCCAGTGCAGTGTGGTAGAATCCACTGATGGATTACCATCAATTGGAGATTGAAATAAGAAATCAAATAGATGGAAAACAGCAAAGTCCGCAGACACGTTCAAAGCTATTGGACCTTTGCTCACATCAAAGTTAGAACTTTCTGGCCGTTCATGCCAACGGGATCTTCTGGTCCCATTTCCACTGCAGGTTTCACAGCAGCAAAGGATGCTTTCAATGGGAAACCACTTTGAGAATGACAGCGGAACCAGAAGATCCTGCTGCTGGCCTATAGTGGGTGGTCTCTCACTACAACAAAAAACATGGCAGGTTGCACAAAAATCCTGCCCCAAGGTCCCATGGACTCAATCTATGGATTCTGGAGAATAAAGAACTTATCCTCCTTTCCAACCACACTCTTCCCTCCCTCACTCACATCCCTACCAACCACTACCTTCAGGAATGTGACAGTTGTAACTATCTTCTGGAATATGTTAATCATTTCCTATACCTATGTAGCCACCTCTCTCAAAAGGCCATCAGAGATGCAACACCGGATACATGACATCAACTCCACCTTCTACAAACCTGTGGCTATTTACTAACAAAGATCTCTGCAAGTCAGCAGAAGTCCTAGTGTACAGAGCTGTAGTCATCTCCACACTTCTGTATCATTATGAGTGTCCCAGGGAAAGATTAAGTAAATACTTCAAAGGTATTCTGAAGTGTAGCAGCATTGATAATGATTGAGAGGAAGTTGCTACCAATCATTCAAAATAACCTGTGCACCAAACTGCTTCACACTTTTAGTCACAGCATCTTAATGGCGAGGCAGAGCAGAGAAAAAAAGAAATGGAAGCAAATCCTGCATTCTGGATCCCACTACCTTGTGGGGCATCCTTGCCCCATGTTCCAAAGAACTGTGTGTCAACAATTAGTCTGTTCAGTCACATGTAATACATATTTTGCAGATTTGTTGCAAGTTTTTATAATCAAATTATTTTCCATGAATGGTCCCCATTTAAATTTAAAACTGAAAAAACACCCGGTATCCAGCTGTTTTTGAAACAGACAATAATAACCAATTTTAAAGATTATTAAGGAAGTTGCAGTTTAGAAAAATGCAACTGTAGGTGCAAGTTCACAAACTAGTGGAATGAAACTGCAGAGAATGGTTGAAAAAGTAGCAAATTAACCAGTATAGAATACTCGAAACACTAGTAAATCAAATTCAGGAATGTAGAATAATTTGTTTGCTAATATTCATTACAAATGTAGTGTTAAAAGCTTTAAAATTGAACTACATTTTTTGAACAAAACGTAGAGCACTTACCGGTTACAGTTGGAGCCTTCCACATTATACTTACAGGTGCATGTTCCTGTGTCAACATTACAGATTCCCGTAATGCCAGCCATATTACATGTACAGCGCCTGTCAATACCAAATACAGTTTAACAATTAAAGATAAACTGTATGTCAAGCAGTGATTCATTTGTTGCAAGTAACAAATGCTTTCCTTGTAATTTTCTCCCATCTGGTCCTAAGGGTGTTACTAATCTTGCATTTCATGTGGTTCCATAACTGCTCTGTATGCAGAGAATTTATTATAATGAAGAAGTGCAGCTGGTGTTTTTTTTTCTTATTCATACTGGCAAGGCCAGCATTTATTGCCCATCCTTAATTGCCCTCTCAGAGGCTTATTAGGCCATTTCAGAATCAACCACATTACTGTTGGAAATCACATTTGAGCCAGACCAGATAAAGAACAGCAAACGTTCTCCTCTGAAAGACATTTCCCATGAACCAGGTGGGGTTTTAAACAACAATCTAGTGGTTTCAAGCTTGTTATCAATTTGTCTAATGTTTTATTCCAGATTAATTAATTAATTGAATTTAGTCTACATCAGCTGGCATGCTAGGATTTGTATTCATGTCTCTGGAGAATTCATCTGGGCCTCTGCGTTACTCATCAAGTAACTTTAGCATTATGCTACCATCCCGACAAAAGGCCAACTTTATGACATATGAAGTGATCTGGGTTTGTGTCAATACATTGGGATTACAGCATGGGAGGCTTATGTGTCACCAAAACACTGATCCAGCCTTACTGAGCTAAATGGCTTGTTTTTGCAATGTAACATTCTGTGGAAAGTGCAGAGGCAAAATTATAAGAAAATTCCAAAAGTTGCATATTGTAAATAAAACGGACTATATTGCAAATAAACAGTAAATCTATCAGTATCTCTATAGGGAAAATGACAGTTTACTTGTCAATTGCAGAATTGACAAAGGATCTACGCACAGAACGCTAGCCTATACTATAGGATGTAAGAACAGAAGTAGACCATTCAGCCCATCGGGTTTGCTCTGCCATTCAACAAGATCATGACTGATCTGGCATGATAGTTCTCAACTTCAGTTTTCCACCTTATCCCCATAACCCATGATTCACTTACTAATTAAAAATCTGTCTATCTCCTTCTTGAGCATACTTAACAACCCAGCTCTACAGCCCTCTGTGGTAAAGAATTCAACAGTTTCACTGGCACCTAAGGAAATAAATTCCTTCTCACCTCTGTTCTAAATGGGCAAATCTGCATTCTGGGAGTATCCCCTCTGGTGCTTAACTCTCCCACAAGAGGAATCAACCTCTCAGCATCTACCCTGTCAAGTTCCCTGAGAATCCTACATGTCTCAATAAGGTTGCCACTCAATCTTCTAAACTCCAATGAGTACAGGTCTCACCTACTTAACTTTTCCTCATCAAAAAATGCCTCCCAACTGGAATCAACCTGGTGAACCTTCTCTGGATTGCCTTCAATGCTTTTCTTAGCTAAGGGGACCAAAACTGTTCATAGTATTCCAAGAATTGTTGAACTAGTATTGTATAGTTTTAGCAAGACTTTCCTAAGTTTATAGAACATAGAATCCCTACAGTGCAGAAGATGTCCATTCAGCCAATCAAGCGTGCACCAATGCGCTGAAGGAACAGCTTACCCAGGCACACCTTCCTGCACTAGCCCCATAACTGTGCACATTTACCATAGCTAATTCACCTAACCTATACATTTTTGGACATTAAAGGGTCAGTTTAGCATGATCAATCCACCGAACATGAATATTGTTGGACTGTGGGAGGAAACAAACACAGACATGGGGAGAATGTGAAAAATCCACGCAGACAGTCAGCCAAGGCCAGAATCGAACCCATATCCCTGGTGCTGTGAGGCGGTGGTGCTAACCACTGTGCAACCGTGGCCCCCCTCTGTTACACTCCATTTCCTTTGAAATAAAGGCCAATATTTCATTTGTTTTCCTGATTATTTGCTGAGCTTCTATGCTAGCTTTAAATATTTCATGCACGAGGATCCCAAATTCCTTTGTGCTGCAGTTTTCTGCCATCTTTCTCCATTTACATAATATTCTGCCCATTTATTCTCCCTAGCAAAGTGCATAACTTCACATTTTCCTACATTGTATTCCATCTGCCGAGAGTTTGTCCACTAACCTAACCTGTATATATCCATTCCTCTGTAGGTTCTTTGTGTCATCCTCACCACTTGCCTTCCCCACCTGTTTTTGTGTTGTCCGCAAACTTGGCAATTGTACATTCACTTCCCTTTTCCAAGCCATTAATATATAATGTAAATAATTGTGGCCCCAGCACTGATCCCTGTAGCGATCCACAAGTTACAGGTTGCCATCCTGAAAATGTCCCTCTTGTCCCAACTCTCTGTCTTCTACCAGTTACCTATTCCCCCAGCCATGCTAATGTGCTATTGCCAACACTATGGGTTCTTATCTTATTAAGAAGTCTTTTGTGTGGTATCGTATTAATGCTTTTTGGAAATCCAAGTATATTACATCCAGTGATTCTCCTTTATCCATCCTGCTCAACACCACTTCGAAGAATTCTAATAAATTTGTCAGACATGATTTCCCCATCATGAAACATATAAGACGATTAGAGGTTTAGAAAGGGTGGACAGTGATAGCCTTTTTCCTAGGATGGAGAAAGCTAGCACGAGGGGACATAGCTTTAAATTAAAGGGTGGTAGTTATAGGATAGATGTCAGAGGTAGGTTCTTTACCCAGAGGGTGGTAAGGGTATGGAATGCCCTGCCTGCTGCAGTTGTAGATGCGCCAAGTTTGGGAGCGTTTAAGAGGTCGGTAGATAAGTTTATGGATGAAAAGGGAATGGTTTAGGTTAGAGGGTCATTGCTTTTTCTTAATTGGTTGGCGCAACATCGAAGGCCGAAGGGCCTGTTCTGCGCTGTAATGTTCTATGTTCTATGAAACTATGCTGATTCTGCTTGATCAGATGATTTCTAAATAATATTTCTAAATACCCTAACATGTTCCCAATAACAATATCAACCTCCCAGAATGTTCTGTTTCTATTATACATTAAATGTACAGCTTTTGTATGTCACACTGTGGGGTGGGAAAATTTCAGTCAGGAGAAGTTTTCAGCTCACTTACTTGCAACCATTGCTGGATAATGAGTAAAAACCAGGCTGACATTTGTCACATTTGTCTCCAATCACACCTTCTGGTTTACACCTACAACGACCATATTCATCACAGCCACTTCCTGTGGAACCTGAGGAAACATTAAAACAGGGTTTTGTTGCAGGCACGAAATGTAGTTCATGTCAGTTTTCTTAACACTAACTGCTGATCAGAATTTCAAGACAATAATCCAAGTTGATCTTCAGTATAATGCTAAAGAACTGGGTTTTGCATTATTAGATTTGCTGTTCTGAAGTCTAGGAAATATGTAAAACTGAGGTTCAAATAAATATTATAGAGAGGGTAATACTGAACAAGCTAGCTACAAGTACTTTGCATATCAATGTCACAGTTCAAGGCACAGCTCATTGTTCCAATATTTTCAAATGGATAAAGAGAATTTTGAATAATGCACTCCCTTAATTATTGCTTAACATTTGAACTATCCCATACACTTTATTGCAGTCTGTTTACTACATGAACAAAGGACAAAAATCAAAGCTGTTCTTTTTTCTTCATCTTTTCTTCAAACTCTCTCTTAATCTTGAGAGTAAGTAGAGCAACAACCTGCTTCCTGGGTACTCTCAATGCTGTCTTGGGTAAATCATATAAAAGATAATACTTCCAAGGAGTCTTTGATATCACCAGTTTTATATCACTAAAGACGAGATATGTTTTTTTTTATTCATGAGTGGGGCATGGATGTCGCTGGATGGTCAGCATTTATTGACCATCCCCTAGTCGTCCTTGGAGGAGTGTTGAGAGTCAACCACATTACCGTGACTCTGGAGTCACATGAGACCAAACCAGGTAAAAAAGGCAGATTTTCTTCTACAAAGGACAATATTGAACGAGATGGGTTTTTCCCACAATCATTTCACGGTCATCAGCAGATTCTTAATTCTAGATATTTTTTTATTAAATTTAAATTCCACCATTGGCTGTAGTAAGATTCAAACCCAGATTTCCAGACAATTAGCTGAGATTCTAGATTGATAGTCTAGCAATAAGTCCGCTAGGCCATCACTTCCCCATTAAATTATAATGTTATTCAAACAGAGTAATTTTATCTTTCATAAAATTAGTAAGTACCTATGCAGACATAACATTAATAATATAACAATAGCTAGCCAATTATTGTTATCAGTTTTACCTACATATGTTCATTGGTCACAAGGTAATAATAAACTTCTACTAACAGGAGCTTCACTATCTCTACTTCTGGTTGTTGCCATTTCCATTCTTATTAAAGGGTTCTGAACAGACAGTGTTTGGGCTGTGCAGTCTGTGTAATCACACAAGCCTCTGAATCAGTCAAGAGTACTGAGCAGATCAAATGAAAGTGCATTTATCCAAAAGCTATTATAATAACTAATTATAGCTGATCCCATTAGTTAGCTATTTTTACATTACCAATAGGGTGGCACAGTGATTAGCATGCTGCCTTACAGCACTAGGGGCCCAGGTTCTATCCCTGGCTTGGGTCACTGCTTGTGTGGAATTTGTACATTGGCTCTATATCTGCATGGATTCCCTCCAGGGGCTCTAGTTTCCTCCCACAGTCTGAAACATGTGTTGGTTAGGTGCATTGAGCCAAACAGGTGTTGGAGTGTGGCAACAAGGGGAATTTTGCAGTAACTTCATTGCAGTGTTAATGTAAGTCATTTTGTAATATATAAATAAATAAACTTAAATAAACATGTTTTTCCGTATACAGATTTGATAGATCAAACTGGTAGTGTTTATTATAATTTGTTGTAAAATGCAAAGAATCCAGACAGAGGCCTGGTACAGCATTGTTATAAGATAAATATTGTTCCTGTCTTAGTGATGCTGCAACTTCTGTTTGTTTTCCGTCTAAATAGCTACCTCCTATAATCACTGTTTTGTACGTATACAGATTAAAGTGTTTAATTGCCTCAATATACATCATTATGTGCTTAGAAAAATACATAGACTAATAAAACAACTGGGCTGGGGGAAGTATATGCTAATATTTCACTACTATAAAGCCGTATTTCATAGACTACACTGATTCTCTAAAGGAACCCAAAAATTTTCTATTGGCATGTAAATAATAAGCACGTAATAAGAGGTGGAGTGTGTCCAATTAGAAATAAAGATATGATACTTGTTTAGAGATACAGGTTTAATAAGCAATTGTATTAGTGTCTACTAAAAGATAGACAACAGAACACTGGTAAAAGCAGAGATAGTAGTTGCAACACGGGATGAAAATTAATAGGCAGATATACTGAAAAGTTTGCCTGTACTTAGATAAATTGCCTGGTCTGCATAGCTTGCATTTCAGGCTGCTAAAGAAAGTGAGGTGGAGATCGTAGTTGTGTTGCCATAACTTTCCAAACTTCCCTTGATATAGGGGTAGCGCCACAGGTATGGAGAGAGGCATATGTGATTCCTTTATTCAAGAAAGGGTATATGGACATTCCTGGTACCTACAGATTTAACATCAGTGGTTGACAAAGTTTTAGCAACAAGAATTGGGTTGGAGGGGTGAAGCAACACTTGGAGAGATTTGAATTAACTAATTGCAGGCAGCAAGGACTTTTTAAAAGCAGATCATGCTTGACTGATCTTATTTAATATTTTCATGAAATAACAGAGGATGCAATAGATATTCTTATATGGGACTCTAAGACCAAGGGCCTGGTGAAAGGCTAGATTAACAAAATTGAGGCTCATGGAATAAATGGCCAATATCAGTGTGGATTAAAAAACAACTGGTCTCAGGACAGAAATCGACACGTTATGGTAAATGATTGCTTTTCAGACTGCAGGTTGAAAGATACAGGGAGCACGGTAGCACAGTGGTTAGCATTGCTGCTTCATAGCACTAGGGACCTGGGTTCAATTCCTAGCTTGGGTCACTGCCTGTGAGGAGTTTGCACATTCTCCCTGTGCCTGCATTGGTTGCCTCAGTTTTCTCCCACATTCTTAAAATTGAGCTGGTTAGGTGCATTGACCTGAACTGTGATGACTAAAGGAATTTCATAGTAACTTCACTGTGGGGAAAATAAGTCCTACTTGCAGCTAATAAATAAACTTTACTATTTTGCCAGCCCGCTATGCTGCGGGCCAGGAAACGGCATGAGGCTGATTACAATATGCTAATAGTGATTAGCATCTCTTTAGCAAGCCTGGGACTCAATTGTTTGGGCTCACTAAAATTCCTAAGGTTCCCACCAGCAGGGAGTAAAGCTGGGCCCCAGCAATATGGACCAGATGTGATGGCCTCACTAGTGGGGGCAGAGGTCATTGAGGCTCCCCCCCAGCAGGTTGGGAATGGGGGGGCGGTGTTGTCAGTGCCATCTTGGCAATGCTACCTGGCACTCTGACAGTACTAGCCTGGCACTGTCCACCAAGCAGTGGTGTAGTGGAGTAGGAGGATGAGCGCTTCTGCGTAGTTTGCACAGCGGTTGGCAGCTGAGGGAAGGGAGTGATTGGGACTGGCCTGGCCATGCTCCAGGGTTGGGCTGGCCATTGGGAGATTGAGAAAACCATTGGGAGGCCGTGGCTGGCAATCAGGGGAGGGTCGGGTGCAGGGATTAGAGGGATCAGAGAAGCCATCGGGAGGCTGGCGATCAGGAGGCCAGCAATGGGCAGTCAGTGCTGGGAGATTGGCGTATGCACAGTGATCCACTCAGAGCACTGATGCCAGCCTCTCAGACAGGATCCATTTTCTGCCCATTGGGCATGTTTTTTGGGAAAAATCACCCTCTGGGCTGTTTTTATAATCACTGAGGGTGAAACCATTTGACTGCAACAGGACATAAACAGGTTAGCAGAATGGGGGAATAAGTGGCCAATAGAACTCCACACAGAGAAGTGTGAGCTTAAGCATTTTGTCAGAAGAAACAATGAGAAGCAATATAGACCTAATGATACAGTTCTAAAGGGTGTGCAGGGACCTAAGAACAGAGAAACAGGTGCTCATATGCAGGGATTTTAGAAGGTGACTAGATATATTAAGTGAATAATTAACAAAGCATTTGGGAGCTTTCGTTTCATAAATACAGCCTTAAAAAGTTCTGGTTAGAACACAATTAGATTAAATTTTCATGCTGCCAGCAATGCTCTCCATTGGCACTGAGGCGTAAATTCAGGAGTCCTGCTCCTGAACCCAATCTCTGCCACGTTAGCAGTGAGGGGGGAATCAGACTGGGTTGAAGAATATCAGTGGTTCACAGAAGAAGTTGCACATGTTAAAGTGTAGCTGCCTTCAGTCTGGTCTGATTTTCACAGGGAGAGAATGAAAAATACAATTTATGCACATTAAGCCTGGTAGGAGAAAATATAATCTTGCCAGATTTTTTTGGAGATGTAGAATACCTGTCCGGAGAGGTAAGCTATCCTTTTGGATATGGTCCTGTGGCACCTTTGGAGCAAGGTCAATAGCCCTTTCGGAGAGCAAGTGCCCTTTGAGAGGGTTTGCAAGGATGTTTCCATGGATGTGGGATTTTAGCAACGAGGTTAGATTGGAGAAGATGGGGTTGCTCCTCTTGGATTTAAGAGATTGGGGAGGATCTGGTTAGTGTTGCACAACGCTAGGGACCTTGATTTGATTCCGGCCTCGGGTCACTGTCTGTATGAAGTTCATACATTCTCCCATGTCTGCGTGGGCTTCTTCTGGGTGCTCCGGTTTCCTCCCACAAAGATGTGTGGGTTACATGGATTGGCCATGCTAAATTGCCCCTTAGTGTCCGGGGGTAAATACGGGAGTTGCAGGGATAGGGCTTGCATGGGATTATTGTCGGTGCAGGCTTGATGGGCCGAACAGCCTCCTTCTGCACTGTAGGGATTTTATGAACTCTGTGACAGAGATGCATAAAATTATGACTGTTTAAACAATGTAGACAAAGCTGTTCCCATTAGCTGGCTGTACAAGGACTAGAAGACACAGGTTTAAGGTTTTAGACAATAATATGGGAAGTGAGGATTTGAAGAAGAAGTATTTTTAATGGTGAATGGTAATAAACTGAACCCCCTGTTTGTGAGGATGGTAGAAGCAGAAACGATTAGTGCTTTCAAAAGGAAATTGAAGGACATAAGTGTGCAAAGCTATGGGGATTGAGCAGGGGGATGGGATTGCTCTATGAAGAGCCTGCATAAACATCCTTCCTTGTGCCATAATGTTTCTACAACTTAACGAACTTGGTGGCAGTATTGTGGGATATCACCTATGGGATCTGCATGACTTTTTTCATTGGCATCACTGAGAAAACCTACATGATCTCCACTGGTAGATGCTACCTAACCCCAGGGAATCTACAAAGTCTGCACAGTACTGCTTTGAAGTTGCAGTTCACAAACAACATTTTTCCCCTAATTATGTTTGTCTTGTCTTTTCTGTTTTAAATCAAGGGAACATTATCAACCACAATTGCAAGATTCCCTTCTATCAGCTGATCTTAGAATTATGTATGATTACAGTACAAAGAAATGAAAACAGACTCATGTCGAAGTGGGTCTGAATAACTGCCATCACAGTAAGGCCTCATTACAGCAAAATAAATGCAGGGCACTGGTTGGTAGGAGAGTGAGGTGGCACAGTGTTTAGCACTGTTGTCTCACAGCACCAGCGACCCAGGCTCAATCCTGGCCGAGGTTGACTGTGTGGAGTTTGCACATTCTGCATGTGTTTCCTGTGGGTGCTCCGGTATCCTCCCACACTGCAAAGATATGTAGATTACGGTGGTACAGTGGTTAACACTGCTGCCTTACAGTGCCAGCGATCCAGGCTTGATGCCCAGTTTAAGTCACTGTCTGTGCAGAGTCTGCACATTCTCCCCGTATCTGCATAGGTTTCCTCCAGGTGCTCCGATTTCCTCCCACAGTCTGAAAAATGTGCTGGTTAGGTGGAGTGGCCATGCTAAATTCTCCCTCTGTGTACCAGAACAGTTACCAGAGTGTGGCAACTAGGGGATTTTTACAATAATTTATTACAGTGTTAACGTAAGCCTACAGGTGAGATTAATAAATAAATTTAAAAAAAGGTTAGGTTGGTTGGCCATGATAAATTACTCCTTAGTGTCACGGAGATTAGCACAGTACATATGTGGAGTTATGGGGTAGGTCCTGGGTGGGGTTGTTATCAGTGCAGACTCGATGGGCTGAATGGCCTCCCTTTGCACCTTAGCGATTCGATGCTTCCTGTTAACGCATACTCCCAAACAAGCAGTGTTCACCAAATCATATGTGGAGATTGATAACAAATATTGAAGGTAGAAAATGGTCCCAAGAGCTCACTCAGATTCTTTCAGGTAAAATAAAAATCGATCAAGATGTCATTCTTAATTTGATTAACTTTAACCCTAATCCAATATAGGCTTAACTTTCAGCTTAACATTATAGAAAGGCATGATTTCTAATTCCATGCACTTACCCAATGAGTTGCATCTGCAAGGTTGACAGTATCCACCTGGTCTGGAAAGGTAGTGATTTTCCTTACATTTCTCACAGTGTAGACCTTCAGTGTTACCGACACAGTTCAAACAACGTATACCACTTCCAGTCTGTTGGTATAGTTTAGGGTCCCACTCGCATCGGTGAGCTCTGCGATTACAGTTGCATTCTGTGGCGAGACAATAAATAACATGAATAATAATGTCTGCAAATGATAAAGCCATCACTACTAACTGAAACCAGTATATTTTTTATTCATATTGTTCCTGTGATAACCCCAAGGACTTGCAGGGGGATTTATTGTAGGACTTGTAGAATATGAGCTCTCTGGAGAATAGTAATTACTTACCAGGTAGAGCCCATATACCAAGCCCTCTATAAAGCAGGCTTCTGAGCAGGTCCATTATTATATCATCCTAGTTGAGGCCTGATTCACCAAAGACTTGTGAGTTTGCTTTATTTTATTTTGTGCAACGAAGCACTGTTCTTTTGCATTGTTATTATAGTTATAATGTGCTCACTCATCATGATAGTACTCATCAGCAGATGCAGCAATACATTAGCAACAGAGGTCAAAGTTCACCTGACTGATAAAAACAACTCTTTCTGCATGGGCTAAGATCAGTTATTTTCTTTGATGTTCACACTAATCATGGATAATAATTCTGTTCTGCCCATGTAGCTACACAAAGGAAAGGCTGTAATCGAATATTTCACCTTTGACCTGTAACCCCATTTCGCTGTCAAATGATTTGGTACAAAATATTACACTACCCGTGGAATTAAATATCACATTTAAGAAAGTTGAAATTGTAACAAATTACAAGGAAACCCACAGCACAAGATTCATAAAGTAATGAAATGAAAAGCATTATATCAGTAGGGAAGAGAGTAACCATAGTAACCCAGAAGAGCTATTTTCTAACATCTCTGAAAGCTATCTCACCCAAATGGAATGGCTTGGCACCATCTCAACCAGACTTTCACATATCACTGCACATTACCATGGAACTCACTTACAAGCTTTCAACTATTTATAAGAGATGATTTACTGTAATTTAAAATAGGAATACTGTATCCAACAACACTTAATTTTAGAAATTGCCATTTCTCTTCTATTAGAGCACATCTTACATACTTCTTTATTAAAAATATTTTAATAAAACGGGCAAATAACACAATTTTTTAAAAAACAAGTTCTATATAGTTTACCTAGTCACTGCAATCAAAGTCATTCATAGTACAGTATTTTAAGACAATCTGATCAGATGATAAGGTGAAATGTAAATGCAAATATTCCTTTCTTATACTTGTTTCTATTACAGTTCCAATCAATCAAGTTCCTGCTCTGAATACAAGCATTTATCTTATGATCTGTAGTTTAACTCATTTTTAATGGTTATCAAACACATATTTCCCACTTTAAAGCTAGCCACAAGTACACAAGCATCTTTAGGGCAACTTTGGCTATTTTTGTTTCATGAAATGGCTGACTTCCATTATGAAATCTAATGAGATGAGCAGACCCAACCTTTTAGGTTAAGGGTACTTTGCGCAAGTTATTAAAAATACAGATTACATCAGCAATACTCTGGAAGATTGCAGACTCCAGTATACAAGAAAGTACACAAGGTGGCACTGTTTCTCTTTCAGATCAGAAACCTCGCACTGTCTCCTATCACAGTGCTGTGCAATCACATTCACGTCTTTACAGACGTGCAAGAGGATCAGCTGCTTCCTTTTTTCCAAGCTGCGTGACATCTTTCACATCACAGTGAGGCAAACTCGCTGGGGTCTTTTAAGAGACTTCTGGATGAGTATATGGGATTTAATGGGATTGGGAGTTACAGATAGTTCTATGGCCTGGTAGGTATTGATATGATTGGCACAACTTGTGGGCCGAAGGGCCTGTTTGTGCTGTAGTGTTCTATGTTCTATTTCTACATCATTCAGCAAAGTGTAGTACTTGCCATTATACTTGTTATTTCATAAATGCATCAATGATTTCAATCAAACATAGGTTGCATACAGAAGCAATTGATGAACATTCAAGGAGAAGTTCGTATTTGTTGTGACTGTAACTATGCAGCCCACAGAGTGCATTTATGGTGCTTGTCTTTCTAGAAAAGAGAATTTATCATGTCCCTTTTATTTGTCATTTCCCACTTTCTCCTTTCTTCTCCTGAAGGCATTGCCTCATGCACAGATACAGATCTACTGGCAGTGCTCACCCTTGGGCATCTCACTCAAATACCAATCCTTCATGTGTGAACTCAGGCTCGAATGCCAGCCAAGTGCCCTGATACATAGCCAAATCCCCACCTTGCCATCATCATGTGACCTATTGGCTTGGAGTATTTATTGCTCTTCAGAACCACTGTATATTTTATTATCAAAGCATAGAATGTATATGATTCCATGACCTAAGTCTTCTTTAATCTTAAGGTCTTTCCGTTTAGTTTGAATAGTGGGCTCTTTTAAATAGTAACATATTCCACATTCACATAACAGTGCACCTAACTTTCATGTCTTCTTTAGATTTAGATCCTTACCAACATGGATCACTACATGAAGTGATCAGCAAGAGAAATGCGAGTTGATTTCCCCCTCCTTAGCTCAAGGGCACTGGGGCCTACTAGACTACACTTAACACCCACGCTTTGCTAGCTGAACAGAGACTGTCAGCGATGAAACCTGATACCTTCTAGTCTGGCCAAATGCAATAAACTGATAGGGAGCCAGTATGTCTTAACAAGCATGTTTGCCAAACATCTGATGAAAATCAGACCTTACCACTGCAGTTTAAAAGCTTCAGCCCAGTACATGATGACCCCACAGCAATAAATGTTGTACAACAGTTTCAACTACTCCACAGAAGCATACGTGACAACAGTCCCGTTACGTGCTCAGTGACTGTGGCCATAACATCTGCAAAAGATGGCTGTAATTCAAATTGCATTTTGCCAATAATTACCAATGATTTGGCAGCTTCCATTTAAACATAAAACAGCTGCATGAGTTGCAGTTTATGGTGCCATGTGGCTAAACTCTTCCCCTGCCTGTATCCTCACTATATTTGAATCAAGGTCAAGTACAACACAGAGCCTTTCCCTTCCATCCTGAATTTGCTAATATTTAGTTCACAGAGAAAACATGGAGTTATACTTCAATTTACAATTTAAACTACAATGAAGTAGTTGCTGTCCAATATTTTGACAATTGTACTGAATCATTTAATCCAACTAATGAACAGTTAACAATTTCTCATAACTGTAAGTGATTTGAATGATGCAACACCACAAACTGCTTGTGTGGTAATGTGACGATTTTTTGGCACAGTATCATAGGATAAGGAGGTAGCGAATACATTAATTTCTGAAGGATAAATCACTTGTCCTATTAATAAAAAAAGTTATAAGAAAATAATTTTCAATCCTTTTCCACATTGCTGGTTGCAGTGTTTGCTAAGGGTTGCAGGGTTGTAGATGTGTTAATGAAGTGTTAATCAATTGAAGAAATTGAACTTTCTTCAATTTCAGATAACAGCTTGGTTATCTGAAAGTGACAGTGGTTTTGTTTTGAGTCTTATTTGAGCTCTAACATTGTAACATTACTCATGTGCCTTATTCTTCATTATTATTGGTGTAAAAAAGTATTGTTAAGTCATACTTTGAAACACAGTGAACAAATGTCCTCATGTTTTTAGCTGGAATCTGGCTTTGGCATCTCAACAGACTTGGAAGTAATGCGATTTGTAGTTTGTGATCCAAGCTTTTATTGAAGTTCAACCATGCAATGTTTATTGATCACCTCAATGAGGCATGAGACAAGTACCCTATAGCGCACTGTACAAATTCATGATAAAGCAGTTCATTAAGTACACGCACATACAGTCACAATAACACTCATCACTCTTAGAACTCTCATTAGCAATGCTCTTTACTTTTCATATCCATAGATTCTCACTAAATGTTGGATAAATTTCCTGCCTTATCTCACCTGGGATTAGCAGGATACTGACTAAAGAATGATATTACTGATACTTTTCTTTCTGAAATAATTTATCAGCTACCACCTTTAGATGCATTTTAGCTGTCCCAGTGTGATAGATTTACTTATTTATTTCCCCTGTCTTTTTTGGATTGGCCTCAGGTTTAACCCAAGAGTCCTGACCAAAATTAATTTTTTGAATTCCTCTACATCCATTTTGTTCTGTAACTATCCAATAATTCCAACTACACAGCAGCAATTACGCTACCTGCACCCCACACCTTTGCACCACTTAAAGTCATGACTATTCCTGGTTACTTTCTTCAATTTCTTTACAATATGACATGATAAAGGCTCCTGAGTCCTTTTTGAACACTGATGCTTTATCATCTTCCTGTTATACAATCAGGCCTCAGCTTTTCTTCCTGTCAAAACAAATAATAATCACTTCTGTGCAAATGTTCCTGAGATTTAAAATATGCGACTAAAATAAATTCCAAAATACTTCATTGGCTCTTTGGCTGAAAAGTGCTTTTGTACAACCATGAATGGCCTTTTATAAATGTAAGTCTTTCTTAACCTTTCATTTCTTTAAGGGAATATTTTCTGATAACTGTTCTTACTGGCTTTGCACTTCACAACCATGAAGTAGTGTAATCTTGTCCTACTGTAATGTTGTATTGAAACAGACCTTACATAACTCCGTAAGGTTTCCTCTGAAAAATCATCATTGTCTGAACATACCGCCCATCGCCAAGATGGTGTTTACAGAATGAATTCCAGTTTCCTGTTGTCTTTGACCAGACCAAGGGAGATCTGGGAAACACCATTAGGCATGCAAGTATCTCCTTTTATAATAGTTAGTAACGTGGGTCATTTCATTTGAATACTTCGTCCTTTAAATAAAACATTTCACAAAAGTAGAAATTGAGATGAAGTTGATATTATGTTGGGTAATCAAAAGTTTGATCAAGGAGATTGCGGTGATTGTCCCTTTAAAGATCAATCTGCAGAGTAAGGAGCAAGGTAGAGGGTCACCCTGAAGCATGGGCTTCTGTACTCTTGGGAGCTTAATACAATCATAAGGCTGCAAGCCACTGTAGTTATAACCTGTAAATAAACAAATTGTGTTTTCCCTAAACCAATGAAAGAGCATCTTTACACAGGCGAAAGGTGGCACAGTGGTTAGCACTGATGCCTCACAGCACCAGGGACCCAGATTCAAATGCAGCCTCAGATGACTGTCTGTGAAATTTTCTCTGAATCTGTGTGGATTTCTTCCGGGTGCTCCAGTTTCCTCTCATACTCCAAAGATGTGCAGGTTAGGTGGATTGGCCATGCTCAATTGCCCCTTAGTGTCAGGGGGATCAGCAAGGTAAATACATAGGGTTACGGGGATAGGACCTGGATGGTATTGTTGTCGGTCAGGCTTGATGGGCCCAATGGCCTCTTTCTGCATTGTAGGGTGTAGGAATTCTATGATTCTGTGCTTCTAGTTGAGGTTTGAGAATGGAATGGACTTAAAAAAGGAAAGGAAGGTTGAATAACTAGTTCAGTAAAAATCTTACTCCAAGGCACTGAGTGATTGACTATTGAAGAATTTTAGCTCCCTCGTCCTATTCTGTAATTGTCTAATTAATTATTTTACTCTTACCACCACACACACCTGCCATCTTGCACAACTGCCAACCTCCCTACCTTGCACCTTACCACCTTATCCACCTGTCATCCTGCACCTTGAGCACCTACCATACTATCATCTCACCCACATGCCATACATCCATCTTCCCCATACCCATCTACCACCTTACCAGTCACTCTACTATCTCACCTACTTGCCACCCTACCTGTCTGCCATTCTACCCACTTATCCACTTACCTCATCCTTCCTACCTACCTATTCATCATTACCCTATCCATCCACTCACCAAAATTCATCCAACAACCATTTACTAACAATCCCATAGAACATTTAAATACACTTGATGACAGTTAGTGCCATAAAAAGAGAGTGTGTGTTGTGCTGATTCTCTTGACTGCTCTCTGTGCAGATTCTAGTACTGACGAAGGTTTCCTACATCATGGATCAGAAGTCAGTACCTTTTCAACAAAGGTGGCTGGTTTTCTATCTGATCAGCATCAGATACAGTGGCTGAGAATCTCCCATCCTGCTACACTAAATTTGTAGCACATTGGGCCAGGTGATTCTCACATCAGCCCATTCATGAGGTTCCCACAAGCATTCAAACCCCGCTTACATCTCCCAGCTCTGAATTTCCAGCGGCATCTGTTCCATGCCAGAAATCAGCAGAGAGGTGCAAAGACCATTTATATCCTCATTGTAATACAATTTAACTACGATTAACAGGCCCGGGACTGAAGTATCTCACTAGTACCGCCCACCCTTCCAGAATATATCACAATAGCTCCCCATTTTCGGGGAGCTAACGGCCCGAGTCCACTGGAATGAAGGGTTGGGTGGCAGGGTGTGTCCCTTAAGCATTGGCACACACTGGCAGTGCCGGACTGTGCCTCCCGCACTGCCCAAGGCGCAAAGAGCTAATGTCGGGAGCACCTTTGCACTGCTCATTGGGCATGGGGAAGATCCAAGGACATGGGGCATATGGGAACAGGATTGGTGGGGGTGGGGATCCCACTGCCTACTCTGCAGTCAAGATCGCTGGGGAAAGCAGGGAGATTAGTGATTGGGGTGGGCTGGGAAGGGGGATGATCAGGCGGGAGGACAGTTAGCCTGCGAGGGGATGGAAAAAAATCAGTGGAAGGTGCTGGAGATTGCGGAAGGCCAGGGGGGAATGGGATGTCTACACTGGCCTAGGAATGATCAGGAGATCAGCAGTCATGCCCCAGAGGGGGGAAGGATGGGGAGTGTGGGGATGGAGGGCCAGAATTACAGGAATCGTGGGGCTTGCCAGGGATCGAGCTGGCCAGCAATCGGGAGGCCATCACTATGGGGTCACTGCCAAATTGGCGCATGTGCATGTCCCCACTCAGCGCTATGTTGCCGCCCTCTCATAGTTTTTCAATGATATTCTAGTTTTCAATGATATTCATGCTGGTGACCTCTGCAGTGCACAGACTGTGGGAGATTTTTTTCTGAGCTCCCACTGAAAATAACAACATGAATTACTCGTTTTCACTCAAATTCAACAATTAGAATTTTTTTGAGAGAATTCCACCCAATGTCTGCAAATTTGTAATATCTCCAAAATCTATTTTGCAGGGTAACAATGCTCAACAACAGGCACAACTGTTAGTGAATTATTGCTTTTTTTGGAGATGACAGATACCTGATAGATAAAAGCCTACATCTATGGGAAATTGGTGCAAGGAGAAAACAGCAAACGTCCTCTTAACAATTAATATCGCGAGGGTTTTGAAATCCATCTGGATAGGCACACAGTTTATCATTTAATCTTCATCAAAATGTTTTCTGGCATCCAAAATAGTTTACAACCTCAAATGAATGTCAATGAGGCCTGAACTCCTAACTATCTGTCCCAGAGGTACAATTGCTGTCAGAGTAACTGCTGCATGTCAGATAGCTTCAAGAGTCATTCAAATGTTTGCCAATCCATTGTTGTGTAAATCCTGTCTTAAAAGATACAAATAGATTGAGTAAGTAAGCTAACAAGATTTCAGTATTGGTCACAGAAACAGGAATATGTTAGTAATGTAATTTTATTGTATTTTTACAGTTGCTATCATCGAGCTGTGAAGGAAGGGATTGTCTGAAAGTCTGACACCTGGTTCTTACAAATAAATGAAAAGCTGAAATCAGATTCAACACTTGCACTCAGTACTCAGAAAGGCAAGTTACAGCTAGGCTTTGTGATCTCACACAAAGGCCCCCTCTTCTCTTTATTCAGGAGGCGTCAAGGCTTGTTCCTGCATGTGAGGGCTTTGGCCGTGATTGTTGGATCATTCCCCTAGCCAGTTTCAAAGGCTACTCAGGGGGACAATGCAAAGCACCCAATCATCACAGGCATGGCTCATTAACTGTTCATCCCAGACATAGTCACTATAAACCACAGAGTAAGCACATTGTCTGTCTGAATTTGTTTGACTCTGATTGTGCTGATAGGCCAAAAATAGGCATCATTATAAATATGTTTCTGCTTGAAGATAAGCTTAAAGATTGCAAAATGCTTTGCATATATTTCACAGTACATCACAGGGATCACTGGCATTATGAATTAATGTTTCTATTTAAGATCAGAACAGTCATCCAAAAAAATGTGTTATTTTCATTCAGGTCACAAATGTTTCTAGAGCTGATTGATCATGCATGGTGGCACACTGGTTAGCACTGCTACCTCACAGCATCAGGGTCCTGAGTTTAATTCCAGCCTTGGGTGACTGTGTGGAGTTTGCACATTTTCCCTGTGTCTGCGTGAGTTTCTTCTGGGTGCTCCAGTTTCCTCCCAAGTCCAAAGATGTGCAGGTTAGGTGACTTGGCCATGCTAAATTGTCCTTTAATGTCCAAAGATAGGGAGGTTAGTGGAATAAATATGTGGGGTTACAGGAATAGGGCGGGGAGGGGGGGTTCTGCATGGATAAGATGCTCTGTCAAAGAGCCCATGCAACCTCGATAGCCAGAATGGCCTCTGTCTGCACTATAGGTGTGTGAGAAAAGTTTTTTTTAAATATTTGTCCTAAGTTTTATTCTCCTTTGAAAATGGCATAACAAGGTAAATTACAAAAATACGTGCTGATAAAAACAGACATTAAAACACTCAACATACATTGTAGCAAAATTAGTTTAAAAAAAGATGCCAAACACTGAGACCTGTCCTAAATGGTTCTGTGCAATACCATGTGATTTATTTACCCACCAATCAGCAAAGGAACACATGATGAAGCCATTTTCTGTTCTTGTCTCATTTTCTTAATGAAATCAGAACAGGTGTAGACTATGTGGCCTCTTTTGCCTGCTCCTCCACACAATATGGTCATGGTTGATCTTGTATGCCTTAACTCCACATTACTGCCTACTCTCCATATTCCTTGATTCTCTGAGATGTTAAAAAATCTATCTCAGTCTTAAACATTCCACAACCTTCTGGAGTGCCAATTTCCAAAGTTTCACAACTCTCTGAATGAAGACATTTCTCTATACGTCAGCCCTAAATGATCAAACCCATATCCTGATACTGTGTTTCTATGTTCTAGATTTCCTAGCCAAGGGAAACACCCCCTCATTGTTTGCTTGTTCAGAATCTTGTATGGTTTAATTAGATAATCTCTCATTCACTTTAATCCCAGTGAATATCAGCTTAATATATTCAGGCAACTCTCTTATCTCAGGGACCAACTTAGTGAACCTTCTGTGTACCTCTCAATGCAAATATATCCTTCCTTAAATGTGGAAACCAAAACTGCACACAGTACTCCAGGTGTATCATAGGTGCGATCCAAAACCCTGCACAATAGTAGCAAGGTTTTCTTATTCTTGTATTCCAGTCCTCAGTAGTATGTATTTTGTACAGCATCCATGGAGTCTTACCTCAGTGCAAGTTAGTAATTTCAGTACAGGAAATTGGAAGGAAGAAACTTTGAAGACATTTGAATAATATATTGGTTGTAAGATAAATATGGGATTCTAAACTGTCTTGAATGTAGCTCTGAAAGCTTAATTCGAGTCTGTTTTCTCTAAGCACTTTGCTGCACTGGATATATTAATCACAAAATACAATCCAGGTGCTTCAACACTGATTCAGCTATCAACTTCTAGACTGGGTGGAATAGTGGTTTGTGACCAATGTTGGAGTAAGTGAAGTGAAATGTTGCTTACACAGTTCCAAATCAGCAAATAGGTTTCCTAAAACATGCCTGGAACTGCAGCCCAGATACATAACGTCTATGCCACTAACATCATCATCGCACATAAAAAAGGAAAGAGAAAATAAGAACTGGGAGAGTGTACCACAAAAAGAATTGTGGTATATATGAGCTTATTGCTATGTGAATTGCTAAATAATAACCCATACCTATTGAAAACCACATTTATATTTAGCACATCAAAATGGGCAATGGTGTTTATCAAAGAAAGCAAGTATGTATTATATTATCACTCCTTGTCTAATTACTGAGTCTCCACTTCTGAACGGTTGAAGTAATATCATTCAGCACTGATCAGGAATTGAACTTGGGACCTTCTTGGTCCAAAACGGGCAGAAGAATTACTCAGATCAACCAATTCAAGAGCTCTTTCTTAAATGAGCATTTACTTACAAGAAAACCCTAAAAGAACTTATAGCGTAGATTGTGGATATGGGAAAAACTGATATCTGTTACTGAGAGCAGCTTGAACAGCTAATACTATCAACAGCCACTTGCCCCCACAAAGAAATTGCAATGTATGCAACAGTCATTGGGTGTGGCTTTGATTCAGAAACCAAGGCCATCATTATTCTTATACCTAAATTTGCAATTGTTCAGAATGCAATACAATGGGGCTTGACTAGTTACACTCCCATTAATTTTAATTATTTGGTGGGAATTTTTGTGCAAGTCATCATCTTTGCAGGAGACACATCTTTGTACTAGGAGACCAATAATTGTTGGCGATGAAAGAATTTATTTTAAAAATTAACTTTAGAGTTAAAGCAGAGGTTGGGATGGAGGGTTTTGAAGCGTAACTCGCAGATCTGAAGTCTCCATGTCCAATTTGGCCAGTTTCACCAACCTACAAATCAGTTGTTCACTCAAAATGGATGTGTGGGGGTTGGGGGGGGGGGGTGCGGAAACAGGTAAAGATCAGAAAACCCTGGGCCAGCCAACAACATTCAGGTAAAGTGGAAGGTGGGAATGAGCAGTTTGACAAGTGAGAAAAGGGATAGAGAGTTACAGTGGCCACTCCAGCCTGTCGGTTATTGATATTACCTCAGTGCCCTAAAAGGATTATTGGTCTCTGATTATATATATGTTAACGTATATGTTAATAAGGTGTTCATCTGTGTCAGGCAGAGAACTTAACCATTGACATAAAGGTGGAAGCCTTCCATCTGGTACTAAGTTTCTGTGTTATGGGTGGGGTGGAGGGTGGAGACTAATGAGAAACCAGACTACATCTTTCTTCCCTGGCATAATTAATTATTCAGGGATTTCATCCCATCCCCCACACAGAGCAGGCTTGATTGCACACATCCCGTTGTCATATTGAGAAGGCACCTGATATACTGACCCACAACTGAAGAATGAAAATGGACCTATTGAAGAGATCAAATAGACCGACACAAAAATGCTAAATGTGGAAGATCCACCTGTTAGATGCTCTCCTCGCCCACTGCTGTGATATTGCAGGGCTGGCTGGCATGATTCCACAATGCATAAATTTGCATCTATCATCTAGGCAAATCCCACCTGACAGGTGCTATCAACATCTATGGGAAACATTCCAATTTTCCCATTGGCATGGGCTCTTAGTGCCGATTTGGGTGAATCGTGCCCCACATGTTGGCATCAGGTGAGAAAAACAGATACTCGATTTTAACTCTTCTTCTGGTCATTTTATTTCAGATGGAGCAAAAAAAAAATTCCTCTTTTGTTGAATGCAAAAGCTCATTTGCGCATTTTTGATTATTCACTATTTTCTGTCATGTATCTGCTCTTTCTAATATTGTGGGTTCCATTATACATTGAATTTTCTCCTCCTAATCTTAGAATTTCTCATACTTCTGTCAGCTATATATGAATATGTTGCCTCTTGGCCTGTTAGACGCCCTTAATTGTTTATTTGAAAATAAAGTTTTGCAATGCACCAAACTTTCCCAATGTGGACAAACTGCTGATTTGTTGTTACCCTTCTGTCAAGTTTATTTTTCAGCAAGAAACTTTTCTATTTAAATACAATCCAATTTAGGCCAATTGAAAATAACAACAGCAAATTCAAGTCCACTGTGAATTTCACGTAAAAAGACAATTGTTATGAACAATTACAAATCTCGGAACACTGTGAAAATCCTGATACTATCCTTAGTTTACCTAGGAGACAAGACTTCTCTTTTCTTTACTTATTTGCAGAATATGGGTATCCCTGACAAGGCCGATGTTTATTGTCCATCCCTATTTTCTGTTAACCAGCTTCTCAAAATGCTGTTTCACAGTAAGGTCCTGTACAAGTTAACTTATATATCACCTCTTGTTTAAAATTTTGACGTCTAAGCAATTCTGGAGTCTATGTTATTGAAAATTCTGTTGTTCAAATTGCTTTCAATTCAAACCTCAGTAATTTTCTAAATTTCATAGAACAAATCCAGTAGAAATGTTGGCTGAAGTAGTTAGGAGCAATATAGAACCGCTAAACAGAGTTGAAGCCAAGTCCCGGATTCACATCTCACTGCAATTGCTGTTCATACTCATTAGAATTTTCTTAATTATTCACTATCAAAATTGAAACCACGCAATGTCATGTGAATTGGAGAAAGTGAACAATAAAATTTTATTGCTACTTTCTTTGTCGCCCCCTCCTGCATTCATGGACTTTCAGCTGGGATGTGGGCAAATGGGCACCAAAGCTTTGACATGAAGTATTGCTAAGCTACTGATCATGGACTTTTGCTTATTAATTTACAGATTTGAGCATCACTGGCTAAGCCAACATGTATTGCCCATCCCTGGTTGCCCTTCAGAAGGTGGTGCTGAGCTGCCTTCTCAAACCACAGCAGGCCCTGAGGTGTAGGTACACACAGCATACAAATACTTCGAGCAAGGGGGTGAAGATTAATGATTAGGCAGTGATCAATTAATCAGTAAGGAAGAACGGAATGAAACTGGAATGTTATATCTCCCAACGATTAGTCCTCAGAATCATTTTCTCTGACTCCCTTCTCTTCCTGTAAATTTATGGTTTACATTTGGTACCTTACCTAACTGACCCAGAAAATGAGCATCGGGAGATTATTTATGAGAGGTCATGGTATCAAGTCTACATTTGTTCCTGTCTACACCTCATACCACGGTAGATAAGAAACAGGGTCAGGAATCTTGATTTATTAGCGCAGGGCACTAAGACCAATTAGAGCAGTCCCACAAAAGTTTGCCAACTGGAACCAGCAATATGCCCATTTTAACAAAAAGTCAAGTAGAAGTTTGTTCTGTAGCTTGGGCTAAAGCCAGATTGACAAGATTCATGTCTAGTAAGATTACATCATTGATCGTTATCTATGACCCTCCCCACAATACCAACAATGTAACCAAGGCACGTTGTACGACTGATAACCGAGATAAGAGGCCGACCATTCTGCAGCATTCTATAATTTGAACAACACACATCTGATAGTCACAGGTCAAACATTAAAAAAAAACAGTTGGTTTCGAGACACTTGTTTTGATCTAAACCTATTCCATCTGAATGTCTGACACCAAGCATCACAGTCTAGTTTTCATTTGAAGCTGCAATCAGAGTTTCTATCAACTTTGTGCATTTTTAAGATAAACTAACTCATCCTGACAAGTACCCGGATCAACTTAATAGTCATTATCCATTCTTTTTCTATTTTACTCCTTTTTTGAACCATATGATTAAGCATTGACGTGATGTGGACCTTCAATCTCTGTGCCAGCAGCTTAACAGCCAAAGCTCTATAATATGTCAGTGCTTCAGGGACCAATATGTTCATCAGCTCCATCATCTCAACTGGAAAGATGCTTTTCATAGTTGATTCCCCAGTAGGCAGATCCTAAGGAAGTAGAATCTTTTTGTAATCTCCAAAATTTGGAGAATAAAAGGCTAGACTTTTCTGATTTCTCATCTTCAAGGCCATTTGGACAGCTTGAAGAACCATAGAGGCTTTCAAGAAGTCACTTTCTTTCTGTTATCTACCCTCCTGTAGCCACACAAGAATGCTGATGGTCTGATGGGATGTCAAAACATCTGTACGATTGCTACCACCTGAATTAATACTTGCTAGAGTGCGGATAAGTCAGCTGGGCCAGATTACCTCAGCATCTGCCAAGAAACCCCAGTGAGCCACTGGACTCTCAGGCTAGAGCAACAATACGTCACCAGCCAAGAACAGTTCAAGGTTCAAATACGAGGAACAGCAGTTTCACACTGGGTTTATTGAAGTTAGGAGGAGACAACTCATTGGATGAATCGAGTTCTGGAGCTTGTATAAAGAAAGGAACTATAGATTTTCATCACTTACCTGACAAATAAATAAAAGCTAATTATTATTTGCAATTAACTTAAACACATTTACATTATTGTCAGTATGGCATTGGCATATGAGTTGTCCAAAAGGCCCGAATGTTTGTTTTCCAAGATGTAGAGAGTAGTAAAGGATGAAATCAGAGGAATTCCATCTAAGCTATCAGGATAAAGAAATGAGTAGGTCACCAAATCACTGAACAATGGGCTAATCATTCATAACTCTTGCTTCAAGGCAGTGAGGTGGCATTCATCCTTTTGCTTCTTTTTATTAATGTGTAGGACATGGGCGTCACTGGCTGGGCCAGCATTTGTTGCCCATGCATAGTTGCCTTGAACTGAGTGGCTTGCATGGCCATTTCAGAGGGCAGTTAAGAGTCAATCACATAGCTGTGGCTCTGGAGTCACATGGAGGCCAAACCAGGTAAGGATGGCAGATTACCGTCTCCAAAGGACTACAGTGAACCAAATGAGTTTTTCATGACAATCGACAATGGTTTCATGGTCATCGAGAGAGTCTTAATTCTAGATTTTTTATATTTGAATTCAAATTCCTCCATCTGACAGGTTCCCAGGACATTAGCCGAGTTTCTGAATTAATTGTCGAGCGATAATACCACTAGGCCATCCCCTCCCTACTTCCTCCTGCCTGCCCCGTCTGATATTATAGGTGTTACTGCTCCTACAACTGCAGGCCTGTTTGTGTGCTGAGGTTATGCAGGTGCAGCACAGCATCTCTGAGGCAAATTGCTGGGATTCCCCCAGAATTGCCTAGATACATGACCCTCTCTCATCTTTCTGGTGACTCATAATATTCCTGGAGATCACTTGGCTTTGTTTCTATCTGTTTTTCAGTGTTTATAAAAAAGTGTCATGAGCTAATTCAGAAAATGACTGTTGACTGTACGTTCTGTATGTTGAATAGAGTATCCTACCAGCAGACGACCCACCACCCCTGCCGCCCTCTACTTTGCTGCTGCTATTACTCCTATTGTTGGCTCCTGGCTTTTTACTCCTTTGTTAGGAAAAAAAAGGGTGGTTAGAGGAAAAATCGGACCTCTTAGGAACAGAGGAGGGGAACTGTGCTTAGAGCCCGAGGGAATGGTGGAGATCCTGAATGAATACTTTGTGTCGGTATTCACGAAGGAGAGGGGCTTGTTGACAGCTCATGTCTCTGAGGAAGCTGTGGACCAGTTGAGGGAAATATCCATACCGAGGGAGGAAGTGTTAGAGCTTCTAGGTAGCATTAAAACTGACAAATCTCCGGGGCCTGATGGCATTTATCCCAGGCTGCTTACGGAGGTGCGAGGTGAAATTGCTGGGCCTCTGACGCAAATCTTTGTCTCTTCTTTGGACACAGGTGAGGTCCCAGAGGACTGGAGAATAGCTAATGTTGTACCGTTGTTTAAAAAAGGTAGTAGGGATAACCCTGGAAATTATAGGCCGGTGAGTTTGACGTCAGTGGTAGGGAAGCTGTTGGAGGGGATTCTTAGAGATAGGATGTATAGGCACTTGGAGCATTGCGATCTGATTAGGGATACGCAGCATGGATTTGTTAAGGGGAGATCGTGCCTTACAAATCTGGTAAAATTTTTTGAGAGGTAACAAAAATGGTGGAAGAAGGGCGAGCCATTTATGTCATCTATATGGATTTCAGTAAGGCGTTTGACAAAGTCCCTCATGGGAGGTTAGTTGAGAAGGTCAAGGCTCATAGGATACCAGGACAGGTAGCTAGATGGATAAGTAACTGGCTTGGTAATAGGAGACAGAGAGTAATAGTGGAAGGGTATTTTTCTAGCTGAAGGTCGATCACTTGTGGTGTGCCACAGGGCTCGCTACTGGGACCTCTTCTATTTGTAATATATATAAATGACTTGGAAGAGGGAGTAAGTGAAGTGATCAGCAGGTTTGCAGACGATTCAAAGATCGCTGGACTTGCGGATAGTGAGGAGCATTGTCAGGCGATGCAGCAGGACATAGATAGGCTGGTAGCTTGGGCAGATAGATGGCAGATGGAATTCAATCCTGATAAATGTGAGGTGATGCATTTTGGGAGAAAGAATGTAGCGGGGAGGTATATGATAAAGGGTAGACCTATTAAGAGTATAGAAACGCAGAAGGACCTGGGGGTGCAGGTGAACAAGTCTCTGAAGATGGCAGAGCAAGTGGAGAAGGTTGTGAAGAAAGCATATGGTATGCTAGCCTTTATAGGAAGGGGTATAGAGTACAAGAGCTGGCCTTTACTGTTGCAGTTGTATAAAACGTTGGTTAGACCTCATTTGGAATACTGCGTCCAGTTCTGGTCGCCTTACTACCGGAAGGACGTGGAGACTCTGGAGAGAGTGCAGAGGAGGTTTACCAGGATGCTGCCTGGTTTGGAAGGTCTGAGTTACGAGGAGAGGTTAGGCAAATTGGGACTGTTTTCCTTAGAAAGACATAGACTTAGAGGAGATCTAATAGAGTGTACAAGATTATGAGGGGTATAGATAGAGTAAACAGGGTTAAGCTTTTTCCTAGGATGGACTCGAATAGCACGAGGAGTCACGGGCTTAGGGTGAGGGGGGTAAAGTATAATTTGGATGCTAGAGGGAGTTTTTTCACACAGAGGGTGGTGGGGTATGGAATGCGCTGCCAAGTAAAGTGGTGGAGGCAGGCACTCTGGAGTTATTTAGAAATACTTAGATGGGCACATGAACAGAATGGGAATGGAGGGGTATAGAAAACTGATTTAAAATAGGGATCATGAGCCTTGGGAGTCCCTGGGAAGTGGGTAAATAGATAATGATATTGATGTACTTGTTTTTATCCTACAGGTGCTTTGGTCCACCTTGTTGTCTAATGAGGGGCATACACGCGATGGGTCGTGAGAGGGCTGCTCTTGGATTTTTTTTTTCGAGAGTATCCTAGTGCTTCACGTCGTTAGTGTACGCTTGACCTGGACCATTTGATGGGCAACACGACAGCTCAGTGACTATCGCTGTGCTGTGCAGATACATGGATTTGGGCCTGTGTCTGTGGGAGTTTGCGCATTCTCCCCGTGCTTGCGTGGGTTTTCTCCGGGTGCTCCGGTTTCCTCCCACATCCCAAAGATGTGCTCTTAGGCTAATTGGCAAAACAAATTCTCCCTAACCTGTCTCGAATTTGGTTTTTAATCCATAGATCTATAAACATAGACAGGGATCATGGGTAGAGGTGGGAACATCAGGGTGGCGGCGCAGGCTCGTTGGGATGAAGGGCCTGTTTCCTGTGCTATTTTGTTCTTTGTTCTTTGTTCTCCAAATGAAATTTGCACCATGATGAGCAGATAGAGATTATTAAGGATGAAATGGCAACATAAGCAAGCAAAAAGCAAGCCAACATATCAGGCAATCCAAATAGATAAATATTATAGAATGTTACAGTGTAGAAGGAGGCCGTTCGGCCCATTGAGCCTGCACCAACAACAATTCCACCCAGACCCTATCCCTATAATCCCACTTATTTACCCTGCTAATTTCCCTGACACTCAGGGGCTACTTAGAATGGCCAATCCATCTGATCCACATCTGTGGATTGTGGGAGGAAACCAAAGGAAACCCACGTGGACTCAGGGAGAACATGCAGACTCTGCACAGACAGTGACCCAAGGCTGGAACTGAACCTAGGGTCCTTGATGCTGTGAGGCAGCAGTGCTAACCACTGTGCCACCATGCTGTGATCCAATTAGCTAGAGGGTGAATGCCACTTTAAATATAGTATCAGTGTCTCTGACATATCGTTTACTGACAAGTCCAGCACTGGGTAGGATTGTTCATTTTAGGTTAAGATAGCATTGGATTCCTAATGGCATTATAGGACCCTCATTTATATACAATGAGGTGACCAAAATCTGCCTATGATGAGTGGGTGCCTCAAAAGGTGTGGGCATCAAATGGCACCAGGTGGAAGCACTTAGGTGTCACCCTTAGGAGTAAGTGACTTATTTTAACCATATGGTCACTCTACTCCCATTGATCAGATTGAGACTTGAGTTTCAACTCCTCTCAATTTCATTAATAATTGGAAAAACAACATGCCTGCTTCTGTTTTATATTAACCAATTAATTCCATCACAGACTTCCCTTTATATTAAAAGTCTTCTAGTTCCCCAGGAAATAAAATGAGAATCCAGGTAGCTCCTAGCACTGCAGCACAGTCCCTCCTTAATATAGCCCAGCAGTAAAAAAAGCCTGTACAATTTATGATCTACCTATTAGTCCCAACTTGTAATGAGTTAGTGTACAGATTAAATATATTATAAAACCAGTTCAGTGCAAAATATATTGTAATCACATTCTACTATAAGCTAATCATTCATAACTCAGTAAGATCTTGAATATTTTAGCTGTAATGCTTCAATGATTGAAAAGTAAGCACAGAGACCTACCTACATATCTGCTACCATTCCAAACATAGGTGCCGGACACACAGGATGAAACAAAAATAAAGCCAGTCAGTGCCAGTGAGAAATATGCGTTCATCTTTAACTAAGAGCTTCACTCTGTGCAGAGAGTTTATTGCAGAAGAAAACAGGTATGTTCTGAAAAGTTCACTCAATGAATTTATATTGCCTTCCTGTCTGACTAATTCTGACACATCTCAGAACTCTTTGCAAGCAAATAACAATCCGAAGTCTCCCAATATGATTCAGACGTGAATAGGAGCCAAGCCCTCAGTGATCAGACATGCTCTGCCCCATCATTCAGAACCAATCTCAACTCTTGCAAAATATCAAGCCCTGCCCTGCCCTGCCTTGCCAACCATTTCTGGAACCATGCCAAGCATTTGGAAGATACCAATTCAGAGAAAGGTAAAGTGCTCCCAATGTTTTCAGAGCCATTCCACTTTATGTCATCACTTCGTGTAAAATAAATACTCAAGCCATTGTTCTCTTTGTAAATAAAAACAATGACAAAATATTGGAATTGCTTTACAATACCTTACTATCTGTCAGTACATGTGAACAGTCAAAGGAAACAAACTGATTTAAGTTAGTTCTATTAGCATAACCGGTGGGATTTGGATTCTGGCCAAAATAGGTGAGGTTTCTTACATCCTCTTATCCTGAGGGTACAGATTTATGCTATAATATGATTCACAGGTATCGGACACTCTTCTGCACCACACAAGTGACCAATCATTGAGTATGAGTAATGTAAGGGAAGGGTATCTCACTGGTAGCATAGGAATAGGAGTAGGCTATTCAGTCCATTGAGTCTGCTCCGCTGTTCAATTAAATAATGGCTGGTCATCTACCTCAATGCCACTTCCCCCTTTCATCTCCATCTACTGTGATGTCAAAAATCAAACATACTTCATTCACTGTGAAGCACTTTGAGACATCAAGTGATTATGAAAGGTGCCATATACATGCACGTGTGTATGTCTCTGTGATGGAGGATGATATGGGTGAAAACAGGTATGCTCTGAAACTGTAAATTGAGTGTATGCCTTTATATACGCCCTATTTGTGATCAGAACTCCCTACTCACCTGACAAAAGGGAAAGGTCCTGAAAGCTAGTGACATTTGCTACCAAATAAACCAGTTGGACTTTAACCTGGTGTTATGAGACTTCTTATTGAGTTGTTTACATGCAGCGTCCCTTGATAAATCTGCTCAGATGAGTCCGAAGGCGGTGCTTTTCATGTGGGGATTTTTTTTCTTAAGTGCCTAAAAATTGCAGTCCAAACTACAACACAGGGGCTGGTAAGATTTGCACAAGTTTTCACATTGAAATTGGCATTCCACCCAGGAAGTTTGGCATGCTGATATGTTCACCTCGGACTAAAGGCAGACAGACACTGACATCCCTTCCTGATGTTCTTAAGTTGCTGAAGGGTCAACACTCTGATGGGTCTTCAATGTAGCTGTCTTCAGAATCCTCATCGAGTTTTCCTCAGGATTGGAATTGAGGTACTTTCCAGAGGTACTTGCAATAGAGAGGAGAGATAAGTAATAGCAGGGACTGTGAAATAGAAGAACTCACTCACATTTTCTAACAGCGCCAAGCACCCAGGTTCAATTCCTATCTTGGGTCACTGTCTTTGTGGAATTTGCACATTCTCCCCGTGTCTGCGTGTGTTTCTTCTCGGTGCTCTGGTTTCCTCCAACATTCTGAAAGTCGTGCTGGTTAGGTGCATTGACCCAAATAGGCACCAGAGTAAAGTGACTAGGGGAATTTCACAGTAACTTCATTACAGTGTTAATGTCAGCTTTACTTGTGATTAATAAATAAACTTTACTTTAATATAGAATCTACACTGTCAGTACAGCACAGTCCATGTCTTCTCCAGCCAATTGAATGGTTCTATTCTCAAAATCAGAGAGCACCTTGATCTCAGTGACTCCTCTGCTGGTATGGTACCCTTCCTTCTTATTATGAGCCAACTAGTCTTGCATGAAGACAGGTGGAGAGACTGTGAGCAAGTCCTATGCCAGGACATGTGTGGATGGCAAGTGGCATCATCTACAGGAAAAGGACACAAGCTCCAGAAGAGATGAGGCCAGGTGAAAATGTGAACATGTGAGAGTGAATAAATAATGATGCCCCTTGAGATAACAATGAGTGAGATTCTGTGTGGTGAGGTCACATACCAACAGACTCAAGAATAGCTTCTTCCCTACTGCCAGGCCTACCTTGTATAAATGTCCCTATCTTGTATATTTATATATATAAAATGGACCTGTCTTGTATAAAGCTAATCTTTCCCTACACCCTTGCTATGACTGTAACACTACATTGTGCACCCTCTCCTTTTCTTCTCTGTGAAGGGTATGCTTTGCCGGTATAGCATGGAAGAAACAATACTTTTCACTGTGTACTAATACATGACAATGATAATAAATCAAATCAAAATTCAGCCCAACCACCCAGCACAAGAATCGGGAATAAAGCCTTTCACACAGGAAAGTCAGGAAGCAGCCATGGGGATTATAGTGCTTCTTTACATATTTCCTTGTCACATCTTCAGCCCCCTCCACTTTACATTGCCACTTTGCTTTCAGTGACAAATTCCAGACAACTGGAGAAACCAGTGGACCTACAGTTAAGTTACCAAAAACCAAAAAAGAACAAAGAACAATACAGCGCAGGGAAAGGATATTTGGCCCAACAAGTCTGTGCCAACATAGATGCCGCTCCAATCTAATATTTTCTTACCTCTATGTGGTCCAAATCCCTCTATTGTCTGCCTATTCATATATGTGGTAGCACAGTGATTAGCACTGCTGCTTCACAGTCCAGGAATCTGGGTTCGATCCCCGGCTTGGGTCACTGTCACACTCTCCTTGTGTCTGCTCGCTCCAGTTTCCTCTCACAGTCCAAAGATGTGCAGGTTAGGTTGATTGGCCGTGCTAAAAATTGCCCCTTAGAGTCATGAGATGGTTAGAGAAATTAGCGGGTAAATATGTAAGGATATGGGGGTAAGGTCTGGGTGGGATTGTAGTTGGTGCAGACTCGATGGGCCGAATGGCCTCCTTCTACATTGTAGGTTTCTATTGATTGTTTCTCCTATGATCTATCCAGATGCCTCTTGAATGTTGTTATTGAATTTGCTTCCACCACTTCTAGCAACACATTCTAGGCATTCATCACCCTCCTGTGTGAAAAACTTGTCCCTTACATCTCTTTTAAACTTTCCTCCTCTCACTTTCAACCTATGCCCCTGAGTAATTGATCCTTTGTCTCTGGGGAAAAAAACTCTGACTGTCCATGCTATCCAAGCCTGTCAGAGTCTTATAAACCTCTATTAGGTCTCCCCCTCATCCTCCGACATGCCAATGAAAATAATCCAGATTTGTCCAACCTTTCTTCCTAGTCCATATTGTTAGTAACCATGTTATTATCGTTCTAAGTGAGTGAGTAACATATTGAATTAACAAGTTTCCTTCCCCAAAAGGGCTAATGTATTGGAGCTCAATGTGGAAATCACAGGTTAGAGTTGACTTACCTACACACTGTCAATTTGCTCAGATTTGACCCCCAACTGATCCCAAATCCAACAGTCCTACAAGTTAAAATTCACCTCACTCCTAATAATATAAAAGCTGGAAATCTATAATTAAAACAGAAAATACTGAATCAACTTAGCCAATCTGGCAGCATCTGTGGAGAGAAACAGAGTTAATGGTTCCGAACTAAATGACTCTTCTACAGAGCTGAGGAAAGATAGAAATGTACAGATTTATACAGTTTGAAATGCAGTCAAGGAGTTAGGGCAGAATAGAAGACCAGGAATAGGTCAGAGCAAAGGAGATATGGACATATTTGTCATCAGACAAAAGGAGAATATCAATGGTGCCATGAAAGGATGAAGACTAATAGTGGCAATAGGTGAATGTGTTAATGGGAGAACAGTCAGGGTCAAGTGACCAAGTGGGGAAGGGATGGTATTATGTTGGGGCAAGCTAGGGAGGGGAAAAAAACTAAGAAGGGGAGGAAATGTTCAAATATTTGATTTGATTGTCAGATGAATTAGCATACAGTGAAAATTATTGTTTCTTCTGTGATATATAGACAAAGCATATATTCATAGAGAGGGAAATAAGAGAGGGCAGAATGTAGTATTACAGTCATTGCTAGGGTGTAGCAATTAATGCAAGGTAGGTCCATTCAAAAGTCTGACAGCAGCAGGGAAGAAGCTGTTCTTGAGTCAGTTGGTACATGAGCTCAGGCTTTTGTATATTTTTCTTAGTGGAAGAAGGTACAAGAGAGAATGTCCGGGGTGTGTGGTGTCCTTAATTATGTTGGCTGCTTTGCCTTGGCAGGAGGAAGTGTAGACAGAATCAATGGATGAGAGGCTGGTTTGCATGATGGATTGAGCTACATTCATGACCTTTTATAGTTCCTGGCAGTCTTGGGCAGAGCAGGAGTCATATCAAGCTGTGATACAACCAGAAAGAATTAGTTCTATGGTGCATCTGTAAAAGTTGGTGAGAGTCATAAGTGACATGCCAAATTTTCTTACTCTTCTGAGAAAGTCGAGGCATTAGTGGATTTTCTTAACTATAGTGTCGCCATAGGAGGACCAGGACAGGTTGTTGGTGATCTGGATGCCTAAAAACTTGAAGTTGTCCATCCTTTCTACTTCATCCTCTTTGATATAGACAGGGGCATGTTCTCCTTTAAGCTTCCTGAAGTCAATGGCAATCTTCTTCGTTTTGTTAACACTGAGGGAGAAATCATCATTGCTGCACCAGTTCACCAAATTCTCTATCTCATTCCTGTATTCTGTCTCATCATTATTTGAGATCCAACCTACTACAGTGGTGTTGCCAGCAAACTTGAAAATCAAATTGGTGGCTTTTCTTAGATGTGGGAAGAGGGTGTGGGGTTGGGGGGAGTGGAGTCTACAGCCTTAAGTTGTTGAACTCTATGTTGAATCCAGAAGACTATAATATGCCTGATTGGAAGATGAGTTCTGTTTTTCCGGTTTGCGTTGGGCTCCACTGGAGCATTACAGCAGGCTAAGGACAGGCATGTGGGGTTGAAAACAAGATGAAGTCAAATGACAGGTGACTGGAAGGTAGGGGTCATGTTTGCCAATGGAACAAAGGCCTTCCACAAAACGGTCACCGTTAATCTCCTCAATGTAGTGGAGACCACATTGGGAGCAGTGAGTACAGTAGGCCTATAATCTTGCTGATTTCATTGCAATGCCAGTTTACATCAGATTGGCAGGTTGAATGTCCACCTCATAGTTCTCAAATTAACATACTATTTGCATAATCACCTATCCTCTACATTTACTGTTTTACTCCTCAAAACTCATACGAACTGAGCAAAATGAGGCTTGACAATGAATGTCAACAGATTATTCAACCATGGAAAGCATCACAATCAAATTCTTTTGCCAATAGAGGCTACTAAACAGTGATCTAGAATGGACATTGTGGCTGATTATTTTTCTTACTCTTTAAACTAAGGGGCATTTGAGGCCAATTAGATTTTTTGATAATAAAATGAAGTCATTAAAATAAAGTTCAGTCTGGAATGTACACTCATGGCTTTGGAATATGTGAGAAATAATCTTAAATGCATATGTGATGTGAGGGAAGATCCGAATGAATTTTACTTATCATACATAATTATTCTATGGCACCTTGGATGGGAAAGCAATAAAGATCCACAGGAAAAAAAGACAAACAAGATGTCTTTAACAACACAATACAGGTTTCCAAGACAATCTGCTGCAAACTATCAATTTTTAATCCAAACTCTCCAAATTCTCTCCTCCTGTCTAAAAGACATGTTTCATCTTGTACTTAGCCCAAGTGATGATGCGTCATGTGACTGTAGACATGACACAGCAGCAAATTACCTGACTGCCCATGGCAACAGAGTGAATCCTGATCTTGATGTTACTTAGTGTCCGCTCACTTTCCGGAATATGGGGATCACTGTGAACTGAAGTAAAAGCTGATTATTTTATCTCTTCCCTCACCAAGGAATGCTGAGATGTATTATTCATTTCCTTGCTGAGAAAACATGAATTAATAACAGGGAAGTTAGCATCACTTAAGTTCCCTGCATACCAAATAAAAGTGGAATTTTCATTTAATTCTGCTTAGGTGGTGGATACAAATAAAACAATGTCAACTTCTATGGAATTAGGCAAGAGATAACTTATGCAATTGCAAAGCAAAAAAACAGCTCGCTATAGTGACATTTGCCACGACATTTTGTCTCCCTTCTCCCCAAGTTGAGGCTATTCTGACAATAACAGAAGTTATGTGACATGTTGTACAGAATTATATCATTTCAGTTCCTCCAATTCCTCAAAGGCTTGAGTGCACCGCTTGATATAAAATTGAATCTCGCAAAGGCAAATAATCTCTCAAGGTTAAACAGAGGGCCCACCAATTAACCAGGATTTCTGCTTTTCCTGTGAGTATTGCAGAAAAGTGCTTAAATACAGGAATACATTGCACTGTGATCCATCTCACAGCTGAATAGAACAGCCAAAATAAGTCGGAAAGAGAGAAAAAAAGAGAGAATACCAGGGTGAGGAAATAATGAAATCATTTATACTGCATGCTTATTAAAATACATAATCTACACAAAAATAGTTTACAAAGAACTTTTTGAGAAATTCAACTTGGAGGAATTTATAAAGATCATGGAATTTTCATTCATCATTCACAAAAAGAAAGACATTTGATTCAAGCTCCATTGGCAATAATTCCCCTGGTCAGTGTCTGGTACAATACTACAAATACAATTGTCATCATTTTATTTACTTGGACTATCTGCTGAAATTGTAAATATGCCACATGCTAAAAGATGCTAAAATGTCCAGTTAAGGAAATTTATAGTCTTGCTTCTCAGCATCTGCAGTTGGCTGTACCTTAGTGGATCAGGAATCAGTGACAAATTCCTGGAAACGTCTGCAGAATCCAGTACGGATGCCATA